>CM057136.1:11638380-12238380 GCA_029964075.1 Patiria pectinifera
CTGATTTTTTGGACATATATCGATAGCTAGTTAGTCTGGCAACAACGTCCAACAAATTTGAAGTCCGTAGACCCAATACTCGTGGAGAAAATGTGACATAAGCAAGAATATTATGCCCGAGTTTGTTTCTGTGCGTAAATTGCCATAGAGTAGGCTGTCAGCGGGCTTCTCTCCGTGGTGTGTTTACTTGCTATATCTCGTCTTGACGGTATCTTGTTCTGACAAATTTCTAATTTTTTTGACATGTATCGAGAGCAAGTTAGTCTGGCAACAACGTCCAACAAGTTTGAAGTCCGTAGACCCAATACTCGTGGAGATAATGCGACATAAGCAAGAATATTATGCCCGAGTTTGTTTCTGTGCGTAAATTGCCATAGAGTAGGCTGTCAGCGGGCTTCACTCCGTGGTGTGTTTACTTTCTATATCCCGTCTTGACGGTATCTTGTTATGAAATATTTCTGATTTTTTGGACATATATCGATAGCTAGTTAGTCTGGCAACAACGTCCAACAAGTTTGAAGTCCGTAGACCCAATACTCGTGGAGAAAATGTGACATAAGCAAGAATATTATGCCCGAGTTTGTTTCTGTGCGTAAATTGCCATAGAGTAGGCTGTCAGCGGGCTTCACTCCGTGGTGTGTTTACTTGCTATATCTCGTCTTGACTGTATCTTGTTATTAAAATTTCTGATTTTTTGGACATATATCGATAGCTAGTTAGTCTGGCAACAACGTCCAACAAGTTTGAAGTCCGTAGACTCAATACTCGTGGAGAAAATGTGACATAAGCAAGAATATTATGCCCGAGTTTGTTTCTGTGCGTAAATTGCCATAGAGTAGGCTGTCAGCGGGCTTCACTCCGTGGTGTGTTTACTTGCTATATCTCGTCTTGACGGTATCTTGTTATGAAAAATTTCTGATTTTTTGGACATATATCGAGAGCTAGTTAGTCTGGCAACAACGTCCAACAAGTTTGAAGTCCGTAGACCCAATACTCGTGGAGAAAATGTGACATAAGCAAGAATATTATGCCCGAGTTTGTTTCTGTGCGTAAATTGCCATAGAGTAGGCTGTCAGCGGGCTTCACTCCGTGGTGTGTTTACATGCTATATCTCGTCTTGACGGTATCTTGTTCTGACAAATTTCTGATTTTTTGGACATATATCGATAGCTAGTTAGTCTGGCAACAACGTCCAACAAGTTTGAAGTCCGTAGACCCAATACTCGTGGAGAAAATGTGACATAAGCAAGAATATTATGCCCGAGTTTGTTTCTGTGCGTAAATTGCCATAGAGTAGGCTGTCAGCGGGCTTCACTCCGTGGTGTGTTTACTTGCTATATCTCGTCTTGACGGTATCTTGTTATGACAAATTTCTGATTTTTGGACATATATCGAGAGCTAGTTAGTCTGGCAACAACGTCCAACAAGTTTGAAGTCCGTAGACCCAATACTCGTGGAGAAAATGTGACATAAGCAAGAATATTATGCCCGAGTTTGTTTCTGTGCGTAAATTGCCATAGAGTAGGCTGTCAGCGGGCTTCACTCCGTGGTGTGTTTACTTGCTATATCTCGTCTTGACGGTATCTTTTTATGAGTAATTTTTGATTTTCTGGACACATATCGATAGCTAGTTAGTCTGGCAACAACGTCCAACAAGTTTGAAGTCCGTAGACCCAATACTCGTGGAGAAAATGTGACATAAGCAAGAATATTATGCCCGAGTTTGTTTCTGTGCGTAAATTGCCATAGAGTAGGCTGTCAGCGGGCTTCACTCCGTGGTGTGTTTACTTGCTATATCTCGTCTTGACGGTATCTTGTTATGAAATATTTCTGATTTTTTGACATGTATCGAGAGCTAGTTAGTCTGGCAACAACGTCCAACAAGTTTGAAGTCCGTAGACCCAATACTCGTGGAGAAAATGTGACATAAGCAAGAATATTATGCCCGAGTTTGTTTCTGTGCGTAAATTGCCATAGAGTAGGCTGTCAGCGGGCTTCACTCCGTGGTGTGTTTACTTGCTATATCTCGTCTTGACGGTATCTTGTTATGAAATATTTCTGATTTTTTGGACATATATCGATAGCTAGTTAGTCTGGCAACAACGTCCAACAAATTTGAAGTCCGTAGACCCAATACTCGTGGAGAAAATGTGACATAAGCAAGAATATTATGCCCGAGTTTGTTTCTGTGCGTAAATTGCCATAGAGTAGGCTGTCAGCGGGCTTCACTCCGTGGTGTGTTTACTTGCTATATCTCGTCTTGACGGTATCTTGCTATGAAACATTTCTGATTTTTTGGACATATATCGATAGCTAGTTAGTCTGGCAACAACGTCCAACAAGTTTGAAGTCCGTAGACCCAATACTCGTGGAGAAAATGTGACATAAGCAAGAATATTATGCCCGAGTTTGTTTCTGTGCGTAAATTGCCATAGAGTAGGCTGTCAGCGGGCTTCACTCCGTGGTGTGTTTACTTGCTATATCTCGTCTTGACGGTATCTTTTTATGAGAAATGTCTGATTTTTTTTGGACATGTATCGAGAGCTAGTAAGTCTGGCAACAACGTCCAACAAGTTTGAAGTCCTTGGACCCAATACTCGTGGAGAAAATGTGACATAACCAAGAATATTTTGCCCCAGTTTGTTTCTGTGCGTAAATTGCCATAGAGTAGGCTGTCAGCGGGCTTCACTCCGTGGTGTGTTTACTTGCTATATCTCGTCTTGACGGTATCTTGTTATGAAAAATTTCTGATTTTTTGGACATATATCGATAGCTAGTTAGTCTGGCAACAACGTCCAACAAGTTTGAAGTCCGTAGACCCAATACTCGTGGAGAAAATGTGACATAAGCAAGAATATTATGCCCGAGTTTGTTTCTGTGCGTAAATTGCCATAGAGTAGGCTGTCAGCGGGCTTCACTCCGTGGTGTGTTTACTTGCTATATCTCGTCTTGACGGTATCTTGTTATGACAAATTTCTGATTTTTGGACATATATCGATAGCTAGTTAGTCTGGCAAGAACGTCCAACAAGTTTGAAGTCCGTAGACCCAATACTCGTGGAGAAAATGTGACATAAGCAAGAATATTATGCCCGAGTTTGTTTCTGTGCGTAAATTGCCATAGAGTAGGCTGTCAGCGGGCTTCACTCCGTGGTGTGTTTACTTGCTATATCTCGTCTTGACGGTATCTTGTTATGAAAAATTTCTGATTTTTGGACATATATCGATAGCTAGTTAGTCTGGCAACAACGTCCAACAAGTTTGAAGTCCGTAGACCCAATACTCGTGGAGAAAATGTGACATAAGCAAGAATATTATGCCCGAGTTTGTTTCTGTGCGTAAATTGCCATAGAGTAGGCTGTCAGCGGGCTTCACTTCGTGGTGTGTTTACTTGCTATATCTCGTCTTGACGGTATCTTGTTCTGACAAATTTCTGATTTTTTGGACATATATCGATAGCTAGTTAGTCTGGCAACAACGTCCAACAAGTTTGAAGTCCGTAGACCCAATACTCGTGGAGAAAATGTGACATAAGCAAGAATATTATGCCCGAGTTTGTTTCTGTGCGTAAATTGCCATAGAGTAGGCTGTCAGCGGGCTTCACTCCGTGGTGTGTTTACTTGCTATATCTCGTCTTGACGGTATCTTGTTATGAAAAATTTCTGATTTTTTGGACATATATCGATAGCTAGTTAGTCTGGCAACAACGTCCAACAAATTTGAAGTCCGTAGACCCAATACTCGTGGAGAAAATGTGACATAAGCAAGAATATTATGCCCGAGTTTGTTTCTGTGCGTAAATTGCCATAGAGTAGGCTGTCAGCGGGCTTCACTCCGTGGTGTGTTTACTTGCTATATCTCGTCTTGACGGTATCTTGTTATGACAAATTTCTGATTTTTGGACATATATCGAGAGCTAGTTAGTCTGGCAACAACGTCCAACAAGTTTGAAGTCCGTAGACCCAATACTCGTGGAGAAAATGTGACATAAGCAAGAATATTATGCCCGAGTTTGTTTCTGTGCGTAAATTGCCATAGAGTAGGCTGTCAGCGGGCTTCACTCCGTGGTGTGTTTACTTGCTATATCTCGTCTTGACGGTATCTTGTTATGATCAATTTCTGATTTTTTGACATATATCGATAGCTAGTTAGTCTGGCAACAACGTCCAACAAGTTTGAAGTCCGTAGACCCAATACTCGTGGAGAAAATGTGACATAAGCAAGAATATTATGCCCGAGTTTGTTTCTGTGCGTAAATTGCCATAGAGTAGGCTGTCAGCGGGCTTCACTCCGTGGTGTGTTTACTTGCTATATCTCGTCTTGACGGTATCTTGTTATGACAAATTTCTGATTTTTGGACATATATCGATAGCTAGTTAGTCTGGCAACAACGTCCAACAAGTTTGAAGTCCGTAGACCCAATACTCGTGGAGAAAATGTGACATAAGCAAGAATATTATGCCCGAGTTTGTTTCTGTGCGTAAATTGCCATAGAGTAGGCTGTCAGCGGGCTTCACTCCGTGGTGTGTTTACTTGCTATATCTCGTCTTGACGGTATCTTGTTATGAAAAATTTCTGATTTTTTGGACATATATCGATAGCTAGTTAGTCTGGCAACAACGTCCAACAAATTTGAAGTCCGTAGACCCAATACTCGTGGAGAAAATGTGACATAAGCAAGAATATTATGCCCGAGTTTGTTTCTGTGCGTAAATTGCCATAGAGTAGGCTGTCAGCGGGCTTCACTCCGTGGTGTGTTTACTTGCTATATCTCGTCTTGACGGTATCTTGTTCTGACAAATTTCTGATTTTTTGGACATATATCGAGAGCTAGTTAGTCTGGCAACAACGTCCAACAAGTTTGAAGTCCGTAGACCCAATACTCGTGGAGAAAATGTGACATAAGCAAGAATATTATGCCCGAGTTTGTTTCTGTGCGTAAATTGCCATAGAGTAGGCTGTCAGCGGGCTTCACTCCGTGGTGTGTTTACTTGCTATATCTCGTCTTGACGGTATCTTGTTATGAAAAATTTCTGATTTTTTGGACATATATCGATAGCTAGTTAGTCTGGCAACAACGTCCAACAAGTTTGAAGTCCGTAGACCCAATACTCGTGGAGAAAATGTGACATAAGCAAGAATATTATGCCCGAGTTTGTTTCTGTGCGTAAATTGCCATAGAGTAGGCTGTCAGCGGGCTTCACTCCGTGGTGTGTTTACTTGCTATATCTCGTCTTGACGGTATCTTGTTATGACAAATTTCTGATTTTTGGACATATATCGATAGCTAGTTAGTCTGGCAACAACGTCCAACAAGTTTGAAGTCCGTAGACCCAATACTCGTGGAGAAAATGTGACATAAGCAAGAATATTATGCCCGAGTTTGTTTCTGTGCGTAAATTGCCATAGAGTAGGCTGTCAGCGGGCTTCACTCCGTGGTGTGTTTACTTGCTATATCTCGTCTTGACGGTATCTTGTTATGACAAATTTCTGATTTTTGGACATATATCGAGAGCTAGTTAGTCTGGCAACAACGTCCAACAAGTTTGAAGTCCGTAGACCCAATACTCGTGGAGAAAATGTGACATAAGCAAGAATATTATGCCCGAGTTTGTTTCTGTGCGTAAATTGCCATAGAGTAGGCTGTCAGCGGGCTTCACTCCGTGGTGTGTTTACTTGCTATATCTCGTCTTGACGGTATCTTGTTATGAAAAATTTCTAATTTTTTGGACATATATCGATAGCTAGTTAGTCTGGCAACAACGTCCAACAAGTTTGAAGTCCGTAGACCCAATACTCGTGGAGAAAATGTGACATAAGCAAGAATATTATGCCCGAGTTTGTTTCTGTGCGTAAATTGCCATAGAGTAGGCTGTCAGCGGGCTTCACTCCGTGGTGTGTTTACTTGCTATATCTCGTCTTGACGGTATCTTGTTATGAAACATGTCTGATTTTTTGGACATATATCGATAGCTAGTTAGTCTGGCAACAACGTCCAACAAGTTTGAAGTCCGTAGACCCAATACTCGTGGAGAAAATGTGACATAAGCAAGAATATTATGCCCGAGTTTGTTTCTGTGCGTAAATTGCCATAGAGTAGGCTGTCAGCGGGCTTCACTCCGTGGTGTGTTTACTTGCTATATCTCGTCTTGACTGTATCTTGTTATGAAAAGTTTCTGATTTTTTGGACATATATCGATAGCTAGTTAGTCTGGCAACAACGTCCAAGAAATTTGACATAAGCAAGAATATTATGCCCGAGTTTGTTTCTGTGCGTAAATTGCCATAGAGTAGGCTGTCAGCCGGCTTCACTCCGTGGTGTGTTTATTTGCTATATCTCGTCTTGACGGTATCTTGTTATGACAAATTTCTGATTTTTGGGACATATATCGATAGCTAGTTAGTCTGGTAACAACGTCCAACAAATTTGAAGTCCTTAGACCCAATACTCGTGGAGAAAATGTGACATAAGCAAGAATATTATGCCCGAGTTTGTTTCTGTGCGTAAATTGCCATAGAGTAGGCTGTCAGCGGGCTTTACTCTGTGGTGTGTTTACTTGCTATATCTCGTCTTGACGGTATCTTGCTATGAAACATTTCTGATTTTTTGGACATATATCGAGAGCTAGTTAGTCTGGCAACAACGTCCAACAAGTTTGAAGTCCGTAGACCCAATACTCGTGGAGAAAATGTGACATAAGCAAGAATATTATGCCCGAGTTTGTTTCTGTGCGTAAATTGCCATAGAGTAGGCTGTCAGCGGGCTTCACTCCGTGGTGTGTTTACTTGCTATATCTCGTCTTGACGGTATCTTGTTATGAAAAATTTCTGATTTTTTGGACATATATCGAGAGCTAGTTAGTCTGGCAACAACGTCCAACAAGTTTGAAGTCCGTAGACCCAATACTCGTGGAGAAAATGTGACATAAGCAAGAATATTATGCCCGAGTTTGTTTCTGTGCGTAAATTGCCATAGAGTAGGCTGTCAGCGGGCTTCACTCCGTGGTGTGTTTACTTGCTATATCTCGTCTTGACGGTATCTTGTTATGAAAATTTCTGATGTTTTGGACATATATCGATAGCTAGTTAGTCTGGCAACAACGTCCAACAAGTTTGAAGTCCGTAGACCCAATACTCGTGGAGAAAATGTGACATAAGCAAGAATATTATGCCCGAGTTTGTTTCTGTGCGTAAATTGCCATAGAGTAGGCTGTCAGCGGGCTTCACTCCGTGGTGTGTTTACTTGCTATATCTCGTCTTGACGGTATCTTGTTATGAAATATTTCTGATTTTTGGACATATATCGAGAGCTAGTTAGTCTGGCAACAACGTCCAACAAGTTTGAAGTCCGTAGACCCAATACTCGTGGAGAAAATGTGACATAAGCAAGAATATTATGCCCGAGTTTGTTTCTGTGCGTAAATTGCCATAGAGTAGGCTGTCAGCGGGCTTCACTCCGTGGTGTGTTTACTTGCTATATCTCGTCTTGACGGTATCTTGTTATGAAAAATTTCTGATTTTTTGGACATATATCGATAGCTAGTTAGTCTGGCAACAACGTCCAACAAGTTTGAAGTCCGTAGACCCAATACTCGTGGAGAAAATGTGACATAAGCAAGAATATTATGCCCGAGTTTGTTTCTGTGCGTAAATTGCCATAGAGTAGGCTGTCAGCGAGCTTCACTCCGTGGTGTGTTTACTTGCTATATCTCGTCTTGACGGTATCTTGTTCTGACAAATTTCTGATTTTTTGGACATATATCGAGAGCTAGTTAGTCTGGCAAGAACGTCCAACAAATTTGAAGTCCGTAGACCCAATACTCGTGGAGAAAATGTGACATAAGCAAGAATATTATGCCCGAGTTTGTTTCTGTGCGTAAATTGCCATAGAGTAGGCTGTCAGCGGGCTTCACTCCGTGGTGTGTTTACTTGCTATATCTCGTCTTGACGGTATCTTGTTATGAAAAATTTCGGATTTTTTGACATATATCGAGAGCTAGTTAGTCTGGCAACAACGTCCAACAAGTTTGAAGTCCGTAGACCCAATACTCGTGGAGAAAATGTGACATAAGCAAGAATATTATGCCCGAGTTTGTTTCTGTGCGTAAATTGCCATAGAGTAGGCTGTCAGCGGGCTTCACTCCGTGGTGTGTTTACTTGCTATATCTCGTCTTGACGGTATCTTGTTATGAAAAATTTCTGATTTTTTGGACATATATCGAGAGCTAGTTAGTCTGGCAACAACGTCCAACAAGTTTGAAGTCCGTAGACCCAATACTCGTGGAGAAAATGTGACATAAGCAAGAATATTATGCCCGAGTTTGTTTCTGTGCGTAAATTGCCATAGAGTAGGCTGTCAGCGGGCTTCACTCCGTGGTGTGTTTACTTGCTATATCTCGTCTTGACGGTATCTTGTTATGAAAAATTTCTGATTTTTTGGACATATATCGATAGCTAGTTAGTCTGGCAACAACGTCCAACAAGTTTGAAGTCCGTAGACCCAATACTCGTGGAGAAAATGTGACATAAGCAAGAATATTATGCCCGAGTTTGTTTCTGTGCGTAAATTGCCATAGAGTAGGCTGTCAGCGGGCTTCACTCCGTGGTGTGTTTACTTGCTATATCTCGTCTTGACGGTATCTTGTTATGAGAAAGTTCGAATTTTTCGGGCATGTATCGAGAGCTAGTTAGTCTGGCAACAACGTCCAACAAGTTTGAAGTCCGTAGACCCAATACTCGTGGAGAAAATGTGACATAAGCAAGAATATTATGCCCGAGTTTGTTTCTGTGCGTAAATTGCCATAGAGTAGGCTGTCAGCGGGCTTCACTCCGTGGTGTGTTTACTTGCTATATCTCGTCTTGACGGTATCTTGTTATGAAAAATTTCTGATTTTTTGGACATATATCGATAGCTAGTTAGTCTGGCAACAACGTCCAACAAGTTTGAAGTCCGTAGACCCAATACTCGTGGAGAAAATGTGACATAAGCAAGAATATTATGCCCGAGTTTGTTTCTGTGCGTAAATTGCCATAGAGTAGGCTGTCAGCGGGCTTCACTCCGTGGTGTGTTTACTTTCTATATCCCGTCTTGACGGTATCTTGTTATGAAATATTTCTGATTTTTTGACATGTATCGAGAGCTAGTTAGTCTGGCAACAACGTCCAACAAATTTGAAGTCCGTAGACCCAATACTCGTGGAGAAAATGTGACATAAGCAAGAATATTATGCCCGAGTTTGTTTCTGTGCGTAAATTGCCATAGAGTAGGCTGTCAGCGGGCTTCACTCCGTGGTGTGTTTACTTTCTATATCCCGTCTTGACGGTATCTTGTTATGAAATATTTCTGATTTTTTGGACATATATCGATAGCTAGTTAGTCTGGCAACAACGTCCAACAAATTTGAAGTCCGTAGACCCAATACTCGTGGAGAAAATGTGACATAAGCAAGAATATTATGCCCGAGTTTGTTTCTGTGCGTAAATTGCCATAGAGTAGGCTGTCAGCGGGCTTCACTCCGTGGTGTGTTTACTTGCTATATCTCGTCTTGACTGTATCTTGTTATGATACATTTCTGGGGTTTTTTACATATATCGAGAGCTAGATAGTCTGGCAACAGCGTCCAACAAGTTTGAAGTCCGTAGACTCGATACTCGTGGAGAAAATGTGACATAAGCAAGAATATTATGCCTGAGTTTGTTTCTGTGCGTAAATTGCCATAGAGTAGGCTGTCAGCGGGCTTCACTCCGTGGTGTGTTTACTTGCTTTATCTCATCTTGACGGTATTTCTGATTTTTTGGACATGTATCGAGAGCTAGTTAGTCTGGCAACAACGTCCAACAAGTTTGAAGTCCTTGGACCCAATACTCGTTGAGAAAATGTGACATAAGCAGAGTTGCTGACACGAGTCATGTGACTTGGACTCGAGTCGGACTCGAGTCGCTATTTTTGTGACTTGTGACTTGACTTGTAACTACCAGCTTTGACTTGTGACTTGACTTGGACTTGCAAACAATGACTTGTGACTTGACTTGGGATTGCAAAAAATGACTTGTTACCAACCCAAGTCAGACGCTACTCGAGCGACCCAATACACTTTAATTAAGCTATTATACTTTTAATTAGCTTTTTCATTCCAGAAAATAGACCTCAGTGACTGAATCCAGTAAAATGAATAGTTCCCACTAGTTTAAAAAGTGTTCAATAAGACTGTCACAACAAACTACAGTTTTCAATGACCAATTGTCCCTTGCTTAATGTATTGGTTGAACAAACTTTGAAAGGAACCTTTCATGAAAAGAAAGCAGGCCTTTGTCAATTGCATGTAAAATACCGGATAGCCTAACCCATTGGTGGGCGTTTATGAAAACTGAACAATAAAGTGTTAGTATACTACATGTAATCGAGTGAGGAAGTCTTTTTTTCACGGTCATCTCAACATTTATTTCTACAATGTAAAATAAATTTATTAAAGTATACAAAGGGCTAATATCTGACAGATATGTGATAAACTACAAGAATAGTAATTGCAACACATTGAAAAAGGGGAATTAAGGAGGCATGTTCAAAATAACTCGTAAGTTCACGCCAGGTTAATTCTTTTCACTTATTACAGCTGGACAAAATAATGTGCAACTTGACTTGTTTTTAGACCAAATGACCTGTGACTTGACTTGTGACTGGACCTAATGACTTGTGACTTGACTTGTGACTGGACTTAATGACTTGTGATTTGACTTGTGACTGGACCTAATGACTTGTGACTTGACTTGTGACTGGACCTAATGACTTGTGACTTGACTTGGACTTGCAAACAATGACTTGTGACTTGACTTGGACTTGCAAAAAATGACTTGCGTGCCGTACAAGTGGTTTGGAGAAATTTTTCAAAACCTCGCTTCTCTGTAGTTTCAAAATGGCGCCTTCCACCGTTTGTTGTCAAATGTTTGCGGAGTGTTTTTTTTTCAGGGGGGCGGAACCTGGGGGGGGGCAGCGTTTCAAAAGGGGTCACCAATGGCGGTTCCGCAACAAATGCGCCCAAAATCTGAATAGGGCCGACGGACCGTCCTCCGATCACAGCAATTTCGAGCGAACAAGGGCGGGGGGGGGGGGGTAATTTGGGGTCGGAAGGAGCAAAAACTCAATTCACGCCCGTTGGGGGCGCCCTACAGTAAGGTAGCCGCAAACAGAGGGCTTGTTTTCAGGCCAGAAATCGCAGTCAGAGATTTTTTTCTCGCAATTTTTTGATGAAATATGAGTCATCCATCCTTCCTCGTGCCGTACAAGTGGTTTGGAGAAATTTTTCAAAACCTCGCTTCTCTATAGGGTGCAGACCAGTAAATGGGTCCGAAATTGCCTGCGCCGGCCAAATCACGATTTGCATGGCCTCAAAATCTTCGGTATTTGAGCATGCTGTGGGCCATGAACTTGAGGGTTTGTAAAAAATATGGGTGGAAACCGTGCACAGGACTTGGAGCTTGCAGTTCTGTGTAATTTTGATGTAATTTGGACCCTAAAAGCGCTCTACTTTGCAATGGAGTGTAGGCATCGTTTTTCAAAATGGCGATGGGCTTCAGGACTATTTTCAGGGGTGATCATCTTCAGATGGAAATTTCTCCTAAAAGTCATCAGTTGACCCCCCGAAAATTGAAAAGAAAATGAAAGCTGATGAAATAAGCTTTAATTTGATGTGTGTCTCGAACACCTTGGAGAGTTGTGAGTATTTTTCCCGAATTTTTGATGTGGGAGCATTTACCATTGGGGTCAATGGAAGTTTGTTTACTGGTCTGCTACCATAAGCAAGAATATTATGCCCGAGTTTCTTTGTGTGTACATTGCAATACAGTATAGCTCTCTTCGGGCTTCTCTCCGTGCTGCGTTTACTTGCTATATGATCTCGTCTTGACGTTGACGGTATCTCGATGAGAAATTCTCGACTATTAATTTTTGACATTTATGGAGAGCTAGATAGTCTGACAACAACGTCCAACAAGTTTAAAATCCGTAGACCCAATAGTCGTGGAGAAAATGCGACATAAGCAAGAATTTTGTGTCTCAATATAACACAGTCAGTGGTCATTTATCTCGTATTGTATCTCGTATTCGGGCCGCACAAGCGGAACCAGCCACAGAGGGCGCTGTTGGCTTAATCAGTCAAGAACACCAAGTGTGATGTGATCGTGATCAAAATACAACGATGATGGTAGGTCTAGGCCTTTTAACTTCATATCGTTTTTACTTTTTTCATTTAATCATTAAGAACCTGTTGTCTGTTCATGTTTAAGTATAAAATAATAAACCTTTTTAGTGCGCCACATTAATCATGTATGCCAATTTCCGGACACAAACTTCTGTAGAAACTACAAAGTACGGACATTTCGGAACTAGCATGACTATCTATAGGCCAGCTGAGTAGAACTGGAAGTACCGGTGTCACATGAAAATCCGACTCCTATGAAAATCGGACCCCTATTTCCCTATTATTGGTTGATCCCTCGCACGTGACAGGTCACTCTCCCGAAACTATCCTAAAAATAGCATAGTATCGTACTCACGCGTGCGCAGTCATGGCAGTACTACCAATGAGTCCACATTTCATAGAGTCGGATATTCACGCTACACCGGAACTATGGGTATTAAATCCCGGTAGGCCTACATACCGTTATTTCGTTTTACCGTTTTAGATTTTCTCAAAAACAAACACAGTCAACGAACCATTGACTGTTTTGTCGTTTTACAGTTTTGTTAAACGGTCAAATGGCGCGGTATTACTATTAGTCACAAAAAACAATGACCTTTTTGTTATTTTTTTAAATTGTAAAAAGCGATAAACGGTTAGGCGTAGTTGCTTTATTTTTAGAGTGTTGTTTTACAAAAACATGACATTAACGGTCAATAGTCTTGTCGACCATTTTTGGATTCAGGTTTGGCAATTAAGCAATGCACCTTGGAATGTTATTGTGTCGACCTCGTGATCGATTCACTGAATGGGATTAAGTTGCCCTTCTTACAATTATGTCGTTCTCACGACAGAATTTGCGAATATTGGCTATTGAAGAGCTGCGCCAAACTCCAATTTCCTTCAAAATATCTGCAACTTCTTCATATGTCTTACCACCCTGTATCCATTCTGAAATTTCCTCCTTGAAAATTTCCACCGCCATTTTTGCTTGCAACTCTTTAAGCCCCACCAATTAATCTCAGTAGATGGGGGTCAGGGTTACGCCAGGAATCACACCACGCATTAATTATGCCGAGGTAACTCTTTTCGTGCACGGCACGGTCCCCCTCCACCCTCCCTCCCTCCCCCCCCCCTTGCCCACCGCCACAAAATGCACCATTGACTGTTAACTATGACACTGAAATAAAAATAAAAAGAGTCTGTATTCAATACTGACCGTTTTGCTGTTTTTCAAAGTTATTTGTGTAAAATTGAAAAACAAAAATCATTGATCGTTATGCTGTAATGAATTTTACTAAACTGATAAAACGAAATAACCGTTTTTATCATAAAACCGTTTGACCATTTTACAAAACTGTAAAACGACATAACGGTCAAGAGTTCGTTTACTGTTTTTGTTTTTGAGGAAATCCAAAACGGTGAAACGAAATAACGGTATGTCCCGGGATTGTATTATACGTAATACCCATGGGTAGGCATATCAACGCGAACATGCTGTATACTCCACGACTACAAAGTACGGAACTAGCATGATCCGAACCAAGGCCAACATGCTAACAGCGCTGCTTTTGTCATTTGATCTTATTTTTTGAGCTTATTTCAAATTTGATGTTATTAAGAACTGGACCCCATGATGACCTTTGACCCCAGTTTGGTCATGTGAAATGTTGGGGCTGGGCTCCTGATACCATTGACAAAGTTTGGTTGAAATCGGTCAAAATATGTAGGAGCAATAGACAATGTCAATGTTTGTTGCTAACTAACTAACCAACAGACTAACGGAGAGACAGGAATATGTAGAGCTGACTATCCGCAGCAAAAAACACAAAACTAATAATTCCCTGTCCTCGGACATTAAGATATCCTGTAATTTGGAGAAAGTTGCTCTGAAACCAAAGGATTTTTACAGGATAGCTAGACAGGCTAGGCCCCCCCCCCAAGAGGTTGTCAATGTGTGTGGGTTTGGTTTTTTTTGCCATTTTTTTTTTAAGTCCCACGATTTGACCTTGGTGATATGTGGCCTATTTTCGAGTAGTATAATATGGGGGTGTAACGCCACCAACGTCCAAATAGTCCTCCCCCCCAAAAAAAACCCCACTTCTGTGGCCAAAAAATTTGGGCGAACTTCTAAAAAAACCAAATTGTGAGCCAGCCCCCCCCCCCAGCCAAATTCTGGGTGCGCCACTGTAGCTACATGTAGATGTTCATCATGACTAAGGCGCTGTGATATTCCCTGGGTTTTTTTAAGTTCCCAGGCAGTGTAGCCACTGCATCAAAATCCTAAAATGGAAAATACTACATTTCACAAATGTAAATGTATTTCACTTAATTAATAAAACATCCCAACATGTCTGACCTCTAAATTCATAGCCCTCAAAACACTGAGCTCCTGTTGGCCCAGCAACTCAGTTTGTAGTTGGTAACTATTGACTTAATCTCAAGTCCAAAGAACAATCACTCAACTGGGTCCAACTGTTAACTGTTGGGCTTGTCCATGTCAACAAACAGCATTGATGCTTGGGTGCATTGTGCACCCTATGTGCGTACATGTATGTGCATGGACCATGCACAGTGTCAAGAAAGTTGGATGGCTTCACTTTAAGGAATTAGTTGTGCCTCCACCAAAAACATGCACATTGCATGTAGATTTACAAGATGACTACCGGCAATTACATGCATAGTGTATATTGCATGCATGTGAGCTATGCCTTAACATTTGTTCCAAGTCAGATCGACATCTAGTCAACATAACTGATCAGCACTTCCCTATTACCTAGTGGTTAGTGATACTCGGTTGTAATAAGGTCACTGCATTGCTAGGGAGGTAAGTATGTTTAGTGTAATACATTCGGGTAAAGGTTGTAGTTTACTTAACCCTAACTCCCTAGGGGGTATGCAAAATCGTATTAAAATTGGAGGATTCAGGACTGTTAAGGCCATTTGTACGAATGAGATTTGACTTTGCAAGTGTATTTGGACCTAAGATTGCTAATAATTACATTTGTCGAGTGGGTTGAGCTCTTACAGTACATCAATAAATTGGCAATTCAAACTGCAAGAGTTACGTAACTACTACTGGCAATTCCTATTTACAAGTTCAGCACCTTTTCAAAACTGTAACAACGACTGCTTAAAAAAAGCGAGTTTGATCAATTGCTTAACTGTAGGTATTTGTTATTTTTTCCACTCAGGCAATGCGAACAACAATAGGCTATGGGATCAACGTGCACAAAGAAGAAGACATCTGTTGCCCAATGCAAAGAGCCAGACAAGCAGAATAACATCTTGGTGAGTAGGGTTACACGTACACTTCAGCCTTTGTGACTGAGAAAAGGTGTTTGGTTTTGGCACTAAAGGACTTAAGTTTTTTTTTATAATTCTGCACATGTTCCACTCATGACCGTGTTATTGTTGATTGCAATCCTCATTATTTGAGGAGTTCAAAGGGGCATTCGGTTCTTTTTTGCGCAGCTCCAAAACATACATGTACATGTGGTCAGTCTATGAATTTAGGGTCCATTTTTATCCCTGCTACATCTGACGTCTGGGATTTGCACTTGCAGTTGTGGATGCAGTCCTCAACCCTCCTGCTTTTTAAACAGTCACAGACAGTCAACATTTCCGTCCACTTCCCCTGCTATACTTTTAACACAGGCTAGTCACCAGCAGTCAGATCGTATGTCAAGCAAGCACTGTGACTAGTCAAAGTCAGTCAGCAGACCATGAACAGACAAAGCAGGCAAGTTGTGGGCACAGCTGGCGTATGAATCACACACAGTCAAAGCAAAGCTGTATAGTTACATAAACAGTCACAGCCAGTCAATCCTGCTTCATGTAGGCTGGGAATTCTTGGACTACTTGGCACAGAATGTATGTTTGCATAGGAGGGTTAATGCAGTCGTGATCCAATTTGAGTTATTATAACAGCTACCTACCCAACAATAAAAAATCATTTGATGTCATTGTTAATAATACTTTAAATTAAATGGCAAATGATAAAGTTCAGAGGTAAGAGAGCAGGAATATCATATCACACTTTGGACTCTAAATTTATAGAATGATCCATGTACTTGTACTTGTGTGGGCGTAACTTTAGCCAGGTTTGTATCAAGCTTCCAGTCATACATGAATCAGTCAAAGGTCACTTACTCTTCTGATAAAACACTCTTGTCCAAAATCCTTACCCTATACAATCTGAATTAAAATTTGAAAACCAGTCGATGTTCTTCATTGCAAGTGTTCAATATCCTTTATTTGTTGAGAATGTCCATTACCGTGATCAGATTTGGTATTTATGATAAGCACATGAATGTATAAATTGATTGCCTCAACAAATGATTTTGTGTATTGCTTGTTCCATGTAATAGCTCGCAAAAAAATCAAAAAAAAATTATTCCTTATAGAGGTACATGTATTGTTTTTTATGGAATATGGAATTTTTCAAACTCTGAAAAACATATTTTCAACGATTTTTTTTCCTGTCAATCTGTGTTTTGCAGAAAAGCAGCAGTGACCAGTCTCCTGTCAAAAATTCCCTGTCTCCTTCTAAACCACCCATCGCCATGGCAGAGAGTAAACAACAGCAGACGTCCACCAGTCCATACCTCCCTCTCCTCAGCAGGACACCAGAGGGCGCCCTCGTCCCCCAGAGCCTACCAGCCCAGGAGGAAGTGGATGGCTACGAAACTCCCCATGGCCTGTACAATCTCTTCAACGACGGTTTTCTTGTGCCATTCATCCATTGCCACGAATACATGCTGATTCTGGATGCCCGCGAGCAAGAGCAATTCTCAGAATCCCACATCATGACTGCTAGGCACCACACGGCCATTGACACTGATTTTGACTGTCTGTTGGCCGCTGGCAAACTGAGGAAGCACACCCATATCGTGCTGTACGACGAACAGAGCAGTGCGACGGAAACAGGCCAGGTGTTGCAAAGCTTGGCCAGCCGGCTGCGGGAGGAGGAGCTAGACCCGGTTATTCTGATTGGGGGATTCCGAGCTTTTCACGCGGCGTATCCGTTTCTGTGCAATGACAGGCTGATCCGCAGTGAGCAGGAACGAGTTAACAAAATCCACACTTATCCTTCAGAGATCCTAGAGGGCGCCCTTTATCAGGGTAATGCTAGACACGCTAGCAGCCATGATATCATTAAGAATCTACGCATCACCCACATTGTCAACGTCACCACCGAGTGCAGTAATACCTTTGAGAGCGAGTGCAAATACCTGCAGCTGAAGTATGCCGATGAGCTCAGCTCCAACATGAAACACAGGCTGCAGTCTGCCGCGGACTTTGTTGCAGATGCTCTGCGCAACCAGGGCCGCGTTTTGATCCACTGCGCGCAAGGGATCAGTCGCAGCTCCACGGTCACAGTGTCCTTTCTGATGAAGTATCGTGGCTGGAGTTTTGCAGATGCGTTGACCTTCTTGAAGAGCAAGCGTCCCAGGGCCAGGCCCAACAGAGCCTTCCTGATACAACTGGGCGATCTGGAGAGAGACTTGTTCGGGAAGAAGATCACTGATGTGGATGAGATCTGGATGAATTTGAGTTAAAGAACCCAGGAAAAAGGAGTGGAATAGACCGATCCATCAGCCCCATGTTTTTTTTACCAGTCACAACCACGAGTAATGGCGAAGTGTGCACATGTGTCCAACATGCGTGCACGTGATGTGCATGTGATGTGCATGTGATGTGCATGTCTGGAACATGCGGTGTGGTATTGAAAGGGTGCGCATGTTGTTAACCACATGCGCAGCCGGCGGGGCCTAACGGATCGGTCTGTTGTACAGTATATGTACATGTATGTAATTCGTTGCAAGTCAGTACTAGCCAATCACAAGTCATCCGGCTCAAGTCGAGTAAAGAGCTGTTCAAGTGCACTGTGCAAAGGCCAACTTTTGTTAATGGTCAGCCCTGTTACTTGTGGCCTGCCTCTTGATTGTTTTGAGATTGACTTGTGATTGATGTGACTTCAACTCTAGGAGACAGTATCAATTATTTAGGGTTAAGTGTGGTCAATTTTTTGTTCTTCTTTTTAAGACTGAGGGCAAAGCTATGAACCACTTCACGTTTTGTTTATACAGCTTCTATATTACATTAAAGATTTTTTAAAATCATTTTGGATTAATTTTTAAAAAAGTGGGTTATGACATAGATTGGTCTACACAAAAAACAAAACACATTTCCTCTTGTACATGTAGTTACTTGTCATGCTTGTAGTTCATCAACAGGTTTCAAATTTACTAACACAGGATGTTGGAATATGACATGAACAAGCCTGAGAGTTTGACTGACAATGAGCCTGATCAATGTTATAGAGTGTGTTATATGAGTTTAGATGGCCAGTTTGCTGATATACACGTGTACTTTGTGAACTAATCGTTTCTTTCCATAACTAAGGGACTATAGTGTCTTTTTTGTGTAATACTGCACATGTTTCAATCTTAACAGTATTATTGTTGATTGCAATCGACATGCTAATGCCTACATGTACATGCACATGTAAATACATTTACATTTACATGTACATCATTTAACATTTTATTATGTAGCTTTGTATATATATTGTAGTACTCTTGCTTTGAAAATACAAAAATCACACGAGCCATAGTTTGAATCACACCCAGACTGACATCAGGATTGGGTCTGAAGTCCCTTCCTGATTTTATGGGTTCTCCACGTTAACATTTAATCAGGGAATTTCGTCTCTGAAGTTAGCACTTGTCCTCTCCATATATATTTTTTTTTTAGCTTTAGAGTTGCAGTACCTTTGTAGGCACCTATTGAAAACATTGCTTCATCACAAGTAAGGAAGGAACAAAGAGCCCATTATTGATGTACAAACTATGTGTAACTAGCCTCAACCATCTAGTTTAGTTTTAAACCAGTATATATTTAAATTGAAATATTTTACTGATACATGTATATTTCTTTATCGTTTGCAACAGTTATATAAAACATGTGCCCTTTTAGCTTCTCAGACCTTCAGATACAAACTAGCATCAACCATCCACTTTCAACCCCCCCCCCATGCTGTACAGTGTACATATTTCTATTCGAATATAGTACTAATATACTTTTCCCCATATATTTGCTTTATAGTTTGCAACAGTGCTATAACATGTGCTCAAACTAACCTCCACTATAAGCCACTTTCAAACCGTCCTTCATGCTGTACATTGTACTTATGTCAATTAAAATATTTTTAACATAATAGTTTTGTAAATTTAATTTTTGCTTTATAGTTTGCAACAGTGTGTGTGCTCTTTTAGCCTCCCAGAACAAAGTACATTCTATGTTAGGTACAAAATATATTTCAATCATTAATTTAAAGGCATAGACTATATATATATATATTTTTATTTGCTGATGTGCTATTAATAGTGGGGTAGATAGGGAAAAATTTTAGGGGAATTGTGCCTTTGATGATACAAGCATGGGATTTGGCACACACAGTATGTCACAGGAAAGTTATTTAGCTATAGGGCTATCGCAGATTTGCAGATTTGTCCTTTGAAAAAAAATTGGTAGAATAACAAACATTTTTAAAAAAATTCAAAATGGCTGCCATTGCTTGTTATTCTACTTATATTTTTTCAAAGGAAAAATCTGCGATGGCCCTATAGCCAAATATCTTCTTGTGACATACTCTGTGTGCCAAATGCCATGCTTGTATCATCAAAGGCACAATCCCATCACCTATATATGCTATACAGTGTACAGCTGTTTAGTATGTCCACATTTCATTTTGTTTTTGACAGATAAGGATATGCAATGTACTACTGTTTTATATTATTCCTTTTGTTTGATTACTTTATTTAAATCAAATTCACCCTTGAAGGAAGTTTCTTGCAAAAAAATTGTCAATAAAAAAAATATGCACAAAATATACTCAAGTACTTGTACAAATCGTGTAATTCATGTGTTGATATAAGCTTTAAGAAACCATTTAGAAAGAACAGGGTTCCCATCTACTCTGGAAGTCAAGGAAACCTTGAGAGTTTCCATTATATTTTTTCCAGTCGGGGAAATCTCGAGGAATTTGACAGTGACCCATAAGGGAAAGGCTTTCGCCAGTTTGGCGTATGTGCATCTTTTGAATTGAAATTTCGGCTAAACATTGGTCGTACTATATAACACAACACCGTTGAAAATCGTGAGAAATCGACAAACAATACAAATAATTTAGTGTGTTTAGCGCGAAAATTCAATCTAAAGTGTTAATTTGTTTTCAAAAGAGGGCGCGCTACACAAAATAGTGGTCGGTGCAGCATACGTATACATAGGGTTGCAGACCAGTAAATAAGCTGCCATAGACCCCAATGATAAATTCCCCCACTTCAAAAAATCAGGAAAGATACAACTCTCCAAGATATTCGAGACACGCATCGAATTAAAGCTAATTTTCGTCATCTTTCATTTTCTTTTCAATTTTTGGGGGTTAACTGATGGCTTTTAGGAGAAATTTCCATCCGAAGATGATCACCCCTTAAAATGATCATGAATCCCATCGCCATTTTGAAAAACGACGCCTACACTCCATTGTAAAATAGAGCCTAATATCAACCACATTTCACAGAAATAAGAGCTCGCAGTCCTCTGCACGGCTTCCAACCTTCTTTTTTACAAATCATCAAGTTCACGGCCTTTAAAATGCTCTACTGAAGAATTTGATTTGACCGGCGTAGACAATTTCGAACCGCCCTCTTTTGGAAGAAATTGATGTTGGTAAAATGTACGGGAGTGCCCTTACACACTGTAGTTTTTGTTTTTGTTGTATTAATTTTGTTCTTCAACGGTTTCCGTCGAATTTCAGAAGTATGGTGTCGTATATCACAACCAATTATTGGACGCAATTTCAATTCAATGCAATGTGTTTTTCTTGAGTTATCGTCTCCACAAAGAGTGCTTTCTTGTTGTTCAATTAAAGTTGACTTGAATTTGGATTGAATTTTTCGCGATTAGTACACTGTATTTCTTTAAATCATATTAAAATTATTATACAAGGGTTCTCGTCGATTTTCAACGATTTTTTGTCCTATGTCCCAAACAATTATTAGACGAAATTTCAATTCAGTGCAATGTGTTTTTCTTGCGTTATCGTCTCCACAAAGTGTTTTATTTTTGTTCACTTTAAAGTCGACTTCGTTTGGGCAGATCGTGTTCCGCGTTGTGACCAGTATTTGTGTAGCGCGCCCTCTTTTGGAGGAAATCGATTTTGGGACAATGTACGGGAGTACCCTTTACACACTAGTTTTTGTTTTTGTTGTATTAATTTTGTTCTTCAACGGTTTCCGTCGAATTTCAAATGCATTGTGTCGTATATCACGATCAATTACTGCAGACTGGACGAAATTTCTGTTCAGTGCGATGTGTTTTTCTTGAGTTATCGTCTCCACAAAGAGTGCTTTCTTAAGCTTGTTCAATTAAAAGTGACTTGAATTTGGATTGAATTTTTCGCCATTAGTACATTGTATTTCATTAAATCCTATTAAATTTATTCTTCAAGGGTTCTCGTCGATTTTCAATACTTTTGTGTCCTATGTCCCGAACAGTTATTAGACGAAATTTCAATTCAGTGCAATGTGTTTTGCTTGAGTTATCGTCTACACAAAGTGTGTTTCATATTTGTTCACTTAAAGCCGACTTCGTTTGGGCAGAGAGTGATCCGCGTTGACGGAAGTCTTTACGGTTGCAGACCAGTAAATAAATTTCCATAGACCCCATTGATAAATGCCCCCACTTCAGAAATTCTGGAAAAATGCTCACAACTCTTTGAGGTGTTCAAGACGTACATCAAATTAAAGCTTATATCATCATCTTTCATTTTCTGTGTAATTTGCTCGGGGTTAACTGATGACTTTTGGGAGAAAGTTTCATGCAAAGATGATCACCCCTAAAAGCAGTCCGGAAGCCCATCGCCATTTTGAAAATTGACGCCTACGCTCCATTGCAAAATATAGCCATTTAAGGGCGTAATTTCATCCACATTTTACAGAAATACGAGCTTGCAATCCTCTGCACGGCTTCCAACCTTCTTTTTTACAAATCATCAAGATCACGGCCTTCAAAATGCTCTGCAAATCGTGATTTGGCCGGTGTAGGCAATTTCGGACCGGCGATTTACTGGCCTGCACCCATCAACACGTGATGCTACACTATTGAACAAAAAGAACAAACTTGTTTTCGATAAACTAGTCAAGAAATATACAATGTACGAAATTGAGATTTCGTGCATCGATTGTCTACGATGTGTAACATCAGGAGAACGCATATTATGAGAAACCGTGGAACAATAAATATAATATGGTCGCAACAATGTAGTGTTTTAAACGCGAAAAATCCACGTTGACTTCCATGAGGATTTTCTCGACTCTTAGGCTTATACTTTTGTGTCCAACTCAGTGGGCACCCGTTCCCCCTTCTCCCCCACCCCCTTCTTCCAAGCCCACTTAAAGCCTGTAGTGGCGCCCAGTGCGCCTCCCCCCCCCCCCCATCCCCTTAGAAATTAGAGGATTCCAAAATAGCGCTGCTTTTATGATTGTTAAAACTCATTTGAGATTCCATTATTACAGAAGTTCTCCCTACAAATCGGACCCCATTCACGCCACTGTCAACGATAACGGGTTTCCAAGCCCCAGTCTCCAGTCGAATCGGACGACACGACCTGCAAAAAGATACATTATAGGCCCTATTAATTATTGGTAAATAATAATTTATTCCGCTACGTCCATTACTCATTAAGCTTAGTATCTAGTTCGTGTCACTTGGAACTATCATCAGCCCTAGCTCCTCCCAATTTCTTTCATTATCATTTTGCCGATCTCGGCATTCAACACAACCCCTGATCTCTGATGCGTGTGAATCACATTCACGCGATCAAAATTAATTGCTGTAGTTTTTGTTTGTTCAAAGAATTGTCCGGTATGTAATCCGTGGTTCAATACCAAAGAGATAAAGCGACTTGATAAAAAAAAATAAACACCATCATGTCCAATACACCGTTTTCGCGCGGGAGCTATAGGCTGATTACCGAATCAGCGCCATCTGTTTTCTTTGTGATGTAAACATTTCTAAATCGGTACACAATACATCTACTAATTGCCCAAATTGTGAAAAATGAGGCACAAAGGTTAACGCCAGCCACCTCATGATACAATTCAGACACGCTCTTCCTTACAAGCATCGTTTTTTTTGTCATTCAAGTCAACACGGTTATCAGGTAGTACTAGTGTGCCTGTACCTATGGTAATAACCGACGCAGTGTAATGTTGTTGACTCTTCGAATCCGAAGTCCAAACTATTTCGGCTGTCTTTTTCCCCTTTGGGGCTTTTATTGTTGCCGGCTGGGTAACTACAGTACACACAACTCACAGAGTCGATTTGTTCATGTTGTGTGCATGGAGGGACATACATTGTTGTAGCTAGACACATAGACTCGAATGTTTCTCTTCTTGGTCAGGTTGAGCCATTTTTTTGATATTCATAATCTGGAGACAGGATGATTCTTGCCACAAGGTAAGTAGACCTACTAATTAGTGATGTTGCTTTAACTATAAGTATCAAATTAGAGTAGGAAATGATTTGCGTTTATTATCAAACGTGACGCAGAGGGTAATTGTACGTGTGCCTATTCATATATTGCAGTATGTGAGGAATTATTTCAACCCGACGCCCCTTAAATCATAATATTATGATCCACTGTGTTTAATGAACCGTGCATCAAAATGTTAAAGACATAAGCACTCAGTCTGGCGAATCTGTAATTAGGCACAGGTCTCCTCCTAATTCGACACAAACCAAAGGCCTATATAAGAGTTTTTCCTTTTTTTCATTGATTAACACGGTGTGCCTTTTCAACTTGAGAAGTGGGCTCGGGTATAGATTTTGTTTCATCCTTGTGAAAGATTGGGGCTATGCTACATTGTCCTGCATTTGTGTTGTCCTACATGAAGTCAGAGGGCCGTAAATGAATTTCACGATAACATAATTTTGGAAACCCGGAAGTATACAAATTACGGCGATACCCATTCGCACTCGACCCATAATTCTGACACAATGCATAAGGTCGCCTTTGGCTTAATGTCTACTTTAGAACCTCCCTTGGGTTTATTTATAAGCCCAGTTTATGCAGTTTCAGGATTCTCTATTATGCAGGTTGTTAAAGGTTGTATACATAATGTACTCCCTGCCAAGTTGATGTATGAACCAAGAAAGTACAATGCTATGCTATTCAGTCAGAGATTGAATTTCGAAGAAAAGTAACTCCATTTGAAACCTCGTATCACCGCAGAAATTGCGTTAAACTGTCAAAAAGACCATTAGAATGGTAATGGAAAGGTGAGTCCATGACTATGACTGTCATTGATCGTCAAATCAAACACGTTAACCCCCCCCCCCCCATCCTTCCCTAAAAGGGGGTGAGCGTCGGCTACACTCCAATTTATGATGAAAAGCGTGTACATTTTTGGGGGGGAAATGGCGAAAAACAATTGGCAGACAACATGACTAAAATCAACCGCACTCCAGCGACTTCATCTAAAGGCGATTCATTTCATCGGCATCATTATTAGTATATATTGCACACTGGTATGGATAAAGGTTCAGAGCTGTGACTTTAATGTTAGTATTCACTTAGAATTAGACGAGACCACACAAACAGTATTTTGTTTGCTGTTTCGTCCTAGTGACATTTTGATGATCGTTGACCCATGACGTTAAACGTAATCACCTCCTATACTGGTATTAGTCGGGAATTTTAAAGATAACACGCATTCCAATATTAACTTCGCCAAGTTGCAACAGGAGTAATTTTTATGGCTTCTCATGTCGTTTTTTAAGTGTATGATTATGATAGGCCCATATAGACTTGCGAGTTGAAAGCCAAAAAAAGTTGGGAAAAAAAGTCAATATAATGAGAATTTTTCTACTAATTACTTTGAAATTTGCTGTTGTCTCTTTTTTTATATAAAGTAAATTGTATTTGCACGACTTAATTGTAAGATATTGAAATGAAAGGTCTTTTTTTCTATTTCAATCGTTAATACTTGTATCAAGCAAATATGTTGTACGATAACCACAGAAATTTGTTTTGCAGATTGTGATACCAAAATAAGTACGCCAGTAAATATTAAACTGATTTATTTTTCAGCAAAAAAACTGACAAAAGATTAACCAACCCACAACAATCGATCGGAGACGATTGTTCGATTATCACCAATTATAAGAGGACCTTTTGGCTATGTTTTACTCGCTTGTTTGTTCGTGAAAACAAGCCCCTCCACAGATTTGTGATACCGTGGCGCAATAATTGCTTGTTTTACCCCCAAATGCGGTGCACGCACTCACTTCAATGCCTGGAAACCCAGAACGCAAGAGACCTATAATGCGGTAAATAGTACGGGCCAGAGAATAACACACTTGATGAAATCTGCTACCTTTTTGTCGGTTGTGTTTGCCTTTTAATCTGGGGTTGGTTACTTTAGAACTCGTCGGATTGTCGAGACACAGGCAATGAGTTTCCAGGGCAGAGGAACACCCTGAACAAACAGGGTTTAGTCGGTCAGTCGAACAGTCAACTGTTCGATTTGTCACGGTTTTTCAAAAATCAAAAACATGTATACATGTATTTTAAAATATAAATTTTGTTCACTGGGCCCTAAAAGGCAGTCGGTGACACCAAACATTTCATGCCGTCTCTTGTCCTAACTTTCAGAAACTGTTTCACCCACGGTCAAACGATTTCCTGTGTAACATTTTGTTCAAGTGTTTTCGTTGTTTAAAAATCGATTTGATCAAAGGTTGAGTGATGCCCTGATGCAAGAAATTAGCTGGTTCGCTTTCTCGTCATGATAAGGGTATATAGCGCCCCCATTCGTGATTTTGCCCGTTGCTTATCGGATCAGGACCGTCGCACTGTTCAGGTCATTATACTATTATAGATACAAACAAAAGAAGGAAATGAAACAAACTTTTAATAGAATATCAAGTGTGAGTCAAAATGTCTCAAAAGTGTACTTTTAGAGAGGGTAGCAAACGAGTTTAGCACGCTATGGCCAAAAACGAAACAAGCCTGTAGACACTACGTCAACTTTTCCACTTTTCTTGATGGAAAAATACTCGTAGCCGACAATTTTTGGTTTAGCTTCATTGTCTAAAAGCGTTCAGCATGCATGATGTATGGGTTTTTATCCTATTTTGTTCAGGACTCATACATCTGTTTTCAAGAGCATTAATATATGATATAATAATTTACATTTAAAAGGTTCATTATTATGCCTATTTTTTCTGTGTTATCGTCACTGTTGTATGTACACTGTAACATAATGTACATAACCGCTCTTTTGTACATCATTTCTCGGTCAACACTCTTAACCTCAAACGGTCGTACATTTTTATGTCCTGTCCTAGCGTCTCTCTCTTTCGTGCCCTAACCACGGAATTTGACATGACGATACTTAACCAGTGGATGGAGCGCGGCAACGAATCCATCAAATAAATTGTGACTCCGTCTCCAGCGGACGGTACGTACCCGCAAATCGCCGCTGGGCCCCCGATGCCTCACAACGAACGGCCCGGCCCGGCTGACGCGAAGAGATATTGGTCTGCTCGGTAAATTGACAGGAAGCGAGGATTTGTAAGCCCGGCTATCCCTTCAAGCCATATGCATTTTCTGTCCGAAGGAATCTAGAAACAAAAACACACAGGGATTCGATCTTCCGGAAGAATAAGGAAAAAAAAAATTGCGTCTTGTATATATGAATTATGAATGATGCGTAACACATTTGTTTTAAAATGCATAAATTGGAACGCCAAGTAGTCGGGAAATCTTCATGAATATTTCAGTTGTTCTAGTTTTCTCGGCAATATGGCATTGCCATCCCAGCTTACTGTGCATTCGAAAACGACAAGTCATGTGGAATGAATAAATATGGTGTTTATTTGTCGCAATTTTTTTTGGGGGGGGGTATCCCAGTTTACGCCATAAAATACAAATTCCTTGTTAAAAGGTAAATAAAGTGTTCTAATACAAAAGAATAATCCATAAAAGACACTGTGCAAATATCGAAAACACTTAGTGATCAACAAGTATTACGAAAACTCAAAGGTACAACAACCCTCTTTGGTGGTCACAAAATAATTTTCAATTTTTGCCAATTCCGGGTAGAAGTTTAATGATGGCCGCCGCAACGAAATGACGCCCAAGCTTTGTTGGAAAAAAAGCCCTGTGTTCCTTGGAGGACCGACACGCTCAGGCTCTTTACATCAACATTTGTTTTGGTTACATCACTTGTAATATCAATCCTTCTACAAACACAAAACTCTCAACATGAAAGATGCCTGTTACATTATTTGGAGAGAAGTAGTCAACTTCCTTTTTTACGGAGACTTTACAGTGACGTTGTGTGGACTTGTGCGTGTTATAATAAAAGGAGCATGGAGATATAGTAGCTCTATAAATTGGAACCATAAGAAATGGTACACAATACGTTTGCGGCTATAGGAAAATCTAGCTGGTTTTATCACCATTTTGTGGGGTTGTTTCACTAAAGCCACACATTACATCTTAATGGT
Source organism: Patiria pectinifera (assembly GCA_029964075.1). Lineage (NCBI taxonomy): Eukaryota > Metazoa > Echinodermata > Asteroidea > Valvatida > Asterinidae > Patiria > Patiria pectinifera. Next base: position 11,666,138 of record CM057136.1, read on the forward strand.
TTGATGCGAAATGCATATTGCCCATTATGTGCCAGATGAAATGACCACGAAAAATAGTGATTAATTCCGAGCTGCACACGTATGTCGTAAGCGTACTATTTCTACTATATGTCACATGCAAATCCGTGTGTCTTGGTCATTTCTGGACATCAAGGCTCTCGGTAATCCCGGCAGGACCCATCAGTCTTTCGAAGATGTTACAAAGACAAAAGTTGAGGTTTCCGATCTGACGTCCGTTTTGAGAAAGAGACCAGAATGGGAATGGCTTTGATTATGGCTATCGGAACAAGGAATTAGTAAGCATGCCACGGGTAGCTCAATTTCGCGCATTGCCGGCGGGTTCAATAAACGACAGAGCGATAAGGGAGCCAGACCCATGAAGAGCGGACTGATGACACCTTCCGTGGTAACGTTGTATAAACCGCAGTCTCGAGACGCGCGGTGGGCCAACCCTAAGCCCGCAGGGGCGAGGTTGGGCAGATCCGGTGACACCCGTTTGTATCGCACGGTGCCTCAGGATCGGTGTCACGATACACGAGGAAAATTGGACTGCGGCAGGTTGACACCTCTTTGGCATGATGTCCTCATTTGATTGCCTCTCTCTCTTCAGGGCTCTGATGGTACATGGTTGAGTCGCAGTGGCACAGGGATTTGCCTCATATTCACTGACAGTTACGTGACCTTTTTGGCGGTGATATTCAACTGAGACAGAGCATTTTTAGTGGTGCTACGGGAGTGCGACCGTCGCTGGGGATAAAAAGAAGGGAGGGGCAGAAGTTCGTGTTTTTAAAACGAATGGCGATGCCACCACTCCGACCCAGTTCCTTCGCATATGGTTATATCGGTCGAAGTTTCTTTTAAACCACTTCGGGCGCCCAGGATTCATGCAAAATTCAAAAGTGTAACAGTTGCAAGTTTGCTGGCCTGATTCCCAAGATTAGCCCCTGTTGAAATGAGTAATCGGTATGGACAGGCCAGACCTTAACCGTATAATTTGTTTTGGATTAAAGGTGTGATAGATATGAAATGTAACTCGAGAATGTTGGGTGGTAAAGTATTTTAATTTAGGAATGGGTAAGGTCGACGACGCAGGTGCATTTTCATCTTCCCAAAATATTAGACAATCAATTATCTGTTTAAATTTTTTAACGTCGTGTGCGCTTTTCGAATTTCAGGTCTTCTCAGATGTTTGAAGGACTACTTACCTCTTTTCGAAGCCTTTTATGATCAGGGGTGTCGCTAAGGGGTTGTACTTATACCAAATCATTACGGTCGTTCTTGCCCGTGCAGAAAGGGCAAGTTCGCGCAACTGAGAACTATTGTTGACAATGGTTAACCAAAGGCTAGTTCGACTAAAGTTGGCCCGAACTCTGTCTAGTCGACTATGGTTGACTACGCTAGTCGACTATTTGGAACCAGCCTATTGGGCCTGGTTGTATCCGATCGCTGGTTACCAATAGAGACGTGCACTCATAACGTAAAGCAGGGAGCCAGGACCCCAATTTTTGCGATGCCATTTTGACCAGCGTTTGACTAGAGACGTTCGCACGTTGCTATTAGTGCGCAGGCGTAAGTTACGTCACAAATCAACCACTAGTCGACTAATGGTCCTTGCCCGAACTTGCAAATAACTGTCGGCAAAAGAGTCGCCATAAACAGTGCCACCTAGTGGCCGATGGTATCCAGTCTTGAACAACGCCCTCTGGTGTCAGATGATGTGCACGCCAGTTTACGAAATTTGTCCCGTGTCGCACGGGTTCAGAGTCCCCCTATAAAACTGTCACTCCCTCCTGTATACCTCCTCTCACGTCTACTCATCACTACATCCAGATAAAACTGTTCTCCCTTTAAGTTCATCTTGTAGTTGTAACTTCTCCTCTTCCCCAGCCCATGTCTTTTTCTAATAATCTCTCATCTTCTTCCTGCCATGCATGCTTTCGTCAGCTCCTGTCGCTAGTCTCCGGTCGTCCTCTTCACGGCGCCGGTCATTGTAACCGGCCTCGTGAACTGGCTGTCAACATTTTCCTCATCATATGTCAACAGTAATCGCCCACGGTAACCATTTGACTCCAATGCATGCATCCTCTCAATTCCGGTCTACCTCCCATTCCCAAAACGGACACCAACAATCCCCTGCTCAGTCTTAATTCTCAAAGCTCTTTTATTGCCGTGGCGTCGTACGCAGTCCGACGCCCGCTTGCTAACATCCAAGAGCCAAGTTTGTCTGGCTACCCGTACCCATGAAATACTCAGAGTACTCAAATACATGCCTTCCCACTTGTCCTAGATATACAATCTGAGCACATTGCAAAAGAATAAAGAGGACTAGGCCGCAACATAATTTTAATGGTATAATTTTCTATTTCAGAGCCTCATCGTACACATAATTCTGCCTATCATCCCGGATCCCGTGAAAAAAAAATATGTCTGTATTGTAATATTCAACAGTCATCCAATCTTGGGAGAAATCACTGCCCAACAGCCAGTGTTGTAGGTCTCGAGACCGGTCTCGGTCTCGAGACCGGTCTCGGGACCACTTTTTGCTGGTCTTGGTCTCGGTCTCGGTCTCGGTCTCTGAAGCTGTGGTCTCGGTCTTGGTCTCGGTCTCGGTCCCCTTTGGTCTCGATATTTTGGCTGGTCTCGGGTCGAGACCGGCAATATTGTAGCTTTTACAGCTCGATCGATTACTTTGTGTTCACTTCGTTCAGTACCGTTGTTATTTAAAACATTTGCTAGCCCGTAGATCAAGCTTGTTATATATCGCGGTCGGTTTGGACTCCCCAAAGTACATGTAAAGCTGCAGCAGTACCAGTCACTGAACGATTTGGAACAAGTTCGGCATTTATCTGTTGAATCGGCCACATAAAGCAAAGTATAAACTTGTACATGAAACAATTTATGCAATAAGGGTCAACCATTTTCGGGGATTGTGTAGTTTAGCCCACCCCTGTGGGCGTAATCACTTGCATTTTGTATTCTGATAATAAATGAGGTGCTTCAAATTAGTTATATTTTCGACCCCACACAATGTTCTCTTTAATTTGGGACAGTATTTTGAAGAAAAAGTAAATTTTTCTACCTGATTTTCCAGCTTTGAACTCACACACTCTTACATGTACCAGTTACCACCCACTGTTGCCATGAGAGTGTATGATGAGACCCCATTCTCTGGCTGCTCATTTTAAAGTACCCCATTAATCCTCAAAAATAAAAAATCCCGTTCAGAAAAAAATTAAAAATCCATATCTGGCACATTCTGGCTACCACCTCGCAACTTGTGGGTCTATATGTACAAGTCCACATTCTATGACAAAAATTTAAAAATTAATTTTCTAGCATTTTCTAGCTCCCATTTTTTAAAATCAAGTACACAAGTCTTGTTAGAAGTTAAGTCCTAAATTTATTTTAGGAAAAAAGAGGCAATGTAAAATTAAAATTGCATCTTTAAATATCCGTTAGAAGTCATAGCTGAAACCAAGGGGGTGACTGTGGAGTTTAGGATCCGAGTTCCTATAACAGATGAAACATCTACCTTTAACTTTTTACTTTTGTCACGATTGGGTGTAGACAACATGTCAAAACCCATGTTTCTTAAGTGTAACTACTTTTTGCTCAAGTAAGGTGTCGTGTATCAATTTGTCAACACTGCCACTGGTCGAAATTTTGGTCTGTATTCTTTGTGAATAGAAAGGTTACATTTTTCAACTATAATAACGTGTCTTGTTTTTTTTATGGTCTCGGACCATATTGGTCTCGGTCTCGGTCCGCCTTGAAGGGGCTGGTCTCGGTCTCGGTCTCGGTTTCGAATCTTCAGGTCTCGGTCTTGGTCTCGGTCTCGGACTATCCGGTCTCGACTACAACACTGCCAACAGCACCTACGTCGTCTATGGAGCCGCCAGTAATTTTTTGACCGTTGGGATTTTACGACTACATTGTACATGTGTAATGATGAATGGCTGGGTTTAGATTTATAAGACGCAAGGAAACATTGTGTATGTTTGTATTCGTATAAGACGCGTGGAAACATTCTCTATGTTCACCGAGCAATTTGTTCCCTCAACCTCTGCTGCTTTTGTTTATCTTTTCTTTACGAGCTTCTTTTTTTTCAGATTAGAATTCGGTTTTAGTGTGTCTCTCTAGCAAGACAGATACACACCATTTTCGATTTCCGCAGTGTTATCCGGACCTCAGTAATATTTGATTAAATGTCGTGCTTTCCTAGATAAACATATATTGGTCACTTAAATATACTAGAGAGTACTTTTTTAAGTTCTACGTTGTTATCAAGAATCTTTCGCAAAATTTTTAGAAGATAAGTATAAAAACAGTGGCGTCAACTAAGGTTCAAATTGAATATGACATTTAGCAGGCCTTATTGTCTGAAGGGGACACTGAGCTTTTTTAAAGTAGACATTTAACAAACAAACAAAATCATATTTGCGCCCCCCCCCCCCAATTCTGATCTGGTCACAAGATGGCGGACAGTTATGCCACTGATAACAAAAACTAAGTTTGTATATCCTTTGATTTAGTCAATTGTAAGTGAAGACACGAATTCTTTTCAAACTCTTTTTATGAGTTCTTGAATTTTCTTCCAGACTGATGACCCTTAGCAACCCCCTCGTACTGTAGCCACTCCTACAATTTGCATGGGCTCAGCACTAGTGTGTCATGACCAGCGATCGGTAGTCTTTCCCTCCAGTGGGCAATCCGTCCGCTCGCGGGACTCCCGGGACTCAGATGCACAGTCCAAGGATGCTCTGCTACGCCAAACGTCAAGTAACGCCTCGAGCGAGTTCAGGGAGTGTTGGATTGAGCCTGCTAAGCAGCCTGCGGTGACAGAAAAGAACGTCCAATTGGTTACAGGTTGGTCCTTTCTCAAAGAACTTCTAGACCTGTTTTTAAAACAACTACAAAACCATGAGATTAGGTCCTAATTTTGAACAAATTGTGTATGTGCAGATACTCCGAAGCCTTGGCCCCATCCCCTATGATTGTCATTTAATTTCAGTCACGTATCAATGCAAAATTATTGTCAATTGATCACAGCAACATTTTTGGACACTGTGACCAACTTAATTCCATGCCTTAATCCGTTTCAGTGCTGTTTTATGTAATCTGTGTAAAATCCTGCATTTTGTGAAACAAAACAGGCTGATGTGGTTTGGGATTGGAATCATTTGCCCTTGAGCATTAAACTGAGGTCTTGCCATGACTGGTAGCCGGGCAAATTATTCCAATCCCAATTGCACCCCTTTTTTACAACACGAAGGATTTTACACAGCTTACTTAACAAGGAACTTGACCACAGGGTCCAAAATGTTGTTGTGATCAATACGTGACTGAAATTAAATGAAACTCATAAGGGTTGAGGCCAAGGCTTGAGAGTATCTGCACAACCAAAGCATTTTAAAATTTACCTCATGGTTTTGCAGTTACTTTAATATACTGTTATGCAGTTACTGGTGTAAGGCCGGTTGAGATTCTGAAATGTTTCCGGTGATACTCTAGAATATTGCCAGTACATACCCTGGGATATTGCTTGTTAAGACTGTTGAATGTTGCCGGTTTAGACTCTGGGATGTTGCCGGTTTAGACTCTCGATGGTGCCGGTTCATAGTCTGGGATATGTCGGTTCATAATCTTTGATAGTGCCGGTTCATAGTCTCGGATGTTGCCGGTTCATACCCTGGGATGTTGCCGGTTCATACCCTGGGATGTTGCCGGTTCATATACTCTGCGATATGGCCGGTTCATTTTCTGGGATGTATTGCCAGTTTGTAATCTGGAATATTGCCGGTTTAAAGCTGAAATATTTCCAGTTTATGTTGCCGGTTCACACTCTATAATGTTACCGGTTCATCATGCCCTGTGATGTTGCTGGTTCATATACTCTGCGATATATATAGCCGGTTCATTTTCTGGGATGTATTGCCGGTGAAGCGTGAATTTACGTTTCTATGACATTCGGACTCATTGGTAATACCGCGCATCCGTAAGTATGGTAATTAGGAAAGTGACCGGTCACGTGAGAGGGATTAACCAATAATAGGGAAAAGGGGTCCGATTTTCATAGGAGTCGGATTTTCATGTGACACCGGTTTGTAATCTCGAATATTGCCGGTTTAACCCTGGAATATTTCCAGTTTATACCCTGGGATTTTGCTGGTTCAGACTGTCTAGTATTGCCGGTTTAAACTCTGGTATAATGTCGGTCACGTTCTGCAAGCATGGGATATTGCCAGTTCATAATTTGGGATATTGCCTGTTCTACCCTGGAATATTGCCAATTCATATTGTGGGATATTGCCGGTTCATACTCTGGGATGTGGCCGGTTAACAGCCTGGGATATGGCCGGTTAATAGTCTGAGATATTGCCAGCTCGTAGTCTGGGATATCGCCAGTTCATAGTCTGGGATATTGCCAGTTCATACTCTGGGATGCAGCCGGTTCATAATCTGGAATATTGCCAGTTTAAACCGGCCGGTTCAAACTGTTGAGTGCTGCCGGTTAAGACTCTGATATTTTACGGTTCATGTCAGTCAAGAGTCAAGACCCTGGAATAGTAACGGCAGGCTCTTGGATGCTGCGGATGCTGAGGATTTAGACTCTTGCAAACTGTTTTCTGGACCCTTGGATGTTGTCAGTTAGAATTATTATTGCCGGATCAGACTTTCGAAAATTGTCGATTCAGACTGCTGGAACATTGTCGGCTCAGACTCGGGGATGTTGCCGTTTTTAACACTGACATAATATTGCCGGATCATATCAGGATCAGATTATGTGAAATTACTGGTTTTATACTCTACGATATTGCCGGTTCAGACCTATACGTTATTGCCGGTATAAAGACAGGACTGGAGTATTGTCGATCTATGCTTGACATCATAATTATCATAACAAGAATTTAGGTGACTTTTGCTTTCCGCAATTTAAATGCCAAAACTGCAGTGCACGGTGGCGCTCACAGATACAAAATATGATGTCAGTAGGCACGAAAAATAATTATACGGAAACGAATAAACCTATTGAAGCGCATTTCAAAATACTGTGGGAGGAAGGAAGCCTCTGTTTTCTTCAAAAATTAAACATTTAAATGCATGTTGCAGCTTCCTCAGTATTTTATCGTGACTGATCCCCTCTCCCCATCCCATACCCAGCGTCCAAGACCCTGCAGATGCAACAGCGCTGTCCCGCCTCCAGCCTTTCATTCGCTGCTGGTTTCCCGGACTTCCTCGGTGCAAAGCCATTAAGACTCTTATCCGCATCATTATCGTCTCCCTTGGGAATTCACTCCTGTCCATTAAGAAACGGCGGACCGAGGCCTCCTTATGGCCCCGTGGCCTTGGAGTTCGCGCTCTTCTTGCCCTGTGTGCGTGGCTTGTGCGTGACTGCAAAGGCCAAACAAGTGTTCATGTTCTTCCTGGAGGGCATCGGCAACAAGAGCATTTATTGATACGATAATTTTGCAGTTTCATGCATTCAAGATATTTATCTTGTGTTGCTACTGATTTGCATGGCTTCAACGTTTACACTAATTGCCATATTATTGCAGTTATTGGCTTTTATGATAATTAATTTGCAGTCGGCGCCATTGATAAACTCACCTCGTAACGTCAGGGGCTAGGCTTGTGGTTAACATCTTTACTAGCATCTGCAGCAGTAAGACAGTGGCAAAAATATTGAAGAATATACAGAAGTCAGACACCATTTTTCTGATTGATCATCTGTGAATAAGCCTCTGTACCGATGACGTCACACTTTGTTTACACGCGCACTTTCCTATGGAGCCAGTGGGGACCCACGGTCCACTGAGCACCACCGTAGGAAAACACACACGAAAACAAAGTGTGACGTCATCAGTACAGAGGCTTATTACATTCGACAAAGACGACAATCGGTAGATAATTTGCGACTGCGGGATTTTTGTCCCGCGGAAATGTGTAAGGGCGCCCTCTTGGGGTAAAAAAACTTTGGTATTTTTCTGTGTGCAGTACGGAGATATCAATGGCACGGAGTTTATGGCGGCGTCAGCTTGTCGAGAACGTGTGAAGGTTTCTCACATGGACAGAGACCAGAGTATTTATTTTAGATGATAATTCGTCAACACATAAAATGAAAGCAATGTTGGTGCCTCAGTATGAAAAAAAGGAATGATTGAAACGTATTCAGTCAGCGCGAGCTTTTAACACTAATTATAACTGTATCGATGCATTACGGGGCATTCGTAAAAATTACTCAAGTTCATGAATTAATTGGCTAACGTTAGATTTTGTAAAGCAAAATTTACCAAGTGATGACAGAGATAATTTCGTAGAGATTTGTGTCTTACATAATTGTTATTCTTGTATTTTCTCAAACATCTTTCGTATAATAATTGACCTTCTGTAATTACCTGAATGTACACTTTGCAATATGTAAATAAATGTTGAGATGAATTGATGTGTTTCATTGTTTTTAATTATGTTGTACCGGTAGGCTTATATCACAAATTTTCAATTAAAAAAGCCAGGGGTCTCCATCAATAATTCTTTGGACATTATGCCTATGATACCGTTAGGCCTAAGCGTTCACGACTCAACTATTTTCTGGATGGTTTGAGACCTTTGATCGAGGACGGAAGAGAGTATCTTTACGAAAAACAAAATATGCCTAAATTGTATTTAACTTGAACTGAAAAGGTAAAAAAAATCCTCCCTGGGTAAACGTGTTCAGTATAATTTCTTTCATTGTTTTTTTGCTGTTGGCAAATGAATTAAAACGCCGTAGAGACTGGGTTGTATCATATTATGCGCGACGTGCGTGCGTGTGAATAGCGCCCGCATTTGCGCTCCCGGAAATTGATAAGAAATTCTAGATTATTGGCCGGTGCTAGCAGTTAGCAACCAGCGTTTTGTTGAGAACCGGATCTCCGATGCATGCACTCGCTATGCTGGAATCATAAATCTAGAATGCGAGATATACAGAGCTGAACTTTGAGTTACTTGCACGGGGGTAGTCAGGCTATGGTAACTCCACGGGGTTCCGATTTTGGATGTGTACGTGACGTGGGCGCACACCTACCTCCATTATTGCTTGGTACTCATGTGTGACTTCGGTGGGGCTCGACTCCCATTCCCAAATAACACACGCAACCGGTCATTGCACGGTGATCTGACGATGATGTGGTGTGTGGAATGCACCACGCTGTGTGCATTGTGAAGCTTCTTTCGGAGTTGTACGGGTGTCTAAATATATATATTACCCAGATCTCGTAATTCTCGCCAGATCACTAGCCTCCGAGGCGCGGCCCGCCAAATCGACGGGTTGTTTTGGCAGCTAGGACTGCACAGGTGTCTTCTCGGGAAACACCACAGCGGATCCGTCAGTAGCAGGTGCTAGTCGATCGGAAGCTTGTTGTGTTGACCGCAACTTCGAGTGTGCTGCTAACTTTGGAATCTTTACTATCGTGTGTGACTGTACAGTACAAGTTTTTTGGGTTGGCTTATTTTCTCAAAACGTGTGTGTACCTGTGTTGTTGCAGGAATTTTGCTGGGCGACTGCGGAGTCCCCGGCCCCACCGGTACCAGCAACGACAACATCATGGGCAGCCTGACCGAGCTGCAGAAGGCGCTACGCCAAAAAGATGAGCGCATCAGGCACCTCGAGGACCTGCTCCGGCAGCGGGATGAGCATGTCACGGAGCTCCAGTCCAAACTGGACAAGTTCCAGTCGGTCCTGCCCACCTCGCCCTCCTTGGTCAACCTGATGGGGCGCACGCCTCGCATCAAGAGGGCTTTGGGTATCTCGGCCGAGCCCCAGGCCCTTAGGTCGGCCAAGGAGATGGCCGCTCAAGAGTTCAAGAAGTACCCCAAGTCGAAAGGGTAAGTTCTCAATTATGTTCTTATTTTGTTTATTTATTTTATATTATTTTGGTGTTCGTTACAATTTTTTTACCATTTTCCAATCACCATTTTCCACCAAATATTATTTTGAGGTTCGGTTATTTCTATAAACTAAATAATTTTGATTTTGGACTGAGTGAGACCAACGGTATTCATTTTACTTAACCACTAAGGTGATGTCCAGAAAATGATTTTACTTCCTTGCATTGTTTTCAGCACAAAAGTTAAAAATTGTTGTTCCCTATGTTGAGTTTAAAAGTTACTGTTGTTGCTTTGTTAATTATGAAATTAACCGTTTTCAGTTCTAAAGTTAATACTGTTTGGTTTTAAGTTACTGTTCTTGCATTTTTAATTATGAATTCACTGTTTTTACAAATTTCACTATTGTTTACAACTTTACACCATATTCATACTCATACTAGCAATTGTCTACTGTGGCGAAAAACTTCAAGTGATATGAAATTGAAAAAAAAAGCAAATCTGTCAATGAGGTAAATAACCAATGTGCTTTTTTTCAATAAAAACTTCTTAGACTATTTTTACAAAATTAAAGTCGTTAAATTTTATGAAACATGACACTTGACAGCCAGCAATACATGGGGTCAACTTTATAAAGGTGCTGGTACATGTATTTAGTGTGAAAAAAAAAAATTGAAGAGAAATGCTTGTAAAAGTTTAATGCCAAGGCCCTGGAGATTATGATAATGTTGTAGCAAATTAATTTTGCAGTTATCAGATCTATAGGCAAAATCCATTGAATTCATCATTTTCTGTAGGTCTACGTGATCAATGGAGTTAAACTTCAGCTGCTTTTTCACCCACCTTTCCAAATCCCCCAAAATCGTCTTTGCAAAATGGAGGATTTGGCAGGATTGAGGCTATAGGCCCCTATGGCAACGATTTGTGACTGATTTTGGAGGATGCACTGTGTAAAGGTCTTGGGCTTGTGATGATTATAGCTCAGCCGTGCATACATTTACATGTAGGCCAAGATTATACTTGAAATCCTCCGCACTGCTCCAGCTGGTGTCACTGGCTCTGCCTTATAACATAACAGTGATTGCTGGAGGATTTCGCAGGATTGAGGCAATTAATGGTCACCCCTCCAATGACTACGTTCAAGATATAATGAAGGATTTTGCAGGATTGAGGCTGTATGAAATGTTTACATGGAGGCAAAAGTGCCAGGGTATTAGGGTACAAACTTACACAACTTATTACCTAGAAGCAGTCTTCCTCGCCAAAAGCTTTTTAATCTTCCAAGGTGCTTTACAATTACCTACCATCATTCAACCTGGTGAATACGATACGTAATGGATTAATTATAGCCACCTTGCGCAAGTTATCTTCCTTTTTTTTAACACAGTTCACATCAATAATTTCTTTCCAGCTAGCATATTTTCCCCATGTTCAAAACATTCCATTACTCGAAATTGCTTAGGGATTACTTACTGATCTCAGAGCTGCACTACGTGTTAAAAGCCATTGGAAAAAAAAATAATTTGCCAGGATTTTAGTTTCAAACATAATGTATATTTTGTTTGATAAATCATCAATAGTTCTGTTCTGTGTGATCAAGATTTATTGCATGAATTATGATACCTGTTAACTGTTACTTTTGATGCCATTAACTTTTTGTGCACATCAAATAACAAATTTTGAAAACCGGATTTCAATCTTGATACTGCATGTATTTGCGCACATTTGTGTTTATAGCTCCATGGTTTGACATGGGTATAGCTTTAGGCTTTGATACTGCTACCGAATCTAACAGCATTCCAAAATGTAATGATAATATTTATGGGTTGCTATTTTGCAAATTGTACGCACGTCAAGACAACAGCATATAAACAAGTTTACATCCGTGAAACATACATTGCAGGAATCATGTCTGTGCCTGAATCGTACATATCGCAACCATATCCTCCATGTGTGTATTCCTAACGACTAACAATACTTCAACTCAAGTGTACATGTATAATGAAACAATTTCCTGTACCCGCTTAAATTAAAGGTACTGTACAACATTTGCAAACATCAAAAAACAAAACTGCCTAATTATTATGAAAAACCTTATTTGACTGTAAATAATAGTCTCAAGCATTCTGTGAAATCATGGCACCTGGTGTGCTCATGATTTTTCAATAAAAGTGGAATTTTGGTATCTTGCAACCATGGTCGGCCGACTATCGTTGAAAAAACTTTTTTCAAACTCTTCCCCCAATTTACCAAATTTTGTTAGTCCACATTTTGTTTGCAATCGGTACGTTACATGTACATTGATCTGTGAATGGTGCAAGCCAGCTAGTCAGGTTCCCTGACCCGACAATTCCCGGACGTCTTTAAATTGCTGTGTTTCGTCTGAAGTAGGGTCAGAGAACCAGACGACAAGAACCGCATTTTTGCCCTGATTTTTCTGCGCCTAGTATGAACACAAAACATTAAACGGATAAGTGTAACAATATTTTCTGTAAAATACTAACCCCAAATCTATTCATTTCTGAAAATTACAGCAAAAAACACAAATGTTGCATATAAACAGGTTAATTTCATTATTTTCATACCAGGAAAGCAGACGTCAAGTCATATGACTGAGCCTACAAGTACATACATACATGTACATCAGGTGTTTTTATTACATGATACGTTTACACAATATAAAAGGAAGTAGGAGTTTTTGAAGAAACAAAAGACCATTCAGATAATACTGTGCAACAATATTGTGCAGTGTAAAGCACAACAATAAGTTTGTATTTGATTTGTTATCAGGCCCTACAGTGTAAAAGAATAACCTTATTTCACTTAATTTCTGTAGATTAGCTATCAGAATATCTAATTCATCAAAAAAAAATGCAGGCAAGGGTAGACTGTGTAAGATGCAGTCGGTTAGCAACAATTGATTCTAAACACGGCGAGAGATATCCACAGTTTTTACTGGATGGATCCCTGCCTGATATTTGACCTTGAGGTCAGGGTTTGGAATAGGAATAGCAGGGTTTTTCCATTAAAATTTCAGTGGGTGTAGACCTGCCACACAGGGCCCAGAGAACTGGCCCTGAACTGTACAGTTCAGTACATGTCTGTGGCTGTTTTGCGTGGGATGCTAGATTTGACAGTGTCTGTGTACATCCACAGTTCAGTGTGACAAAAGTTCATTATGTGTGGCCTTTACTCCCCAAACTTCACACAACAAACAGAAGCCATTGAAAATAAAACACAACACAAAACTACCTGAAGGGAACACAATATCCGTACCATTATGTACTGTACATGTACAAGTGCCCCATGCAGTGCAATATAATTCAGCCGAGGGGCGTACAATACGTACAGGTAGTGTAGAAAGAAAAGAAGAGAGAACTGACATAGTTGTGGTTCGTGAAGGCCCTTCTACTTCATTAAAATTTGTCTGAGCTATGAAATGTGTTCACCAGGAAGAATAGGATCCCGTCAGAAAAATATGAACTCAGGGTCAGGACAAACAAACCCAAAACTTGCCCCAGCGTACAAAGGGCAGAATAGCTGCTGCCTACCAGGAGCCATTGTTAAGCCGTGTTATCCGTTGGCAACTCAACGCACTTGTTGTATCTATTTTTGGGGGGCAGTTAGTCGCATATTACGGATCACACACGCGGCGGTGATAAATGCTTTTCAATATCGGAGGCTCTCTCGCTCCATGTGCCAAATAATGGCCCAAAGTGATAAATAACTCCATATTCTACAGGATCGTTGGGGTAGCGGCTGTCACTCAGAAATGTAGTACATTCAGCTTTTGTTTTGGCACTTTGGTCAGCGCTTTTCAGCGTTATGATCTTTTTTTGTGATTGAAGGGATAGCTCCCCGGTAAAGGAAATAGAAGGGATGATTTTCACATTGCACAATTTGCAGATATCATGCCATACATGTAGTTCCATATAGCGTATGGGAAGTCATTACAAAGAAGACAGGTTTCTATTCCACTTCCCAGTACAGACGTGCCCAGCTCAATAGAAGCTAAGGATGTGACTTTGCGTTTAATTTTGTAAACCTTTAGCAAATATATTAAGAACCGTTTAAATGTATCCATTCACAAAGGCTGATGCGTGCTCAATTGATAACCATGTCTGCAGACTAGCGTGATTAAATGATAAATCAACAATGGCAGTCATTGAAAAAGTAAAAACTTAACTACGCCCTTACATGCCTTCGGCTTGAACACATTGTAGCCATGTCCTTCACAATTCAGCCTCTCGGCTGCGAGTAAGGATGATTTGCCCCCGAATTATATCTATTATAAATTGTTTTGTGCAGGCTCATTTCATCCAAGTAAAATGGTTTGTAAAATTTATTTAAAAATTCAATTCTAAATAAACCTACTTCATTAACTACATGGTATGCTCGTATAGCTGCAATTCATGCCTCACTTGATATTTTTGATCAAGTAAATGTAATAGGTCCCCAGCACTCCCCTGCTCAATCCAACTTGGTCCAGCACAATTGAACATGCCAAGTTGCTGCGTACCAGACAATATAACATGACTTGCCTGCTCAAACCAACCATGGAGGAAGGAACACTGTCCTCCATGATCCAAGATAAATTTTACAGAATCCAACTGTGCCTTTTTTTCCTATTTCCTGCTGAATCCAACAGAGTCCAACTTGGCATTATTTACCAGTACCCAACAAAATGTGACTCTGAATGTTTTTAGTCGCCTGCTGAATCCAACAGATTTCAACAGGAATGTATACAAGGTGTTTGCTGTTCAATCCAACAGGATCCAACAAAAATTGTAAAAGGGTTGGATCCTGTTGGATTAAGCAGGGTTAGGGTTAATTGAAGGTGGTCTCAGCGCTGTTACCAGTAGTCTTGGAGGTTGTGGTACTCTCCAATTCCTTATCCACTTGCATTCTTCGGAAATTGTCATCTACCAAATGGTCATTGTGAATGGTCACCATGCCGGACTGCACACTCTCCATTCCAGGTTACACCAAGGGACCTGAAATAGAAAGAGAGCCCTTGTGTGATTATTGACGCATACATTTACTAGTGCCCGCATTGTCCTGCCCATTTTTCTGCTTGGATTACGGATTACTACAGGGCATTGTTGTCAGTCCTGTAGGTCCAGCAGAGGCCCAAGACATGCCTCATCAGGTGGTCAGTTGCTGTTCCTGGCTCTCTAGCCTCTATGGTTTTATGCAATATCCAATTGACAGGATTGGAAAAGGAAACGATAATAGTAGTGAGCACATACAGTATCTGAAGCAAAACCCAGCTAGTGGACATACTGCAAATATGAAGACCTAGGCCTATACATGCATGTTTGTAATCTTTATTAACCGTAACCTCCCTGAATCCATCAAAATCCATACCCCTGTTTTGGAGAATTTCGGCGTATTCAGGATACCTCCATAATAAAAACTGGGGAATTTTGATGGATTGAGGATTATACCAAAATGTAAGCTTAGCCAAGCTGCAGGATTTTGATGGATTTAGGATACCTCCATATTGAAAACTGGGGGCTTTGATGGATTGAAGATTGTAAGCCCAGCGGTAATGCAAGATTTTGATGGATTTAGGATACCTCCATATTGAGCAAACACTAAATCCAACATTTTTGGCATGACAATAATTGGTGGATTTTGGCAGATTCAGGATACTTTCTACATGTAGTAAAGATATACCAAAGGGACTTACAGAATTTGGAATCTTGAAAGTTGCGATAGTATTCTTCATTTTTATTTGCTGCTGGACAGTCATATTTTTTTCTGCTTGTCACTTATATTGCAATTAAAGACCTATAAAGTAACAATCCTATTTTACAGGAGTTTTACAATGTGTAACAATGTGATACAATGTATCAGCACACAGGCACACATGTACATGTATGCATGTAAGTTAAAGATAGAACTATTTCCTTATTTAAAGAAATTTCCCACATTTTGTATGGTAAATGTTAAATACAGAAATCAGCCACTAGATTAGCCGTTTGATTGTGCATGAAGATATTTTTACTAATGTAGATTGGCAGATCACGCAATATATACCTTTTATTTTAATTGTAAAAAAAACCTCACAATTTATAAGCATATTGGGGTTATTGCACTTTCAGTTTTATGGCCAAGCCTTGAAGGCGTACAAGTACATGTTTGACTACCAGTACGTTTAAATCCACGCAGCAGACAGACCATT
Organism: Patiria pectinifera; assembly: GCA_029964075.1. Lineage (NCBI taxonomy): Eukaryota > Metazoa > Echinodermata > Asteroidea > Valvatida > Asterinidae > Patiria > Patiria pectinifera. The sequence continues at coordinate 11,682,189 of CM057136.1, forward strand.
CCAATATGAACGCAGTACACGAGTACATTTGTACATCTGTGACTTTTACGAAGTTCACACAGACAGTTGCACGTACAAAACCAGGGCACGGAGCAGACTCGATGTCGTCGCACAGCTGACGGTGTGTCGTTTTTCGCACGTTCTGCGCTGAAGTCGACTCACTGAAACAGCTGTTCATTTCGTTTTGGTGCAGTAACATTACTGAAAAGGGCCATAAACTGTCAGATATTTTTTAGCGTCAATTATGACTGTGAATTTATTGATATGGTGCACTTGTTATCAGCACGAAAGAGCATGAAGTATATTGCACTAATAAAAAAAAGAAAATGTGTTATTTGTACAAATTTGGATACATACATGTGCAGATTCAATGCATTTTTGGAACGCAAATAAGGACATTTATGAAAGACTTTATAATTTGGAAACGCCTATATTCCTTAAAGGTGAAAAACAAAATTTATGCAGCATCTGTAGTATCGAGATCGCCAAAGTACATATTTAACACGAAGAAGGAAAAAGATTATCTGTTAATTTAAAGGTAATGGATCAGACATTAGCAAACATTTTCAAAAGTGAAACTGTCCAAATATCACGAAATACCTACTTGATTGTAAGTAATAAATAATAGGATCATGCATCCATTCCAGTGAAATCATTGCGCCTAGATTTATATGTTGCCATTTTCGAGAAAAGAGGAATCATCAAACGGAAACCTGGCTTGCACACTTCTTTGAAAGAATTTTTTAAAAATGACCAAAATTGTTCATTCTGTATGTGGAATATATTTTTTTTACATTTATAGCCATGAACTTCCTCCTTTTCAATTATTTTAAGGAGGAAATCACAAGTGCTGCTTGTGCTGTGCCATTCCAACTGGCCATAATATAAAACTGTGAAATACACTCAAGCATGAATGTGATTTACTTGAGGTACATGTAGGTCTGGTGCACATGATATGAGCACATTTTCTTTATTCTAACTTCCAAGAGAGCCACTGTGCCAAGTTAAAAACCTCATCTTCAGGACTTGTCATCCAAGTTGACACCGCATATTATTATGCAGCAGGCATCGGCAAACATTGTCTTGTGGGCTGTACTCATTTGCACCGATCCAGTCTGGACATGATAGCCCAATCGCGCTCTCCGGGACTCTAATGCACAGTTCTGTAAAAATTTACAGAGTAAAGGGGTACGTGTCGGGTTTAGTGTGTACAGATGTAAAATGTAGGTTAAATCATGGGTTGGTGAAATGGAGACGTTCTGCATTTGTTTGAAGTTGAGCACCAGAATTATCATTGGGCCAAATTAGGTGGAAAGAAGGAGGCCTTGAAATCACAATTTTTTTTATGTCTTTCTCATTGAATTACACTAAAGTGTACTCACAATAGGGGTACAATATATCCCCTTCAATTTCATGCTGTTAACAGATTTGTACATGAAATGAGAATAAAGGGAAACAATCAACGTTACATATAAATTGTTAAAATTAAATATTGCGGTGGTTGATATATAATCCTGCAACAACAGATTTTGATCTGAGACCATCATGTACAGTGTGTCATAGGCCTTGGAAATACAAATGTACATTAAAAAAAAAATACATGATCATTATTTGTGCTCGACGCGAAAGTAATTCAGTCACGATTTTTCCAAGCATTCCCAGTGCTAGGAAGGCCCAACCCCAAGCGTGTCCTATTGTGCCAAGCATTGAAGGCCACGTATGAACTGAAGGGCGTTAGCTGTTTGGACCATACAAAAGCCACTTAATCACGCTTCATTGCAGGAGCAGGAAAATATTGATTAGAGAGTTCCATTCCCGCAAGTCGTTATGTACTCGATCCAGTGAGTGTCTTCGCTATCAAAGATTTTTACTATTCAGTGCTGTGTTTGAAGAATTACCAACAAGTGAATTGTGTTTGCGTGTAGGCCTACACACGCTCGTAAATATAATGCATGCATGCATGGATGAGTTGCAGGTAGTTCCCTAAATTCTCTGGGGACAACACATTGAATCGGCGTCGATGAATTGGAAGCACTCCTGGTGCAAGATCAGGGATTGAACGTGAAGTGCATATTATATTGCATAACACAGTGGAATGTAATGCATCGTGAGAGAGTTGCAAAGATCTGTATGGTGTTGAATTGGACCTTTAGAGGGAAAATACAACATTTGCAAACATCAAAAAATAAAACTACCAAATCATTTTGAAATACCTTGCTGGACTGTTAGTGAATGACAGTGTAAAGCATCCTGTAAAATCATGGCACCTGGTATACTGTCATTTTCAAGAAAAGTGGTATTTTTGTATCAATTTCCAACGCCGATCGGCCGATCAGCGTTGGAAACAACTGGCTTTTTTTTCAAATACTGGCCCCAATTGACCATCGCACTTGTTTGCAATCGATTACAAACCTATGAACGGGTACGAGCCAGCTAGACTGGTTCCCTGACCTTACAATTCCCCAATGTATGTAAACTGCTCTGTAAACTGCTCTTCTTATATGGAGTCAGGGAACCAGACTACAGGAAAATGATCGTTTTTCGTGGTTTTTATAGCATTTTCGAACCCAAAACCTCAAAAAAGTCAGTGTAACTATATTTGCTATATATATTTCCAACCCCCCAATTCCATCCATTTCTGAAAATTACAGCAAAAGCAAATGATGTATATTCCCTTTAAAACAAGAAATTTAAAATGTTCTCATTGTTGCTACTTCAAACAGTGAGTTCGATCTTGCAAGAAATTCAAAATATTCATGCCATTCCTACAAGTTATTTGAGTGATGTAAAACAGTGAGTACATTTAATTTTGGCAGGAAACAATAACATTTAATTTTAGATTCTGTGGACAATGATACGATATCCTGAGGTTATTTCCTACCAAGCAGGAAAAAAAATATTCCACTTTGTGAAACAAAGTGTTGTTTAAAGATGGTGATTAGGGGCCTACATGTAGATCGTGAACTAGAACTTTCGAAAAGTTTGGCCTGTCACAACATTTTGTTCATCACAAATGCGAGGTGGTTCCCATGTCTGATTTAAAATGCACTGAAGCACATGTAATTGGGGAGGACCTGTTTAATCCTGTGCCATTCAACATTATTACAAGGTGGTTATTCAAGGCTCTGATCCCCATTCACATAACCTAAACCCAGTAATTGATCCCACTGGGATGTCACAAGAGGGATTATCCATTCTTCTCTGTTTCCCCAGACCCTCCTCACTTTAAAGGCCTTGCACAAATGGTTCTGAGAAAGGGATTGAGCAGGTGTGGAAGATCAGGTGTTACTCTTTTTAAATGAGGGAAAGCATTTACACCTAACTGTTCTGATGATGTCGTCATATTGGTTTATCGAAATCCTACCTCTGAATTATTTACCCTGCTAAATCCAACAGGGTCCAACAGTTACTTCCTGTTCAATCCAACAGAATCCAACTGTGCCTAATTTTTAGTTGTCTGCTGGATCCAACAGAGTCCAATTCGGCGTTATTTATCAGTACCCAACAGAGTCCGTCTCTGAATATGTGTACAGTATACCGATACAAAGGTTACTTGTCATATAGATGGTTAACTTAAAGTCAAGTTCAACAAACCTTATAAGACAGGTAACTAGCCGACCAAGGCTGGCTGCAATAGCAGTGCATTTGCCAGTGTACAGCAGTTGAGCTGGAGATGTCAGTTAATCTAGGGATCATTCGCTCAAGCTGCTGTAAATTCTGCAGGTGTAAGTTCGATCACAAAAAAAACCTAATTATTAGTCCTTGATTGAATTTGCTCATAAACCGATTCCTCGGTACATTTTAGGGGCCAGATCATTTTCAAGGCAGCTTTTACTCCAACCGACAAACAAAAATACCTTTTTCGCAGTTATGTCATATCAACTTGTTCTGCAGCCAATGTCAGTTCCTGGCAGTGCAAACACCCAAAGGTCACTGCTCAAACTTAGGAAGTTTAACATTTGGTCATCATGTTTACATTTTGGATGTCCAGTCCTGGCGCAGTGCTCTTAATTAACTTGGCCGACTCGGGATTGAAATATTGCAAATACTTACAGTGCATTTTGAGATTAGACATATGGACCCTGAAACCGCAAAATGTTTTTTGATTGTTTAAAAAAACAGCCCTTTCAAAATCACTGGCCTGTGATTTCCTTTACAGTCTGGTCCCTGTTACCAAAAAAAAAATGCTTTCATAAACCTTTGTGTTGACAAAGTGAAGCATGTATAGTCTGCCAAGATCGGACAAGCCAAAGAAAATAAGTTCTTTAGACATTTGAAACGATTAAGGCTTATGCTTTTCACTTATGCAGTGTGTCAGCGAAGTTCGGTCAAAGGGGCAGGCCTGTCTGCCAAATGCAAACGGAACAGAAATCTTCACATCAACAGTAAAACAGGAACTGAACAACATTCTGACTGCGGGCAATATTGACTTAAATTCATCGGGCACACATTCAGATCTGATAACATTGAAATACAAAATGTACATACACTGTGTACATTCGGCACCACGGCTCAAACCAATAATGTAGCAGCACACAGCATTGGGTAATGCGATTAACACAACTTAGCAGGATTTTGGAGATCAGCTATTGTAATCAATTGCCAAGGCCAAACCACCCTTTGCTATTTGTAGGGGTCACCTTTCATTGTGGGATTTGTGGGTATTCATTTTAGTCATCTCCATACCAACTTTCGAAGGTTGATTACACTACAGCCAACCTTCGCTACAGCGCTGCCAGTGTTTGAAATTGAAAGTCAGTGATTGTGACTTTATCGCAAGGAAAGCAAGTTTATTCATTTTACAGTAGATTTACTGTTCTGTGTCACAACACTAAGCATGACGTAAACAAAATGGATGGTCTTGTTGTGTACATGTGTATTAATGTCAACCACTGGGTTCATTTTTGAGTTCATTTGCTCAACTGATCTAGTTTTGAGGTTTCTCACAAAAGATATCAAGTACATGTATGCTCACCCCCTGTTGCAGGTCCTGCACTTTGGAACCATAAAAAAAAAATTCATGACTTGTGGGAAGTTTCATATTGGCGATATCCGTGGATACCCCAGGCCTTGGACAATTTCCTGCTGGGTTTATGACCAAGGATTGTATACTTCTGCTGCACTGGTTTCAAGTTTTCGATGTTCATGATATTCCTGTTAATTCTTGTTGCAACTTGTCCGAGGATGTTTAATAACACCACCCTCCTAAATCTAAAGTCTTCACAAAGTAAAAGAAGACGCAGTGTTGTAAACTACATGCATCATATTTGTCTATCATTTCCCAATGATAATAATGAGTATTTATAGAGCTCTCTAAACAAGATCAAAGTGCATTACCGTGGAAACAACATACACGTACATGTACATGTACACAGACAGAAATAAAAATACATTTAACAATAAAGTTCATATCCTTAGTTTGGGTTAAATGTACTCGGGTTGTGAAAACAAATTCCTGACATCTGGATTTTATGAATTTTGTGGTAAATTTCTGACTGGGGAAGTTTAATTTTAACACGCTTTGGAACCGATCTTTATGCGGAAATTTCCATCGATAAACTATTGCACACGTAAAACTTATTCGCACATGATCTCAAAAGTGCATTAGAGTGCCATAAATAAACATGAACGGGCACTTCTTACGCACATTCAGATAGCACTAGAGACAGGACAAGATAAGTGTACAAATAATGATACAGAACTCATGAAATGTGATACCTGCAAGCTTCACACGTTATATGTTGTACATTAATATTTGTATTCATACCGATTCCAGAGTACATGCACATCCATGTTCATATAAATAAAAAACAGAAATGAGTTCTTGGCAAATATTTGCAAGGTTGTTTTCCCCAAAGTAGAGCACACCAGAGCCCCACCAAACCCGCAAGTCATGTTCTTTGCGTCAGTCGGCAGATATTTTTCTAGGATTTCTGGAATGGGAAAATCCATATCGTTCATTGCCTTGCAGTTAAACCAATATTGAAATCATGCGTCTGCATATTGATGTGCGCAGCCGTCAGATATTTTTGTCCCCCTCAGCCCCTCGCAGCACTGAGTCTGCATAGTACCCCGGGGCCATGCATTTGTAAGTCCTTCACTGTCCTGTGATAATACCTGGGCCAATCTGATTTGGGGAAAATACAAATTGAATTTTTGGTGCGTCTCTGTTCCAAATCCTGTCGGTGTGCGTACGGGGGACAGCGCATATTGTTTTCCAGCGACACAGGATCACACCCATTGGCCTCCGAGACTGCGTCGTTTCTGTTTTCATTACGTGAATTCCTTGCATGTGATGCAGTGCTCCGGGGCCCCGAAATGAAATTTCTTTCACCAACACTATGATAAATTGCCGGCTCGATCGTGGCAAACATTCTGACGAGTGTTTCTTAATTTAATGGCGCCTTTATCTATTACAAGTCCAGGTTTATTAGGCCTTCTTAGCGGCTCACTCTGAACATTTATTATCCTGAGGATCAATATGAACTCACTCCTGCACCAAATTTAAAAAAAAATTGAGGCTGTATACAATATTCTTCTATCTGGCAGACTCGTATATCAAGTTGTTTCAAAATTACAAGATAAGGATCAAGAAGATAGAAGATCGGAAAAAGCCACAGCAGCAAGCTACAATGTTGTGCAGAAGATGACGTCTGTTTTAAATTATGACTGTTTGGACCCCCCTCCCCGGACAACAACATTAGCCCAAAAAGCTAATCAAATTCTAAATGGAGACACTCACAGAGACGCGGAAACGCATTGAGGTTTGTTTGTATTGAACGCGGCGCAACGTAACTCGTTTGGGTGATAATGGTCGTGGTTGTCATGGCAACCATTCAGAATCGTTGGTTTTTTTTGGTGTTTTTTTGAGGTCCGGGAAATCATGATTTGATTACGGATTCCTGTGAATTGCCCGTGAATCTTTCATCTTCCAAGGAAGCTGGTTTAATTGTATTATTTCTTGATTAAAAGCGGTTTGTAGAGTTAAAGAGAGGCACCTAGTTTTCATGTACTCATGTATGTGAGTACTGTGAAAGTTGGCAGACTTTTTGATGTAAAAATCATTCCTTTAGGCTTTAATACTAAATACAGCAACTTTCATAGTCAAAATCCCTTTTTGAACAATTTAATTTCTACGAAATTATAAAGCAGTTCTAGTTTTTGTACAGTTAACTTAAACACTATATATACTTACATGTAAACACTATGTACTGGTATGCAAAATTCTGGCATTGCAATAATTCCCAAATTAACCATGATACATGCACTTGAACAAATAAAAGTGACTTAAATTTGTATCCTGTCATTATTCTTGTTATATTCATATACCAAATTCCCCTATAAATTTGTAGCCCTACATGTACCGGTACATGTACAGTGTACTTTTCAGGGAAATTTTATTAAGATCTGCTGTAAACATTAACTTTAGATATGGGGTAGGCTAGTTATAAATTAAATGAACTTATTGTTGCATGTACGTACAATTGTGCAAGAATACTTATTGGTGATTCTCTTGAAAATCCCAAGGATGCCCGTTGGTATTTGAACAAATAAATACTATTATAGGCACACATACCAACTTGGTGACACAGGTACCATAAAATATGCACTGGTAGGCCAGTAAAACGGACCTGAACAATAACCCACTTGTGAAAACAAAATGGCTACCCATTCAGTTAATACCTGGCCTCATCTGAACAAAGCCTGTAACTTGATTCTGTTGACAGGCCACTGGGCCTTTTATTCCAGCGCCAGGCGGAGGACATAATCAGTCACGCTTGGTCTGCCAATTCTCATTTGATATTCACCTTGAAAGGGAAAATTTATAAAATGAGGCAAACTGAAATTGGGTGGTGTTGTTTCTGTGCACTCTTAGGAGCTCTTGCTAGTAAATAATAGATTTTTGCCCAGGTTGAATGATTCAGTTACCGGCCAGAGAAGCACAAAGGCGATGTTTTTACGCAGCGTAGCTGAAAGCACATCGTGATACGCATTCTGACCATACATATACAATGTTTACAACTGTATGCGTCGTTTTCAAATCAGCCTTTTTTGTACTGTTTGAAAATACGACAAAATTAATGAAATATTAATATTCCCACCAACTTGGTGTAGGAGATCAATCATGAAGTAGTGTTGAGATGCATAGGTACCGGGGAATTAACGGGTCAAGGTTGAGCATGCCACAGATGGATTCAGCTGGTGCCCAGCAGCACTAAAGAGGACTTTTAATATCAGGTTATATTAATTTTCAGTGCTCATGAAATCAAATATGCGTTTAATAGTAATGAAGGATGTAGTGGCAGAAAATGAATTCATTGAAATATAAAATTGTGTAAGATAGTGAACAGGTTACTTGAAAATACAAAAACCAGCGAAATGAAGTGTACATGTAGGTACATGCATGTTTACGCACACAAAATGAAGAGCACGAAATACATACACTGAGTAAGTTTTCAGTAGGTCAGTGTGAGTGGATTTTTTCCCCTCTTAATCAGTTTGTTTTATCAACAAGTGAGTAGTTTATAAACATTTTTCCCAAAACATTTTTCATTCATGCATGCTACATGTAGTATACATTTATACGAACAAGCATACTGGGCTACATGTATACCTTTGTTGCAGAACTTTGCATATTGAAGCACCATTTCTCACAGTAAATTTTGTAGTACATACGCCAAACGTGTATTACATGGATTGAAACTCGATACTCGTGGTACGTGTTTAACATGCTTTCAGTCCTACAATGTAGACTTGGCTTATAGAAGTCAAATTTGAACTATATTTTGTAGAAATGCTGACGCAAGATTGGTTTTTGCTTTGGCCTAGCTAGTGGAATGGCAATGGGTTTGCCATCTGAGTTTAAGACTACGGGTGGATCAGAATTCAACTCGCCATGTAAAGGGACACTCACACTGGAGTGCCAATAAAGCAGTGCACTCCGAGAATTATTCGTGATTGAAAGAGGCTATGGGTCCGCCAACAGTCTCTGCAGAGATAATCAAACCCAGGCAGCGAATGACGGAGCCTGGAACTTCGCGGAGGAGACAGCTTTGAAATATCAGCATGTTTTGCCTCGGTGCCACAATGTTGGATTGATAAAAAATTGATTTAACCACATTCACAAAGTAGAGGTAAAAGCCCCTACGCGTGTAATAACAATATGGACCTGCACATTAATCTCAACTTACTACTTGAAGTGCCAGACATGTACACGTACATCCCATTTATTATTAAACTTCTGTATAAATTGATAATGACTGCAAAGCAGAATAACAAAGTGCTATCAATTTGTAGCAGCACCTTTGTAGTTGGCACACTCGATCGCTCGTTCCAAAATGTATTTATTTGTTTTTATTATAAAATGTCACTCCACGTTGTGTTTAATTTTTTATGTGACAGTTTCATCCCTGCAAGCTGCCAAGCTCTTTGTGGAGTACATGTCAAATGTACATGTACATACATGTATGTCTAACATACACAATTTGTCAGTTGAATTACAAATTCCAGAGATCCGATGATTCAACTTTGAACATTCACAGGGAACAACAAAAATGCCATGTGAACCAGCCTAGAAATCATAACACAATTACTCAACAAAAACCCTTGGCGGACTCCCCTCTCAGAAGATCAACAGGTCATCCATACTCCATTAGATACACCATAGGACAGAGGAGAGTAATGGAGGGGGTGGGTGGCTGTTCAATAATTTCATTAAGACGTGCATAGTCTTCCTATCAGAAGGAAACCCTCTGGCTAACCGCCAGAGAAAAACAAGCAGTATATGCGAGTGTGTTTTCTTTTTTCTGACAAGCAAAATTGAAGGTTGCGATACTTTTTGTTTGGCTCACTTGGAACATTTTATTGGGCACAACCCTATCACCGTTTTCAAATGATATGGTAAGAATTAACCCATTAGCATTGTTACTACAATCAAACAAATTAGGGGGATTAATTGCCCTCTAGTGGCACGTCAAAGACAGTTGAATTTCTAAATTTAAAACCGTTCATCAAAAAGTCACCAAATTCTCCCTAGATATCCTTTGGACAACTGCAAATGACTTTGCAAGTTTTCAGAATCATGACATCAGAATGGAAGTTATTGTAGGGAGAATTTTAAAATGATCAGTTTTCTTTTTTCATCCGTGTCCAATACATGTTATGTCTGTACTTTGTTTCACAAGTAATGATACCCGATACAATATTGACCAAAGGCTTCCAAATCCTGTGACGTTATCAAACCGGAAGTTAGGTGTTATTAGTACAAACACATATAGGCCGATACATTAATTCTTTGCCTTTTTAATTCTTTTCAGAATTTCATTGCACTTCACAATGAATATGTATCTTCTCTGAACAAAATCAATATTCAGTTTGGACGTTTCTAATAAGGTCATCGAACCGGAAACTTGTACATGTACATACATGTACGTGTAAAGGCTGACTTTCATGATTCTTTTTATCCCGTTCTGACAAAAATATTCACAACCTAACTGGGCAATATACAATGAAACAGTTGCCTTTCCGATCACCCTGCGTCTGTAACTCAACAAATGCAATAGCTGTAGTTGTATCCTTGATATCAAAGTATACATGTACATGTACGGTAGGTAGCACTTTTAGGGTGAAAACAGCAGTGCGTGGGCACAAATGGTCAGCGCTTCCTGCGTACCATGACAATTTTGCAGGTAAGCTGACATAGGTACGCCTGTAGCATATGAACATTAACATGCAAGAAAGAATTTTGCATTGGGGACTTGTGGCCGAGATGATTGCTATAGTGCAATGAAGGTTGTGGGTTCGAGTCCCACCCGAGAAAGCTGTAACTTTCTCCTTGCAATCAAGCTCTCGGACAGCACTGAATATACAGTACAAATGTACATTGTATGTTGGCATTTTTGTTAAGATGTAACCTCAATCCTGCAAAATCCTCCAAATGCCTCCATGTAAAAAATAGCATGCAGCCTCAATCTTGCAAATCCTCCGTTATTTCTTGAATGTGGTCCTTGGACGTGTGACCACTGCCTCAATCCTGCAAAGTCCTTTGGCAATCACTGTCAATATGTTATGGCCGAGCCAGTGACATCCTGGAGCAATGTGGAGTATCGGCTGAGCATAATCAACACAAGGTCCGGTCGAAGACCTTGACACAGTGCATCCTCCAAAATCAGCAACACCATTGCCATATAGCCTCGATCCTGCAAAATCTTCCATTTTGCAAAGAAAATTTTGGAGGATTTAGGAAGGTTACGGATAATTATGAAGAACAAAAAAAGGAATATTAGAATTTGAGCATAAATGTTCATCATTAACCCCATAAGTGTTTTCAAAAATAAGGGACCTGTTTGAAGAGCAACAGTTTGCACACTTGTATCTTTTCTACATAATTACCTTTTTCGGTTAACTGGACATGAGCAAGAATCGCAAAAAAAAAAATTGTACAATTAACATGTGTGTATTTATCAACTCGAAGAGTAAATAGACCTGTTTGTAACTGCATGCATGTGCGTACATAAGTGTGTGCACCGTACACGTACAGCCCCAGAAAATTTGACTGGGATGACGCACATCTGCAGTGTACTCAGCCAATGGAGTGGCAAAAAGAATAACTGCTGAAAGAGCCAGTGAAAGCATGCATTAGGCACGCACAGAGTGGAGCTGAGCAAACCACTTCAGATGAACGCACTCCTCCTAAAGGGCCACACTTCTTGGATGTAGGTAGTACATGTACATGTAGACTCGCAACTTTCAAAACAGGCTGTTCGAATATGACAGCAGTTCACAAACATGCATATCCTGGTATTGTTTATTTCTAAAACATTTACCTTTTTTGTCAGATACTACATGTACGTTCATTTCCAGGCAGTGTGGTGCATGCAGCGCAAATTGGCAGGCAAACATAAGGGGGGGGGGGGTTTGACCCGATCGAATTACGGATTGAAGTGCGTGGCAATATAGACTTGTCCGTTTGGAGTGTTTATCCATAGACATGTAGTTTATCACTGCCTGTAGTACCCTGGTACATGTACATCATTTACAACGATGTAGTTTTTTTCCCGCATGTACCGGTGGTTGTCATTTTCTGGCAGAGATGGATGGCATATTTTAAATGCCGTTTAAGATGACATACGTGCACAACATAGTTAGGAAATGTCTTTCTAAGTGTTTGTAATGGACAAATGTTGATACTCTTAAAGCACATGCACCCTCTGGTAAGGAGACTGCTCTTGTATGTCTACATTCTAAAAACAAAAACCCTGTTTGCCATTTGCCGTTTCATTTTATTTCCATCCCTTCAGCAAAAGCTTAATGTGCACTTCAGTTGAGACAAAATTATTGACGCTAGTTTGCAGCTTGCTTACAATTTCTAATTGGAACAAGATTTGTTGTAAGATCCCTTTCTCTCTATAGATGAACTTGGGTAGAATGCACTTGTATGGGTGGAATACTGGTTAAGTACATCACATACATGTACATTTACATGTAGATGATTTATTTCAAAATTGGAAAAGTTACATAAACTGTATTGAAATAACTGTTAGATGAATCATGATTTTTTTTTAAATTTGGTGTTATATTTTGCTCCATTTGGCAGTGCCACGGCAAAACAGGTACAACAACACACGTGCCCTCTGGTAATCTCCTCAACATTACGGCATAGGGCATCTGCGTTCATTGTATTGTATGTTGAAAATGGCGCAATACATGTCGGCAGGAGACTGTGCACCTTAAAAAAAAACGAGTCATTTGACCCTAATCTGTTAGGCACGGTCTGTTTTTCTTATAGTTTTAGTCCCGGTTACGCTCAATACAAACCGGATTAGCACCGACACCCGAAGGCGTGTGCTAGCGACGCCGGGCCCAGCGGTGGCTCAATATCCAACAAGGCTACATTGCACATCATTACACCTGCAGCAAGTTACATTTGGCCAATTCGCTTACATGCTCACCGCCGGTTATGCGACGGGAAAAAAATGTTACAAGGGGAGAGAAATTCGATACAGCATTCGTGCTGATTTACTGGTGATCTGCCCCGCCGTTGATATTGGATTTCTCTTTTATTTTTTTATTTTTTTGCTCCAAAATCTTCTTGTAATTAATCAATTCAAGAAGTATTTGTTACAAGCGGTTCTCAAATGTCCCCAGTTCATGTACAGTATCTCAAAAATGATGCGAAGAATTTGCTTGTGATGTTTTTCATGAAAAGGAGAAAAGTCCTTACACAAGTTACTGTATTAAAGGGAATATACATGTACATCATTTGCTTTTGCTGTAATTATCAGAAATGGATGAAATTGGGGGGTTGGAAATATATATAGCAAATGTAGTTACACTGACTTTTTTGAGGTTTTGGGTTCGAAAATGCTATAAAAACCAAGAAAAACAATCATTTTCCTGTAGTCTGGTTCCCTGACTCCATTTAAGAAGAAACAGAGCAGTTTATATAAATTGGGGAATTGTAAGGTCAGGGAACCAGTCTAGCTGGCTTGTACCCGTTCATAGGTGTGTAATCGATTGCAAACAAGTGCGATGGTCAACTGGGGTCAGTATTTGAAAAAAAGCCAGTTTTTTCCAACTTAGGTCGGCATTGGAATTTGATACAAAAATACCACTTTTCTTGAAAATGACAGTATACCAGGTGCCATGATTTTACAGGATGCTTTACACTGTCATTCACTAACAGTCCAGCAAGGTATTTCAAAATGATTTGGTAGTTTTATTTTTTGATGTTTGCAAATGTTGTATTTTCCCTTTAATGGAAGAAAATCCATGCAGTAAAGGTGGAAGGAATTAGCAACCATTCCTTTTTCTAGCATACAGTATTTTAGGTTACTACTAAGACAAGTACAAGTGCCTAAAGATTTTTCTTTCTCCTTTCTGAATTCAAAGATATTCCTGAGAGAGTAAATGGACAAGTTTTGGGGGAAAGGTTTGAGTCGGCAGGTTTCCATTTCTCCTGTTTGGGAAACGCTGAATTGAACGGCAGATAGTTTGACAGTTTTTCAATTCTTTTTAATGCAGGGTTTTGCTTGTTACAACAGCAAATGGCCCCTCCACAATTTGTTTTTCAACGCATGCATGATAAGGGAAAACAGTTAGACAATGTTAACACAGGCATCGCCTTCAGACAAATATTAAGGTAGCTGGAGTGTCTCCTGAAGAGACCACACGCTTCTTGGAGATCGATGAGGATCCGTCTGCCAACTACTTAATTCAAATTGCTCTGGCTTGCACAGTACTCGTAGCTGTGACGTCAGGGGACAAAATTAATATGGACTCTTGCAAGAGCAAAAGCTCCCCAAATGGAGCAGTATTTATTACTCTGTAGGGTTCATAAAAGGGTTAGATGTTCAATGTGCAGTGACATATTCTTGCCTGTAAGGGTTTGTTTTTATTAGTGATAAGAGAATTTATGGTGTTATGGCTGTCGCTAAGTGGTACTGAAATGTTTGTCTCGATCACCTAAATCCAATATTTTTTGATGTATGGCCGTTTTAAATCTTTTGATTTGATAGCTGGACTGTTCATTGAGAAGATATATGTCAGAGCACAAAAATAGAGATTTACCATTACAATGCAACTGATGTGGCATCACAGTGCCATTGATGTGTCGTAACGGTTCACTTATATATGTGCCATCATGGTACCACTATAAAAGTGCCACTGATGTGATATCAAAGTGACACTAAATGTGTCAATGAAGTGTCACCAGTGTGCCATCACAGTGCCACTTATGTGTAATCATGGTGCCAAAATAATGTTCCACAATAGTGCCACTGACGTGCTGCCACAGTGCTGCTGACGTGCCGTCACAGTGCCGCTGACGTGCCGTCACAGTGCCGCTGATGTGCCGTCATAGTGCCGCTGATGTGCCGTCACAGTGCCGCTGACGTGCTGTCACAGTGCCGCTGACGTGCCGTCACAGTGCCGCTGACGTGCCGTCACAGTGCCGCTGATGTGCCGTCACAGTGCCGCTGATGTGCCGTCACAGTGCCGCTGATGCGCCGTCACAGTGCCGCTTATGTGCCGTCACATTGCCGCTGATGTGCAAGCGGAGTATGATTTGCTGTCATAGTGCCCCTGTTTTGTCACCTTAGTGCCACAATGTCTCATCACAGTGCCACTAATTTGCCCTAACAGTGCCACTGCCCACTGATGGATGAAGTATTAATTATAAGCAAAGATCAGTCTGTAGCACATTTACCTATAAATTGAGGTCTGCCTCACAAGCAGTGAAAATATTTATTGCGCATCATGTCTTATTGTGACTTCTACCTGTAAATGACCAGATAAATTTAAGTGAATGGTAGACACGTGCACCGTACAAGTACATGTGCACGTACACACAATCTGTAATCTATACTAGATGTATCAGTTTCAAATATGCCATCATCTACATAATTGTGGTAATGCTAAACCACAGACTGAAAATTTATGTGTATTCACAGAAATATATTGGAGAGTTAATAGACTGTAACACATAGCAGTGAGTGCATGCTCCCAATAATTTATGTACACATTTACCTCTTTTTTTTTGATATGTAGAAGTACCAGTTTAAATTTTTGGGACTGAGTACACTTCATTTAATATAGATCTTCTCTTTTTTCTTTTTCTTTTCTAGTCGCCTTTTAATTTCTCTACCACTCAACGTGAAATACTGTCAAAATACGTAACAGCCATCAAAACAAACTTGCCACTCTGGGCATGGTTCATCCCATTCATCTCAAACGTGACAATCTAAGACTAAATTGTGTGAGATGCTCAACTCCATGATGTGCCATTACAACTAGTTTGACACCATCTACGTGATTATCGCTGTATACATTTAACCACCCCCTCCACCCCCTCCTCCTAACAAACTATAAATTATGAGGTACTATTCCAATAGGGGTCGGCGGTAAGAAATGATTAGTAACTAACAATGTCCAGAGGTTGTGAAACTGATTTGTTGGGTCGCCAGGTACCAGTAAAGAGGTGACAATTCCAGCACCAATCAGTGTACACCAACATCAGCTGCCATCATACAGTGCAGAGGAATGGAGATCATTTGGCACAGTCTGGAGGTTTCTTTCCATTTTCTTTCCTTTTTTTTTCTTTTTGAGCCCAACGGAGTGTGACTGATATACGTGTCCTCACCTCTTCTGGTAATTGCCAGGACTGCTATTCCGGGCGTAACTGCCTCATCAGAACTTGTCCCAGTCCGGCAATCAGTTACTAGAAGGCACTGAAGATGGTCTACATGCCCGGCGGCTGTTTCTCCAACAATCATTACCCACCACAATAGTTCCACAGCATATTGCAGTGTCCATTACAGCTGATGGTTAATCGTGGCTGTATGACAAATTATCCAAAGGGCAACCAGAGGAAGATAACGTTATCTTCTCGAACAAAAAAAAATTAACTAAATGTCACTGATTTCTTCAGACTCTCTTTTTTTTGGTGTTATTTCTAGCCAACAGATCAGAATCTACTGGGTGTTTTCAATTGATTAGATTTGAAGTGTTGGGGAAGCACTTACGACTGAGATAATACACTCAAACACAGTGCTAAATTTCACTATCACATCAAGGACTGATGTTGAAGACATTAGATTTTGTATGGATGTTAAAGCGCCCATCTGTGGGCTGTACTTTTCTCTAGGATTGTGAGATTGTAGTGGGAGCACTTTAGGGACGTTAGGATTCTAGTGGGCGTAGCATGTGGGAGCCCCGAAAAGTCTTCCTCCCTCCCCCCCCCCCCAAAAAAACCCTGATGGTGGATTGGTTCATACATGTAGGTCATTGTGAGGTTTTGAATAATAATTTGAATGGTGCTCGTGCTCCCATATCACCCAAGCTCATAGACACAATATATAGATGTAAATCAAATGGACATGGTACTAGTCTTCACATGCAGTGTCAAATTATATAAGATGCTTGTACAAAAGTTGACCTACATTTGTAACACGTCTGTTTTTGTTCAGATGAATATGTACCAAGATAAACCACAATTTTGCATTCAACTTGCAGTCCCTTTAGCCATGTTAGCCAATGTAGGTACGTACTCTACAACAGCCATCACCACTTCTACATGTATGCCTTTCTGCAATCATAATCCAAAGAACATAATCATGCCCACAGCGATTCTTGTGTATCTGACGGTTGGATTATGTTCAACTAGAGCATTCATGCCCCATTCTTGCCGTTGTCTTTAGCATAGCCTCATGAAAAGCCAGGGATTGGACAAACTGGGCTAATAGTCGTCACGGAATAAAAAAAAAGGACTACAACTTTGATTGCATTAAGGCAAGTACGCGAGTGCTGCCACAGTGCAGCATATGGTAACCAAGGCCAAATGGAGAGAGTCTGGCTACATGATGATTGCTTGCTGCGTGCAATCAGGGCATCTTTGTACTTATTCTTGATCTTTTGCTCTCCGGTTGTTGCACAGACTTCCGCGCCTGGTTTTTGATGATTGCCTTGAAAGCCTGGAGCTTGGGGCATGGGATTGTGTCGAGATTGAGACAAACTGACAATTTGGGTGATTCTGTCGCGATCAGCTCCCGGGAACTGTTGAGACATTTTAGGCCTTCATATTTGAGACCTGATCCAGAGAAACATATGAGTCACATTTCGGACCTAAAATCAGAATTATAAGCCGAGTACAAGTACTCAGTAATCATAATGTATCATGTCTCATATCATTGCATGCGGTCTGCACTGCAAAACCTCATATTGAGTTGACGTGACAAAAGTTTAGATTACACTTAACACAAAAAAACATAATGTACGCGTCATTGTCATTTTGGGACTTGAAGTATACAAGTACCGGTACCCTTTGTGTTGCTGGCATACACAATGCACAGTGTACACATACATGTTTGATTGCCTCGCGTGAGAGTACTTTTGCTGGCAATATTGTCATTGCCAATGCTTACTGCCGTCATCCTGGGTTGAAAAGCAAAACCAATTTCACTTGTGGATAGCTATTTGGGATTTGAAAATAGAAAATTCTGGTTAGGCATTACCTTGTAAATTGACTGCTGCGACAAGGATGATTAATGAAAATTGTCGCATGCATACACGTAGAGAGAATGCAGTCTCCATATGGTGCACCAATGCTTTGATGATGAAAATCTACCATTTGGGCTTGTTTTATTGAAGAAACCAGGGCCCAATTTCTTGGCTCTGCTTACCGTCAGGCCCCCCCAAAAAAGTCTCCGGTTTCTGGTATGGAGCTTGCCCAAAAAGTGGTGCGGTTTTTTTTTTAACCCTGATTTTTTTCACTTCAAATGTCAGCTGATGACTGAAAATGGTGCCCGACTAAACTTCAGTGCAAATATATGGGAGTCCAGAGAGGCCACATAAAGCTTATTCTCGACCACAACCCCATCTAAAAACACATTAAAATTGTGCAGCAGCAGGATTCCAGTCAAACCAGTGAGTTTGGCGGTTTTGAGACATCATCTTTCATTGAAAAAAAACTTTTTCATTTTGCCGACGCGCATAGCTACGGCGACGTGCGCGCATACCAGAAACCGGAGACTTTTTTTTTTGGCCTTAGCGAAAAACCCCTGCTTGCTATAGCAGAAAATTCCATGCTTACGGCAGGCGTTTTTCACGGGTTAACAAGGAATTATGGCTTCTGCGCATGCGTACATCTTGAACTAAGGATTCTGTGCTTACAGGTCAGCGCAGAATTTTTCTGCTTGCGCTGTTAGCGCAGAATGGTGATCCTAAGCGCGGAATTCTGTGGTTAGCAGAGCCAAGAAATTGGGGCCAGGGCCCAAGTTTATGGAGCTTCTAAGCAGAAAAATACTGCTTAGCAAATGTGATGATCACGATGTCGACAGAGAACCAGTCGCAAGAGATTTAAATCCCATAATAATTTGGTTGGTAACCCATTTTGGTGAGAAAGATATTTTTTTCTATGCTCAGCAAATTGCTGTGTTTGGCAGCTTTGTAAAATGGGCCCCTGCTTAAACACTCTCTATCTTAACCCTTTGCAAACATACATGTACCAGGTACATTCTGTGCCAAGTACCAAAAAAAATGTAGTCCTTTCAGTCAAAAACAAACAAGTGACTGTTTTTAACAGTTAAGAATTCCCAGCCTACATAAAGCAGGATTGACTGGCTGGAACTGTTCAAGTAACTTGTTACAGCTATGCTTTGACTCCCGGCGAGTGATAAAACAACTGTGACTACAACTTGCCTGCTTTGTCTGTTGACCCAGTTTGACTAGTCACAGTACTTTGCTTGACATATGATATGACTGCTCCGCTGGTGACTAGCCTTTGTTAAAAGTATAGCAGGGGAAGTAGAAGTAAATTTTGACTGTCCGTGACTGTTTAAATAGCAGGAGGGTTAATATAGTTTAAGCAACAGTAACTGTGAATTGTGCAAACTCAGTGACTTCAAAATCTGCAGTATCTGAGCCTTGATTGCACAGTCAATAATAATGACAGCTGTAGCCTCGGCTGTAAAATATGGAAAGCGCAAACACAAGAGTGTTGCACTTTGGACCGACACGTTCCTTTCTTAAGGATTCTTCATCCACCGGTGTGTGTACATAGAATTGTACACGGTACGATGGTCGAGCGAGGCAAGCTTGAGACGTGCACCTCGGTTTTGAGTGGCTCTTTGGTTGACAAGCGAACCCAGCAGGCAATAACGTTGATCAGTGTCGTCTTGTTAAGGTCTGACAGATCTTTGTCTGGGGAGCAAGCGGGATGGTTAATTTCGTAGACTTCATCTATAGCCAAAGTGCACTCACATTACCTTTTCTTTAGAAAGGTAACTATGAGAGATGGGGCCTTCCGCCTATTTGTTTGAAAATATTTGTCTTGGGCAATGTTCAAATCAGGCTTACTGAGCTATGGTTATGACTACATCTCTTGTCAGTGTGTTTTTACTTAGTTGTAATTATCGTTGTGACGTGGGCCCAGTTTCATGGCTCTGCTAACAACAGAATTCCGCGCTTACGATCACCATTCTGCGCTAACCGCGCTAGCAGAAAAATTCTGTGCTCCACCCTGCAAGCACACAATCCTTAGTTACGGGATGTAATGTACGCATGCGCATCAACCAAAATTCCTTGCTAACGCATGAAATACGTTTACCGTAAGCCAAAAAATTTCTGCCATTGTAAGCAGGGATTTTTTGCTAACTGTAAGCAGAGCCAAGAAATTGGGCCCTAGACTCTAGCTCAAGCCAAGTGATTCAGCCACAGCCATAATTTTTAGAAGGGGGACGGCTGATTGAATTTGAAACAGTCTGCAGCTTTTTCATTTTCATAGTTAATATTGTTTGTTCAGATTAGTGTCTTGTAATTGTTCATTCATTGTTGTCCTAAATATCCTCTAGTTTGGGCCCAAAAGATGCCCAGCAAAATGCCCCACTTTGTGAAACATTGGGAAGGAATGACGGTCTGCACATAGCTTTTTACAGTCTGCCGCAAGGCACGTGCAGGGTGGCACTCCATCGATGATTTAGAGCAGGGTGCAAATCAGATTCAAAGAGGATACTTCAATCATTCCATCGGCTCCTACATATGGCGCATATTTATGCATGAGCCTATCGAAGGTGCTCATGAAACAAAAACACATAATATGAACCTCATAGTCTGCTCTCCATGCAGTAATACATTTACGGTGTGATGTTGCTTGCAAGCCATGTTTTCTTGTGGTATGCATACATTTACTTGTGCGCCTTGAGGCATCTCTCGGTGTTTATCATGGCATACGTTATTCCCCAACTTGTAAAAAAATAATCATGTTTTTATTGGGTCAGGCAAAATATCAAATGATGTTCCCCTCCCCCCCAAAAAAGTAGATGATAATAAATTAAGCGGTGATAAACAAGAAGATTAAAAGATAAACAAATGCTAATGGGGGAAAAAATGAATAAATTTGCATAATTATAAATAAAAAATTATTGTGTTTGTAAATAAATTACTTGGATAAAAGTAAATGGAATAGCAGTTCAACAGTTGTGTTGCTAACTACAAAAGAGGTGCAAGCAATCCTGTACGAATGAAAATATTTATACCACGAATATGCTCTAATTGTGTTTGTAAATGGCACAAAGTGCTGTGAGTCAGTTTTTTTCATGAAAGGACTGTACCCATTTTCAAATCTCTGCCCGATATTTTGATCCCAAGCATTCATCAAATGCAGGCACAGGTACAAGAATGTGCATTGTTTGTCTGTTTCACCACGCCCAAGTTCAAATCCCTGCCCAAGCCCAGCCCTGAGCAACTCATCAAATACAAGCTGAAGCCTAGCCAAGCAAACTGGGTCCCGGAAGCCCGATTAATTAGAATGACTTGAGCCCCTGAGGCCCGATTAATGATTGATGACTGACACTTCAAGCAGAACAATCGCGGTAATTCTACCGTTAAATACTGCCTGCATAATATGCAATACAGATAAGATGAATAAACTGTTTTCTTTGTCATTTTAGAAGACTAAACAAGGAATTGAATCGGCCAATTTTTTATTAAAGTATTCATTGTAGCCCCTTTTTTGGCATTAACTCTGCAATGCAATTTTTCCAACCAAAATTTCCTCTGCACCAATTTTACATCTTATGGAATATCTGTGTAGTAGTCCGAGTATCATTCGTTGCGCAACGGAGCCTGCAACGCTCCGCAACAATGTCTGATGAATGTGTGCATGCAAATTTAATGCGACCCCGCGCGCCAGCCAATCGGATTCGACTTTTACAAATTGTGACCTCATTTTAATTAGGAATTCGGCGAAAGCTGTGCATCGGTCGATTTGCTGCCATGTATTTTGTAATTCAACAACGGGGTACCGGAGACCTGATAGAAGGCGCCCGTTGAATGGTTAGAATGTGGAGGTCAAGATGCATTGTTGTTTTGAATAATTTGCATGCACATCATAGACGTGTCTATTGTTGAATTTTAAATTTAAATTATTATTTCATAGAGCTGTATTTGTAGCGGCATCATCAAAAGAATTTGGAAATGCCTTGCACATGAAACCCGCTCCAGATTTGTATCTTTAAGGTCCGTCAAAATGTTTTAACACCTTTAAGGAGTTATAACAATTTTTCCAGAAATGAACACTTCCTTTGCAGTTCAAAAAACTGGAAAATTGTGGAAATGTTTTTGCGGCATCATCAAAAGAATTCTGAAACACCTTCGACACGAAACAAGTGTCAATTTTGTATCTTTTTTGTCCATCAATGTGGAAATGTTTCAACACCTGTAAAGCGTAACCATTTTTCCAGAAATGCACACAAACTGGCACGCATTTTAAAAATTTTACAAGCAGCACTTCCTTCACAGCGATAAAACGTGTGATTGTAGGGGTGGGGGAAGGTTGGAGCGATGTTAGAGCATGAAATTAATAAGTGTTGTGCCCATTAAGAGCGCCGGGTAGATCTGAAGGTGTACCAGAGTGCCTAAAACACCCCAGGCTACATTTAGCATTACATTTAAGTGGCAGCACTAACACATGCATGTACTGCAAACATCCCAGATGTTTGAGTGCGCTGTCTAGCTTGATGGACGGAAAAAGTTTTGGATTTGCGTACACTGAACTTTAACAACTCAGGAGTTTGATATGGACTCCAGATACATCGCACTGCAATGTTTCTTTTATTGAACTTGTCAGCCTTCTTGGGATCATTGATTTAGAACAATCCGTAGGATGTAAGGCCAATCACAGGTTACCCAAACCATCTTGTGCCAACACCTGGGTGGTGAGAGGCAAGTACTAAGTACATGTCACGTGGTAGGCATGCAACTTTCCTTGGATTCGCTGATTTCCTCATTTTTTAACATCTCGTGAATGCCATTAAAAATTAAAAAAACACTGTACAAAGTTTGTGTGGTTTGGAATTTCCTCAGTTTTTCTAAATTCCCGAATTGCATGCCTGATGTACAGGAGTAAAGAAGTTTTCCAAAGGACACAGAGCATGGCCAGCAGCTGGATTCAAACCACAGGGCCAATTGAGTTAATGGAAGAACTGTACACATACATTTTCTAAGCTCAGGAAATATTTGCCAAGCGAAAAAAAAAGTTTCCACTTTTGTGTCACTTTTGCCACGAACAATGTACATATAGATGCATCACAACCTGTGAAAGGTGGGTCAAAACTGTTACCTAATAGCGTCAAAACTATGTTGTTTAGTGCGTCACTCTGACGTAGGGGGTGTGTACACGATTCCACAAAAGGATGACCCACATTGGACAATGGCACACCATTCCAGGTGGTCGTAGGGTACGTCATACAATTGATAAGTGTATTAGAATATGACATCGATGTGCAATGAACCAACAGTGAAAGGCTCGCAAGTTGTGCTGATCATGCATACATGTATTTGTACATTCACTGGCTGTTCTGCGGGCTTTCAAATCAAAATGGATGAGCTTGACCTGAAGCCATTGTGGTTGCCTGTCATCGTACTAATTGCAAGGCTTCTTGATGCATAAAGTGGTCGTTATCGGCCACAGGGGAGATATGATGAGCCACATCCATCATACTATACAGTGGGCAATACATGTACAATGTATGAACTGACCATGCTGGCAACCACAAACTGCACTGGTGGTAACAATTCTTCGTAAAATATACCTGCAGTCGCTCATGCAATTTTAATACCGGTACCTGTACTGTTTTTATGCAAGACCAAATTCCACAGAGCTGTACTGTTATGCAGAAAAGACAGCTTGGCTGAAACACTACTTGCTGTACACTGTATTGGCTTATTTATTATTATTTTTTGGGGGGGAGGAGGGGGGGGGGGGGTTGCGCCATGGGTCCCCTTGCCTAAAGCTTGTGACCCTCCACCTTGTACTACCTGTTCAGAATTGTAAGAGAAGAACAAATCTTTGAGTTGTTTGGACGTATTTGACCAAACCCCGTAAAAGAGTCCTTAATTTGGCAAGTTGGAGTAGGCCTCACCTACATGCATGTAACGGTACTTGGTTTTGTTGCCAAACTAAGACCCAGCAATGTATGGAACACCTCCACCCACCCACCCACCCACCCCCCCATTATGCCTCTGGTTTATCGATAGTATGTAGGTCTGAATATATGCCTGTTTGCGTACGCATATTTTAAGCCTTCACCTGATCTATAGAGGAGGCAAGCCAATTTACGGACTCTTGCAGAGTTCCCCAGGAAAACATCAAGAAAATGGATTGCATAGGACCTACTGGCCCATTTCACCTGCTCGCTGTTTTTTTTTTAGCCAGAATGCCATGGATTTTAAGATCAGATGTTATTTCCACACATTGTACATGTGATCCTCGCACTTGTGATCCGAACTTAAAAAGATGACCAGAATCGTATTCCGTTTTGGAGTCAGTGAAGTGAAATACAATCATGACGTGGGCACAAGTGGAGCAGCGAGTGTTCAAGTATATGTTCTTCTCAGTGTAAGAATGAGAAGTCTAGCTGTATGTACTTTCACCCGTGAATGTGCAAGTTAATTTTCAGCACATGTACCTACTTTTCAGTGGAAAAGTAAGGTAGCACTTTAAATGACTAACTAGACTGAAAATGCGCACACTTATGCTTATGCACACTTTCACTCTAGTTAGTCATTTAAAGTACTACCTTACTTTTCCATTTGATTCAGCATGACTATATTAAACACGGCTGCCCAACACTACATGTATGTTTCAGTGTTGGTTTAAAGATATTTTATGGAATTTCGGCCAATTGTGTTCTACTTTTACTTTTGAGTAAAATTTTCTGACCAGTTTACAGCTTCAAGTACATTTTCATAACCACTAAACAACATGTAGGTACAACATTTGTACAATGTATGTATTGATTAATGACACTGCAAACTGTTTCACAAGAACATGTGGACCTCTTGAGCAGGGTTGTTTGTCACTTACATGTAGATCTTAAAGACCAGCACTATTGTAGAGGCTTGCAACCCTTCAAAGTTTAAGCAGATTGTAATTAATGGGTCTCCAATGTCAAAATAGTAGGCTTTGCTCTCCATCCACAAGTTGTGCACCCAACAATGTGCCTTAGTCTTCAACAATATGAAGTTGGTGAAGAAATTGGAAGAAGAACTCCAATAATGAAAAGAAATTATGCAAATAAATATTCCGTATTTTTTTTTTAGCCCTATAAAAAAACTACAATAAATAAAAACACAAGGCTTTAAAACCTTATATTCTTATGTTGATGTTGCTCATCAAAAATCCTCTCTCAATGTTGTCCTTGCACAGTATATTCCTGCCTGCATGCTCCTGCTGTTTACACGCTATTCAGCAGGGGCCCCATTTACGGACTCCCCAAAGTTTTAGCAAACCGCGATAACCTCTAAATAAAAAAAAAACTGCCTCGCGACGGCAGGGTTTGCGGTATAATTTAATCGCCTGCATTCTTGAACCGATAAATTGGCCACGGATCATGGAGTAATTGCGGTCTGCCGGTTTATTTGAATTAATGAGCTCGGTGCACTTTAGAAGTGGAATGTTTGATGTAAATGTATACGGAAACATTGTCCTCCCCCCATTCAGAAGAATCTACATGTATACATTTAAAACTCTTTGCATAAAGCGAGGCAACGTATTGGCTTGAAATGACACTCGCTGGAGACGAGCCGATACATCAATTCGATATTAATTGCACATACATTGTTTTAATTTGGACTAATTAAGGCAATGAATTCTGTCTCCTCATTTAAATAGAATTGTTCCGCGCAACTTACTTGTGCAAATATTTGAGAGAATTTTAAACAGCTTCAATTTTGCGTTGTAATTGGAATGGAAACAGATTGTCCAAACATGCATTGTTTGATGGCAGAGCTTGTGCCTCACTTCATTGATTCTTTTATTCGTGTCTTCTGATTGGATACTGTATGTACTTAAGTGACCTTTGCTAAAAATTGTCTTATTACGGATGTTTTATGTACCAAATATCCATGACTTACATTTTCATCTTGTTAATTGATTGCGTGAAAAATTGCAGATTGCGCAAAAACTGGCAGATTGTGCATCCAGTCATACATGTATTTGTCCCCTTAGACCCCTGTAGATTTATACAGACCTCTTTACATCTGTACATCTAGATCTGTATTTATCCTGAGCTAAAAAATCATTAAACTTGATGACATGGACTGTTGGAATTACCAAACTGGCTCATTACTTGCAGACTTTCATCTCCGAGACGGTTCGGGGACAATAATCATCTGTGTGTAATACAGTAATCCCGTTCATCCGACCCACGACAATGAGATACCCTCTCGTTGTCCAGACGGACTGAATTAATGTGTCATGCGAGCTGGCTCCGGCAACTCGGCTGTGCAATCGACCAAACAATGCTCTTTCCATTTGGAGCAATCTACACCTCGTGACTTTGTGTGACCTGAAATAGATTTCTACAAATCCAGGGTCTTCTGGCTCTGAATAGCTATGATGACAATCCAGCTTTGCATTATTTTTGTCTGTAAAGAATGAATGTCTGAAGAGTGTAATTCTAGAGCAAGTTGAACATTTGAAAGCTTTCTTTTGGGTTGTCTTTTTTCTTCTTCCTTTTTTTTTTTTTTTTTTTTGCTGCTACTGGGAGGCCTGATTCGGTGACCTTTTCCCAGCCAAAACAAAATCTACAAATTTGTGTCATGAAACAAAAATGTGTGTATTTAACTGTCCTTTCCAAAGATGGAAATTTAAATCAACATAATTAAGATTTAAATCAAATCAAATCAAATACAAAAATAATATGCCAGTTAAAGTGACAACATTCCTACATGTACATACTGTTATTTCACAGAGTGAAGCAGAAGACATGAACCATGTAGATATGTATCAATATTTGTCATAACATGATGTATCACGTGTAAAACATCTAAATATAACAAAGTACAATGTAGTTTTTAATTAGGCTCATGCAAGTAAATACTTTGTGTCTAAAAATCCTGGTGTATATTGAAAATCTCAACTTGCATGGTTGAGAGATACACTACATTAATTCTTATGTACATGTATGGTACATGAAAGGGACTGATTTTGCCTTCATATTTTGCGATTTTGTAGGTTTTGCCACTTTAATTTTAAGCACTTCAAACAACTCCGTGCTTTCTGAGAGGTTTGGAGTAGAAATAACCTCCTGGACACAACATTCTTTAATTTTGCCTGTTCGATCGATGAAAGCCGCATGAACCTTCACGGTCAATTGACATTTTTGGAGGCACAGCGTAACACAAAGACTGTAGTTGCCTGCCCGTCTGTCATTACAACTAAATACAGGTACTTTTTTCAAATCCTCACTTTAAATTTTGAGTAATAGCCAGGGATGCGGGTGATTACATCCACCGTGCATACTGAAGCTTGCCGCTTACCCCACCGTGTTGTCACAAGTAAAATAGCACCGTGATAATCACCCCCACTCTCCCCGCAATTTCACCCCAGGAATGCCGACCAATCAATACCGTTCAGATTGTTGTCAGGACAATCCCCTCCCGCCATAATGCCGGTATAGATCCCACTGCCGACAAACACAACGGCCCAAGTGAGCCTTCCAGAACCCAGGGGCTCCCCCTCCCGTCGCATTCCCATGCCAACAATTTTCAAAATGTAACACTCTGAGGAAACACAGAGTATTACAAATCTCCATCTAATTTAGCGTCGGGCTTGTTAGTAGCCCTTGGCTGGGGGGCTTGGAGAGATAACTCATCAGGTCGCTGTATTTTCTTTCCATTTTTCTCGGCGTGATGTGTTTCTTATCCATCGTCGTTTGCCGGAGGTGGTAAGATTGAAAGCAGAAACCATCTGCGCGGGATTTACAGATGGAGAAGGAAGCCTGAAATATCCAACAAGAAATGAGAAATATTTCCCCTAAGCAGGGAAAAAGGCATTATAGTATGTTGTGTAAATGTAATGCCTCTTCTACTTGTTACATGTTTGTCCATGCTAAATGTAGGGTTCTTTTGTACATGTGTGTAAACCTTTTAATGTGTATTTCCTTCACTTCGTATTCAGTTCCAGTAATGACCAACTAAAAGCTGCAGCATTCTCGACACGTACCGGGTACGTATACATGTACATGGGCGTACATGTACGTAAACATGTATGAAATTGAAAGCTGCTGTTTGGGGGGTCAAGAAATAAACATGTACTATTGATTAGGAGGTGCTTATGACTGAAAATTTCACTTTCAGATTACTGAATTAGTCCAACCTACATGTATAAAATGTATGGCTGTGTTTTGTTCAAATCAAATAATAGTCTTTCTTCAAAGTTCAATTGCTAGCAGAAGAAATATTGATATAAGGTGTGTACAGTTCATGTAAATAACTGTGTGCACTTGCAGTTTCACACACCTTCCAACGTTTCTGCTGTTTCACTTTTAAGTTGCAATCACTTCATTACAATTGCATTTGGTCAAATATATTTTCAGACCTCAGGGACCAATTTCAGGGTTGCTGATGAGCACAGAGATTTTCTAAACACAAGATATCGCCATGTCAGTGCAACAAGGTCATAACTCAATTCTGCAACAAAGTCGCATCTCGCGTGAATACGCTCTGTGCCGCAAGGTCGCATCTCGCGTATCGCGACGTCCATTGACATTTGACATTGAAAACTCGCGTTTCACGTTCATGATGTCACACGCCATTTTGGGGGATATACTTGTTGCACGGACACGACGTTATGTTTTTGCTCAACAAACTTGAGGTAACCAGCCAGAATGTTTGTGATTTTAAGTGCTCGAAGATCCTTATTAGTACTCGGCTGATTTTGACTTAGCAAAAAGCCTCTGCTTAGCAGCTCCATTACATGTGTAATTGGACTCTGCCAAAATTGTTTAATTTGCATTAATTTGATTGAGCAAGCTGGCAGAAATGTTTCCTCGTACAATATAGCTGAACACACTTTCGTTCCATTAACCCTTTCTGGGACACATTCCGTTGAATCCCTTTCCGCCACAAATCCTGTAAAAATTCATCACCTCGCGTCGCCGTGACACAAAATCATATTTTGTGGTTCACAGCCTCCCATCATCAAATGCTCGCTTGGGTCTCATAAACCCAGGTTGAAAGCATCTCTCGCCCATTCATCAGCCACTGGTAATAGAGATATCCACTAACGCAACATCTAAACTAACCGAATTACGGCCCATGCCAAATTGAGTTAAGGCTTCCAATGCCGGAGATTTTTGTGCAGGGCGGTGACACCCTGCGCCCTATCCATCAGTACGCCTAATTGAGTTTGGCAGTCTCATGGTATCAATTTACTGATAAGTTAAAAAAATAAACTGTGGACATGTTTCAGCCACCTCGTGGTTTCATTTTCTATCCCCCCTCCATTCAAGTTATTCTGCTAGGGTGAGAATCATAGAGAAATGAAACGAACTGTTTACATACAGAAGGCCTTATTGAAATGCCTATGGATGTGTTGAGAGAAACTTGCCAAGAACAAAGACATGCATCTTTAGTTTGGACATATTTTCTATATTATTAATGTATTTTTAAATATTATGGGCCCGATTTGTTTGCAATTGAAGTTTTTCAAACAGTGTTTCCACTCTTCGCTAAATTCAAGTGTCAACAGAAAATGTGAAACTTAAATTCTCAAATATAATTGCTTTTGAGCCAGTATATGGCTAGGAAAACTTTATTCCAATGCTGGTTTGTAATTTTGTTGTGTCATACTTTGAGGAAGTGTGAAGAAGGTTCTGCTACTGCATATTTTCCTGTTTTGCTTGCGAGGGCACATCTTAGAGTTTAACTTAAGTCCTGACGTCAGAGAGCTATAAACAGACGAGTTCCCTGACAGACAGTCCCAATATCGATCTAAATTAAAGTGCAGTTCAAATTCCATCGGCAAGGGCTACATCTACATGCGCGCCTATGAGACAGCACGGGTGCAATTAATTAAAAACCTTTCAGTCATTCTCCGATGCATGTCTCTCATTCCCCCTCCCTCGCTCTTGCTTCTGCCACTATCTTACATACGACGTCATCTCCTTTATTTTTAGGTACACGTAGTGTTGCTTTGTTGCTTATTTTTTTGCATTGAGAAAAGCACTGAAGACAAGTGGGGCAGGTAGAGATAGTGAATGAAAATAATACTTTTCTTGAAATTGCCGGAAAAAGTACACGTGGATTAAGATGCAATCGGAGAGAGAGAGAGTAAATTTATGCAGAATCAGCTCAGGGGAAATTATGGTATATTGCAGGATTTTTCCTCACGTACTGGTAGTACGTGTCAACGTCATTCCCCATTTGCTGTTGTGACCAGGGACCGTTTCATTCCAATTAGCGCGTTGTGGCAGCGCATGATGAATCAACCTGGATCTCCCGAGTCCCTTCTTATTTTTGTCTCAGACAAAAAGACTCCAGAGTCTTTCCCTTCTTAATTTTGTCTCAGACTTGCTTTTGCTGTTTTTCTCTTGCCAGTTCCTTCTGTAGCGCAATGTGTTTATTCTGTACAACCCCAGGGGATGCCATTCCTGTTTGCATAGGATGTATATATACATGCGCGCATCTTGAATGTCCCTAATTGTTTGTCGGCCATCGAGATTGGTTTCTTGCTGGCTGATGCGCTCTGTCTTTCACACACAGTCTCAGCAAAAAGACAGAGATGGAGAAAATTGCGGTGTGGCCTCTCGTCTCTCGGACTTAAGTAGTGAATGGGTGCCTAGTTTGGGGCCAGACTGTCTTCTTGGCACGTGTGGGTGAAAACAAGTAGCCCTGGAGGAAGCATATGTGTCTGCCACAACCAGTCTGTCAACCCTTACATGAACATGTACTTTTGTCGCTGCACGTTCGCTTCTCCTTTTTTCGTCTGCCTATGTGCCATGCTGTCTGTCCATGCTTTGGCTCATTTTCTGCCTTTAAAAGATACAATCTGAAAACAGACTTGGACTAGCCTTTTGGTGAAACCTGCAGAATTATGTGTCTTTTTTTTTTTTAAAAGATATTTACGGAAGATGCCTAACTACTGCAAGAGATTAACTGTAGAGCTCTTTGTGTCATACCTTTACATGAACTGTTTTCGTCAGACAGTAAATCCATCTGTTAATGGCCCCGCGTATCCCTAAAGTCCTGCCTTACATTAATTCATGATTTTGTGCTTACAGATATAGTGCAATGCACAGTCATTGCGCATTAACCCAGTAAGCACGGAACCCTTAGTTCAAGAATGTGGTAAAGAACACTAGTCAAATTCAGGATAATCTTGTAAAATCGTTAAGAGTTTGCCCACAGTAAAATGCACTATTTACACACGCTGCTTAGAATTGTATGGGTGGAAATGTGCTTGTATCTGTTAGAAGAGATAAACGTACATCAGTATAGTCGAAGCTCGTTAGTACAAACTCTGTTAATACAACATTCTGGTTATAACAAACAAAGTCTTAGTCCCGACTGTGCATTTATGTGCACAATGAATGGGACTGATGTTCCTCTTAATACAAAATTCTGATATAACAAACAATTTGGCTAGGTCAGAACAAGTTTGTATTAACGAGACTTGACTGTACATGTACATACATACTTTAAATTTTGCAAGCAGAGCCGTGAAATTGGGCCCTTGTGTCCCTTCCAAAGGACACTACCCTTTTCGACGATGATTAAGAGCGTCCCATACCCAAGAAACTCAATGCCTGCATTCAGTCTTCAGTGTACAAACATGGGCGATGCTTTATAGTGATCTTGCATTGAAGTGATGACCGCTGTCACCTTTACTGAAGTTCAATTTTGCCTGCCTTATTTGCGCCCTACTGGGCTTATTAGATTCAGTGTAATTGCCTCCTTACCTGAAACTGCCAGGAGCAAAATTTGGAACTCCTAGAGAAATTGGCTTGGGTTTTTATCGGTGTCTGTTATTCTTCTTTTAAATTTAAATCTTAGAGCATGCTAGCTACACAGTATGCACATGCACATTATATGCAGTGCATCAGTTAATTTTTGCCATTGTAGTTTTCATCTTTCTTTAATTTCTGGATTTCTGAACAGATACTTGTAGCTTAGCTTTTAACTACGTTTCAGTCGGCTCTTTTTTTTACCCCCAAGCGTTTTTAAATTCAAATTGTTTTTAAACAAATTGAAAATCAAACATTATAGGTCAGTTGTTATAGAAGTAACCCCTCTCAAAGAGTTTTTGAAACAAAAACTGTCCAAAACAGAAATCACATACACAAAATTTATATCCCAAAACAAAGTAACAAGTTACTTAATTGATTTGAACAACGTACATGTATAATGTATAACAGAAGTTGGCTACTGTTTTTGGTTCACAACCTCATTGAGCGGTTTTGACTAAACCATCACTAAAAAAAAATAGCGTTGGGCCAGTGGACTAGCTTTTATCATGAATGGAAGAATTATTTGCACCAACAAAGCCAGCTTTTTGAGCATTCATGAGAACACTTCTCTAGAAAATTGCTGCATTGAAAATTTGTTCACTGAATGAGATTTGGCCTTGTGTGTGAAAAAAAATGGGTTTTTCCCACGATGTCGGTGTCTGTATTTTTTTTTCTGGTCACTAACATGCTTACAGTACAATGACAGAGTGAAAAGTGCAGGGGATGGCACGTTTACAGTGACAATACATGTTACAACAATGACAGTACTGCTGAGTGGGACACTGCACATGCGCATCATTCCCCCGAAATGAGTTCCCCCTCTCCCTCCCCCCCCCCCAAAAAAAACCCCCCAAAATGTACAACATGTAGGAGAATCACATGTGGCCAAGTTGCAGTGCAATGCACTTCCGACGATAAAGATGCAAATTGGCGTATTTTAGACAAGTACTATGGCCTTCATAAATATTATAAAACGTGCAAGTGTTGTTGATGCTGGACACAGACAGAAACCGAGCCCTGAAGCCTAACAACAGAAGGTTGTGGTTCAGTTTTTCTTTAGAATTCAGAGGCCCTTAAAAGCAGTCCTCTTTTTACCCACACACCCAAGAGAATTGCGTGGCCTGCATTCTTGGCAGGGCAAGTTGCCTGCAGCCATGAAATCATCATCTCTCTAATGCTGAATAGTGTATGGATTTCATACATGTATAGACTGTACATTTAAGGCTTGCCATTATTTTTGTCAAAGGCAGTGTGCTGAAAAAAGTTGTATCATTTGGTCATGATGTCAACCAATGAAATCAGAAATGCCAGAAATGCATTCATGTACCGTACCCTTAAAAACTATTAGCAGTGATGAAAAATAAATATGTTCAACAAATTGCACAATTTCTTGTTATCATACATGTGTTTTTTTGTTATCATACATGTGTTTTTTTGGTCAGAATTCAATTAAAGGATTTGCTGACTTTGCTGGCAAAAGTAACAAAATGGTTTGCTGATCATTTGTAGAAATTTAGTTTTGCAAATTTAAAGCCTTAATTTCTTCGTCCTGATTCAGGGTTTGCTTAACAAATTCAGAATGTTCCAATTGAAATTCAGTATCAGTATTTAGAAGATCATGCAAAAGTCTCTGGTATGTAAAAGGGAAGATTATCTCAACAAAATCATTGGAATTCAGACGTCGACAAAGTTCATTGCCTAATCCCCTCCCTAGGGGCATCAGTCATAAAAAGCTCTTAATCCCACTCAGACTTAAGAATTTACATGTATAAATCGGCAAACATGTACAGTGCACATCGGAATGGGATTAATGTACATGAAAGCACCCGGTTGATTCGCAGACGGATCATGATTGTATTAACTTGATTCAAATTTCTCAGGACTAAATGCCACAGGGATTGACCATCATTTTTTTGTCCAACCTGCTGTAATCCCTATCCATCCTTTTAATTCCCCTAATGTACCATATAGACCATTATCATGTTTCAGCCATTTAAAGTCCCGACATTTGGGTTTCGCTTTTTTTGACTGTATAGAATATTTCAACACAGAACATTTTAAGGTTTTTTGGTTTTATAGTAATTTGAGCTGGTATATTATGAAATTTGGGCTGTATAAAATGAGCACTCCTGGGTTGTGTTACACATAACCCGAACCTTCCCAAATCTTTCAAAATCCTTTTTGCAAAATGGAAGATTTTGCAGGATTGGAGTGATAAGGCAAAAATGTGAGGCTCGTTTTGCAGGAATGCACTGTGTCAAGGTCTTGGGCCTGACCTTGTGTTGTTTATGCTCAAAGATGATGAAATACATTTGTAAGTTTAATTTGATGTCTGTCTCCTGAAACACTTTGGAGAGTTGTGAGTATTTTTCATTTAATTTTTTGAAGTGCCTGCAATCTTGACCCTCCCCAACAACTTTACAACTGTTTCCCCACTGCAATAACAACGTAAGCGAAGCCTTTTTAAGGAGGTAGCAGCCCTATTGTTTCCATTGGTTTTGCAGATGGATGATAGCCATACATTGTACATGTTGTACATGCCAAAGATTGATGCGTACAGTCTCTGTGAGGAAATTAATCAATAATTGGAAAGGAAATGACCGGGAAATCACTTTCCCATTTATACTTAATTGGTATATGCACACGGTGTACATGTATATTCCAAAAGAGCAGTAGGGCTGTGAATCCAAGACATTCATCTTGTGGAGTTAAATTTGTTGCTCACTTCAAATCTGTTTTTGTTTTACATGCAAGTATCTTGGAAGAAATTCTTAAATTGTAAGGTACATTAGTTGACACGGACATGTTTTTCATTGCGCATTTGACTGGATCCCACATATTTTCTTTTTTAACTTAAGTTTTGCTATACTCCATAATCCCATTCTTTATTTTGATTACTTAGCTTGACATCCAGTCGATCCAGATGACTATAGACGTTACGTTGGTGAACATTTTGAAAGTACATTGTGCAAGATTGACTAACAAAAAATTCCAAAGAAAGTACCATTATAAAACTGAAACACTATATAGTTCTAGGGCCAAGTACACGGTGCTGCTAAGCACAACAATTTGCTTAGCACAAAAAAGGTCTGGTTTATAAAAGCAGGTTACCAGCCAAAACTCCATGTGTTTGCAATAGCATAAAATCACATGGAGTTTTGGCTGGTACCGTAAATTACTTTTATTAGCCAGGCTTTTTTTGTGCTATGCAATTGTTTTTGCCTAGCGGCGCCTTGAAATTGGGCCCTTGTGCTACTTGACAAATGGTGCAGCCTCAGTTCTAGCACCTATAGTTTGGGGTTTAATCAATTTCTTTGGGGTAATGTGAACTTGGACCCTCTACTTATATAAAATTGAGCTTGTAATCGCATACTGTCTGGCACATGCATTAATCCACTCGATTCATGTTGCCATGAGGTGATTGAAACCAAACTCCGCAGACTTTGCTACTGTGCAGGCATGAGCTGTCAGCATCATAGACAGAACTGCCAACTGGACTCATGTGAATGGCTATTTAAAGAAAAAAAGCCAAAGTTAGGCCACTACCCCTAAATCAATTTGCAATTAGCCTGTTTCTTCCCTTGTAATGGATTAGAATCATGAATGTGCACGGGATGATTTACATGCACTTTGCATCTTGTGAGGAAAACAAGTCTCCGTCCTAAACTCCTTAATCGTGTTGACCCACAGGCCACTTTTCTCCGAATGACCCAACAGCGATCTCAGCTTCGTTCTGATTGGTCTAACTGAATCAGCCAGGCGGGAAACCAATTCAATTATTGCCAATTATAAAATAAGATCATCCAACCCCCCCCCCCCCCCGGAAAAAAACTCCCTGTCTATCGAGCCATTTGACATTTTCTTTGAGTGCGTCTTGTCTTGTTTTGTTATGCCTGCAGACCACAGTGCATTACATGAGCCCGCTGTCTATTTTCCAAACCCTCCAGCTAGTTTTTAAGAGGTTTGTAAAATGCAAATACTGCAGAGCACCCTCAGAAAACCCCCTTGAAGTAAAAAATGTCAATATTTCACAGAGATTGCAGTAGTACAATGAGTTAGCGCTTGTCAAATCATGTACATGTACATGTAGAGTCCATATATACGCAAGTTTATGACACATGAACAGATGATGAAAACTGATCGAGTTGCCGGAAAAATAAATTGGTGTGGTACTTAATAACTGCACGTACATAATGTACATGATCAGCTTTAGTGTACATTGTAGCTGACCACAATGCATATTATGACAGTAATAGTATCGATTCATTTGTCAGTCCTTTTCAATTGCAAGAACTCATCACAGTCTGATGAATCTGAGAGCTGATGAACCAAGCCCAAGTACCTTTATGATGGACATGTTGGATAAATGTTATTTTCTTTGAGGCAATACATTTTTCTCAAAGGGCAGATAGGCTGTTTACTATAGCTACATTTCAATAATGTACAAAATATTCTTTTAGCCTTGAAATTTCGGATATGTGTAGCATTACTGCAATCATCTTTGTTCACATTTTTTTTTATCTCTATGCGTAAAAATTGTTGCTCTTTATTTCACATTTGCTATAAAACCATATGGGCCATACACATCAAAAAGCAACGTTGACCAATACCAAAACAACATGTTTTTACCTCCGTCAAGTATTTAGGAGCAGCTGTTATTGCTCAACTTCTATGTGAGCATTAACCTGGAAAACAGCAATTTCTCCCCCTCCTGCGATGCAGAACTGTAAATTCAATGATTACTTGCCCATCTTGAACTGAGATTTCAGACAAACAAAGCTATTAGCAAATGTATTAAATCAATGAGTAATCGCTTGCACGTATGCTACCTTTTAGATTAAATTTGTTCAAGATGAATTTATAGCCATTGTAAATGTGGATTTGGGCAAAAGCATGATGCATGCGGGCACCAGTTTGACATTGTATGTTGACAATGATTGCGCAAAACTAAACAGCAAATTTTCACAAATGCCTCTTTACCGTATATTAATATATTAACATCCCCCCCCCCAAAAAAAAACTTTACAAAACAAAGTTGTTTCATAGATGTTGCGAACAGTGGTCAGTGACGTAATAATTATATTTTAAGACAATACATGTAACAGAGCTTTGGTTTTAATTAAATTATGCTGCTTTTCAGTATCAAGAAAAAAATTCAGAGATAGTCGTGCGAGTCGTCATGATTTGTGGCTAACATTACCATATTACCTGGAGTTTGTGCCGTTTTTAGCCCCGACTTATAGAAACTGTGTATTAGGTAACAGTTCCCCCTTTTTATGTTTTGTGCGTGTCTCCTTCCTCTTTTACATTTCACTGTTTTTTATCTCTAACTGTCATTTAACCCCGCGGATACAATAAATCCAGCCAGTCTTTGCGGCGGTTATGCACCTCAAAATGATAACGATCAGCAGTTGCGAGCATGGGACGATTCAGACATTGTGCGAGAGTAAAGCCGTTTCAAATGATAATCCCGCCGTCGGCCCTTTTTTCTTATTATTTTTCCGGGGTTGCATTCCCGTGGGACATCCGTTGCATGTAGCAACCTGCAATGGAGTCAAAGCTCTATAGCTTAGGCACGTGGTTGCCATTTATGATGATACATTGCGATGTTCGTCGCGACATATATTCTAGTTTAAGTGTGATTTATCTGTCACGGGTGCAGTCAACGGTGATATTTGAAATAAGACGTGAGTGCATCACTTATTGTCTCCATGGCAATGTACATTTATCCTATGATGGATATTTGAAGAAAATGTTTTCAAGCTGGCGCACTCGGCAAGAATATTTGAAATGTGTACATGTACAAAATGTATAGAGGGTAATTTCAAGCTCAGCAGACATTTTTTTCAGGGTTGCGTCGGAGGGGGGTGGCTTGAGCTGCGGACGATTTCATAGCTCCACTGCAACCAAGGAATTCTTTGCTTTGATCGTCATTCTGCTCACAGCGCTACCTCAGAAATTCTGTGCTTACCACGTTATCATATAATCCTAAACGAACTTCTAACAGAAGTTTCCAAAAATGCATTTTTTAGGATCATCATTGGAAATGGCCTTGACAGCATGCCAGAAAGAATAATTTCACAGGCAGTTTAGTACCATTACCGTCTTTTAACCAAGTACATGTGTAGGCCTATGCTTTTTAACAATAATTTCATCAGTTACTTTTTGGATAGCTGCAAATGACGTAATAATCATTAATAATTTGTTGATTTATATTGCGCCCATTCCATTCAATGTACACAGGCGCATAACAGCAAACAAATGCCTCTTTACCGTATATTAATATATTAACATCCCCCCCCCCAAAAAAAAAACTTTACAAAACAAATTTGTTTCATACATGTAGATGTTGCGAACAGTGGTCAGTGACGTAATAATTATATTTTCAGACAATACATGTAACAGAGCTTTGTTTTAATTAGATTATGCTGCTTTTCAGTATCAAGAGATATGGTAGTCGTGCGAGTCATCATGATTTGTGGCTAACATTACCATATTACCTGGAGTTTGTGCCGTTTTTAGCCCCGACTTATAGAAACTGTGTATTAGATAACAGTTCCCTCTTTTTATGTTTTGTGCGTGTCTCCTTCCTCTTTTACATTTTCACTGTTTTTTATCTCTAACTGTCATTTAACCCCGCGGATACAATAAATCCAGCCAGTCTATGCGGCGGTTATGCACCTCAAAATGATAACGATCAGCGGTTGCGAGCATGGGACGATTCAGACATTGTGCGAGAGCAAAGCCGTTTCAAATGATAATCCCGCCGTCGGCCCTTTTTTCTTATTATTTTTCCGGGGTTGCATTCCCGTGGGACATCCGTTGCATGTAGCAACCTGCAATGGAGTCAAAGCTCTATAGCTTAGGCACGTGGTTGCCATTTATGATGATACATTGCGATGTTCGTCGCGACATATATTCTAGTTTAAGTGTGATTTATCTGTCACGGGTGCAGTCAACGGTGATATTTGAAATGAGACGTGAGTACATCACTTATTGTCTCCATGGCAATGTACATTTATCCTATGATGGATATTTGAAGAAAATGATTTCAAGCTGGCGCACTCGGCAAGAATATTTGAAATGTGTACATGTACAAAATGTATAGAGGGTAATTTCAAGCTCAGCAGACATTTTTTTCAGGGTTGCGTCGGAGGGGGGTGGCTTGAGCTGCGGACGATTTCATAGCTCCACTGCAACCAAGGAATTCTTTGCTTTGATCGTCATTCTGCTCACAGCGCTACCTCAGAAATTCTGTGCTTACCACGTTATATAATCCTAAACGAACTTCTAACAGAAATTTCCAAAAATGCATTTTTAGGATCATCATTGGGATGGCCTTGACACATGCCAGAAAGAATAATTTCACAGGCAGTTTAGTAACATTATACTGTCTTTAAACCAAGTACATGTGTAGGCCTATGCTTTTTAACAATAATTTCGTCAGTTACTTTTTGGATAGCTGCAAATGATGTAATAATAATTAATAATTTATTGATTGATATTGCGCCCATTCCATTCAATTTACACAGGCGCATAACAGCAAACAATAAATAAATAAATAAATAAACAAATGATACTATAAAATTATCAAGTTAACCAATAAAAAGCTCAAGAGTTTCACAGTAAATTTTTAATGAAATGACATAGAACTCCTCATTCAAGAATATAAAATTACAAAAATCGATAAAAAGGCTTAAACTTCTTGACAGTAATGTACTCTACCTTCCAATTTCCATACACATGTACATGTACATACGGTACTACATACATGTATGTAGTTTACTCTGTTGCATATTTTGGAAGCTTTATGTATAATAATTCACAGAACATAGGAAATCAACCAGAAAAAACAGCACTACGCTTGAAGAAACACTATGTTTTAAAAAAAAAAATCAATGTGCATGTACATGTACATGTACCACATTCTGTCATGCATATATGCGGTTTCTATTGCTATTCTTGGACTAATGAGCAAAAATGTATACATTTGCGGCCTTGCTGTTTGTTACAGTAAACCAGGCCGCATCAATCAGTGGTCCTAGCTGAACAGTTAAGGCTGCCTTTTGACTCGTGTTTGAGCGTCACTGACGTGTGATGAATCTGGCACACGCGGGGGCAACCTTGGTTTGATTAGAATGTGGTCGGTTTGGCCCCTATTGATTTTTGCGTATCAAATGTAAGACTACGTGTTGTCACTGACACTGAGCCCACACTTGTGGACCATGTCTGTACATTCGTTCATCTTTTCTCCTTTTCTGAGTTTTTTTTTTCTGAGTTCAGGACTTCATCCCCGGTGTCCGTTATTTGGTCTCGTTCGTTGGTTTTGTGCTCCGAGAATCGTGCAAATATAAATAGCGGTTGGGTGCAGGAGGCTGCATGCTTAATGTGCATTGCCAAACTCGATTCTTTGATTTTTGTCTGATTTTTTTCCCCCCATTTGGAGGTCGATTTCATTGGGTATTTGTCGGGAAAGTGAGAGACAGGACTTGTGGATACATGTACATGTACTGTGTGTTCTGGGTCTTCTTTTTTATGTACTGACTCTCACTAAAGGTTTCGTGAGGTGCATCTCTTGACGTTTCTGTGTCACCTTTGAAGCCAAGAGATCTGTGTAAATTTCAGGCAGAAAAGAAGAGAGATTTTTGTTCTGTTGACACATACGTGCACCTTCAGGACCAGGAATGCCAGGGTTGGATCCAAACGTGCTGGCAAGCAAATAGAATAAAAGTCAAACGTGTGGTACATAAATTCTACCCCTCTCATCCCCCAAAATGTGTGATAGATTTCTGCATATTCAGTCTGACATGTAGTGCACTCGCTGAAAAAAAAACTTTATCCTTGTTCTACCTCTGAGGCTCTTCTTATTGTTCACAAAATGTTATTCACAAAATGTTATTGTCTTCAAATCTGGTGTATGTTTTATATCTAGATTTTTTTGTAAGAAAACTACACATACATTTAATTTTTTTCCAAATTAGTTGCACATGAGTGGTTGAACAAGGAATACATTTTTTGGGGCCGAGTGGATCGAGCACCACAGACAAATGCTGACCAATTTCTTCAAGGCCACATGCACATCATGATTTGATTTGTTTATGCAGATATTTCAAAAGTCTGACCGACAATTATTTGCAGCTTTCTGTGTCATCTTTACTACACTACCGGTAAATGTATAGCGCTGATTTAATATGAAATGAAGAAACTGTAAGTAAAGTGGAGAATCGTTTAAAATCATACAATATTCAAGAAATATTTATCAGGTCATTGAGGGAGTTGAAATTTGTTAATTCATGCTATTTATTTATATGGGTCATTTCTGCTCAACTATTACAAAAATTGTTTCTTTGCCATGTACGTTTGTACAATTACAGTACCACGTAACATATTTGAATTCACGTATGTGTACAAATACGTGTACATCCAACTTCAATCACAACAAGCAATTGGTGTGGACAACGTTGTCAAATTTACGTTTTGTACTATTTGAAGCGTACATGCGTCATTGCCAACAATTGTCATTGTTATTGTTAACGCTGGAAATTTACTCACACCGTTTGGAAATGGGTAGCTTTACAATGCACTCATGCATGGCATGCAGTACTTGCAGTGGCATTGTGTACATGTACTGCATTTCTGTGCAAGGTGCGCCTAATACAACACCCCAAGGAAAGTCATTGGATTTGGCTGGGGACATTTGGAAAGTGAAAATGTGTTTGCTTTTATTACAAATGTGTTTTTTATTGCTTATTTCTTTTTCATTTGACTGATTTCATTAATAGTGACAAAGACAAACATTTGAATTGGTTTGTGTTTACTCCCCCATTGCCTTCGTCTTAGTTCAATACATTATATTGATTATTACCCCCACGAAAATGTCTTCAGTGGTACTCAGGGGAATCCAAAATAGCGGGAGCAAATATTTTCAGTCAATAGATGGTTGTTTGCATTGTGAACACTTATGATGTGTGTGTGCACATTGTGATGTATTCAACACACGGTTTGGCATGCACACAAGTTTTGGCTAGAACTGAAATGCAAAGCAGTGAACTGGGACGTCTCATGATGGCCTTAAGAATTGAAAATCAATAAGAAGTTTTGCCCTGCCCGTCTGTACAAATGCTTGAATGAGAAATGAGTTCATTACAAGTCAAATCACAAGTCAAATCACAAGTCAATCACAAGCAAGGTCACAAGTGGAAGGGGATGAACAATCACAAGGGAATGGCTTTAGTTCACTTGAGTAACTTGTAGGCAATGGAGGACTTATGATTGACTGGTGATTAACTTCTTTATGCAAAATTCATCGTATGAATAGTTTAGTTGCGATACCGGCTGCTATATCAGATTCAATTCAGCCAGCACTAGAAGGCAGGAGGTCGTGGGTTCGAGTCCCACCCGAGTGATGTTTTCTCACTATCACTCCGGACAACACTGAGTGTATATGTGGTAATAAAAATATGTCGGTGAAAGGCAAAACCCAATATTAAATTCTTTACTCTTGTGTGGATTCGCCTTCAACTCAGAAATATACCGAAATTAGAGTGAAACTGTGATAACAAATTAGTTCTCTATGTTTTTGTAAGCAGGAAAAAACGCACTGTCTGTGAAGTGTAATTTCTGGACTAAATTTGGTCAAGGAAATACATGTATCTGAGGCTGTGGAAAACTAATTTAATTTCTTTAATAGCTTTTGGATTCGTTCCCTGTTACTGTAAGCGATTTTATACAAACAGTGATTGGAGCAATTAAAAATTGTGCAGGGTATTTCCTGTTTAAAGAGTGATGCATGTCATTCTACGCTGTTTGCATTTTCACCTTTACGTTGTGTTTCACAATGTCATTAATTAGGTTAATGCATGGCATGCTCATCGCACCTATCAACAACAACGTCATTGACAATAATGTATATTGAAATTCAACCTCCTCCCCCGCCCCCCTCCTTCCCCACACCCAACTTTTTTTGAAAATAAAACCCTCATGCAAATTGCAAAGGCACGTACAGACCTAATGCGTTTTGCACAGCTTTGATGTTTAAGCACGCATTTACCTCGCCTCTCTGTAAACATGAGCGCAAATACATCCCTCTGACATGTACGTGTATGTGCCTCATTCAGGCTAGTAATGGATTAGAAAACAGCGGGGCTTTTCTCATCTGAAACCTCCCTTCTGCAACCCTCGATCCCCCCCCCAACCCCAATACTTACTCATGCCAAACGGCTAACCGGTTATTCATAGAGGAATATTTGATGACTTGAGCGATTGATCCACTGTTGGTGCAGCATGAATTATTTGTGTGAGATAATTTGCAGAGCGGGAATTGGTGATTAACATGTTAATGGAGAAGGGGAGGATTTGTTCTTGCCCCAAAATCACACCTGCCAAATCGCCTGCCAAAAAATTTGATTAATCGGTGAGAGATGGAAGGGAGCCCTGCTGCAGTTTTAAAGCATGTTGGTGTTTGGCCAGTCAACATGTGGGCCATCAATTTGCAAAATGTGTGAATATCACGTCGGGGGATCATTTATGCATTGGATGTTATTCGTATGCTGTGAGGTACAGTGTTGACAATATAAATCAGGACGGTCGGTGTAATAGCCAAGTGCCTGGGAGCTTGAATGCTGTAGAGTTGTCAAAACTACATGTCCATGGCTCTCATTAGTTTGTATTGTCCACCTACATGTACCTTAGCCTTGCTTTCAAGTACATGTACATACACTGTATAATATGCACAGCATAAGCGCTCTACGAAATCCAAAACTGATGCAAAAAAAAACATGCTT
Organism: Patiria pectinifera; assembly: GCA_029964075.1. Taxonomy (NCBI): domain Eukaryota; kingdom Metazoa; phylum Echinodermata; class Asteroidea; order Valvatida; family Asterinidae; genus Patiria; species Patiria pectinifera. The sequence goes on from CM057136.1 coordinate 11,725,756, forward strand.
CAGACTTTTTTATCAGCTGAAAAAAGTTTTCAAAAATTGAGTCCTTCTCTGTTCAAAGTGAGTATTTATGTTTGATTGGAGTTGCATGAATCATACATTTAACTAAGCCTTTATTAATTTGATTTTACTAGGTCCACTATTAAGTTGATCTCGTTGATTCAAGTACCGGTAGGTTCACTAGTATTTTTTTCTTTACTTCATAAATGTTGATGTCTGTCAGTGTTCACCAAAGGCACTGGCATTTGTTCTTGGAAAGCCTCAAGTAAAATTTAATATCATCCATACCCCTTTCCGCTCTGACCTTGTTATGAGACAACCACCTTTTGCATGTATTCATGGGATAGGTTTTCTGTTTTTTAGGGCTGTCCTGAATATATACCGAATATTTGAATATTTAATCATCAACTGAATATTCGAAAAGCTTTTTGGTTCTTGAATATTCAAAATTAAAAAAACTACGCACATACACACACCCACAAGACTGTGATGTTACGTCATAAAATTGTGGTGTTTTATTGTCAGGTGCCACTTTTTGGTTGATGGCTGTTCATCTTTTAGCCTGTTCGCTTGACAGTTATAAAATACTTGCTGCAAAACCGTCGCTGCACAAAAATTTTAACTGGAGCACTCTGCATGCAACTTTTGACTGGTGTGGCACGCAGTTGCAGATGGCAGTTTTGAATATCCAAATATTTGGTCAAACACAGTTTCAAGTAATCGAACACTAAATTATTCGAAAGTAGACAGCCCTGCTGTTTCAGTTATGACGAAGGCTTGGCCACCATTGCACAGGTCACTGGACCCTTAAGGACGAAGGGAAAATATGCACACTTGATTCTCTGGGGGACGTAGTGCATCCCCTGATGATAAAGATGAGAGGGGGGGAAAAAAACAAAAAAAAGCCAAAAATTAACCAAGATCCCCAGGGTTCTTAATGAGTTCCCCGCAGCTTTTCAATTGAGGCATCCTATAGTTTTGACCTCTACCATATACTGGTGCACGTGTGTTATAAACTATAAGTACCAGTAATGCATCTGAGCGCACCGCGCATGGTCTCTGATTCCGCTATGCATTCGCCGATCAGTTATTGGAGGGAATTACGACACCTCGGGCCCGACGGCAGACGGAATGTTTTCAAGCGGCAGGAGGTTTTCTTTATAAGCTTGAGCTGTTTGGAAGAGGAGGTGGGATATCCTGGGGGGATGCGGTACTCGGTGACCAAAGTCGTGCAGCGATTTGCGGCGGGAATAATGTGTACTAATGAGCTTGGTTATTGCACCCCAAGATGACAGGCACATATGAAATATGTATGAAATGTGATATTAAGAAAATTCATACATTGTAAGTGTTGGATTGTATTGCTTTTTTTTAAGTTTCCTTTTTTGGGGGGGGGTTAAAGGTGCTTAGGACTCTGGAACGTGTGATTGCTATATTGTGATTATGTGCTTTTTCACCCTTTGTTTCAACAACATGCATGACGTATTGTGGTAATTACAAATTCATATTTCTTTCTTTTCATTCTGTACAAATCTACATGTTCTTAATGATGTGTCAAGTACACGTACGTCTATACAATCTACACGTACATGTACCTTGACATGCTGGGGAGCCGATCTTTTTATCCATGTTCCACCTGGTGTTACCTCACCATCACATGTATCCGGACTGTATCACATTTTAGCTGTTTTCATATTTTGGTATTTAGATGTTTTTTTAATGTTTTGCAAAAGCCTTGCAGCCAAATGGCCGTGCCCTAAAAAGATATAAATTTTGACCCCTTATTTAATCACACTATCTTTGGACTGAACCAATAACAGAGAGTATCTGTGACCAAATAAGCTGGTGAAAATGACCTGTTTCTGTTGAATGCAGCTACTTCCTCTCCTAATTCTCCCCATTGTTGTGTTATGAAAATCCATTCAGCCCCAGCAGTTAGGACTTGGCACTCCAAATCGCTCTCCCGCAAAACGAAATTTCAGAAATGTGTCGTCCTTTCATCAGATGAAATGCCCTGAAGTCAGAGGACTGAGCCTTTGCTCGGGCTTTGGTGGGAATGGAGGCATATATGGAAATTTATGTTCGTGTGGGATTGAGAGGAAAGCTAAGGAAATTACAGGCGATGGAAGAAAAGATTGTCGCTCATGGGCAGTTTCAATTGAAATGCTCGCAAATCCTCTTTAAAGAGTTTTGTCAACTGGCTTTCAGAGAGGATCATTTTGTCATAATTAGAAGTGTTTGAAAACAATTTGATACTTGCAGGCCTATAAATATTTTGGAAATGATGCACATGTATTTGCATCTTAGGAGATTTTTATTGTACATGTACAAATGCAATCATGTTAATTCACGGAAATAATTTTATGAAAAAAAAATAATTTGAAAAAGAATACACATGCAACAATGAGCTGATAAATTTAAAGTTAACAGAAATTCAACATATACATTCACACTTAGCCCTTTTCTGGACGAAGCAGCAGAATTGCCATAAGAAATGTTGAACATCCCAAGCAACAAAGCTCTTTTTCCCTTGTGGCATTGAAAGATGGGAGTCCAACCTCTTTAACATAATGGTTCACACATCCTTGATTCCTTCCATTTAGGTCAACTGCATGTCTTCATCTACTTCAAAAGACATAGAAATGATACCGTTGGCTATTGTACGAAGCAATTCCCATATTGCGCCATTATCTCGATTCTGAGCAAGTAGAACATCTCCCTTGTGCCCAGTGTGCATTGCAGAATAGAACTGACTGCATCTCCCCCCCACCCCCTTTCAAATGGATGTCAGACTCTCATAGAATGACAGGCTGGACGATGATTGAAGTGTACTTTAATTGGCTGTACGTGTGAGTGCATTTGGATCCCAGTCCATTAACAGTGCAGGCCATACTCTAACTTCTTAAAGGGTGTACTAAAAACAAAAGGGGGCTGAATGCTGAGTTGGGTAGACATGTATTTTTTTATTTTTTTATTTTTTTTTACAATCGTTTTTAAAGGTTTTTTTTAATAAACGGATTAAAACATGTTATTGCCAATTAAATATACTTTTAGTAATACTTAGATGTATTTGTTAAGAAGACAAAAGTTCAAGTTGATGAGATTTCCTGAACTTTATGGTTTATGTGGTCTGTTGCAATATGCCATAAAAGGGCATACAAAACCCATGGACCATAACTCAACAGATACAGTAGTTGTTTTGACATGTACATGTATACATTTGTACTGTACAGGTATACAAACTACATGTTTTGTACATAAATACATGTGCATGCACAGTACATGGTATGTATACAGGGTGTTCTATAAATTTGTAATCTTAAATAAGGATGTATATAAATCCTTATACAGTGCAGTGGTGTACCGTGTGCATGAGTGATGTACGCTGTGACACAATCCCTTTTGAACTGTTATTTCATGATACAATGAACTTGTAGTGTACAGTACAAAATGTGACTGAGCACATCCATTTTTGTTCAGAAAAATTATGGTAAACGATAAAAAAATTCTTACATGTCCTACTATGATTTCACCTGTAGTATAACAAGTACATGTATACACTGTACATGTATGGGTTCAGATGGAAATTATCATGGAATTCAGAGCTAGAGTGTCTGTCCATGACCTTTATGCAGAAAGCTACACTACAGTGCACCATATTTTATGAAGTATAAACCAGTGAGCTTGTCTTACATACGCAGTGTGGACTTCTGAACAAAACACGTCCACATAATGTAGGTAGCAGCGACGAAGTGTGGACTTGCCCACGTCCACACTTTGTTTCCCCATTTCTGGAAAGCAGGTTTAGAGGCATTTTGGGGTTAGGTTTATCAGTAGCAGAATGAAGAGAAACACTAAAGGGAATCATAGAAAAAAAAATTGGGTTGAAAGAGTTTTCACAGTTTGAGAAAAAATGAGTTTTTCCACTGGTGTTCCATAACTACACGAAAAGAAAGGAAAGTCCACACTATGTATGTGAAACAAACATGTGTGGGTTTCCCTGTGTTGCCTCACTAGTGATCCAGCGGTGGAACTGACCTAAGGTCTGGCAAATTGCAACTTGGGTATCATTACATTCACAGTTGTAACTTTGTAACCCAAACTTTATTCGGGTTTCAGTAGCTGGGCTTCATTGTTCAGTGTTTTTCCAGGAGCTTGTGTTTGCTTAGATGACTGGTATGATGGATGGAAGGGGCCTGTGTATTATGAGCTTGAACTTTTTATCCAAGTTGATTTAGGGGTCATGTTAAAGGTGTCCCTGAGCATTAAAGGAACAGGCATAAATTTCTCTTTGAAATCTGTTAATGTATGCATTGCTAGGCATTTTATTTAAAGGTAGAGTATCATTTGTTATTTGTGCCCAAAATCTAAAAAAGGGTGTTTAACAACTAACCTGATGAAGTTTTAGCTTCGTGAATGCTGTATATTATTCCGAGAAAACAATATTCTGGGATCTCGATTTTGATTCAAAAGTTGCCGAGTCACGTTTGAATTCTGCCCGAAATCAGCGTCCGGGACACATTCTCATTCAGCCAATTGAAGCTACGCGATGTCACGCACTGAACCGACGAATTGTAGCAACCGCGCGCGTGTGCATCGTGTCAATGCTTGCTCGCACCCATTCACGGCTTCGCCAAATTAATAACAAACTACCAATGCAAAATTTCCAAAAAATGCGTCTTTAGACTCTACTTTTAAAATAAGCAATCACCTCTGCTGTGCATCAAAGAAAACTACCTTTCAGTGATGTGTAAATGTTGGAAATGCAACTAAACCTCAGTTTTGGTGACATGTGTAACAGCTGGCTTTGGCATATTGAAATTTTGTATGTGTTTGTAAGCAAAAAGATAAAGCTCCTTTGATACTTTCTGAAGTTGAACACTTTGTCCGTTTCTAGGCTGTTAAAAAAGTGGATAAATTTTGTTGATTTTTTGTGTCGATTTTTTGTGTGTTGATTTTATTGTACGTGTACGTGCGTAAGACAAAGTTTTTCATGGTGTTTACATTTTGTGTACAATTATCTTTTAGAGAATAAAGCAGTTCTCGTCAACTTGTATCCTGATGAATCACTGTTCACAGTAAAAAAAAAAATTATAATAATAACAAGTGTAATGAAATTATTTCTAGTAGTCCATGTACACATGTGTTGTGTTCGTGTTTAGACAGGTCCGCAGTCAGTAATTAATACCATCAACTTTTTGTCCTAGGCCCCTTCACTCAAGCAGAACATGTAATTATTAAGTGGCTCGTGTATCCAACATATGTTGACTGAGCATCACCTTGGCAAATTAATTGAAATCGCCGGTAGATTGCCTTCATGTACGTTATTAATAAACTCACTCGCCTCCCTGGCTACTCTGAACATATTTATCTGTGTATTAATATATTACTATGCTTGACGATGACAAAACAGAATAACGGTGTGGGAATGCGGCGGCTGAGATTGGCATTTTTGTTCTGTCTGTCTCTAAGATTGGAGATGGAGGCAAGCAATAAAATGAGAGAGTTGAGTTGGTTGTTTCAGGACGTACTCTTGTGGAACATCTGCGGTCCTCTGAACTAAAAAGTAATTAAGCAATGCTCTGACAGGTGCAGATGTTTTGAGAAGGGAGGAGAATAGGAGTGGAAATGGACAGATTTATTATTTCATTGAGAAATATAAAAAAAAAACGGAAGTCCGTCTGCGTGCGGGACAAGGTTGGATCGCTGAGGAAATGAACTTCATTGTCACATTTCTTTCAAAAGTTTTATTAAGATTTTTACAAATTTAAGTGGAATACCGGTAAAGCACCTTTTTTGGGGGGGGGGAGGGGGCTATAAAGTTTTATGTGTCTTAGCGCTGAAAAACCATCTTGTTTAATCTTGCCCTTTTATTTCTTGAGGACTTCATTTAGCCAGCACAAAAACCCAGACACCGGCTTTGTAATAGCTTCCATTTGTATCGATCATAAGAAACCCTCTTTCATCCAAGAGCAGTGACACTGCGCTTCTCCGCTTCTCTCTTACAAAAGATGATGATATTAACCAGTTTCCCTCATCGAGTCACATGACAGGATGCCTTTAGAATTTGGCCAACAAACAAGTTTATTTGCTCAGATCCTCCCCTTTTCATCGCAGAGGCCTGGCTAAAGGTGGAAAAGCTGGGGAGAAAAAAAAGAGGCCACCACGTCTTAATCGAGGAAGCGACATCCAACATTGTGCACTGGGTCATTATCTCTTGAATAGGGAACCCTGGATGTTATTGTGTGCTTGCTTTTAGTGTGCTTTTGGATTCGAGTGTTTTTTTTTCTCGAAATAAGTGGTGCAGGTGAGTTTGTATAGTGGATGGTAATTTTTGCAGGCAGGGTGCTGAGAAAAGATTGGGATGGGATTGTGATTATGATCGAAAAGCTTGTGCAGAATATAAATAGAGACGATTAATGGGAGAGGGGCAATCAGAGCAGTAGGATTGTAATGTTATTACTGTTTGATTTCAAGGTCCTTGATTTAAGTTTTCGAAAGTTGTTTACAAAGGTTGTTACAAAAAAATGATTCTAGCTAGTATGACACCAATGTTTACTGGGGAAAAAAGCTTGTGCTCAGATCAGTCATCCTCAGCCAACAGCCCACACCTCAAAAGAGATATTAAAGAAGGGTAAAACTTAAAACAAACATTTAATAATAATAATTATAATAATATTAATGAAAACTTGGTAAACCGCCAGTATCCGCCAGGCACACATACAAAGAAAAACGAAACATTGAAGACAAAAGATTGAAGCATAACATCTGTGTCACATTAAAAATAATATTGCTTATGTAACTCACAGTGATTCTTCCAACCTAAAATTAATAACCAAAAAAAAACTGTCTACCCTCCATCATCGCATGAATGAACAGTATACATGTACCGTAAACAGAATTTTTAATTAGTAATTTTAGACTGGAAAGCAGATGGCCGAGTTGCGTTGGATTCATTTTGAGATAATAATTAGGCATCATCAGCCGTTTCAGGTTTCTTGAAGATGTCTGCCTGCAGGTTAATGAGTTTACACTTCACAGCTTTGTGCCTAAGGCAAGTGCCTTAAATGCACATTGTTTGCTATAGTGTGGTTTACACCATTTATTTATGTGCAGTTTGAGTCTAAAAGGCTTATTTTACTCGGATTGTTGACGTCGCGCTAAGTATTCATCCTGAGCACTTTTGGGTTTTTTTCTGGTGAATTTTACCACTTATTTATGTTTCATGAGGTAATATTGTGCCGTGACTCAGCAACTTTTGAGTGGAAATCAAGATCCAGAATATTGTGTTTTCTCAAAATATACAGCATTCACAGAGCTACATGTAACACTTCATTAGGTTTATGTTGTTTAAACACCCGTCTTTAGATTTTGCGCACTGTTGTTGCTTCCAAACCAAAAATGCACAGTGATAAACTGACAAATGTTCTACTGTACCTTTAAATGTATTTGGCCGAGTTGAAGCTTCCAAACCCATAATCAAACTTGAGTGCAAGGTAAAGAATACCTCAGGCCTACATGTACACTGTATGTATTTGGGTTGAGTTTCAGGGAGAGGTTGAGTTCTGAAGGGAAAGTCACAAGTTTGAGGCCATTAGGGCAGAGTTCAAGGTGGCTACAGTGTACATGAGCCCGCTCTGGCTGAGTGCTTCAGAATGGAGTGTATGTAATGGACGCACCAGTTGGGCAATATTGTTGTTTTTCCCACGGTGCTGCATATTATGGCAAAATGGCAAAGCCACTACTTTCCTTTTTTTACATGTTTACCAGGTTGACTGCATTGCCAGGTAATGACTAATACATATATCATATTAGCTATTATTGGATAGAAGCGAAGTAGAAAGGTTGTTGCATAGCACTGATCAAATGTGTTGAATAAAATAAAGATGAAACAGTGCTCATCGATGATAAGAGGAGGCCAAATTTTTGGACGGTCTATCCTTCTTCAGGGCTTGGTTGCAATTCAGATTAGGGCTGTCCAAAATATACCAAATATTTGAATATTGGATCATCAACGGAATGTTCGAATTTTCAAAAGATAAAAAAGTACTTGATTGCCGAGTTTCGAATATTCAAATATTTGGTAAAATGCAGTTTTGAATAATCAAATACTAAATTATTCGAAAATAGACATAGCCCGTAATGTATCAAATTAAATATTTTATTGGATACCTATTTATTTGTATGCATAAAAGGCAGTGGCAAGAACCAAGCACTATAAGATGAGAAAATTGTAGTAAACTTCTGAGAACACTGTGCCAAGTCTCAATTCACAATACGTAAATAAACCAAGTTGCACACGTACATGTAGGTCCAATTTGGCACATGGCACTTGAGAAGCAACAAGTTTGCAATGGGCCATTCAATGTCCAGAATCCAGATCACTAGGAATTGATGCTAAAATTGTCCAGTCTTAGACAATCTGAAAAAGGGGTAGAGGGGTTACTATCCCCACTCCTCCCACTGACCCCATGAAGTCTCACTGCATCCCTTTACATCTTATGATCATGGATCAAATAGGTGGTTTATTAGTTATTCCATGTTTACTAAAAAGGGACTTTCGCAATAGAGCAAGTGCCAGTGGATCTCTTTTACAGAAATAGTCATGGACATGGATAGTCTTACTTAGTGTGTGTGCACCTTACCGTGACTTTGAATTTAATTCGCAGGAGTACATGTACATATTATACATGTACATACACGCACATACTGTACATTTACGGGGAGATATATACATGTACATGTTCATGTTAACGGTTATTATGACGTGTCATGCTTGACTAAGTGATTGAACGCAGGTGTGATCCTGCCCACAGGTGCATTGCACCCTTCGTATTGGAATCTGTCATATTCAATTAATCTGTTAATGTCTCATTTTATGTCACACAGAGAAAAAAAACTGAGAGGATAATGTTATGTGTCTAGAGGTTTGATCAAATAAAGGTGGTATTTTGTAGAAGGAAGGAAATTTGTTAAATAATGCTGTAATGTTCTGACATTTGGTGTCAAAAGAACCAAAGTTAACGCCTCCGGTTCCTCTCCTTGTTTTTTAGAGGCAGTCGGTTTGTGCTGTATCTACCAAACCTGTTCCTGGTATTTACTGGGTTGCATGCAGGGGCAGTTAAAACCATTAGTATTTTGGCACCTCATACTCATCATATCAAACACTTTGACCCACCTGTTCATTGGCAAGGATCTTAGGAATTAAACAAGTTAAACTTACTGCAGTGGCATGTTCTTTATGTCGTTTACCACCCTCAGCTTATTTATAATTTATTCCAATCAATATGGAAAGTATAATGTAGTGTTAGGGTACAGGAACACTTAACAATATTGTTTGATTTGATTTTCAATTTATAAGAGAGTCTTCTCATATATCGTATGACTGTGTGGCAGCGCGGTACAGCATGGCCGCCACTCCCAAAGGGATCGACACAACAAACAGATAGACAGTTTGTAGACAGGTTTCCAGCACAAAACCAACTATCTTTAATTAAAACAACTCTTACAATTCGACGACTTATTCTGAAACAAGCTTCGTGGGCCCAAGCAACCCAGCGGCACGTGGAGGGACACAGACGCCACGTGCCGGGAGCCCAGCCCTTTTAGAACACACCAAGTAATTAGTGTTGTATAACAAAAACAGTTTAAAAGATGAGCCAACTCGCATCATGCGAAGCTCGTGGCAACTTATCAAAGAACAAACATGTGGGCTGGTGAAGGTAGCGTCATAACATACATGTATGTGGAAAAAATGGTTTGCTTTAAGTAATACCAGTTTCGTTTAGATGTTTGGTTGTAAATTTACCATACATATTCCAATTTATGGCTGCCACAGAGTTGGAAGAAAAAATGCAGGTACTGCCCACACAGCTTCATATAATTGGTAAAGATGACCTTTAATATAATGATTATTTAGTAATTCACTTTACCGATATTAATTTCCCCATAAATGCCCTCATTTATCTCAATTTGTGTTTTATAGTTGCCGCTTTGGGTTGGATAATTGAGTGAATAATGCAAATGTGAAGTTGACTTGAGTGGCCTGCCATAGGCTCTGGTTGTCTGGTCAAATTTTCCGCTTTGATCAACAAAATTGCTCATACCTAACAATAATACTATCAAACTGATAGATCTGTACTTTCTGCATGAGAACCCTCAGTGCTGATGAACTGTGTGCTTTGTTTGTTGTGTGCTTGCAATTGCATAAATAAAGTAAGCTGAAAGATTGTTACAAAATGTACTTGAAAAGCAAAAGACGTTTTGTGCCCTCTCTTAATTAGTGTTTATTAGTGCACATCTTGAATTACAAATACATACATGTACATACCGGTACATGTGAAAGCAAAGCAGATTTGTTTTTATCATTATGAGAAAAAAAAATTGATTGTGGTCTTGTAAAAAAAATTGATAGAATTGTTTTTAGTAATGCAATTACCAATTTGCACTTTACCATTATAGTATACGTGAAGCAGGACAAGACTTGCTCACTTTATTGGTTACAACATGTTTAGAAAAAGTAGGAAAATTTTGCATTTCCATTGAATTAGAAAACTGCAAATGTGGAAAACTAATTTAATTGCTTGTTATAAATTTGTTTGAACATCCTTGAAATACGTCTCTTTGGGGATTTTGTGCTAAATTAATTTTAGTGGTGGTTGAGGTTGCAAATGTATGATGGCGGAAAATACCGTAGGTTTTTCCAAACTGACGTGAGGCTTCTGGCTATATATACACGTATAACAGATCCATGATCTGAGTTGGATAATTCAATCCTGTAGTGTGAGGCCAGTAATTATGGAATACTCAATACTGTCCTTTGGTTTAGATTTTGTGCATTTTGATTCTGGAGTTGAAGCCAAAGCCCAACTATTCAGTTTGAACACAAGAGGGGGCTGTTTAGACTACACAGTTACACCACTGAAATACAGTGAGAAGAGATGTTTCTAGTGCGGGTGACTTGCACTGATTTGCTTCAATAGCGCCCTCTGTTATTTCACTGAACTGTCCACCTGAAAGTAAGCCCATGAAATTGAGGACTAGCCTGTACCTATCTATTATCTCTGTCTTTTACATTTATGGTAGATAGAATGAGACTGTGTTAGAAGGATGTGATAGCATGTCCTGAAATGATCATTATTTTCTGGTTGTTCAGTCAATTTACATGAAGGCTGAAGGGGATCAAACTCAACTTTATATACATGTAGTCTTTGTGAGATTTAAGAGATATCACATAGGTGTGTCTTTTTCAGAAACTTGAGTTTTGTCAGTTTTACATTTAGCCTGTTTTGGAGCAGGAACTCATTACATTAGCCTATCACTCAGTGTCAGGCTTCTGCAGTTTGAACAAAAAGTCATCATGTCTGACAACTTTTTGCCCCCTCTGAGGGCCTAACAATTTTTTTGTTTTTTAAGTTAAGTGAAAATGATTTGAACAAAAATTGCAAGCTGAGACGGTTTAGTAAATGAGTGTGAGTGGTTGTCATCTCTTGTCTTAATTATCACTTTTATGTTCAACACCCCATACATGTAGCTCATCTTAAATGGTAGCTTCATGCTTCCAGATTTTGTTGTTTGCCAGACTAAGGCACAGTTCTAGAGCCAATATTTTTGGGGGGCTAGCAGGGTGGATCCAGAAATTTTTTCAGTGAGGCATGCTGAAATGTAGACCGGTTATTTTCTCCGGACACTTACGCCTCCGAAAATCAATGGGGGTGCGTGACATATTTTCAATGGGGAGCGCTGATAACATCCTACAATCATGCACACTTTATTAACTAAAAAGTGGACAAACTGCACCTTTCTCACAACTATTTATTTAAGGGGGGAGACCCGTTCGCATGTACGGCACATTCTTACATTTTGCTAGTGCATTTTTTTTTAATTTTTGGGGGGCTAAAGCCCCCCCGCCCAGCCCCCCCCCCCATCCATAGAGCCGCCACTGGCCAGACTATACCCTTGCTACTTGGTGCTTGCTGCCTCATAGTTGGTGAAATTTTGCCAATATATGTTTGCCACAAAGTATAGTGCGTAACCTTTAAGAACCTGTATGATTGACACAAAGCATGGCGCATGGCATAACACCGGGATTCCTGATTCAGGAAGTGATAGCTGCGGATGGTGGCCAAGGGCTTAGAAAACGATTCTTAAATTTCTTTGAGGGGGCGCTAAACCCCGACTCTTTCCATCCCAAGAAAAGAAATTGCAGGGTCATCGCCTTTGTACAGGTTATTAGAATCTTCCTCCGCACTGGCTAATCAAAAAAAGGAGGGAAAAAAACAAGAGTGCTGAGACCTAGGAAAGGAAATTAAAATGGGCTCGCACAGTATGTCTTACAAGTCTGTCATTAAATCATAGACCCGAGACAGAAGCTAACATTGCCACAGGCAAGGTGCATGAGAGCGCACTCTCTGATATTAACGATAATGCTATAAGCCTGGTCACAGATATTGATGTCATACAAAGGCACCTGTATGGAGCACAAGAAGATGCTGAGATTTCAAATCAAGTGGATTTTCTCTTTTTTATTTTTTTCTCCGTCATGTTTTAAACTTTTTTGGGAGGGGGGCCAGGAAATAAGGATGTCCTGAGCTTTACGTTGAATATTTAAAAACTTTCTCAGCTAAAGAAGCAGTTTGATCATCGGGGTGGGATATATGATTTTTAATATAATTATGTAAAGTAAAAATATTTCCCCTGTTAAGAGAAATGTATCCCACTATGAAGTAATGGTCTCAATGCATAGCCAGATGTTAGGTCTCATCCTATGGCATTTGATAAAAGTTCCAACCCATGGTCAATAGTAAAGGTCTCATCCTATGGCAATTTGTAAAGGTCTCAACATACATTGTATGGCCAGTTATAGCTCTAGGTCTCATGCTACAGCAATATGTAAGGTTTCAACTGACCTATGCAGTTTGTAAAGGTCTCAACCTATACGGCCAGTTGTGAAGGTTTCAACCTATGGCCAGTTGTAATAATAGTCTCAACCTATATACATTTGTATAGCCAGTTGCTTCCACGATTTCTTGTGGCATTCGGAACAAAACAACTTGCAAGCACTCAGGTATCAAATTCTGCATAAGATTACCAATCTTCTGTTGATGACCCTGCACAGTGTGCCTGAGCCAACAATAGCCTCAATCTTCAAAGAATAATGCACTCTTTGAAATAGGAAAATCACTTTGGAATTGAAACCTTCAAAAGCATTTCCGATGGTTGAGTCCGCATGATTTTCATCAATAACTTGAAGTTCAGGAGTTTGACCCCATTTGTCCATGTGCTATACTCTTCATGATGTGGAGCTGCAAACAATTTTGTATTTCAGTCCTATGTGTTATGAACTGTTGTTTCCATTTTGCATGTGAAAACTGTGTGAACTTGAGTTTTGTTGCAATTTAAATGTTCCTCTGAATCACTGCATGCACGACCATGTAAACATTTCTTCTGATCCATCTACATTAACTTATATTTGTAATTTGACACGTACCATTGAGGTGTTTTTATGTTATTTTTTCGTGAAACCTTTAAATTTATAGTTAATTGCCATTGGTTTATTTTTAGTGCTTTATTTTTCTCATTCAATCCTGCATGACTTTTATTTGTTTTTAAGTAAATCCCGATCGTTGACTCACTTAATTTGTGTTTTTGTTTTTAATTGATGACTGTTTTGCAAAATATCACTTTTGAAAGCAAACCTCGTTTAAGTTTCAGTTAAGTCATTTAAATCTTTAATTCTTACCGCACAGAAAAGTTCTACAGTGTTTGCACAATTGTGTAACATCATACCGTCTGAAATTGTTCAAAAAGCGTTACAGATCTAATATTTGCTGAATGATTAAGTATCAGTTTCAGGTCACTTGACAGCATCTTGAAGAAAGAAAGAACACATCAATGTTGCTCTTCATTTATTTTCAATAAATGATTTTTTTTTCCCATCGTGCCTCAACTACATCAAACAAAAAAGTCAGTGTGCCAAGATATACAAACAAATCTCAGACGGAAATAAATATTTGTTCATGAACAAGGTACTACAATTTGATTTCTGCGTGGCTCCATATGGGGCTACGGGGATGAAGAGGGGGTTAGAGTAGAGACGGCGGATGCTTGGATGAAGAGTCACAAAAAATACGGTAACCATATCAACTAAAAGCTGCGTAAAATGTTGAGATGGGTTGTCGTATTTGGTTTGAGTGCCTGAAGAGCAAGACCTCCGAACTAGGCACTCTTTACAACTTGACCCACAAAACGCTTGTTTTGCAAGTTTGACAGTTTGGTATAGGAGGCCAACATACTTGAAAATGACGAGTGGGCATAAAAACAGGGCTGAAAGCTTTGACTGTGTGGGCATGCAAAAAGGGAGGTGTTCTTTCCGACTTGATGCATATTTACCAAGCGCTCAGACAAACTGCATTGTGGTGGTCGACTCCATCACAAGTCCATTTCAAGTCCTCACAAGTCATCACAAGTCTCCAATCCCAAGTCAAGTCACAAGCTATTCAAATACAATGTCACAGAGGCGTCCCTTTTTTCTTACTTTCACTTGTTACTGGACTTGTGAATTAACTTTTTGAAGTTGTGATTTACTTGTGGCCAGACTTGTGAGTACATTTTTATCTTGTGATGTACATTTTTATCCATCACAAATACAACACTGATACCCGGGCATTCACCGTAGAACAAATTCAGCTTACACATACTTCAATGCAAATAAACATATGACTTAAACGTAGGCTCGAAATAAACTTCGGTGTTAAAGCTACACGTATAGTGGTGCAACAGTTCCCCTCTTCCACATAAGATTATGTCATCCTCATTCAAAACAATCAATCTAAAAGTGCACTATAACTTATGAGAGAAGTTTAAAGGGCTCATGTAATGAACACAAACAATAATGCGATCCTTGAAAATGCACCTTTGTGTTGTTTTTAACCTTAATTTTCGTTTTGCCATCAAGGGTATTTTGGTGCCTTTTGGGCTTTTATGCTACTGCGATTTTTATACTCATGAGCAAAAGTGTGATGTCATTTCAGGCAGAAACCTCAATGTTACAGCTATTTCAGCACGAAAAGTAGCAAGAATTTCAGAAATTTTGCTGTCGTGAATTTTCTTTTCTTTGGTGATTTGTTGTGTCAAGACGTGGCAGTAAGCCAATGAGCAAACTTTTCTCACAAATGTTTTCAATTAGCAAATTTTTAGAGTTCACAATTTGAACAAACAAACCCCTAAACTGAGCAGTGTCTTCCTGAAATGACATCACAGCAACAGCGCCCTCAGTAATCCGGAAAAGCATGAAACATTTTAAATATTTAAAGAAGTGCACTTTGCAATAAAATGAACCAAAGGGATGTCAAATAATTTCCATATATTTACCAGGAGTAGAAAGTTGCACAAAACGTATTCCTCAGAAAAATTCATCTCGTGGGACCCTTTAAGTTTCATTTGACATCTTCTTTAGCCTGACAGTGACGGCGCGCTGCGCCCCATGTACAAAATTGATGGCTGCTTGGGAGCAAGTTTGATGTGCATAAACTGGAACCGTTCAAAGTTATCTGTGCCGGAATATTATAGGACCTGATGCGTATCTTACAAACTCGCCAAGCTGTTGAAAAATCGCAACAGACGCTTCGTCTTGGAGTTTTTGATTTGTATATTCCTTGGTTCGGTGCCAGCAGTAATCAAATTCATCTGAGCGTGAAATGAGCATTCGAAGCTGATGGCCTGGATAGAGACAGTCACACTTGAAAGGAACAAATCCTGGACGGTCCGAAGAGACTCCTCAAGCATGCTTGAGGAGTCATGATCATGATCTCTGAAAAGTCATGAGTCTGGAAACTCATGATTAGGCAAACATAATGACAAAAGGGAGACATGAATATCTCACCCTAATGAGACATTGAATGGCTGGTGTGAACTGTTTTAAAGGGGCAGGAAACAATGCAAGAAACTGAGTGAAAACTTGATTCTTTGACAACTGTGTTAGACAGTCTACACTTCACGAGGCAATGTCCTCGTAAGCTTCTTCTTCTGTTCTTGGGGAAACATCTGCAGGAGCTCAGGTAAACTCCCAGGAACAGATTTTCTCCTTTCTTGTTTTAAAGGGAATATACATCATTTGCTTTTGCTGTAATTTTCAGAAATGGATGGAATTGGGGGGTTGGAAATATATAGCAAATATAGTTACACTGACTTTTTTGAGGTTTTGGGTTCGAAAATGCTATAAAAACCAAGAAAAACGATCATTTTCCTGTAGTCTGGTTCCCTGACTCCATATAAGAAGAAACAGAGCAGTTTACATACATTGGGGAATTGTAAGGTCAGGGAACCAGTCTAGGTGGCTCGGCCGATCAGCGTTGGAAATTGATACAAAAAATAGTACTTTTCTTGAAAATGACAGTATACCAGGTGCTATGATTTTACAGGATGCTTTACACTGTCATTCACTAACAGTCCAGCAAGGTATTTCAAAATGATTTGGTAGTTTTATTTTTTGATGTTTGCAAATGTTGTATTTTCCCTTTAACTTAGCGATCACAAAATGACTTTGTTCTTCCAATCTCTAGTACAGAATCGAGGCTAAATTTACGTCGTTGAACTTGAAGGGCAAAACCCACTACTAAACACACACAAAAATTTGCCAATTATTAATTGCATCTTTTCAAATTCCGAGGCTCCATTGCCCACCCTTCTTTGCCCCAGGCCCCACTTCATTTAACTTCTCTCGTTTTGCATCCTGGATTTATGCAAATCAGTTTCTTCCTTTTTTTTAAGTATCGATTTACCCCTGGATTTAATTGAAATTCACCTGGGAATAAAAGTTGTATATTCCTTACTCCAACCCTTTGGGTTTTTTCTCCGACGGGAACTTTGAAGTATCAAGCGGTTTTTTGTTTAATTCCATGCGCTTAATTCACGAGGGTGAATGAACGGGCATATCATACCCCTTGGAAATTTCAAGCAAGTGCCTTGAATCGACAGACAGTAAATTCCTCCATTATGCCTGTATCTCCTTCTTAATCAATCATACTTGTGTGTATACTGCCGCGACATCTCAGGGCCAAGGGCAAAGTCTTTGAATAGCTTTTAGTCCCTGTCAGTGGCAGTTTCCTGATTTATGGTCCCGATAATAGCAAATCTGGTGAAGACATGGTACACCAAACAGAGATCTTGGCTTGGCTATACTTAGTCGTTTAATATGAGCTTCGTCACTAAAACGCTATCACATTAAATATATAAACAGACTGGAAAATTAGCAAATTGGTATAGGACATCAACACTATCAAGCAAGGCAAGATCAGTTCGAGCCCCACATAAGTAAGCTTGTGATTGTTAAAAAGAAAGTACTGAGCACACGAAGGGCAACCTAAAGGCAGTTCAGGATCACTGCAGAAAGTCATGTATACATGTATAGTATCAAAGTGCAATGGCCGTTTTAAAACACCAAACACAACCCACACATATTTGGATACTGTACTGTCCAATTAGTTCCATCAATAATGTACAGTTCATCAGCAATTGGTATTGCCTTTTTTTGTAACTGCACTGAGAGAAACAAAGGAGGCAGATTTAATAGTTGCCAAGGTTTTTTTTCACGAAGCATTACCATGATAGCTTACACTGGTACCAATCACTATGGCAACCTGCTCTTCCCTTCTCTTCACTGAACCAATCAGTGCAGCAGGTGCAGTGATGGATAAGACACACGTTTCCTCCTTGCAGTCCAAGCTGATAAGCTTTTAGTTAACGAGGCACGTGATAATGATGGAAATGAGAAGGGCACCTGTACTTTAGTGATACACGTACATCAATCGGTCGCCACTTCTTAACGCGGTATTCAGTTCCATGTTTGCATTGAGGTTTAATTTTAAAAAAAAAAAAAAAAAAAAAAAAAAAAGCACTGTGGATAGTTCATTGTAAGTTAATGACAGGATCCCATTCAGCCTCTTGAGAGGGGCCAAACTTTTCGTCGTCATGTCTTCAAGAACCATTTCACAAGTGAACAAGAGCACGCAAGTATACGAAATGATGACGTGCATACAAAATTGAGATAACATGTTCAGTGTAGGCATAACCACAACTATATGCATTATTATAGACCTCGGGGTTCCATACCAAGATGGCCGCGTGCAAGAGGGTATTATCAGGGCACTCGCTTGTAAATCTGCTAGAAACGTTTGAGTCAACGTTTGACAGGCAAAAAATATCTTAAAGACTTTTTAAATTAGACTTCTAGTCCTGGGTATGTAGAACCTTGTGCTGTTGGGAAATCAGTACCCATAGATACACAAACTAGAATTGCCCATAACCCAAACCTGAACTGATCGAAATGTATGGATTCTGAGAACACACAGTGGGGAAAACAAAATCCTAGACATGAAAACCTCTTTAAGTAAATGTGAGTGAGGAAGTTTAGAACAAAATGGAAGGCATGGAAGATAGGCCAAGGGGAATCAAAGACATAATCCGCAGTTGCTTTCTTGGCAAGCCTTGCTAAGCCTAGTAGCTCTGTAACACAACACTCCAGAGGATATATGTGCGGAGGACCAAAATATTGTACCAGACGATGCAACGTGGAGAGAAGACTGATTACCTGGCCTGTTTGGTTATATGCAGACTAGGGGTGTGCTGAGCACTAATTGAATGAGTTTTCACAAGGGACCAAGGAGTATGCCTTATTATTTTAAAGGATCACAGTGGTATACGAAACGATGAATTTACATTCGCTATAGGGGCAAGGAAAGATGTTACAATAGGCTTTAAAAAAGATTCGCTTTAAATTGGTAGACTGTCATTTGGGCGAGGAGAGATGTTGTAAAAGGCTTTCCAAATATCTTTTACTAAATGAATTGTCTCGCCACCTAAAACGGAAATTTAATTTCATGTCTGATACTGTTTCACTGTTCTTCATCACTGGCTATACGTACAGCAAATATTCCTTCCTTTTTATAGGTTTAGTTCTTGAATTGAAAAGATTTCCAAAGCAAGCTGCATGTTGCTTTGCACCGCAAAAAAGGAAGTCCACACTCATTCGAGGGGTCGTAATTTTGAATCTGATCGTCTTATGATGACGTCATTTATATAGACCTTTAAAAAAATTTGTTAGCTACATTTTGATACCCCGTTTGCTACCAAAGACTGTAAATCGGCCAAGATTGACAACGGTTTGTGAAAAATGATGCAGTTTGAAAAGTTGTTGCGGTATTCGGTAATGCTGAGTGCGGTACGTCTGGCACACAGGTTTTCCGGAAAACGATATTTTCCTCATTAAAGTAAGAATGTGGGAAACGTGCACTGTTGAGTACTTTCATCTTTTGGCGGCATTATACCTTGAGATGCGGACACGGAGTTTACCTTGGAGTACATTGGACGGAGGAAAACCGTACCTTTCTATGTTCTCGCCTGCCCCCCCCCCTCCTTATGCGAACCAGCAAGCAGCCTGGCAGGTTAGCCAGAGCTCATTTTATCACAAGCTCCCCAAGACTCCGGAGTTCTATTTTCGTTAAGAGTTAAGGAGGCCTTTTGATCATTTCTGGGTAAAGAACCAGGTTCTAATTAGGCGCCAAAATTGGCTGGCTAGCTGCGAAATGAAATTTCAATTATGTCGCAAGGTCGTCGCGCCGTAAATATGCAGGGGCCGAGCCTGCACTGAATATTTCAGTTTGAGTCATGCATTTAACTGAACATGTTTATTGAATGTTTGCGTTCTGACTCGATAATATATGAACACTACCATCTGTTATTTGACCGCCATGTAAAAACATAATTATTTTCTCAACTCCAACAGTAATTGCTTTCCGATGTTCTGATTTTCATAACCTCATTTAGAAATAGTGCGCTGTATTCAATGGCGGAACCAGGAATTTTCAAAGGGGATTGGCTGGGGTGTTGAAATCCAAGATAGTCAAGGGTTGGGGTGGAAGAGTCGTTGCAGTCAACGTAAGATCAAAGGCCTGAACAATGAATCAAGATTCGCAACATTGGACGATGCTATGACGTTATTGATTTGGGTTTTGCCGTTTATATACATACTTAACATTGGTTTGTCGGAGGAGGGATTAGCCACCCACCCATCATACCCCTTGGATCCACCCTTAGTAGTTATTGTTTTCTTAATAATAATAATAACAACGTGAGAAGTGGCCCTGAATGAGTACTTTATCCGAATTCGCATTTAGCCAGAAGAGGGCGCTATATACCCATACAATACATTGATGCCCGGAATTTTATATAAGCAAAGCCTGTGCAGCGTGCATGTGCAGTACGTGCCAACGGATGTGTTCAAGGCGAGCTGATAAGTAGCACCACGCGTATTTGTCAGTAAACAATCGTCATGTGGCATATCGCCCGAAAGTGTTAATATTTACCATCCAAATCGATGCGCTTAAAAAGATCTTCAACAAAGAGAAAACATTTAGTAACAATTGTCACAGAATCTCCTTATCGAGAGAAGAGGGATAGCTTTTATACGCTCGTTTTCGCGTTGGTTTGAAAACAGTCCTGCCTGCCAATATAGCACACAAAGGACGGTATTCCTCATAAGAGAAGTTATATCTTGGAGTGATATATTGCGATGGTATCTGTTAAGTAGCTTTTCCGCCCCTGACAAAATGTGACACGGGATTAATTGGTGACTTAATGTAGCCTCAGCTGGCTCCATATATCGCCCGAAGTTAACAAGCCGCAGTCTAACCCGGTTACCATTGATCCACGCCGATATGCCTTTAGTAGTCTGTGCAGTTCGGCGGTTTCTACCATTGCCGCTATAAACAGAAAAATGTTTAGCTTGGAAATATTATTCCTCATAAAAATTAGGTCATGACATGCGTTAACTACGCGTAAGTTAGCACGATAATATGGGGCTTTCTTGTTATTCTTATGTTTTGTTGTCATAGCAATTGAAAATGAATTGGTAAAGAGTACAAAAAAAGTAAACCCATTAATATTTCTATGGTAAGCGAGTCGGAACTGTGTAAATGTGATTATACAGTCTTTTTACCCAACATGTTAATGATACCCAATCGCTTTGTTTTGACAAACGGTCGTGTTTACATCTGAGGTCTTGAATTGCAAATCGAGGAGATGAAGAAAAGAATGTTCGTTTTACAACCCCGGGGACAAGGAATGTAGGTATCTATTCAGAGAGACGTCTATTTCCGACACTGCAAAATGACTCTCCAAATACCCAGTGAGAGGCAGGGGATATCGGGTGGGAGTTATTTAATTAAAAAGTTGCTGAAGTCAAGACGACCGCCGAGTGTATTGAATACACGGGCAGTGAAACATGAGAGTGACGCTTTTGGGAACGAGGAACAGACGTAAAGGAAACGTGGGGGAAATGTGTCGGGGGGTTATATAAGATTGAAATTGAAAATCACGCAACAAGAAGGACGTCTTGAGGGATCTCATCCAACATCAAAGAGTGTAAGCTGAGACCATAAGGACTCCGGAAATGAAAACAGAAGTGGGCGATGACGAAAGAGCGTCCGGTGAATTGAAAACCATGAAATTAAGAACGATCGCTGCAACGAATCGTCAACTATAGATTACAATTAGTTATAGGCTAATTATGTTCCAGCTGATCATGCTCTCTTTATCCCTGTCCGAATTTGACGACATCGATGCAGTGGGGAGACAACTATCTTTGAAGGAGGCACTGCAGATCTAGGCTTCTATCCATGTTTACTCAGCGATAAATATCCGAGATTAAACTCGTATATTCTAACCATGAACGCACTGTCGGGGGCATCTTTTTCTAACTTCGAAAGCATTCACATATTTCTTTAGTCATTCCAGTTTGGTAAACATTAAGACAAGTGTGTGGTACCCTACCAATTTGGCGTTGGGATAGCATAGTGTATTGTTTTTCACCATTAATGCCTTTATGTTTTGGTTGACGGTTCCTTTGGGAAAAATCGTGCCAATTACTGGTGGCTTGCACTGACTTCATTGCATTAGATATAGTTTCAAGCATACGACTTGCATTATTTTAAGCTACCTCGGTTCACTAGATGGAAAGTTGTGCGATGCAGTCATCATTGTCCTTTGTATCCCTACTTAATCCACTTATCGGATATGCTGCCTCAACGGAACACTGATCGTCTCATTTTTGGTCTTGGTTTGAACATGGAGCTATTTGAACGTCACTTTAGACGTACCTTCCTCAGGTTAAAAAAAAAAACTTCCCTTTTTTATTTTAAAATTGAGGTTTCCGTTCATCCCTTCCAGTAATTTCTTTAACCAGAACAACATAAAAACATTATACCAAACTACTCTTCCCGATGTCATTTCCCTTCCCCCTTTTCAAGAAGAGATTGAACTTGATACCAAAACGGCAAAGTTTTATATTGAGTGCACAAATCAAGCAGTAAAAATCATACGGACACGAGCCTTTTAATGTCCTGTGAAGAAAGCGGCCTTTAGCCATCTGGTGGTTTATTTTGGTTATCATCCGGCGAGTTGATTCTCCCGCCAAGAGGGTTCACTAGGTGCGTGTGTGTCTCTCACTGCTTGCGAACGAACACGTGCATGTGTAATCTTCCGTCAGCGGTGAGCAGACGAGATGAGGTTGAACTGTGTTGAAAAAGAACATGCTTCAGATCAGAATGCAGTCAGTTGACAAGTACGTGGCGTAAATGCAAGACCTCTTCATCGTGCCTGATCGCCGTGTATATATTTCCTCGCCGGTGACTCGCATACAAATTGGCCGGAAACTGGAACTCATGCCTACTTGATATGTGAAACATTTCCGCGTAAACTTGATCTTGAACAACGTCGTCCGGAGTGTTGGAGTGTGCCTCTTAATTGAATGAAAAGGTGGGGAATTTAAGCTGTGAATGCGGAGGAGACGTCGAGAGTTGAGTGGAGTTATTTTGGCGCGAAACATCACAAGTAATGTTCGAGTGTTTCGGGTGCATGGATGTACACACGCACGCGATGATGTTGTGTTTGCTGGCTGGTCATCGCATTCCAACGGCCGTGTTGGTATAAACCAGGGTATAAACCGACTAGACGTCACGAGGGCTTAAAGAGGTGTTTGAGTTTCATCGGCAGATATAATTTTTCACGCTGGTATATATTCTACGAGCCGGACTGTGGGCCCGCCTGAACACCAAAAATTGGTCCTAATGAGAGTTGGCAGGGGTCTGATTGGGGAGATATTGCTGGGCACTAGCGGCGCTGCAGCAGGCATCGGCATCAGGATGGCCACTTTGCGGGACCTGCAGTTCGCCTTGCAGGAGAAAATCGAAGAGTTGCGTCAGAGGGACGATCTCATCGACGAGTTGGAGCTGGAACTGGACGAAAAAGATTCCCTCATCCAGCGGCTGCACAATGAACTGGACAAGTACCGCTCGGTCCTCAGACCGGTCGCAAAACAGGCCATGCAAAGGACACGTCAAAAGAGACTTGGTATCTCCGCCGAGAGTGCCCATGAAATTCAAGAAACCGCCATGGGAAATCTCAAGTGTTACCGAAAACCACAACAGTAAGTGCTCAGCTGTTAATGTAGTGGCAACCCCTTTCTGGTTCTTCAAAACACGTGTTGTGCGCGGTGCGCATTACGGCAACTGGCGCGCGGCATGCGTGCTATCTCATGAAGATAGCACTCGTAAATTGGCGCGAGACCATTGAATAATTCCAAACATTTCGAAGTATGCACTTCAGCATTTCGAGTGGCAAATTACATTATATTTGTTGTAGACACGTTGATACCAGGCAACTGTAATTTGGTACTACTGAGGGAAGGAAGAATTTACCATCGTGCTGAGAACCTTTATATTTTGAGAAATTCAACTCCCCCGACAATATTTCATTTGGTCTCTAAAACGTGCTTCCATCTGTTGATATAAGAATATCGGCATTGCATTTCATCTATGAATTAAAGGGAATGCTTGCTTTATTTATGTCTACCAATTGTAGGAACTGTGAAGAATGAGGGATGGATAATTTTAACTTGCTTAGCACATTGTGTCCCCATGGAAGGATGTTTAAAAACACTTCAGTTGGTTGAATATTGGCAAAGTTCGTCCAATCTTTTTTAAGTTCATTAGAGTTCACTTCATTAGATTAGATCGGTGTTGTCAGTTATGCATACTTTCCCATCTATTCAGTGCTTGTATATAAATCAGGGGAAATGAATTGTGATCATCCAATTAGAAAATTCAACAATTGTGTTAAATATTAGTATGTAGGTCTATGTATGCATACAATTACAAAATGATTAGCATGAAATCTTGTGTATATTAACTAGTGCTATTTGTTGCAATTGTTCCCTGTTCTGCCAATATATGGACTTTGGTCCAAACATGCAAATGAGGCAGTTAGATTGCTTTTACATCTGGACATATTAGACAGTATACTGTCTCAATTGTTGGTACTTCAATTCAGGTTGAAAATTTATATAATAAAAAAATTACCAAAGGTAATGTAAAGGAACTTTAAAGTATTAGCAATCGAAATATAATTTTCTGAACTACCTTGCTTCAAAGCATACATCGACACATACAAATATCCACAGTATTTGAAAGACATAAACGCATACTGTGCACATCACATACAATCCATTATGTAATAGAATTGCTGCGTTCTTTCTCTTACCACCTAAGGGGATTCAATGTGTGCCAAATTTGACACCTAATTGCAATCAAACGGCAGGTTGATCCATTAAAAAGGCACCACAGGGCACTTCAGGTAGATTCGTGCAAGCTTTTTATAATAGGGACATTCTGAATGCAGAGATATCAATAGGTAAATTGCACATTTTAATGATTTTTTTGTTACCTTTCAATGATTTTTATGTGTGCCCATTTTTTTTTAAATGTTCATTGCATGAACATTTAAAATTGGTTTTGATTTGTGTAGTCTATCAATTTTGTTCTTGAAGATCTTCATTCAAGAAAAAACATTGACTGTGAATAGGGATTTTTTTTAAAATTAAATTAAGCACTTAACATGTGGAATATTAAGCTTGTGCTATTATTTGGTATATATACATGTATCCTTGTTTGTTACTTCAGTGCCGATGGTTGCATATACCACAACAGACATGCCTGGTGTGAGTGAAATTTACTCATTCTCTCTTCATTTCAAAAACTGACCTGGCAAAGCAAAGAAAGTGATTGATGTTTACAGTTCTCCCTAAACTTTGACCATAGACGTGGCGTTAATCAAATATGGAACTCTCCTAAAGACCAGGCATTGTACTGGTCTCATGGTCGTTAAGAGTAATTTAGTTGCCCTCTGGGAGGCAAATTGTTGATAAATTGTGAAGCCTTTCAGCTAATGGGTTGAACAGAAGTGAGGCATTACTGGGATTTTTAAAAATAGATTAATAATTTAAAAGAGTAGTTTGATAATATTTAACCTCTGACGTTGGAAAGTACTCCTGTTGAACTGTTCAACATTTTCATGTCCACTTTGATAGTGTTGGTTGTAAAATAATCTGATACTTTTAGTATTGCAGATTACAGAAATTTG
This sequence comes from Patiria pectinifera, assembly GCA_029964075.1. Lineage (NCBI taxonomy): Eukaryota > Metazoa > Echinodermata > Asteroidea > Valvatida > Asterinidae > Patiria > Patiria pectinifera. The sequence goes on from CM057136.1 coordinate 11,751,226, forward strand.
AAATGATGTCAAAAAAGGTAGTTTTATGTTACAACCTGGTATACAGTGGTTTATCTCGCATTTTTTTTCCAGCAAACTTCAGAAGTAACTTAGGCTTCTGCATCGTTTGGTACAATCCAAACAAAACTGTGATATATGGCTATCTCATCAAACCCAAATGTCAGGAATTCAAAATATTGGCATACTTCAAATTACAAAGAAAGATAAATACACTATATTATGTAAACTAAACTCCCTTAAAAAAAACATATCAGCTACAATTTTCCAACCAAGAAATTCTAAGTAATAAGTTGCCGCCAAAAAGCTTGGAAGCAAATGAAGAAATGCAGTGTTGTGATTGACAATGTAAAATCTGTAACATGATGCGTTCAAAAACATGCCAAACTAACTGAGATGAGAACATATGATCAAGGTTGAATTTCTCCATGGGCATGTAAATTTTTATTTTTTGTATATGTGTGGTCTCCATTGTTAAGCTGAAATTGTACATGTATTGATTTGAATACAACAGTTCTCTATTAGTGAGGTGCAGTTTATTCTTTTGCATGTACATGTGGTTGTTTAATAAAGGTTTCCATGGGAATACGAGGGGTCTCTCCGTAGAGATGCTTCGGTGTTTGTGAACAGGTTCGTGCCCGGAGCTAGGCTAATTTGCAGGGATTGTGCAGCCTCCATTTTTGCAAGCGTATCACAGCGGTGGACTTACTGCAATTAAGGAAAGAGAAACAGGCGCTGGGGGATCTTATTAGCTTGATTGCAGAGTTTGCTGGCCCACTTTCAGTTTATTCAGCAGAATATGGCTTGTAGCAATCCTACTGCACGCTTTGTTGTTTTGATAGGGAAATCACAATGCAATTTGCCAATCTCAACTCACTTAAATAGGACTGTTTGTTGGAGCATGTTGATTGGCACAATCGTTTTTGTTTGTTTGTTTTTTAATTTCATAGAGCCCGGGACGTTTCAGGTCAATCCAGTCGATAAACAGTTTGCAGCAATTCAATTAATTTCATGTGTCTTTTTTTTTTTTTTTTTTTTTTAAATATTCTGTGCAGTGCATGTGCACTTTGCAGGTTCATGTAACTTTTCTCATAGGTGCCATATTACAGTTGTCTGTCAATTATAAATTTGTGTACATGTTCATCACAAGAATGGCCAGTCCATCGTGTACATGTACATTGTGTACATGGTTGGAATTCCATATGTAGTGAAAGCTGGAAAATACTTACATGTAGGAGTTGAATATGCTAGTGATTCAAATGTGTAAGTGTGTGTGTTGATCATTCCAACTACGTATCTCGAAATACATGTACGTATACACCTCCGTCTGTTTTTTCTTTTCCAAAAAATTGCTTGTTGTGTAAAAATAACTGCTCCATAGATATGCTTGTATATATAAACTTCCTATCAGTTACTCCAGGATTTACATTTATAAGCATCATGAGAGAAACGCCACATGACAACTCTTTGTGATAATGTGTGGCATTTTGTTTGCACAAAACTGCATGGAACTTCAAAAACAGGCACCGCCGGCAGTTGTTGACACAGAAGCAATTATGAGCAACAGGATCTGTGGCTTAAGCTTGAAAAAAAAAGAATGAACAAAAATAATATGAACCAAAATATGTGATGCGATCCAGCTAAACAAGTCGTTTGTCGGGACCTTTCATTTGGAGATTCAGGCCAAAACAGGGCCACTTCATCACATCACTTCATCAAATCTCTTAAATGTTCCAATTTCCATAATTTTTTAACTAAAGATGGTATCAGCATGCGGTTTTCACAGCAGTAATGCTCAGAGATTGTGCTCTTCAAATCTGTAAAAAAAAAATTAACCAGGGTTGACAAACGACTCATTTAATTAGCTTGATCACATCACATGATATTAGAATGTAAAAATGCAACTTGAATTTGTGCATGTCGTTAAGACTCGTTATAGAGAGCAAGAAAATCCACTTATTTGTCAGCCTTGTCTTAATTACAGATTTGTAATTCGAATCAGATTTGAACCGGCCAACCGATCCCGTCAGCTCCGTGGTCGAGTGGTAAGACATCTGCACTAGAAAGCAGGTCGTCGTTGGTTCGAATCCCACCCAAGCGATTTTTTCCAACTTTCACTCGGGAGGTAACACACAGTATACACACTGAATATACAGTGTTTAAACGTCGGTGAAGGGCAAAACCTAATTTGATTTATATCACCCCGACGCAAAATTCCATCTTATAATACAGATTTGTTGTTAGTTATGTTGTGCTGGGTGAGGATAGAAAAAGTGTTTGCCATAGTGCCAATTGAAGAAGTCTGGGATCATCCAGGGATGCCATATTGAATGATGCACTTTTTGACCAGCTTGATGCATTGATTGACTCATGTAAATGCAGAGTGCTGTCTTCCAGTCATGGTCTGGTATTTGAGCCTTGAGTAGTGCGGTTTCAATGTAGAAGTAGTTTCTGTTAATATATATATCTGTACTCCAGTTCTACAATAGAAAATAACCTGTACTACACTAAGAGGTTATTGTTTTTGTCAATACCTGTTCAGGTGATTATTATTTATTTTTCTCAAAAGTGCTGTGCATATGGCTTTTTTTTTTTTAAATGAAATAATTTCTCGTTCATTGATTGAAATATTTCAGTCGTTCATGTGAGGTATCTCAGTTGAGAATGATAGTCATTGCAGATAGAATAGTCCATATCTTCAAAATTCATTCTTAAATCTGATATCATGAAACAGAGTTGGATATTTTCTGAGAATTGATCCAAGTATGTCTCTTTCTATACCTCATAAATCATGCATACAAGTACCCTCTAAAGCAGAAAAAGGCTCTTTATTGCTGTACATTAGCAGGATGCCCTTGTCACTTCAATTTATATTTTCCAATTGCAACAACCATTGAAGACCAATTTGAAGACGTTCATGGCAATACTGTCTGACATTTGTAGGCTCACAGTTGTGGGTGGGACCTCCTACCGTGCAGTAATAGCGCAGTTAAAGTGGTTTCGTTCTTACTGGATGTCTTGTTTCTCTCTACACAAAGGAATTAACGTGCCTGACAAAGCGTTGACATTTAATGCCCGGAAATTACGAGCCGAAAAAGCGTTAAATTAAAAGGAGTTTCAATTTGTCACATGTTCTTGCACACGTGTACAGCAGGGCCTCATTCGCATAGAAATGAGAAAGGCTTTTTGAGCCGGCATAGGTTAAACTTCTATTAATTGAATTGCAGTGATGCACATTTACGCAGCTGCCCCGTGTTTTGTTAGCTTTTCATGAAGTGGTGCCATGGGAATGGAAAGAAATTGTCTTATTATTCAAAGTCTCAGCTTTGTGCATACATTCTTATATGAAAGAAAATCATAGAAAGATATCTCTTTCTAGTCAACACACACACACACCCACACAACTTGATTCCTGAAGAAGAGCAGTGTTACTAGATTAAACCCACATCTCCAGCCAGCAATGCATTGGTTCTGTGTCATCCTCTCTTTCAAGATATCTCTTATAAGCTGATGAAATTGAATTGTATATATGCGAAAATAGATAAACAGAAATTTTGTATGCATGCAAATATTTCTAATGTGACAAAAGATTGAACATTAATACTTCATTAATAATACGAGTATGATCAGGAATTGTATTCAATCCTCAATGATTGTACAGAATACATGTAAATGTGCTTGTGGTTTCCAGCTGCATAATTAAACACATCATCATACCCATCAAACGACAAAACCTCTTTAAATGTCATTTAAGATGAAAATGTTAATATCCTGTGCGGTACCTGCTCGTTTCACTGGTTAAAGGAGATGAAGTGATTTGTTTATGAATGGAGGGAAGGCTTCCTTTGGGGGTCTCTTCCCGTGAGGTCCGATTAATCGGAAGCGTTTTGCAGCCGCCAACTTCATCAAAATCCCATCCGCAGCTGCGTCGGCTCTCACAGCTGTTTCCGCGGAGACCACGGTACTCGTTTCAAGTCAGGAAATCAAGTGAAGAGCCACTGACTCTCTTATATTGTCCTTTTTTTTTTTGAAGTCTTTTACGTTGAACCATACTGAAACTCGCAGGGAGCCAGCAGTGGAGACTGTACAGTGTAGCGTGCGATGTTAACAGCGAGGATCGATAACCCTTGCCACAAAGTGTCTGAATCCCGCCATATCATTGCGCGAAATCAAGAACTTGGCTCAATCCGAGGAGAAGATACCGAGAGTAAAAACAGGCAGATCTGTTGTGAGCAAAATTAAAAACGAACCATACTGTCATTTTCCATGTAACAGAATCCTGGACGCAATTAGCTATGAAGGTATCATTCTTTATTGAATTATCTTAAAATAGAATAGGATTTAGTTCCTGAAAGTGACAGACATGTATTGTGGACTGGCTTAGGTTTTGTATAGATGACTTGCGAGAATAGCCATATTGTGGGGCTGTGCATCAGGACCGAGTACCCGACCGTTAATGTCAGGAACCGTTTCTAGATTATGGGATCGGGTACCCATAACCAACCCGTAACCTGAAGAGTATAGGGAACGTTTGAGAGATTAATCCATTTGAATTTCCAGTCTTCAGTGCACTGTAAATAGCCACCAATAAAATATGTAACTGCCAATGTTGGTACTCGGTGTGCTACATTATCATTAGCCTTGCTCAAATGTAGCGGTCCCATAACTCATTCATAACGCATCTCTGCTCCCTGAAGAGTATACAGATGTATGCTGCTATTTCAGAGCCAACAGATCATTGAAACACAGTAACCATCTTTAGTCTTCACTGTCTGGTGGGGAGAAGCAAGTAGCAACATTTCATTCTGGAAGAAGAATATTTTTGAACCTCAGAGAATGAAGAAAAGTCCCTAATGTGTTAAGGGAAAAAGAATGTTTGTATGTAGATAGTGTATGTGAAGTCCCAGAATGAAAAGAAATAAGCAAAATTTTCCCTTTGTCTGTGAGTAATACATTTTTGTCTGACCAAAGGAAAAAGGCACTTAAGTATAAACAAGAAACCTGGTGAAATTGGGGTTTGCAGATGCAGCCAAAAATTCAAACAGAAAGATAGACAAACCTTTATATCTTGTGTGCATGTGGCACTCTGTTCCAAGATGTACTTCACCCAACACTCCCTTCACCCAACACTCCCCCGTGCAATTTAACAGTGATTCCTCGACCTCGTTTGGCGAGGGACATCGTCATGGTTGGGATTGTCTGTAGGATATCCGAGCTGATGATAGCTTCCATTTGCCACCGTTACATAAATCAAACACTAAGTGCGTTATCCTGCGCTGTACCAGAGCGATCGCATTAATAGTGGCCCTTGGCTTCATCAACGAAGCCAGGTCGCATCAAGATTGCGTTGGACTTTTGCTTTTCCAATTTGTGAAAGTTTTGAAGGAAACCGTGTGGGTCAATGTTAAGGGTTTGTTCTGTTTGTTTTAGGTATTTTAACTCAAGTCAAGGACTATTAAATTTTTGTGACTGCTGCTATTTAAAAGTAATAAACTATTATCATTAATAATTATTCCTGGTAATGAAACCAAGGATTCCTCAAAAGCACCCTAGGCACTGTAGCTCGCAAGCCTGAAGAAACCCGTAGAGAAAAGGCAACGAGAAGAAATTACAGTTTTAGAGGTGGGAGAAAAACCCCAGAAGAATATTCTAGGGTAAACCCACGAAATCAGGCAGGGACTGAAAACCCAATCCACATATTGGCCCAGTCGGGATTTTAACCTGGGTCACAGCAGTGGAAGGTGATGAAAGAATGGCTACGCCAAACTGACACACCCCCCCCCCCCCACCTTGGTTGAATATCTTTCTTTTCCCCTGGCAATAAGCATGGACTCCGTGCACAAGTTTCCCTCAACAGTTACAAAGGGAGAGTGGACTCAAATGTATTGTAGATGGGCAATTCCACGGTTACTCACGTTACATTTTTGTAACGCGAGTAACCGATTTTGTGCATCTTTATCATACATAACACATTTCTCTGGATGTCATCTTTGGTACTTAGGTAGGTCTAGGTCTACTCTATCTACCATGGGGATAACAGTTATTAAACCTTTTCAGTGAGGTAATTACAGCCCAAGGAAACTCAAAAGTACATCAAAAATGTAACATGAGTAACTGTGGAATTGCCAGATACTGTTCACGCACAGGGTCCATAACTTAGCTCACATCAAAGAGCTACAGAGCAAATAGGCTAGATCCTGAAGGATAATCAGTCATATGTAAATATTGGTCGGGGAAACGTGTATATCGACCGACGATCCTATCTCTTTAAAATGCCAAAATCTGAATACTGCTACACATTCTCCCAAGGATACAAAGTCTGTGACAATGCCACTTAGCGCCTCAGCACAGATCTGCTCTGAATGGGGACTTAACCTACATATTCTCAGATATGGATCCCTCTTGAAGCTACAAAAATTTGCATGTAGATTGTAGAAATGTCTGTAAGGGTTCTTGTTTTTTAACTGATGAGAATGTATAGACTGGTTATAAGCAACACTGTGCTACCTTCAAATCAGTAATGCCTGGGGCTCAGGTTATTCATTAATCTGAACATAGTCTTCCATCTTTGGATGGGACTCTGAGACCATGAGAGCATGTCAAGGCAGCTTATTACCCTGATGAACTCTGTTATGGGGCAAATTTCCTTTGCATATTATCACACCAGTGTTGAGTTCAGGTACTTACGATGGATCACAAGTACATCACAAGCCTGGTTACACGGGTAAATCACAATTCAATTCACTAGTCCAGTCACATCAAGTAACAGGTGATTAGCAATGACAAAGGAATGCCTTTGTCACGATTTATTGTGATTTGACTTGGGACTGGATGACATGTGACAGACTTGTGATGACTTAAGCAAAAAAAAAAGTCTCCGGCTTCTGTTATGCGCGTGCGTCGCAGTAGCCATGCACGTCGGCAAAATGAAAAAGTTTTTGTTTTTTTTCAATTTAAGATGATGTCTCAAAACCGCCAATTTCACTGGTTTGACTGGAATCCTGCTGCTGCACAATTTTAACGTATTTTTAGATGGGGCTACGATCGAGTATAAGCTTTATGTGGCCTCTCTTGACGTCCATATATTTTGCACTCATCTAAACTGACAGTGCAGTCAGTCAGAGTGCAGGTGATGAAGTATGATCGAAACGCATTTACCATTCATATATACCTAAAACAGTTAACCAATTACTGTTGGTTTAGAGCCCGTCACATGGGTGGTTTTACACTGCGTGTAAAACACAGCTGTGTTCTGCGCCACTCACGCAGTACGCAACACGCGCACGACAATTTCCATATACATGTAAGGAGATTTTTAGCACTGTGCGCGCGAGGCACATACCATAAACATGGCCAGAGGGTTGTTTCACTAAACATTAAGTAAAAATGTTGAAAAAAATCGTTGGGAATTTTTGACCTGTTTTGACTTTTTGACCAAAAGGTATTTATGAATGGGAATGTATTCCCTTAATCTGTTAATGAAGCCTCAGAGGTTAGGCAGCCCAATAGGTAGGGTAGTGGTACAGTTTTCCGGAAGTGGCAGGTTTAAATCCTGCTCTACTCAATTTCTACATTCCAACTTTAATACTCAGATCTCCAGCTCAGGTTTTATTAACTTTTTGACTCGCAACATCCTCTTGTGCTTTGAACTCGATGCATTCTTTGTCTGCACATTGAGAGAGTCACTCCGCCACATGTGTCTAATTTCATCCATTGATCTGCACAGCGCAATGTGCCAGCAACAAATTTGTAAGCCATACTTTGGAGATCGTTAGTAGCAGATTCTACCTTGACATTCCATTCATACATACAGGGCAATGGCGGCATAATTTCTTTGAATTTATTAATGTACATAGTTCCTCCTCTTCCCCACCAGAGAAGTCTGGATTTGATCATGTTCGTGAAGGAGAGTTGTTGGAATTTTGATTTCTTTTCAAACTTCGAGCATTTTGGATAAGGTGACTGCTTTTAGTGGATGCTTCCCTGTACTTAATGTAGTGTCATTACAAACAAATAAAGATGATCTTCATATATCTTTTTTCCCAAAATGAAAACTCAATCATTCATGTTTATTTCAAATGAACTTTATTTCGCATGAGCTTTTGAATCTGTAGACTTTTCCTATTGAAGGAAACTCGATAGAATGGTTGTGATAGCTGGAACTAAACTTGATTTTAATTCTTGGGCAAAACAATAAAAACATACAAGTGGTCAACGGTTGTAAGAAAGAATTAGTATAATAATAACATACAAATACAGTAATAACATACAACTAAGGCTCAAAAATAAAGTTCACAATCTTGAGCATAGTTAATATGCAGTGCATAAATATAAGTTTACAGTGTCATACAGATGTATGCACTAGGACGTTACAACTTTATTTTGGATGTATACAACAGCCATGTTTGTTTTTTTTGCAGTTCCAGGTTATTTTTTCATATTCAAATTGTTGGATCTTTGGAATTTATTTGGCTATCGCCTTTCTTGTATTATTCTTTTCTGCAGTGCAAGGGACTGCATCAAGGCGGCCATTCTAGACAACGACTTCATGAAGAACCTGGAAATGTCACAGATTCAGGAGATTGTAGATTGCATGTACCCAGTAGAATATAGCAAAGACAGCTGCATTATCAAGGAGGGAGATGTGGGCTCACTCGTCTACGTCTTGGAAGGTGAGCACGGCAAAATTTCTTGGGGTGTTAAGTAGAACTGTTGCTAAGAAAATTGCAGATGACTACTGGCCAAGTTCGGGCAAGGACCGTTAGTTGACTAGTGGTTGATTTGTGACGTACCTTACGCCTGCGCACTGATAGCAACGTGCGAACGTCTCTAGTCAAACGCTGGTCAAAATGTCATCGTAAAACTTCTGGATCCTGGCTCTCTGATAGCCTTATGAATGCGCGCGGCTATTGGTTACCAGCGAAGCAACCAACCCCAGTAGGCTGGTTCCAAATAGTCGACTAGCGTAGTCAACCATCGTCGACTAGACAGAGTTCGGGCAAACGTTAGTTAACCATTGGTCAACTATAGTCCTTGCGCAAACTTGGCCTTAGCTGCAGTAGCCCACTATACCAGGTGTTAGAGGCAGTATTGCAGACTATACAACGCCTAAATAATCCTCGAACCCTCCTAATCCCTCCAAACTAGCACCACTTTGCAGCAGACAAGCCTTTCCAAACACTCCAGTTGGAGCCCTAAGCATCTGCCCATTCACTTCTGCTGGAGTGCATTGGCATGTCAAAATGATATGCACTAAACTACACCAAAAGCAAGGGTTAACAAATATCTGCATAAATCAGCCCTTTAAAAAAAAGGCAACCGATCTGCTTTTTTTTTCACAGTACATGAATTTTCCCTGTGACACATATCAGTAAAAAACAAAACAATTTACTTGAGGCATTCTTTGCACTGCAATGTGGAATTTGGCATGCGACTTGTTCACATGCAACACAAATTTCCTACTTTTGATTTTCTGAATAAATGATTGGTTTTTAGCAATTTAGGATAGAAGATTTGTGAGAATATGCCATGTCTGTCTTTTCTTTGGGGAATTTTTTTTGTACACTTTCCAGTCGGGTTTTCTTGTGCAACTTGTTCATGTGCAACACAAATTTCCTGCTTTTGATGATATTTCTGAATCCCACGTGATTGGCTTTTATCAATTTAGGATAGAAGATTTGTGATAATATGCCAAGTCTGACTTTTACTTCATTTCCTTTGGGGAATAATACACACTTTCTAGTCAGGTGTTTCCGTGTACGTGGACTTCTGCACGTACGACACTGCATGGAGTCGTCATAAACTGATTATCTTGGTTTAAAATGTGTCAGATGTATTGTTACACCTTTCACGTCTTGTTATCTCAGTGAATTACATTTGGGAGAAATCTACATGGATATGAAAACTCATAATCCTGATAATCAAGTTATCTGTGTAAGTGGGTATTCACATGTACTTTTCAGGAGGTTGCTTTCATTGAATGAAGACCTTTAATTTTAATAATGAAATAGTTCATTTTCTTTAGTTTTCTGTTTAAATGAGGGAGTTTATAGGAGTATTTTATGGGGGGGGGGGGAATGTGGAAACTGTTTTCACATTTAGTTTAGTCCATAATTTAAAACCCCTTGCAAAAATGCATCAGTACGGCAGTACATTTAGGTAAACTTGTTCATTCTTCAACAGGTTTTTCTGCATTGTATCTTATATTGTTTCAGGGGTCAGTGATGTTGCCATTTATTTTGATATATCCCCCCCCCCCTTCCCCCTGGCCCCGAATGAAGTTGTAATCAATAACCATGTTACCTAGGGACAGCACAAAGCTACATGTACATCAGTTCTCCAAATACATGTACGTGTATCTTGCCTGATCTGTAACTGACTCAAGCCTGTTCTGCACTAGTAAGCAGGAGGTCATGGTTGTCATTAGGTCAAGAAGGTCGAGTCGAGTCACAGTGTGTGGTCGAGTCGAGTCAAATTTATGCCCGAGTCAATTCAAGTCACTGGTATTTGAACACCTTCTTATAAATTACAGAATGGAAGGAGGAACACAAAGCACCAGTTTTTTTATGAAGATCTAAAGACTTAAAATATGCTGCATGGTAGACAGCTTCTGCTGGACGTTTCTACCAAAGATCTACGTGACAGTACACAAGAAGTGAAACTTTGGTTTCATCTCTGGTTTGGCTTCGGGTGTGGAATAAGTTTTACGCTGACAACATCAGAACCAAAATTTCAAAATACGAAACTGTTTCTGATTATATGGACATAAATTTAGCCAGAATTTAGCCGATGATGAAACCAAGATTTTGGAAATATGTTTAAAGTCTGGTTCCGGGATAGTAGTTTGTGCGCTACATGTAGTTATAAAACCACGAGGTGGGAGTCAGTGAAACGGCGTGTATGTGTACGCAACAAGCGGCCACAGCTTGATTGGTAACACAAAGTACGCGAACATAAATAACTTTGTATCGAAAGTAACTGCAAATATAAAATTTGCACAGTTTCGAGACTCGAGTGTCATAGCCTTCAACTGGAGTTGAGTCGAGTCCTCTGATGCATGAGGGACTCAAGTCCAGTCGAGTCAGTTACCCGATGGGACTCGAGTCACCAAAAATTGTGACTCAATTTGGACTCGAGTTGAGTCATTGGCTCGAGTCATTATAACTCTGGTGTTTATAAAAATACATCTGTGAAAGGGCAAAACCCAATATTGAATTTACTCAAGCCTCCAATCCCTCCTTGCATATTTTTTCCCTAAATTTCAAGCAAATTTTAGTCTTCAGTGTGATTTTTGCTTCCATTTGAATTTTATACCGACACAAAAAAGACATTACCACAGTATACACCGAACTGCGCTCTAACATCAGGCAACTGTAGGGAAATCAGGACTTGACTTCTCACATTTATTATTCCCAGCGTCTGTAAGACTTCCAATTTTCGAGTTTTTCAGTCCTCCAGGCACCCCTCAGAAATCCATTCTAGTGTGTCCACTTTGTTATTAGATTTGCAACAATTTTTGGCTCTGCTCTCAAATGTCATCAGCCTTAGGAGAGCGGGCTCCGTTTTCCCATGTTTTTGCCACTGTACGCGCCTGCAATTATTGTCTGCTTGCGTGTATGGAGACAGAGGTCATGGGCCACTGCAAAAGTTGGAAATTCATTTGTAGCGCTTGCAAGATCTGTGGGGAGATGACATTATAGGTGTGGATAACATGTGCCAATACATGCGTATGCAGTATGTTTTTTGAGAAAACGATATATTGGGACTTGTTGAATCAGGAAAACTCTTTAAGTTGATGCGTAGTTGGATTTGCAACTATTTCTGTTTTACCACAGTTGCATGTGTGATAGCATGTACAGCACACTGTACGGGTATTTTACAACTGAACTTGCAGCATTATATTGTGCTTTAATATATTTTTCCTTCATGTAATAACCAACGTACATGTATGTAACTCAATCAAAAATTTACCTTCCCGATGCAAGTTTCATCAGACTGACATTATTTTTTCGCAAGCACATGAGTCTTACTGTCTGGCCATTCAAAGGCCATGCCCCCCCCCACCCCTGCTTTTTGAACTTGCAATTGCCAGCCAGCACCTGCGGTACTTATGCCCCCCCCCCACCCCCACTTTCAAAACTGTTCAACCCCCGCTGTGGCCATTGCAGTGAGTAAGAGAGTTTACTCAAACGTCTAGGTTAAAAAATATCTTAAAGGTGTCCAGCTTTCCTTTATGGTCATTAATTACCTAGATGGAACGTGGCCAGTTGTGGCAACCTGCCTGTTGTGGCCAACTCTACCGGAACTTTGGGGTTGTTTTGACTTCATGTTTGGCTTCGGTTTTAAGTACTTCTAAATTTGCAATTTCTGTCACTACCAATGGATGCTATTGCAATAAAGCATTGTATGCGTGCCCGTTACTAGACTTAATTAGACAGGCTGGACGGCTCAGATTTAACATTCACACATCAAAGAACATTCAATGTCTTCCTCTTCCCTTGCTCCCTAGGGGCTAAAGTCATTAATTGCCCCAGTTTTCCCATCCATGGCACTTACCACTCAAATCCCTTCTCAACATTTAAGAGAAGGGGGACAAACAACTGCTTTGTCGTCAGTCATAACAAGCTCGCCTGGTAAGAGGAACAACATTGCTCACTGGTAAGAGGAACAACATTGTAATACGCTGTTCATCTTGTCGAATGAGGCCGCATAAGATGTTATTAAATCCGCCTGATTAATTTCCTGGATGAGTGGTTCATAGCCGTTTTTTTTTTTATATGCCCATGTGGAGTGGGCCGCAGCAATCGTTCTGCCCTAGTCGGCTCCCTTCAAAGGAAAGTGTTGGGAACCGGCCAACCCATCGATGCATGCTGCCGGAGTCAGAGATGATATGGTTTGGGAGTGTTACGTGCCCCAGCGGCTTGCCCTCTGGACGCTAACATTACTGCCAATTAATCTCCGGGATTTTTTTAATGTGTACTTGTGGCATCATGGCGGGGGAACGCTGCACTCTTCAAGTCGGTTAACCGAAAAGAGGATGACGAAAGGCTAAAAGATTAACCGTTAAACAGTTCAGTTCGGTAATTGAGTGAAATATGTTGGAGGGGATTACTGTTTGGTTTCTAGTGTGATGTTAGCTGATGCTGCATCTGTTGCATACATGTATGTACATGCTGAAATGATAAAGGCAAAATTGACATAATAACCAGCGAAATCCAGCATTACATTTTCATACTGTGCTGTTGCATTAAGAAATTTGAAAGCATCACACAGTACGTGGTGCCGGTGGGGGGATATGTTTCTTGCTTTACATTCACTCTATTAGTTATACATGTACTATATGTATACATAGAAGCCAGCATTTTCTCTGTCTCCGAAATTCATCATCCAGATTGGCTAAGAATAAGTCTGGATGTCCAAACTGTTCAACACCAAAAATACAACGTAGAGATGTTAATGTTTATTGTGCTATCCAAAACAAAGCATCCCGTAATTTAACTCTTTTTCGTATGTTTGATTTGGAAAGGAGCAAAATATTTGGGGTTGGGATTCATATACACGAGTACATTGGGGTTCATATACATGTACGGTACACATTCTAAGAAGATTATAAGATTCATGCTTATTACTCATTGGAAGGAATGTAACTGAATTCCTTCACCACCTCGGAGACACATTTTCAATCACCACTTCTGAGAAACTGTCTCCTGGTAACCATATCTCAGGTCTGGAGTTCACATTCTTGTTGAATTAGGTACTCACATGTTTAGTGGTGTACATGTACAATGCATTTCACACACTGCTCGTAAAACTAGTAGCCAAGTTTAAAACAGTATGTACTTTGGTATTTTGTTTATATTGGCAAGGCATATACAGTATTCAGATATCAAATAGAGGAAGCAAGTAGGGCAAAGCGAAAATCACACCTAGCTCTCATTGTAAAGGGAGAGGGGGGGGACTACACAATAGGCTCTGTACTGCCCAAACCGCCGTGCTGTTACTCCTTGCTCTGCCCCAAACCAATCCCCACAATTATACGTTTTTTTATGGATTCATCAGGGAACAAATACAATTTAATGCAATGAAGTGTACATGTAGGTACTTAGACTTTAGAGCAACATAACAATTATACATTTCCATGCATTATTCTTTTTGATTGATTCAGCTAGATTTCAAGAGCCAATGATGAAACACGTCAACATATATTTACAATAAGAAATTGCTAGACGAATTAGTGGTGAATTAGACATTGAAATATATATTCAGACACGTGCAAAGATTTCAAGTTGAAAACGTATACGGGTACTGGAGCTTGATAACAACTATATGGTTTTATCTTGGTTTTATTATTTACCTCATTCAAAAGGTGTTGCAAAGACAATTACTGGCGAGTACATGTACGAACAAAAGTGCAACCAGTATTTCCCAGCTTCAGCCACAAGCATTCATATCGGGCAGCTAAGTTATCTTCAAATTGCAGAGGAAGAGAGCAAAGGATCTTTCCTCCTTTGGGATGCGATTTCTCAAAGTTCATCATTGGTGCAGCCCCATCCCCAGTCAGCCAAATTTGTTTAATTTTCAAGGGATTTTGTATACAGCGGTCAAACAGCAATCGGTAACTGGAGAACGCTGTTCAAACTTGAAATGATTGATTTCGTGCGAGTAAGCAGCCCGTAATTGAGCGATAGAAATTCAACCCATATTTTAGGCTGTGTACTTTTACCGCCCCCTGTAAGAAAATGCGGCAAAGTCTGAGCCTTGCAAAGGAATCTACCTGCTATTTGGGATGATTAATTGCCTTGAGTTTCTCTGTCTGGGTAAATAAAGTAGTATTTACTTTAATAATTGCATTTCTTGGCATGCAGAAAGTATTACATCTAAAGCTAAAATGGGTTATATTTGGAGTCGTATTTGTTTTAAGAGGTACAGCAAGCAACACGTGCAGTCAGCTGTACTAAAATTTTGCTGAAAATGTATACAGAATTTAATCAGTTCCGTTTAGAAAGGATACAGTTTAACGCCACTATAACGAACATCACACAATCCACAAAAAAAAAGCTGATCGTAACAGCAATAGTTTGGTACAGCAATGTTGAGCCGCCGGTATTTAAAATGGCGCCCGTTCTTTTAAATGAAATTCACCCTAGTCAGTAGCTGGTATTTGACTATCCTTAAATTTTATAGGTGAATGCAGGTGAGTTGGAATGTACCTGACCTTTCTACTCTGTCTAGCCTACGAGCACTTAATATTTGGATGTCAGTACCGATCGGCCGCTGCATCTATCTTAATTGTCTTGTACTTCATCATTAGTATAGCACGCCATGATTGGACAAGCACGATGTTTGTACACAGTGTCTGGATTAAGCCTTAATTGGGACACAGGTGCACTTGCTGAAGTGGCATCATCCATCAGAGGCTGAATTTTATAGCTCAGTCCATTTATTGGTTCAACAACAAGGACCAAAATTGCTAGGCTTTTATAAAAATGTTCTCAGAGACCAACTTTGAATCGCAAGTTACTGTGATGGTAGTATGCACATATGTACATGTATGCTCTTCGAGATAAAAGTCATTGGTATTATACATGTACATGTACTTGAAGAGACTCTGGAGCTATTCAAAATTCAGTTAATTTGTGAAAATTGAATACAGAGTATACAAAGTTGCCAAAAGGACATGGGTTTATGGAAAAGCAGTGGGAAATTTTAATGAAGATTTGCCCTTTACTGACAAGAAATTGAATGAAAGGCAAGTAGAATTCCTGGTTGGGTTGAAGGGCAAACTTTGGCATTTTGTTGGGCCATACATCACAGAGCAGCAATAAATTCTGACCATCTTCATCATATCTCAAGCACGATGGGTGTACAAACTCGCACAACACAGGATCAATATCTTTTACACAACAACCAGCAAACAAGGACAGTCGCAAGTACTCCTTCCTACCAAGAACTACAGCAGAATGGAACCTCCTCCTAGCATCTGTGAGAGAGGCCCCTTCACCTGAAAATCTACTGAAACTAAACTTGTCCAGTATAAAAAGCAGAGCTTATTATTATTGCCCCCAGCCACACACACCTGCAACCTATACATCCCATAAGGGGAGATTGCTTGCAGTATTGATCCAGATCCAGAATTACATGGCACAACAAGAAAGTCTGTTTATCAAGTGCATCTTTTGTGGCAATTCTGATGAGAAAGCTCCCAGTAGAGGGTAGTCCAGGGTGTGATCAGTCCAAGGGATGAGAGGGAACAAAGACACAATCCAGGGTATCAAGAAGGTTTTGGTGATGGCTTATGTTTAGGTAATGACCACAGGAACAATAGAACACCACTAGTTGTTTACTAGTGACACACCCTTTTGTGTTTCCTGGAGCTTTTTCCCCACTCCATCAACCATGGCTTTCTTTCCACTTGAATAATTTCTTGCACAATTCATGTACATGTACCCATCTAGATGTAGTGTGCATTCAAGTACAGTATGTGCAGTACATGTATATACAGGAGCTTTGGCTGTGTCTATCTGCTGCTCGAGCCCTATTGGAAATTTACACGTAAGGCATTATTCAAAGTATTATAATCTTTCTTGCTTTTGCTTTGTCTTTTGCAACTTTTTTCTAAGTTTAAAATTTCAGGGTCAGAGTTGAAAGACTTTCTGTACCTTTCTGATGGCCACAATTTAAGGCGGTACTGATATTTAAACATAGGTCATAGTTTAAAATCTCAAATGAGTTTCACATTGTGTTTAGTTCACTCTTCTGGACCTAATCTTATGGAGATGCTGAACAAGATATCACTCAATATCTATATGCAGAATGATGCTGTGAACAGTGGTGTAGCATGAAGTTTTTCATAGGGGTTACTGACGTTTAAGCCACGCGTAAGTAGGGCCCGTAGCCGAGCAGTTAGAGCGTGGGGCTGTGGAGTGAAAGGTTGGCAGTTCGAATTACATTCAGATCCAAACCTGGAAAACTCTCTCTGACGACCCAACAGTGAAAACAATGGGTACCTGATGCGTTCAGGGAAGGTGAGACGGCAAAGATGAGAGGAGATGGGCACTGCCATATCATATGCTGCACCCATTGAAACGGTGGACAGTCTTAACATCCCACTGCCCCTACGTCGGCTATGGGATACCTCTACCCTTAAGTTGGCCATGTGCAGAGAGTGTGTTCAGCACGTTGATCAGATGCGTGGTTACTCCTCCCTCCCCTCCCCCCCCCCAACTTTTTTTTTTTTTTTACATATACAGTGTATGACATTTTATCCAGTAACGTGGTATTGCTGTAGCAAATATATTCTGTGCTCAGGAAAAACAAATTGGCTGAACAGCTCTTTGGAATTGCTTGATGGAGTGAGGTGTAGGTGTAGTTTTGTATTCTTTAAATCTGATTTCTGATGCATCAATGTATAGCAAATGTTATTTGGGATTCAGAAACTTGGCGACAGTAGTGTTCAGAAATAATTCAGTGAAAACAGTGCGACACCAGGGGAAATAGTCTTTACTTTAGAGCAGACAGCCGTATGTCATGTATTTGTTCACATCGGGTGAGTGAACTTGTTCGGATACCTAAGGTTGTAATTTTGTTTCAGTGATGAGATTGCTCATTGCTCGTCTCTGCTGTGTGAAAAAAATAATTTGTGGGATTCGTTTGGAGTCACTTTGCTTCTCAACTACCACCCCCCAGATTTGTCAGACGCTGACAGGCTGCAGCTCTCCTCCTTTAACTGAAAACCATTCAGTATGATGACATGTGACATAAAAATGGAGCACTGTTGTTAAAAAAATATAAACAAAACTTTGTGGAGAGAAGAAACACTAAAAAACAAATGGTCTGGTATCTGTGCTTTTTCTCAACAGACGGTAAGGTGGAAGTGACGAAAGACGGCAAGTTCCTGACTACCATGGGCAAATGCAAGGTGTTTGGAGAGCTGGCTATTCTGTACAACTGCACAAGAACAGCAACAGTTAAAGGTAAAAAAACCCAAGTACTTCCACTTCCACACTCTGCGTGGCGCTATATGGTCTGTGAGCCGAACGGAAGTCGCCAAAATGCTTAACCCAAACAAGAAACATGGTTCACCCAAATATTATGTTTCCCCCAAAAACATCCCCCAATTTTTTTTAAACAATTTAAGTGTTAGGCGTGTATTACGATTGTCCAGCATGTGAGGTTGTGAATTGGCTCTGATGCGTTTGACACATGCCGGATGCTTGAGACTTATGTCTACTGTAGAAAGCTTAGAATTTGATTTGCTATTTTGTCTGGTGGAAGTCTTGCATCCTCATTTAAGTACTCCCGGCAAATGCCATCTGTCCGTAAACTGGGTCAGGTGATCAGAGCTGACGCCTGGAACCTCAGGACCACAGCCTGAAGAACTGGAATCTGATATCAGGCTCACTTTCAGTGTCGCTTGCCCCCAGTTGATGTTTCACTGCCTGGTCATTCGCACTTTGTCCCTGTACCTTGTAATGGAATATTGCCGTGTTCCAATCACATTGTGTTTTTATCGTGTTCACGGTGAATTACTCCTAGTTCTCGAGTGGGTTGCATTCTAATGCTCAACTCACCAACATGTACCCGCACAGGCCTTCATGCACATTGACCCCGCTGGTATTTTTGTCCAGTCGTAAACTCGAGTAGAAAATCCACCTCCAGTTCACCACTGGTGAATACGAGTTTACCAGACGATAAGAACGCTGTATTATGACTAGTAAATTCATGATAAACATGATAAACATGATGCCATTGGAACACAGCATATGCCGCGGATACAATATCTGCTGCCCCCTACCACCTCCTATTAAAAAGCCTACTAGGTAATTGAATGCAGCAAGCCGTTGACACTTTTTTTGCCCAGGAATCTTCACCTGTTTTTACAGGTGATATGTATCACATGCTGCCATTTCAGATATCCTGATGTTATCTCACCCCAGACAGAGTGGGGTTCCTGTAGTCACTCACTCATTGTTTTTGTTAAATTTTGTTGACAGCTTTAAAAATATGAAAATTGAGAGATGAACAAGTACATGGTTATGCTTTTGCAAGGCTACGTGTAGGTTAGGCAAAAAAAAACAGTCTCCGGTTTCTGGTTAGCGCGTGTCGCCGTAGCCATGCGCGTCGGGAAAATTAAAAAGTGGTTTTTTTTTCAATGAAAGATGATGTCTCAAAACCGCCAAACTCACTGGTTTGACTGGAATCCTGCTGCTGCACAATTTTAACGAGTTTTTAGATGGGGTTACAATCGAGAATAAGCTTTATGTGGCCTCTCTGGACTCCCTTAATTATATTTGCACTAAGTTTAGTCGGGCACCATTTGCAGTCATCAGCCAAAATTTGAAGGAAAAAAAAATGGTTAAAAAAAACCAAAAAAAGCCGCGTCGCCGCACCACTTTTGGGGCAAGCTCTATACCAGAAACCGGAGACTTTTTGGGGGGGCCTTATGTGAAACAGTGTCAAGTTTATTTACCGCATGTCCCTGTGTAGTGTTTGTGCTATTCTCATGTTCTTTGCAGTGCTTATATTTTTCAAAATGTAAATGTGGCCATCACAAATTGAGCTGTTAGTCAGACTTTTTTAAGAATTGAGATATTTATTTATCTGGATTCTGCAGAACAAGAGCTTTCCAGTGGTATACAACATTAAGGGACACTGAGTTCAGTAACGGAAATTTAAAGACCTCCAACTTTACTTGAGGTTGTAAAACTGATTCTTGAAAAAATGGCATTTAAAAATCATGCAGTGTTTCAGTGAATGAACAGTCAAGTATTAAAACAGTATGAACATAGGTTTTTACATACGTTTTACAGAACACAAATAATTTAAGAAAGATTTATAATTGTATCAGTGTTGTGAACTTGTGACTTCCGATCCGAGTATGGTATTATTTGCCTCAGTTGTAGGTCAGTGGTACTTGTATCCACACTACTCCTCCTCTGCATGAAGCCATGATAATGAACTGTATCGGAATTCCGTGACAGCTTGCTTTAATTTTAATGGTAAACTGAAATGACATTATTAGGTTATCTGTCTTGTAGGCCTAAATGTTGTAAGGGGCAATGAAATGAAAAATTTCAGAAGCAATATTGATACCAAAGAGCTACACCCCTCCCCCACCCCAAAAAAGTAAACTAAAGAAAAAAGAACCAGTAAATACTGTTTCATCAAAAAAATCAGAAAATTCTTTGCAATTACATTCAAATATTTTGATGTTATATATTTTGTTATCTCGATAAAATTTTACTCTTTTACACTTAATGGTTTTTTCCTGTAAATTCCATAATCCCACCATACAAATTGATTTTTGTCAAAATGAAATTCTTAGGATGCCACGTCATCATCCGACAGTAAACGTGATAGATGGCGGTCAATAATCAAAGATATCAAGCAGACAGTTTTTTCCCCAAGGATATCAGGTGCTGCTAATAACTTGACCATCATGTCTTGTATTATTAACGCCTGCCTCATACATGTAGGATTCGCAAAAAAAAGTCTATCTCTCTCCCCAAGTCAATTTGAAATGGATGTTTTTATCGAGTTCATTTACATTACGTTCCACAAATTTGCTGTGTGCGCGCACTTTGTGAAGTTGCGCGCATGATTCTGTTGGGTTTCCCAAACTGACATGCAGGCACTGTGGCAGAAATACAATTTGGAGAAAACACTTTGAAAGGTTTTACAAAAATTTACTCCATCCATGGGTTATAGTTATAGTTATAGAATCATTTAATGTAAAAATGTGTTAACTGGTAAAACACAATCTTGACTTTAACAGATGATTTTTTGATTAGAAATTCAATAGTTAGGACAGGTTTCAGTTCGCAAAGGGAAAAATAGCAACTCTAGATTTTTGTGTCAGTTTGTCAAAACCAAAATTGTCAGTAATTTGTCAGAAAACTCAGGGTCCACCGGGTGTCGGTTCGTGGTATCAGTGACAATTTCAGGGATTTTGAAGGAGGGAAAAGATTAAAGATCCCACATACATGTACATGTATCTCAGCATGATTTCAAAACACCAAAATGTAGCTGGTTTGAAAATCAGAAAGCTATACTTGAAATGCAAGAGAACTTTTGGCCATGCAATAAAAACCGGTCGGATTTAAAGATTTTGAGGCCTGTTATTGCCCTGGGTAGGTTTGCCCTTATTTTGTGTACAAATGATGGCACTCTGTGACATAGGATGATCTGTGTTCCTGAAACAATGATACTCACTACAGACATTGCCTTGCCAATTTCTTACATTCGATAGATGGAAAGACTGTAATTGTAGATGCGACCTGCCAGGCTGGAGATTCTGTTCCCTGCTCTTATTTCAGAGAGTTGACGGACATAATGCAGCTTTTACGCACACAATTTATACAGGGTTGTTCTGGAAGCATTTATCAATGTATGCAATCAAGTATCATGATGATGAAAAGCAAATGTAGGGACTACAGTGTTGAAAATGCTGTCAGAATCTACTGTGCTAGCTACCATGTTATTTTCTAGTTTTGATTAATATTTGAATATCTGAGTTGTTTTTTAATACTAATTGTCATCTACGTGTAGCTGCCAACGTTTTGAAATTTAGGTTGTTTTGCATAATTATTCAAAAAACTGACACTTAAATCTTTCTTTATTTCAGTGGACTGTATCAGTATGTTATGTATTTTTAAAATTTCATTTTTTCTCCCCCAAAACTTCATCGTGATAGAACGCATTCAAAAATCAATTTAATAAGGTTCTATTCACAAGATGAATTTGCGTCTGGGTGATGTATACATGTACCAATATTAGGTTTTGCCCTTCACTGACGTATAAACACTGTATATACTCAGTGTGTTACCTCCCGAGTGAAAGTTGGAAAGATCACTCGGGTGGGACTCGAACCCACGACCTACTTTCTAGTGCAGACGTCTTACCAGTGAGCTTGTGGGATCGGTTGGCTAGTTCAAATCTGATGTAGTAGCGGGTACCGCAGTGAAACTATTCATCAGACAAATTTGCAGGAGGTCGTTGGTTGAGTCCCACCCGAGTGATTTTTTCCAACTTTCACTTGGGAGGTAACACACTGAGTATACAGTGTTTATAGGTTGGTGAAGGGCAAAACCTAATATTGATAAAGCTTGTTTTCAGAAAAATCAAGTACATTTTTTGTAAGATGTGTGTGAATGAGAACATTCTGTTAAATAATTCACTTACACCAGTGGAAAATTGTTGGAAATTTCACCTCCCCTTTTTTGGGAATGGGGATGAGAGAGGGAAAAAAGTAAGTATATTTCAGAGCTGCATTCCAGTTGCACAAAGAAAACTAACATTTGCCTGTTAAATGCAATTGCATATCAACAGAACGGCACGCATGCGACAGCAGCAGTGAAATATGAACTGATTTTTGACGTCGTGTGCCAAAGTTGAAATATTTGTCGGGCGCTGGAAATACCAAATTTGTTTACAGTAAAAATGCTTTGCCAAAAGCTAATGAGTTTTCTTTAAAAAGGTTTTTTTGGGGAAATGAGACAGTCTGAGGATGAGAAGTGAAAAGATGAATGGTGCTCTGCTCATTTGTATATCTGCCAGTAAAGTTACATTAAGTTTAACGGAATATTCAGCATTTGCTTTCGCTGTAATTTTCAGAAATGGATGGATTGGGGGGTTAGTATTTTATAGCAAATATTGTTACACTGACTTGTTTGAAGTTTTGGGTTCGTATATGCTATAAAAAAAAAACACAAGAAAAACAATCATGTTCCTGTAGTCTGGTTCCCTGACACCACTTAATAAAACAGAGCAATTTCTAGACGTCGGGGAATTATACGGTCACAGAACCAGTCTAGCTGGCTTGTACCTGTTCATAGGTGTGTAATCGATTGCAGACAAAATGCAGACTAACTAAATAATTATGATAAATTGGGAGCAGTATTTGGAAAAAGCCAGTTTTTTTCAAATGTCGGCTGAACAAATGTCGTATATTCCTTTTAAAATGCATTTGTTTGTGTTATACATGTATACAGTATGATGACATGACCCACATACAACAAATTCATCACATCTGGAGTAAAGATGAGCCTTAAGAACATATTTCCCTGTAATAGTTTTTTAATATGCAACGAAAACAGCATTTTATAGCTCGTTAATTTCATTGCCATTAAAAGAAGGGGGAAAAGAACAGAACATGACAGAAGACAGAGAGCGAATGCATCAGCACATGTTTGTAAGTTCAATCAAGAAACATTAGCATGCTTCTTACAGTTTACGAATGCCAGCAAATTATGTTTCATTAGACTTTCGAGGTAAATTCACAAAACAGGCAGCCCGGCCTGAAAAGCCATTAACAAACTGCACGATATTCACCTCTGGCGGGAAAAAAACCCAGAAAGACCTGCTCCATTTTGTTGTCCGTTGCTGAGTGATGAACTCTGGTTGGAGGAGTCGGTACCCTCGCTACCGTCACCAGCCAGGCCGGGAATGCCGGGAATTTCAATCACTGCAATTCCAATAATAAACCGTCCTCCCTCATTTTTCCTTAGGAGCCAGTCCAGTTTAAAACCCGGACTGCAAATTGCAATCTGGGTTAAAATGAACTCAAGCTGTTTCCCGTTGCCTAGTTTTTTTTCCGTTGGCTCTCAGTAACAGTCTTATAAAAGTGCGGGCATTTAAATGGCGTAATATAAACAACCTTCTGTGATTCATGATCATGTTGCGTGCCGTATGGCCTTTATGATGTCTGTTAGTACTGCTGTTTATTGACAGGTGTATCTCAATTGAGTGGCCATCAGCTTTCCGGCTCACGCGTTCATCTCTTACAATGCGATGTAAATTGAATCATTCAGTGCAGCCCCAATGCATTCATAAATGGATTTGTATTCGTAACTCTCACAAGGCCATTTTCGATCCTAAAAAAGTTATTTTGCTTTAATACGAATGGACAGATAGTATTTACGCCGTTTAATTCTGTTTTTTTACCAAAAACCCTCTTTTCCCACCCAACCCTTTGAAAATGGCTAGTTAAGAATAAACTTGGTCATTATAAACAATTTATCAATATTACTGTTACCTTTAAGCAAAACTCATTAACACCTAAGAGTTTACCCATTCCTATTGGTGGAGTGCCCGTAACACGAATGATTTTAAACAGTTGATTAAACATCGACTGGTTTTAAACACTTTTACCGGCTGGTATTAAACAACCATGTTTAACTGGTTAGGGGCCTGGTCCAGGCCCCAAGACAGTTTTAATCATACTTGTTTAAAATCGGCCAAGCACATATTTATTCCCTAATTTCCTCCGCCAAGGAGGTTATGTTTTCATTGGATTTGGTTAGTTTGTTGGTCGGTTTGTCTGTTAACAAGGCTGAACTTGTATTAATACATGTATCTATTTACAAAGAACTGGCTGCTAATTGGCTGTTTATCTACCCCCAATCCATTTCTTTTTCATTTTTTCCCGCTGCAGCTCTTACAAACACAAAGCTATGGGCAATAGACCGACCATGTTTCCAGGCAATCATGATGAAGACGAGCCTGGTCCGGCAAGCAGAGATAGTAGACCTGCTTCACAAGTAAGTGACAAACGTTATATGGAACCATCTTGGTCAGATTCCCAGACACCAACTCCTCACCATCTCAATGGTTTGGATGATGCCTCGGAGGTACCAGACTATTGTTGACATCAGTCTCTGTCGCTCTGCAGCACCTCACCCCCTCACCGGCACCTCCACAAGGCGTAAGTAAAAAAAATAAATCCTATCCTGTACCTCACACACAACACACGGAGCCGCGCGTCGCAGCGAAATGTCAATCCCATGTCGTTGTTAGGTGAAAGGGCGCCCTCTCTTGGTAGCGCACGGAGCTCATAGCTCCAAGTCTCCCTTAACCCTAACTCCCTGCTGTCTTTTACTATGAGTACTGGACCAAGTCCGCCAAAATCCAGCAATCACACTGCTTCCAATGCATGCTTTGCTTTAGGCCTCAGTGCCCAAGTCCATCATCCCCATCAGTATTTAGTAAAACCAGGCCTGCAGGACCAAGTCCCCCAAAATCTACCAAAATGGGGGGATGGATTTTGATGGAGTTGGGGAGGTTGGGTTTATTCATACAATTAAACCCAATTGGCCTCAGCGCCGTTTTCTTCATTTCAACATCCTCTCTTCTTAAATTAAGGCGATAGGGTTGACAATTAGGGTTTGACAACTTGTTATTTTTAACAACTTCCTTTTTATGAAAACCTGTGATCCAACTTACAAAATCACTCTATATCACACGGTATTTCAGCTGGTAAACCACTTATTTTTATTCTAAACTTTTCTGTACTTATACATGTGTATGGCCAACACCCCCATAGCACTGCCCTGTATATTTTTTAACAAAACTTTTGTTTCCTTTATGTTTTTTATAGAGTACAAATATTCCAGCATTTACCAGAGGAGACGCTGAACAAAATAGCCGATGTCGTAGAAGAGGTGTGTAGCTCAACTATTTGACAGACTGTTACACAAATATTTGAACATTGAGCATGTAAATCTCCTGGTTTGCCACATATATTCAAGGGAAAGACTCGTAAATCCTGTTCCAAATCGCAAGCATCTTTGATAAAAAATGGGATTAGAATGGGCACAGAGCTTGCATGGAGTTTGCAGAGTTTACCGAAGGAATCCAAATATTTGGATAGAATGATTTGAAATTGAAGATCCATGCATGAACAATGTAACCACCACCTCGTAAAGCAATCATACCAGGCGCAGATCCAGAAGGGGGGGTAGAAACCCCCCTCCTCCTCCCCCTGCTCTGACACCCAAAAAATTATAACAATAAGTGCATCAGTAACAATGTGCTAAATTACATCTTTTTGTTAAAAATCTGAAATAAAAAATCTGGCGGGCCTGACCACCCCCCCCCCCCCCCAACAAAGATTCCTGGATCTGCCCCTGCATACTGATATAATATTCGTCACTAATACAAGAAAAATAAATCCAGAATTTTCTCAAGTTCTCTCTTTTTATGAAAGTGAAATCAGTTTCTCTCTGTTAAAAATGAAATCCTTGCTTATCCCTCGCCTTTACAAAACGAGGTACACAAAGTGCAAATATCCCATTGTAAGCCTACGGAGATCTAATGACACATTTAACGGTAACCCCATCCTTTCACTTATTGATAATAAGCCCGGGGTACTTGTCACATCACATAAATACCCATCATCTATCTGCGTTGCCTCGCGCTGGCAAAACCTTGCGTTTGAAAAAGGCAACCGTCTCTAACCCTCGCAATTGATCGACTGCAAAGTGGCAACATTTCTATGGCAGCCGCGTACGTGTACAATAATTGCTTTTCTCTTGTAACTATAACTGTCGCGTTCCATTCTTCTCATTTTTCATCTGTGATGGTTGCCGTGGAGACGGCCAGATGCAAATCATCGGCTGGAATGATGGTTGCTATGCAAGCATTGTCAGTTAGATAATAAACCGGGCTTTTATTTTTATTTTTTATTTGACTTTGCTTTTGTTGTGCATTTGGGTGGAATAAATGCCTTATCAGCCATTCAGCATTTTAAATGGCTATCTGCAGCAGAACAAAAATGAAATTTTCAGTTATTTGATGACGATAAACACGATATCTCATTTCTCTGAATATTTTACGACCACATTGACTCTTGTGTAAACAGAGCTGTGCCCAATTGTATCAGAGACCTAATAATTTTAGTTCGATTTCACACATTTCAGTTGATTCAGATATGAAAGTAAATAATATCTCAACTGCTTTTCAAGCTTCTGATTCTTTGGAGAGACCGGCTTTATATGCTGGGTTGATAAGATTGTGAGATTGAAAAAAGGAAAAATGCACCAAAAAAGTATTCAAGCATTTCCTTTTTTTTTTTACATAAACTCATACTTCCTTCTTCAAGGCTTAAATTTTGAGGATTAGTTTTTAATGATTGATGGCAAAAATGAAAAAAAGGAACTCATCACCTAAGAAACAACCACCTTTAATACTTTCATTCCCGATGATTTGTTATGCTTTCAACTCTTACAGCGTTATTTGTAAAAACCTTATTTGTTTATTGCTCAATTAAACAATTTCTTAAAATATTTTTATTTTAAAAAATGATCTTCTCTAGCGTTTCCATTTGTTTAAGAAAAGAAATCCAAATTGAACAATAAAGCTACAGTTACCTGTATATTTGTTCATACTAGTTTTTAAAGTTGATATACATCATGTGTTATTGCCATGGACTAAACTATCTCATTTTATTTTCCATTTTGAAATCTAGACATATTACGATGATGGCGACTACATTGTCAGGCAGGGTGCAGTTGGCGACACAATGTACATCATCCAGAAAGGAAAGGTACAGTGTATATACGTGTACATAACATTTCGTTTACATGTACAAGCCATTGCTGCACGTGTAGCTCTGGTAGAGTCTATGGGCCTTGTGCATAACTTGGCCTTCTTGCTTTTTAATAAACAATCAAATTTGTGTAAAGTCGGGATCCTGTAGTCAGTGGCATAACAACGGGGGGCACGTGCACACCCACACACCCACGTGTGTAAATGCCGGCAATCGTGGACACCCCATTGTCCCTAATCCTCTTATCTTTGTTTGTACTCTAATATTTTAGGCGACAGCTCTCATTGGTTTTGTACACGATTTGAGATCGTGGACGTTCGGTCAATCGTGGACGTATTGTTTGCGCCCCAATTCTTTTGTCCTACGTCCACGATTGCCGGTGTTTACATACTCACACACACACCCCCCTCCATTTAAACTCTTGAATTGTACAAAAACAATATATCAGTTGCCTTCAGTGCCCCCGTAGAAAAATTGGTGCGCCCCCAGGTGCCCCCCTTAGAAGTTTTACCCTAGTTATGCCGGCTCCTGCAACACCATTTATTTCAGTTACCAGTTTTTGTTAAGCAACTCTTCACATTGGTAAGCTTTTTTCATGTCTTGAAACACAATGGAAGTTGGCATTGGTAGCCCGAGGTGACACAGTTTTCAATTTTGACGAATAGCTTTTTTTTATAAGATGGAATTTTGCGTCGTGGTGATATAAATCAAATTATAGGTTTTGCCCTTTACCAACGTTTAAACACTGCATACTCAGTGTGTTACCTCCCGAGTGAAAGTTGGAAAAAAATCACTCGGGTGAGACTCGAACTTTTTCTTCAAAAAGTAGAATCGCATTCACTTTGAATGGACTCTACTCTGTATTCCAGTCCACACTTCTCTTTCAACTCTTGATTGGGCATTAATAATACAGATATTAATTCCCAGCACGGCATGGTAGCTTTTCATGATCGATTGACTCGGGAACTCCAACCGCAACGTTTGATTCAGCCGCAGAAGTTACTTGATGCTTTCCAGAAATGTCAGTGACCGGCTCTCAACCTTCGGAGTGATGTTTACTTGTATGATCTGTCACACTCAGCTCTAGGGCACACGGAGTTCCTTCCAATGCTTTTTTTTTTTCTGAACACAGCTAATTAACGCGAGAAAAAACATACAAAATCCCCATCAATCCTCGTGGGGGGAATGGAAATGTAGAATTGGATTATCTGGTAGGGGACTGCAGTGGGTACATATTACCGGAGGGGGACTATTGATCAGGAAATGTTATGGTAATCTTGTAGCGAAGGGAGGGCTCATTTGAAAGTTGGCGTGCAGAGCCTGGAGATAAAACCGTTACTGTCAGTGAATTTGCATATTCATAGGCATCTGTACAAAGCCATCACAGTAAAACTAGGACATGTTTTAAAATCTTGCTAACTTTGATTTTAAGTTCACCGACAACGTTCTGTGGAAAGAATGTTGCAACCTGACGCCACTTTTTTCCTTCATATATCATCTCAATAAAGGTCAGTCACTGCAAACATGTTGAAAAGACATGAATCTGGGACTGAGAAACATTTCCAATTTTGTTAAGAAATGCTACAATTTTCTTGATTCTCCATAGACTTTGCACACTTGTAACATCACAACTATCACAAATTGATGCTCATTGTAATTTGTGATTTCATTTTCATTGCAATTGAATTTAAAGAACTGCCTCTCTAAATCTATAGAGTAAATTAACTTGCTTGCATAAAAAAAAGCTGTGATGAAGTTATGGTTCTGTTTACCATGTTTTAAGCAGAGAATCTCCTATAGCAGCTATAGCAGA
Organism: Patiria pectinifera; assembly: GCA_029964075.1. Taxonomy (NCBI): domain Eukaryota; kingdom Metazoa; phylum Echinodermata; class Asteroidea; order Valvatida; family Asterinidae; genus Patiria; species Patiria pectinifera. The sequence goes on from CM057136.1 coordinate 11,780,358, forward strand.
AAAAGTCTGCACTGACAGTTAGCACATATCACAAGTAAGCAAGGAATGTTTGCCTGTTGGCATGTCCACATTTGGTTAAAAGGGATTCTGCCTTCTTTTTAGCACAGAATTTTTCTGCCTGTGCTGCAGGCATAAGAATACTAGTCGTACATACAGAGTTCCATGGCAGGATGAGCTATGAAATTTGGCCCAGTCTTGGGGGTCCCTTACATTTTGTGAATCACCAACCAATTCTTTCTTTTTTTCTTTTTCTTTTTTTTGCATCGCAGTGCCATGTGACGCAACGACCAGGTTCAGGTGGCAGTCCACGACTCACCAACACGTTAAAGAAGGGAGATTACTTCGGTCAAGGATCATTAGATGGGTAGGCAAAATTAAACTTTCCTTTCTTTTCAAGCATATTTTGTATATGCAAAATGACGCATCCTTAAATGGGAGAAATTTGAATCAATTGCCAAAGTATTATGTAAGATTCCTAACTATGGATTATGGTTCACGCTAGCAGTTAGAATATTTGTTTTCAGTTAGATAGTTGTAATTGTTCCTGCTCAATAATAGTGACCATAAACTTAATAAATGTAGCAAACAGCACTTTTTGATTTCTGTGTACTCACAGTGATTTTTTTTTGTTCCCACAACAGGCGAGACGAGAAACGGGACGCCAACGTGATAGCTGCCGACAAAGAAGGCATAGTCTGTCTGACTCTGGATAGAGAGTAAGTACTTCAGTAAACTGGACTGTGTTTGTCTACAGTAACAGTCCACAGTATGTAAAAGTTATAAACTGAAGGGGAGAGTTGGAGCCTTCGTGAAATGCTGATTCGCCAGAAGGCATGAAGTGAGGGAGGGTTTGAACAACAGCAGTCGTACAAATCTCTGCCTCTGGGCCACAGACTTGTCTGAAGTCTTGTGACGGGAGGTAAATCCATTTATGCAATGGCCAGTAATCTCCCTACTAGATCCTACCTCTAGGCTGCTTGTAACATCAGTGACATACTTTCAACAGTGCTTTGTTGCTGGCTATGTAGTTAGAGTTGGAATCATCCACTCTCTGTGTCCCGTCCCAGCCCCCCCCCCCCCCCCCTCACCATCCACTAGGTCCAAATCCCCTTGGTGATGGTGGCAGCATTTAATCTCTTGCCAAATCTGTTCTCCATCACTCTCGGACAAGTATGTCAGCAGGGATGACATACAAAATGAAGAGAGTTCCTCTCCCGTAGTTGCCTGCGGGAATACAGGTGATACCGAAGTTCTGCATTAGTGACAAATCTCCTAATTAAGAGATGGGAATACGTGTATTTTGTCCCTGGATTTAATGATACTGTGTTACTGCACGGGTGGAAATATCAGAGTGTTTGTCAGCTGTGGGATTTCCTGTGTCCCTTGGCAGGATTCTTTACCACAATCATTTTTTTTTAAAGCTATCTGGCGCTTTTTAGAATTGATATCGAATCATTATGTGAACCATGAGAGCTGAGCCTTATATCCAAAAGACCAACTATACAGTGTTTAATATTATTAATAATAATAATAGCAGGCATTTACTAGCACTGTTACGCCGCAACAGGGTATCAAAGCCCTTTACAATTAATATTTCCCGTTTCAACGGGCAAACACTCCTGAAACTTTCTCAGCTTCCTAGGGAGTAAACAGCTCAAATGCTGCCTGTTAGGAGCAAGGAAGCTAAATCAACCACAATAATCATCTCTGCCCTCACAGGTACCCATTTGCTCCTGGGTGGAGAGAAGCCATGTGTGACAGAGTGCCTTGCCCAAGGGCACACACACCATGACCCCAGGCAGGACTCGAACCCACAACCTGCAGAATTACCCGCAGACCACAAATCCTATGCCTTTAACCACGAGGCCACAGCACTCCACATTTATCAGTTTGATTTACAGAGCCGCATTGTTCGATTCATTAAAAAAAAATTAAAGATTTCTTTATTTGTTTCTGTACTTTTTGCAGTTCTTTCTTGCAAGCCACTGGAGGTCCTGACTCCTTCATCTCCAAGAGCGTTGATGACAGCAAAAACAAGAAGTGAGTTTTGCAGTCGTGATCGAGTTGAAATTCTGAATTGCAAAATAAAAGAAGTAATCTGGTTGACTTTGATTCCTATTGATACTTCTTCCTGCCGTCTTAGTATTCATGGAATATAAAGTGAGCACAACGGAAATCCGAATTCCCAATGCTCAGTTGTACGGTAATGAACCATCTTTGCAAATGCTGAAATGCAGTAGGATCATCTCATTATCAGCACGTTAATAAGAGGCAGGTTTGCAGTACTAGCAATTTGAGTTTAGAAATAGCAGATCTACAACCTTTTGAAAAAACTTACAACCCCAAATCATTTCTGAGTTCAGACAGAAGAAATATTACACTAAGTGAAGCTTTTTTCCAACTTTACTTCAGTCTGAAAGTACAAAATTGGTTTATAAATTGAAACAACATGTGAACCTACGTCAGTAACCTGGGACTTACCAAATGGTGCCGTTTTAAAGCACCAATTTGCTAAAAAAAAAGTGACCTATTTAAACAAAAGAAACGCTGCTAAGCAGAATACATTGGCAAAAAGAATAAGTGTTATAAGCAACCACAGAGACTGTCTTGGGCTAATCTGATGGTGTTGCTTAACAGTTAATATGGATGTGCATACAGTTAGGGAAGAATGCAAAATTAAACAAGGGGTAACTCGAGGTTTTACCCTGATGTACGCTACAAAACCCTGTTGAACCTCGTAAAACCTCGAGTTAAACCTCAAGTTACAGGCGGTAACTCGAGGTTTTACCCTGAGGTACCCCACAAAACCCTGTTAAACCTTGAGGTAAACCTCCAGTTACAGGCGGTAACTCGAGGTTTTACCCTGAGGTACCCTAGAAAACCCTGTTAAACCTTGAGTTGAACCTTGGGTTACCGCCTGTTTAATTTGCATCCTCCCCTTTTGCAGACACGGGGATTTTTGTAATTTCACTTATTTTAAGCAAACTTTTCCTTTGAAGTTAGCAAGCCTTTTGTTGTGCTGTGCTAACTGTTTACGGTCACTGTGAAAAAGATGAAGGCTCTGATGGCAAAAAATCATGTGCTTAGATGTGACTTGAAGTCAAGTGCTATAGTTCCTGTATTTTTCAATGATTGTTTGTTGTTGGTTTTTTTTCAAATCCTATTTTGATTGGTCAGGGTGGATTCAGAGTTTGCCGACATCAGACTACCAGACATCAGTGTTGTGGCCACATTGGGAGTGGGAGGTTTCGGCAGAGTGGAACTTGTAAGTATCCAAGTCAAAAGTCTTAATCGATTGTTATTCTACACACAAACAAACAAAAATCACGAAATAAGCTTTTTAAAGTTTGAAATTGCCATTTGGCAGTACAATGGTGCAAAGCCAAAATTTGGAGGGGTTGTCGATTTTTCTTTTGTGTTCAGGTAACCTTAATCTATAAGTCTTCTTTACTTTTCTCCAATTATGTTTGTTCTGTCGATCACCTTCAAAACTTATTTCATCCCGTGTTTATTATGTAGTCGTCCACTCACTATACCACAACTGAAGGATTTTAAATGCCATTTTCTCGAGAATTAGTTTTACAACTTCAAGTAAGAGGTTTATATTTCCGTTACTGAACTCAGTGCCCCTAAATGCTGTACACTATTGGAAAGCTCTTGTTCTGCAGAATCCAGAGATAAAAATATCTTAATTCTTAAAAAAAAAAAATCTGACTTCAAGCTCATTTTGCGGTGACAGGTCACAGTATTAATTCAATTTCAATACAATATTGGGCTTTTGCCCTTAATTCACTGATTTAATTTCATCTGCCCAATGCGATAATATCATCATACAAAATAGGAAAACAATATACATGAACTGTTATCTTTTTGATTCATATATTCCTTAACTGTATGATTGGATTTTAGATAACCATCGACTTTCCTAAATAAGGCCTGAAGGTGCCGTTAAAAAAACAACAGACAATTGGAAATGCTGTCAGCCTGCGGCTTCTATGGGCATTTATATCTGGCCGCTATGGTCACTACTATATAAAAGGGTTTAAGAAAAACAGGAAATTACCAAAAACCTGCAGTAATGAATTGATAGGGGCTATTGCAGGGGGTAGTGTGTTGTGAAATCAGCTGTCTTTGTGGACTTTTTCCCCCGATGCCTGTGGTTCTCTGGAGAAGCATGCCAGAGGGTAGAAAATCAATTCAAATTTGTTTATAGCGAGCTGAAATGTTTGTCAGCTTGTCAAAAAGAACCCCGGCGCAAATAGTTGATGACTTGGAGATAGTGAGTCAAATCAATTTTGTGTCAGATTTGATGTTAATAATACGTGTGTAATTCAATTCAGAGCAGTTCATTATTTCAATTCAGCTCAATCATCATAACATTTATTTCTATGAGAACTTCAACAATATTTGAGGAAAAAAGAGTTCATTCAAAGTAATGGAAAATCTGAGTGAATAAGTATGCCTATGTCTACGTGTACAATGTAGTTAAAATGACTGCTAGTAATACATTTTCAAATGGATCTGTTTGGATTTGTCATGTGAGCTGGCATTGCTTAGTACCTGTGCACTTTCAAATAATTCAGTATTCCATTGTTGGAATTTACATTTGATCGAATATTCAAATATTCAACCATTGAGGTAAAAAACAATTATGAATACCATGTATGTATTGATACATTTTTGTGAGAAAGAGCCAACTACCGGGGGTAGATGATATTTGACAGGTTTAATGATGCAGATTACGGCTAATATTCTTCACGGAAGCTCAAAAATCATGCGCATAATATGTCTGCTTCCACAAAATGCAGCATTTGACAAACGATAAAACCTTAGACGTGTATGTTCGTTTTTGTTGGTTGCTTGTTATATTATGGGTTTTATTTAATTTCAAATGTTTTTAGGTCTCTCATATTTTACTGTTTTAAATATTTATTTTTATGGATACTATATGTAACTTTTTACTGATAGCACATAGGAGATCATATCTCTCATGAAATTTTTAACGTGACTAATAAAACGAATCTTGAATCTCTCAACTTATACATGTACGTATAAAATTACATCACAGTCGATTTTCATCATCTTCTGCAGACTGCTCAAATTTTTCAAATATTCTATTTGTTAAAATGCTAGTCGGATATTTGCTGGATGATGGAATATTCGAATATTTGGTATGTTCGGCACAGGGCTAGCATTGCCCCAAAATACTGCTTGCAGGGACAGGCAGACAGATTTTTTGGGGAAAAAACATGTGCTTGAAGAGAAACAGCATGTGACAAAGAGAGTGCAGAAATATATCCCAAAGGAGACCAACAAACATTTGAAAAGAAAAACATAAAATGAGACGCGGCATTTTGAGTTGTCACGAAATGTTTTCCTCTCATCTTCCAAAGATAAGAATGCTGTTTAATGGACTTGACAGATTGCAACATTTTCACACCCTTTTAACTGAGTGCTCAAGAGGCAAGTTTTCATTTGGGTTTAAGACATGGTGAGCTCGGGGAATATGTGCATGGATGAGCTGTGTTAAGACCTAGATGATTAAAATGAGGGTAGTTGTGCGTATCATTTGCTAAGAGCCTGCCATTGTAAAAGAAACCTGTATAAATATGTATTGACAAGCTTGATTGTCAAGTCTGAAATGTGACAGCTATATAAAAGGCAACTGGGACAAGCAATGAATGTGTGAGAGCATTTCTGCGTTGTTGTCTGTAAAAATATGAAAGGCGATATTTTGTTGTCGTGAGATGATGCCTTAAGGGTTAAGTTGTATCTTTTTTCACGTAAGGTTACAAAGGGCTCCTGCTTTTCACCCACACTAGCTTAAAAAAACACCATTTTTGTATCAATCAGGTCAACTATGCTGAATAGTATGATTTTATCCATGATGCAACTCCGAGGAAGTCTTAACTTCTGCCAGGGCATTCGTTCTTCAGAATGAAGTATCGGGTCGAAAAGATAACAAGAAAAAACAGCAAACAAAGAATACACTTTTAAAGGTCATCCTTCTAAGTAACTATACAGATTGTACATGTTACAAACCCTTAGGACCCTCCCTTAGAGTCAGTGTAATTCTCTCTCAACGTTTACTCTAGAGATTTTTCTCTATCACTACGCGATATATGTTTTATGCATGTGGGGTGTGATGTCTAGGATTCTACTTTGCCTTTCCCGACTTTTGTACTTTTGTAATCGTCTTGGACATCTGCGGTTGTTATCCCCCCCCCCCCCTTCCAGGTCCGAGTCAACGGCAGGAACCAGACGTACGCCCTCAAGCAGCTGAAGAAGAAACACATCGTGGAGACGCGGCAACAGGAACACATCATGTCAGAGAAGAAGATCATGTTGGAGTCGCGATGCAATTTTATTGTCAGGTAAGGCAGGACAGGATTTTGTTGAAGAGCTAAGCCGCGTCTAAATTAGTCGGCTACAGCTCACAATTACGCATGCGCCTATGGAAGCAGCTGAAGCCACTTCCCAAAGACATGTGTGTTATGGCTATCCATAGCCATATACTTCAGTTGCAGCCCTAGATTGGATACCTGAACTTATTCATATGTGTAAATTGTTGATGTACCCTAAAGTGACGCGGCCCCCAACGTGGCACACTTTGATTTTTCGCCTCTACAGCCTGTCTAAAAAAAAAATGGTACAATCTGAAAAAAAATTGGTTAAATATGAAATTTCAAAATAAGTCATTCTTACTTGGCATAATATTAAAGAACAAAGACTGGGCTTTCCAATAGTGTTTGTTTGATCTTATTTGCTTTTGTCAATACAGAGATATAATCAATTTAGTGCAATACACCAAAATCAATTTTGTGCCACTTTTATGCATGGGCTGAGTTGTTTCAAGTACTGTGCCATGCTGTCTTGAAGCTCACACCCAGAAAGTGGCACAAACTCGATGTTTGTCTTCCGTAGTAAACTTGAGTTATCTCTGGATTGACAAAAGCAAATGAGATGAAACAAAAAGTATTGGAGAGCCTGGTCTTTTTTCTTTAATGTGATGCTCAAAACGACTTTCTTATGTTGAGATTTAATATTGAAAAAAAAATCGTTTTCGATTGTTCCATTTTTTTGGAGACAGGCTGTAGTGCTTTGCTAGAGCAAAATTTCTACCTTAAGCTCTAAAGATCCCCGTTCATAAATCTTGAGTTCTTAACACTCCCGTTCATATATCCTTAGTTTATGTACCTGCTACAAAGTTCCAGAAAACTGTTCTATTTTGGCGTGATTTTCCAATTTTATTTTGAAGTGCGCAATGAACCCTTTTAAAATGCACCCAAAAATAAGAAAATAATTTTCTGACAAACTTGTAGTTGGGTATGTGAGTGGAGATAATAATGATTTGTCAGAATTAATCAACTTTAAAGAAATTCTTAAATGTTAACGTGGGATTGTCCGAGATTTGTTCAAGTGTGCCACGTTGGGGAACACTTGGCTTAATTTGTGCCTGATATCCGAACACCACCGTTTCTGAATTTTGGACTGGATTTTTATGATCCTGAAATTGTTCACAAAGGTTCAACAGCAAGCATTATTAAGGTTATAGTACCAGTATTTAACTGTATGAATTTGAAGGTTTGTCAACAAAGAGGTTTGGCAACACTGCATGAGAAAAGTCGAGGGAAACATCAAATTGCGCCATGTTTAATTGAGGACAGGTAGTGTCCTCATAGCTTCAGAAATGATAACTTTTAAATCATAGTTAATAAATGCCATCTAATAAATCCCAATGTTGGAGCTAGTGCATGTGAAACATCAATTTATGTTTTGGATTTAATTTTCCAGATTATACCGTACATTTAGTGACAGCAAGTACTTGTATATGCTGCTGGAGGCGTGTCTAGGAGGGGAACTGTGGACCATCCTCAGGGACAAGTAAGTTATCGCTAAAAAAATGGTGGAAAAAACAGTGGACGTGCAGACACATTAGATGGCATTATATAACACCTGAATAGATCTTTGTCATTTGATTGGTGGAATTTAGTCACATTACATTGAATCATTTGCCCCATTTCATTGACAAATATTCCATTGTATGATTTACGTCATACATAGTGCAATTTGGTTCCATTCAAGGTTTACGTTTTGGTTCCATTCGTTTCGCTCCATTGCACGCACCTCGATATCGATCGCAGAGCATGAACTTGTCAGCCTTAAAGTTACGCGTTGAGTGAACATAATTTATGACCAACCGTATTGACACCGTGTCGATCGCAACCATTAAAACGAACCCTGAAACTTATTAGTGGATTTATAATTTGTTGTGAATTGCCATGGAAATGAAGTAAAATAAAGCCTAAGTATTTTTTAAGTAAAATATCAAATGACAAGGATATAGGTGCTATATAAAACAAACAATGATTTTTTTTAATTCATGCAATGGAAGGAATATTTTGATTCAGTGAAAGATTGTCTTTTCCATTCAACTCGGCTACGCCTCGTTGAATGGAACAGTCAATTTATCACCTCATGAAAATATTCCTTCCATGGCACTCATAAACATTCATTATTTATAAACTATCTGGCCACCCGCGAGAGCTCCAATGTGTAGGGGACACCATGTGTGCACACATCTGTACATATATGTTAGACCTTCTCTTCCTTAATTCTGTTCTCTTTGTTGCCCCAGAAATCATTTAGTCCATAGCATTTTACTGGGGGTACATCTTAGATTTCTACAGACCAATTTGCAGGGTCCCATTGTCCCATGCTGCACTTTGTTCCTGGTACCCGTAAGGCCAAAAACACTGGTTTGTGCACATATGGGGTATTCTTAGACGTAACTTAATTTGTCAAACATGAATTGGTGCACGAAGTTGTGGCTTTTGATTTCATTATTCCATTCCCTAAATTTTTGCCTAGGCTGACCCTCTTTTTTCTCACCTTGTATTGTGAGTTCCTTGTTGACAAATGCATGAAGGGCAGATGGCCCTGCGAAGTATGATTTTTATGACACAATCATTCCACTCCGATGCCCATGAATGATTTGTATCCATATCCTGCAGGGGTTCGTTTGACGACGGTACCACGAGGTTCTACACAGCGTGCGTAATAGAAGCGCTATCCTACCTTCACAATAAAGGCATAGTGTACAGAGATCTCAAACCAGAGAATATCCTACTAGACAGCCAAGGCTATGGCAAACTGGTAAGCATGGGAGCTAGTACGTACTTCACCTAAAAGTCAAAGCAAAGTCACCACAACATATTGTACAGGGTGGTGCAAAAAGAAGGAAACCCACTTTTGACAGCAATTTTCACCTGCTTGTTGAGCATATTTCAAAAATTAAATTTAATGGTATTAAGATATTGATCTTTAAACATAAGTGTCGAAAAAATGATTGCAAATGCATATTTTGAATGTGAGATAGGGTAGTTTAAAAATTTCATGTGCCAAACCTGTTTGTCCACGGACAGCTTTATTCCATCCGCTTGACTGAGCTCCGGAGCTTAATTTGAAGACAAACACTACACTAGAAGTACACGTGGACAACAGTGATTTTGGTGACTTGTATTCAAATTAACATAATAACACTTTTCTTGCAATTTTTGTACAGAATTTTTTCACCATGTACATGTATTGTTGAAGAGCTTTACTTCACTACATTATATAAATAAAACCCAGAAAAACAGTTTAAATAAGTTAAGTAAGTAGGTTAAATTCCTGTCAAAAGTGGCTTTCCTCCTTTTTGCACCTCCCTGTTGTTGCATGTGTGGTTTGCAGTTATCTTAATAGAGATGTTTCGCATCTGAACAGATATGTCGACGCTTTCTTTCAACTATCCGTTACCATTATCAGCCATTTTGTTGTTTTGCATCGTGTACGCATACGCTTAGTTATCAGAGCCTAATCATGTTTGCCAAAAATCAAATCTTTCTCATTTTAAAGTTGAATTCGATGAAAAAGCTACCAATTACAATACCCGCCTCGTTTTTTCCTTCAACAGGTTGACTTCGGTTTTGCCAAGAAGATCAATCAAGGCCGTAAGACGTGGACGTTTTGCGGCACCCCAGAGTATGTAGCACCTGAAATCATCTTGAACAAGGGTCACGACTTCTCTGCCGACTACTGGTCACTCGGAATCCTCATGTTCGAACTCTTGACAGGAAGGTGAAATATACTTAGTCTGAATTTATTTTTCAGTCAAAATTGGTCAAGGATGTTCTCGGTCTTGCTTACATGTGCAGGGTTGTGAATCCTCACAAGTTAATCATAATTCTTTCAGTTTCAAGTCAAGTAACACGCTGCTTGAGAATACTTATGATATAACTTATGTGACGTGTAATTGGCTTCACTCTTAATCTTTATGTATATATTGGAATCATGTGTTTTGTGTCCTTGAGCAAGGCGTTTTGCTGTAATTGCTTTTAATCTTCGAGAGTTGGCTTCCTGTTAGGAAATGTTTTGTTCGTTTTTTTAAAGTCCAGGTTTTGATGGGAATTTTGTGTCACCTACATGTAAACAAAATTTTGGGAGACACTAACCAGTCCTAAAATTCTGTATGACTGTAGACCTGTATGTTAAAGTATAGCTCTAACAGTCCTGAATCCTCCAATTTTAATATTATTTTGCACACCCCCTAGGGAGTTAGGGTTAACGGGTTACTGAGGTCAAACATCATCTAGGGGTCATGTGAGGTCGTTGTTTAAAACTGCACAAAATTTGACCTTTTTTTTTAGAAAACACAACACATATAGGGATTGACCGCGGAAAAAGGGATAATGGGAACACAATGCTATCACCCCACAATTCCGTCTGGCTGGAACGTCCGTATGTTGTCAGACGTCATCTGGGGATCATGTGAGGTCGTTGTTTAAAACTGCACAAAATGTGACTTCTCTTTTTAGAAAACACAACACATAATTGGATTGACCGTGGAAAAAGGCGACACACGCGATGCGCGGATCACTTGTTTATATTAGGGAGATGAAAATTTGTAATATTGGGCTTTACCTTTTACCAACGTTATTTTTATTTTTTAATGCACTTTAGTGCTTTCTAAAGGCTTGTGAAAAAAATCATAAGTTTGCTGAGATTGGATTGTTTTTCTTTCTTCAAAATTGACATGTTATAAAAAAAATATTTGTTTATTTGAATATTTTCAACCTCCTTTCCACCCCATTGTAGCCCGCCATTCACGGGGTCTGACCCCATGAAGACCTACAACATCATCCTGAAAGGCATGGACATGATTGAGTTCCCCCGTAAGATCACCCGCAACGCTGCCAACATGATCAAGAAACTGTGCAAGGACAACCCAACGGAGCGCCTTGGCTACCAGAAGAACGGGCTCAAGGACATCCAGAAACACAAGTGGTTTGACGGCTTCAACTGGGAGGGGCTGAAGAAGAGGACCCTGGCTCCTCCCATTGTGCCCCATGTGAGTATGCACATGAGTTTTGGAATAGACTAGCCTGTTAAGCCACGCCCCCTTAAAGAAATTTGCCTAAAATGTATTCAACTGCTGCAAAGTGTATCTTTGCCTTGGCATACTCATTGCATATACAAGCCTCGAGTTTTCTCTGCGTAGTCACAATTGAGGGAGTCACGATTGAGTCATTGTATGATTTGACTCAGAAAAATTATTTTCTGCTTAAAATAATGAAATTGGTGGAAATATGCTAATTTTACCACTTACACTTAAAATCTTAAACTGGTTGACATTTCATTGAAAAGTCAAGTCAAATTGATTTCGGGCACCACAATTATTTTTTTTACAAGCTTCAAGTATGTTGGTCAAGTATGCATATGCTTCATACAAATGGGCTTAGTACTCGGGCAGTTGCAATTTTATAACACCCCTTAAGTGCAGACACAGTATGTTAAAGCCTATTTGGTTGAGGCCAAGTTTTGCAGAGGCAAATTTACACTCCATTTTGGTGATAAAAATACAAAATGTATTCATATTTAGTATTCATAAAGACGAAAGAACAAGGGATTCCTACTTTATTTAGTCACAACATCTTTCATCAAAGTTGGTCATCTTCACTCTGTTATTTCCTCTTCATTTTTTTACCAAAGGTTCTGTCACTTGCACAATACAGTAGAAAGGTCAGACAGAAACTGTGTTTTGATACCCTGTGTGAAAAAAAACCCAGTTTTTCTCCAGTTTCTGCAAAGTTTCTATCCCTCATTCGATCCCCACCCAACCCCTAAAAAAATTCTACCCTTGTTTTGAAACCCCAGGGCATTCAAATTTGTCCTTGCTTTTTTCCCAAATTTTGCTTGGAGTTAAATGTGCAGTTTCTGCTTGTTCCTTCTTTGGAATTAATATGAAGAACAAATTAATCAGGCCGACGCAGTGGTCAAGATAACCAGAAATATGTTCTTATAGTAAGTTTTGGCAAGTTGCGTCTTTAAGCTCTGGCAGGAGCTTCTACATCTCACTTTGTGGTCGGTCGGTCTGTCTGTCTGTCTGTCTGTCCCTGGAAAATTGACCAAAAGAAGGACCCATAAGTTATCCACAAAATATAGCTACCAAATTTTAATTTTCAAAAGAGCAAACAACATAAATTAAATACTTAACAAAAGTTGCAATTGCAATTGTTACAATTAACTGGAAAAGATGTTTATGAAAAGTTTATAAATGGAGGCAAAATATGTGGAGTAATGTTTTAGTCACGTGGCATTTATCACAAATGGCTGTAAATCTAGGTAACATCTAAAGTATGGTGTTGCATATGAAAGGGGAACTCCCAAGCTAAACGGCAATGTGACTATAGAGGTCGCTGTTCATATGGGTCTGTGTAAAACAGCATAGATTTCATGCAAGACTTTCGTACAAGATGGCCAGAGCTTATTGCGCACTCGCACTTGTTTCTCCTATGGTTGGGCTCCAAAATGAATGACAGTTGAATCTTTGTAATTTTGATACCAATTATAGCAATTCTCCCCAAAATTTGAATTTTTTGGTATTGCCTTTAAGTGTTTTCCTGGATTATTCAATATTTGTTGTGAATTTTGAGGATTGTCAGTTTTGGCTGAGAGATTTTGTAATTTGCTTCCGAGACTTCTCCTTTTCACTTTTTTAAAAATGCCCTTGCTTTGTTGACTCACCTTAATGCTGTTTAATTTGCCTTTTCTCCCGGGCAAAATATCCCTTTGGTCTATGCATGAGTGGTTACATACTTGCAATCACTAAAGCATGCTTTATCTTACCAGATTATATTTTTTTCACTTTTACATGTGCACGTACTTTTATAAGTTCTATCGCTTTGGTCAAAAGTGGTTGAATTCTTAGAAAATGCAGGAAAGTGCATTTTAAAAACAAAATTTATACAGACCATATTCCTTAGTTTGTCATTCAAAAAAAATTGCTGTAACAAAATTATTATTATGCTATATTTTTTCAGTGGAGAAATTTTCTCGTTTCATTATACAATGTACAGCCTTTCTCACTTACTTTGTGTACTAGTTTAAAGTCGCCTTTGATTTCAATTTCTTTCTTCTATTTCTGCAAAAGAGAACTGTGCTGGATGTTTTTTCCTTCTCTTTCTAACCAGATTTGTATTGCATTTTGTTTTGTCCTTATCAATCCTGCAGGTCCGGTCCAACTCAGACACAACAAACTTTGACGATTACCCACCAGACACGGATCCTGTACCGCCTGACGATATGTCCGGCTGGGACAAAGACTTTTAACGAAAGAAACCTTGCAATGTGCCTGATAATGACCTGGCCATGCACTCAATTCAAGAAACACAGAAATCAAGCAATCTATGTACAGCACAGCTGTTATACAGTTGTTGTGGAATTCCCGATCTCGATCTTGCAGTTGGCTTAGAAAACCTAGGAGCATTGAAGGAGCCCACGTTATAAAAGGGTCATGCTGTTGCACAACTTTGTCACACCACGAGAGAGTCTAGATCCCAACCTCGGCAAGTGGGTCTTCATGCACTGATTGGAGATGGTTAGATGACGATGCAGTTTGGAGAGTTCATTCTAGCACAACCTGGGAGAGTCTAGACCCCAACTCGGCAAGTGGGTCTTCATTCACTGATTGCAAATGGTCGGGTGCCGATGCCGTGATGCGCGTGCCGCAAGCTGCACCCGGTTCCAATTTCGGCTAAATTTTGAGGTGGTTTTAAAAAAAATTCTTTAAATTCTGTTTTTGTGAACGTGTATTTCAAGATGAATCTGAAGCGATTTCGGAAAAATCTCAAAATGCGATATCAAGACCGGATGTTTTCAGCAAGACAAGACACTGCTACCCCAGTGACGTCATATTGTCAATTTCCTCGCGGACATGTAAAGAATTTACCTTAGTGTAACCTGCAGTAAAGTGGAGAGCTTTTCCATCATCATCAGCATCATCATCATCATCATCATCAAGAGGACTTCAATCAAACAATTCGGATGCATGACGACACATCATGGAATACACACGATTACCTGGCATAATGAAAACTTATAATGGTTCCTATTGTCTGCAAAAGTACATCCAATGTGGAGTAGAAAAATACATATCTATGCATCTTCGTTGAAAAGAAATGTTCTGTCAAATATAAGGTGCAAGTGTGAATAGTGTGAATGATGTTTAATACAGTTTCAAGGCGGTCAAGCCAAGTGGGTTTTTTTTTTCAACTGAAAATATGAATTTTTTGTTTGTACGTCAGATGAAAAATGTACAATAAAGCACCCAGCCCATTTATTGTAAATAGACAATGTCATCAGGTTAAATTATGAAAAAGCTAATAAATTTGATAAATGTGATAGAGAAAGTTTACAAACTCATTGGAAATGAGTGTCAGTCCTGAGAAATTGGACCACTTCTCCAAGAAATACGGTCAGTAAGTCACAACTATTAATTTTGCTTGAAGATGTGAATTCAGTTTGGTGAGATCATCGATTGCATAGATATCCTGCTGCCTTTATGCTTATTTCTCATAGTCGTCCCTCCTTTTTGTTTACTTTCAGGCATTGTTCGAATGTCTCGATGTCCATATTTTAGTCTTTGTTATTCTGTGCAAGACTTTCGGAATCCGTTCGTTTCATGGAAACAGGTCCCATATGTAGCTTGAAACCCACAGACCAGTAACAAAAGAATTTAACACAACACTGATTCAATTTTTTTTTTTTCAGTGGAATTTTATTGACTCGGAAAGCAAACCGGTGTAATTTTGTACCCACATTAAGCAACTCAACCTGTTTTTATTTATTTATTCTTTTGCAAATTCATGACAATAATGTGCTTCCTGTAGCCTGAGCAAGTGTATCTGTCAAGTGATTTTTTAGTGTCATTCATGACCATTCTGTCACATGTGTGTGTTCTTGATTCAGCTGTGGGTAAACTGGGATGACAAACTGTGCGCACTAAAACTCTCTTGGGAAACTTATTCCTGTGACTGGGAAACTTTTGAATTTGATTCAATTTTTCCGGCAAGTGAATTTTGAATCAGAATTTGAAAAAAAGAGTGATAGTTTCTTTAACTTTTGGTCATTTTTTAAACTCTTTTTGGATGCACTTTGTATTTCTGGACACGTGGAAGACTATTTCCTGTGTCGTTTGAGAAAAAAAAAGGAAGAAACATTTCAGAGTCTACTATAATATCAGAATTGCCGATGCTTTCATGTCTTTTTCCAAACCAACATTCGTTTCGGAACTGTTCAAAATCATTGTGGTGTTTTTACATGGATCTGTAAATTAAACTCAGTATTCACTCGATACAGAAACCAAGGTTTTGCAAGTCGGAATAGCAGAAAGTTTGGAACTTAAAAAGTTAAGTGTTTATTTACAAATGATAAAATCCTTTTAGCAACTCCAAAAAAGTCTACGCAACGGAGGAGCAAACCATCAAAACTACAGCAAGAAAAATCATATATGTTCTATTAATTTATATACTGTGCTGCATTGATTTTAGAATATGATCAACTGACTCTCATAGTGGAATTTTTTTTACAATTCCAAAATGATTTTAAAACCACAAGCTACATTTTTCATGTACATGTATTGGTGTATGTTTGGAACCTTTGCAAATAGATCGATCCATTAAAGATGGAGTAGATCATTTGTCATTTGTGCATTTGTTTCGTTTGAAGCAACAAAAGTACTCACATCTATTAAAAGATGGGTGCTTAACAGCTAACCTGATTAAGTTTTTGCTCTGTTGTATATTCCGGGAAAATAACATACTAGGATCTCAATTTCAACTCAAAAGTTGCCGAGTCATAGTTTGAATTGAGCCTGAAATCAGCATCCAGAAAATGTTCTCATTCAGCCGAATTTGCAGCAATGCGATGTCACGAACTGACGCGCGCGTCGTGTCAATGCTTGCTCGCACCCATTCACGGATTCGCCCAATTACAAACTAACTACTTGCGGAAATTTCCGTCATTTGACTCATCTGTGGAAGTGGACTTCTTTTATTGTTTTCTTCAAAATGACAGCATGCCAGAAGGAATAATTTCATGGGAAGTTTAGTGCCATTGCTATCTTTAAACCAAGTATGCTTTTTAGCAATAATTTGGTCAGTTACTTTTTGGATAGCTGCAAATTATATACTCTACCTTTAAGGGATCAGTCTTTTGAAGGTTGTTCACACAGTTGTTGTGGCAAGGTAACAACTGTTAGTGTTAATGGATTATTGACAAGTAAATGTAACAATGCAGTGAAACGCCCTCCAATTTGGAGCGCAGGCTCATTGTACGCAAGGAGTAATACAATTTTCTGGAAAGATTAATGGTACCGTGCCGTGTTTGAAGATGCTATTTTGTGGAAAGTGGAAAGTTTGAATACATTTTAAATGCTTTTGTGGGTAATTTCAAGTACGTTGCCTGATTCTTTTATATTCATTCATTTCAGGTTTGTAAATTTTATAAAACTATCAGGTGTTAGAAAAATTGGCTTGGTCTAGGAAGGTACTATGTCCACCTTTTAAAAAAAAAAAAGTCTACCATCAGTACTAAACACATGGTCACTCTTGATTGATTTTGTGTGACATGGCTTTTAAATATTGACTAATCTGAAAATGTGTCAGTTTTAAAATTTGCTGATTTGTTCGTTTGTTTGGTTTTTTTTTATATTCGGTGAACCCAACACTTTGTTTACTGTTTTACCATATTGGAGAATTATTTTGTGAACATTGGAAAGATGCTTAGGCGCGCTCTAGTCTGTCACCTGTAGAGTGTTTAGGATGGTTAACTAGTAAACCTATTAACTAGTTAACCTGGATTGTGGTAATTCAGTAATCCAATTGGTTATTGGTACCAACCTCTGTAGTCAGACTGAGGTCAACTAGTGTGGGTTCAAGTAGATTTTATGGAACTATAGTCAACTATGGGCTCCATACGCGAACAAAACTATAGTCAACTATGGGCTTTGACGCGAACAAGAGAGGGCGCTTATATACCATGTTTGAGAGCCCCGTGAACGGGACACACCATGTGCGCGTAATGGTTCGCGCACGTATAGCTCAAAGTACGCACAATATATTTTATTCTGAATGTGCTCAAAGCCATAGCGTCTTCGTGTGAGCATCAGCAATGCGTTGCAAGGTCAGTCCAAGTGGTCTCCCCAACTCTCCCTTCCTTACCGTTGAGGGGGTACTTGTGCACGGAGCCCATAGTTCCTGACTTAAATTTGCTCGAAGAATGCCGGAAAGCATTTTTGAATTCATTACTTATAAAGTGTAATAGCACTGACGTAATCTTGGGGAAAAGCAAAACGAGAAATAGGATGGAGGAATTGCATTGCTTAAAAGACATTGGTAGTGTTATTAGACTTGTACATAGCTTGTGGTAATATAAAGTCGTGTGTAGTTTTTTTTTTTTTTCATTTTTTTTTTTTGCTTGGTATTTTTTCCCCATTTGATTTACTTTACATTAGAGTCATGCCATGCTTTTTTTTTGTATTTTGGAACGTCCAGACAGTGCCTCTAATAATCATTTCTTTTTGAGCATCGAGAGTTTGAAATGTGGTTTTCCCCGATATTGAGGAGAACTTGACTGTTTTTGAGTAGAATGGAAATCATTGAATTTTACCAAAATTGTTAATGGTAATATTCAATTTTTGAATAATTATGGGATAATTCAATGAGGCAAAAAAGAGGTTCCGACAACTTATTTCAAACAATTTCAAAACAACTGTTTAATTTACTTGGCTTGGCATAATGGTGTTTTCAGGAACATGAAATAAAGCTTAAAACGAGATTGATCAAATGTCACTCCGTAAAAACTGTAAATGCCAAAAAAATGAGTCCTTTTGGAAATGATGACAGGTCCCAATCACAAACCGAATGCAAAATAACATACCATCTTACTTTCACAGAAGTCTGTTACTTTAAACTTGGTTGATCAATTTTAAATCTTAATTAAGGTGATTTGGATTTTGTGCCAAATTTATTGTTCTTATTGATTGTTTTTTTAAAAGATATTTTCAGATGTGTTATAGGAGGCATTTGGAACAGGTATTTTTGTTGGAATTTCTCTGCCTGGAAATGTTTGGAATTGTTGATAACTATCTACAGTACTGTGGGTTCAAAAATTGCACGACGGAACATTTTGTTGCACATGTAAGCTACTAAAATCAGCATGAACTTCAGCAGCCTATATTCATGTTTTGATTGAGCTTTGCAAGCCTTTGTAAAAAGGTCATAAATGATTCAGATTATTTCAATTCAGTGCAGCGTTTTATAATTGAGATTAAAAAAACACCCTTAATTTCAAGTGCTGAATCTTAAGCACATTGTTTAAAGGAGTAATTGTTTTCTTTCTTTGTGAACAATTGCCACGAGTGTTTACAGATAATATTTTGTTCTTTGAATTTTTTGTAATAATTTTTAACTATGCTTAAATTGTGGTCTTAATCAATTGAGACCGAAAGTCATTTTCTAAAAATCATTTGGTAGTGAATGTGTTTGTACAGCAGCTCCTGCAACCATTGAAATGTGGTATGGCGCCCTCTGTTGTCCCCTTTCGTTTCATCAGTACTTCAGTAAGGTATACAAATGAAAATCAAGTACAAAACATAATCAAACAGATGAGTGTATAAATTTCGTGTCATGCAGTTGAAGTGAGAAAAAAATCCGTTAATCAACCATTTTGTTATTCAGCAATGGTAAACATATGATGGCGCTAAACCAACTATTAACGACTATTTATGTGTATTTAAAAGTAGCTTTTTATTAAAAACATCTTTTATTATGTGTATTGAAAACTTACATTGGATTCAAGAATGCGAGTCATGTTTTTATAATAATACCTATCTTATTTTTTGACTACGTAAATAAAGTACAATTATTCTATAGCATACCCAATAAAAAATAGCATTCTTGAGTGAAGGTAATTTTCTTTGCAGTTTAAGTTTTCTTTTAACCCAAATGTGTGGCACGAATCATGCAATTTGCACCGGCACCAGACTAACATGTCACTTCTAAACACCTTGGACAGAGGCAACAAATTCATAAGAAAACCATTGAAGCGTGAAAACATACTCCAACCTCAGACTATAGAGTCAAGTGAGGAAGGTTCTTCAACCAGGTTGCATCAAGACCCTCATGCTAAGAAGCTCTTCAACCAGGTTGCATAAAGACCCTCATGCTCATTAGCCTACAGCCATCTCACACACCACTAACAGCCTGCAACTAGCAGTATTCTGTTTTCAGAGTCTCACTTCTAGATGTCTCTCAGAGACAGGAATCACATCCAAGGCAATTTTTAATCATTTGTTCTCAAGGACTTTAAGTTCAACAAGTGAGCTTGTCTCTAAAAAGGAAAAGTGTTTCCAACTTCCAGTCTGATCGATGGGGCTGCGAAAACAGATCTTGGACCTCTACTATTAATACTGAACAGCAAAACTTCAAATAGGAAATTTGTAATATCTAAGCCTCCACTCTTATCCTTCCCTTCAGTCTAGCAACAACAGAAGTCCCCAAACCCAACTCCTAGTCCAACATCGAGTCCCCATTAATTCCAAGTCCTACAAGCTCCAAGACCAATAAATTCCAAGTCCTGTGAATTTGCAGACCCATCCAAATCAAAGCCCTGCAACTCATGGTCCAACTCCCTCTTAGCTATCAACCAGCCAGCCTACTCTCCAGCTCCCAACCCTTTAGCTCCCAACTCCTCAACCTCCCAGCCTCAGACCCTCAGATCTAGAAAAATTTCAAGGGGTACCCCTTGCCATCTGAGATTTTGGCCAGAGCTGAAAATTTTCTAAGTATGAAGAACCTAAGGGTTTTAATTACGAAAACCGGAGAGTTTTTCAAGAAAGTGCCATGGCAGAGCGGAAAAGAAGAGAGCTGGCATGCAGAAGGTACACGGTTCAACCCTGCCCCATGCCACTATTTTATTTATTTTTATAAATTAACACTGCTGTGAGTAAAAATTCTCCTCCCGGGGTCCCCGGCTGGGATTTGATCCGGGGACCCCGGCCTGGCGGTCAGCGAGCTAGACCACCAGGCCACTGGCTTCTTCGAAAAATTTGTGCTCGGAACTTATATTTAAAGGTTAGATTGCGCAATTTAAAAAAAAAAATTGAGAGGTATGTGACCCATGCCCTCATTTGAATAATAATCAAAACACTGAATATTCAGAAGAAAACCACTATAGAAACAAACATGTGGTTCTTGACCAAATTTCAAATTATTTAATTAACTTTCCACTGTAGTTTGTACATAATTTACAGCACTATTTTAACATTTTTAAAATACAATGCACCCATAACGCATTAGGATGATTAAAGTTGTGTTGAATCAATAACAAACCATACCGTGTTTCTCAATGAACTACAATGTTGGCCTAAATTAACCTCCTTTAATAGCTTACAATCACATAAAATTAATTTGTCCCTGCCTTAAAATTTCAGTGTTTAATGTATACCAAATACACGAATACAGTGACTTTTTATGAACAATTTCTAGTTCTACACGTACATAAAAAGTTAAATAAGTTAAACAACACTGATTATAAAGTGTGCTACACACAATAGGTGGATACTGCCCTCTACACCGCCTTCCATAAATTAAAAAATAAATCTCAGAAAACAAATATCTCTGAAAACAAATATTTATAGATAAACTCTTCACAAAAGACAATAGAGGGCGCTTGTCACCGAGACACAAAAAATCACCTTAAAGGGAATATACAACATTTGCAAACATCGAAAAATAAAACTACCAAGTTTTTACAAAATACCTTACTAGGATGTTGGTTAATGACAGTCTCAAGCATCTTGTAAAATTATGGCACCTGGTGTGAAGTCATTTTCAAGAAAATGGTATTTTTGTATACATTTCCAACGGTGGTCGGCCGACCAGCGTTGGAAAAACCCAACTATTTTTCAACTACTGCTCCAAATTGACCATTTTTTTCAGTCCAAATTTTGTTTGCTATTGGTTACATGTTCATGAACGGGCAGGCCAGCTAGACTGGTTCCATTGCCTTACAATTTTCCATCATCTATAAATTGAACCATTTTATCTTTTGTGGAGTCAGGGAACCAGACTACTTAAACATTTTTGTTTTTCTTGGTTTTTCCAACCTTTTCGAACACAAAACTTAAAAAATGTCAGTGTAACAATATTTGATCTATTATACTAACCCCTCAAATAGTTCATTTCTGAAAATTACAGCAAAAACCAATGAAACAGATGTACATTCCCTTTAATTTGTATTTAATTTCGAGTACCAAAACAAACTTCTGAACTGTTCTGAATTTTTGATTTGAGGAGCAAGTCTCTAAATATTTACTCAAACGCACTAAACAAAACCCCAATTGTTTCTGAATAGTGTGACACAGGCACGTTTCCTTTCACCGTTACAATGACTGATTGGGCCGTTTTATACAAGTTGTGCTAATTATGCACAAATGGCTCATTACAACATTTTACAGTGATTTTTTCAATAATAAATACATACATACTTACTTAAGCCACCAGAATATCTATCAGTTTTACCTGGCACTACAGTTTTACAACCTGTAGGGAATTAATTCTGGTACAAACCATGGGCACAAGATGGGTGTAAACACGTCTTGTTTACAAACTCAACAATCTTTACTGTTCTTAGATTAAAGACACTTATTTACCGTGATTTACAACAAAAGCAAGACAGGAAAACAATCTAAAACAAGATTGAAATTGTTCTTACATTGAACAGATATTTATTCATCATAGCCAGTAAAACAGTGTTAACATGCGAGATGTGAAATGAAATTTTAATTAAATGAGAACACATGCAAATGAGACTCTGCGAGTGACATTACTGTGACTCACTGACATCCAAGACTTTAAGTACAGGTAGTATCTTTTTATTTTCCAACAATAAAATAATTTTTCAGCATCAAAACGTAGTCTTTTTTCAGTATGAAAACTTAGTCAGAAAGTGTGAGGGGTTGAATAACTAATACACTAAAGCGTATATACAATGTACATAATTAGCTGATAAAATAAGATGTTCTTGAAAAAAAAAGCACATCATCTTAAAAGTTTTCTCCAATAACAATAAATGTGTGCAAATTACATTTGCATATTCTATACACATCAAGTACCTATTTTCTTTGTAAAAAAAAATCAAAATTAACTAAGTTTTTGCAAAGTTTTATTTATGAACTTTAATTAAACTTCTAATAATACTGATTTCTCTTCTTTCTATTCTTGTTTTGTTTCTCGGGTTCTTTTCTTGTAGCCTTCACAAATTACTTTCTTCTAAATTGTGTCTTTGTCAAGCCTGTCTCTTCAACTGAACAAATGGAATTTTTTTTTTCTTGTGTTATCACTGGCAATGAATTACCAATATATTTTTCAGCATCAAAGAGTTATTTCTCTGTGGTTTGATATCATCACAATCTGGTGCAGTTTCAGGGCATTCAAGCATCAACAACAGCATCATCTGTGAGGTAACCGCATGAAAACTTGAAATACAAAAAAAAATTAACAAAATTAATATTTATTTCTGATCTTTTATCAGGGTAGCCTGTTCACATATGTGGTCTTCCACAGGGTCCTGGGCATAAAAATATAAATGAATAAAACAAAAAACTAGCAATTTAAAGATTTAAAAATGTATAAAATATCAAAACAGATAGGAAATAAGATAATCATAATATACCATAACCGAATATTCCTTAAATAAAAAGAGACGTTAATGGGTTTGCAACATAAACAATACAAATGTTTATATGAAAAAGACAATAGACAAAAGTGCATATTAAGAAGTTAAATTTAAGAATAAAATCACAAACTAGGCCATGTAAAAAAACAGAAAAAAATGTAACTGATAAAGATAATTGTAATGCATGCCATAGGCCTAGCAAGTTTTAAAATTTATTACCCAAAATTAAAATTGAATAACATGAAACTAAATTAAGTTAGAAAACAAACATTTAGTTGACTTTGAATTCACATAACATAAACAATACAAATGAGTATATGAAAAAGACAATAGACCAAAGTGCATATTAAGAAGCTCAATTTAAGAATAAAATCACAAAATAAGTCCGTGTAAAAACAAAAGAAAAACGAAAAAAATGTAAATGATAAAGATAGTAAAAAAAACGATTGAAACATAATTGTAATGTATGCCATAACAAGCTTTAAAATGTATTACCCAAAATTAACATTTTATAAAGTGAAATCTCAATTAAGTTAAAACAACAAACATACAGTTGACTTTGCATGCACATTCACACCCAAACCCCAAACGGTAACTTTAGAATTAACAAATAAACCCATAATTCACATAGAAATTGTGGTATTTTATTTTTAGTTCAAAGAAGTTTTTTAGCTTACCTGTTACGGTGTAATCTTGATTTCCTATTCTTGTGGTTTTCACAAGAGGCATTCAAAGACTAGTCCGAGTATCACCCGTTATCCATGGAGCCATCTCCTGTCTAACGTCTGATATGTCAAAGCATGCAAATTTATGCAAGCCGCGCGCCAGCCAATCGGAGTCGACTTTACTAAATCATGACATCATTTCATCCCGAAATCAGGACTAACGCTGTGATTGGTCAATTCGAATGCAGCGTTTTGTAATACGATAACAGCCGGGAACGCATTCACGTAACATGATACCTAGCGCCGCGCGCCGTGACATTTTTTTTTTAAATCCGTCTATGACGCGCAACGGGTGAATGACCGAAGACCCGATAGACCTATAGAAAGCGCCTGCTGATTGGTCAAAATCTAGGAAGTCAAGAGGCGGGGTCTTGCCTAATTAATCAGCAAATCTGTTCGCGCATAATACTATTCAAAGACTCCTAGAGGGAAAAATCAACTCAAAATGCGCCAAAAAAAATGCAAGTACAATGTAGATTCAAATTATTAACTTAAATTATAAAACTTAAAGATAAACTTTATTAGCAGATGAGATAAGATCTTCTTGAAGAAAAAAAACAACGTATTAAAAGTTTTCTTCAATATCAATAAATGTGTGCAAATTGGACTAATATTTTATACACATCAGTACCTATTTTCTTTGTAAAAACAATTTGGGGTCTCTGCAGCGAAACAAAGTCCATGGTCAAAATTAACTAAGTTTTCTCAGTTTTGTTTATGCACCTTCATGAAACTTCTGCTAGTACTGCTTTCTTTTCTTTCTATTGGCTTCTTTTGTTTCTCAGGTTCTTTCTTTTTGCCTTCATTAATTACTTTTCTTCTAAATTTTATGTCTATGCTATTGAACAAATGGAAATGTAATTTTTGGTCTTGTGTCATCACTGGCAGTGAATTGCCCATATATTTGTCGGCATCATAGAAAGACTCATTTCTCTGACGTGTGATATCACAATCTGGTGCAGTTTCAGGGCATTCAAGCACAACAGCATTATCTGTTCGGTAACTGCATAAAAACCTGAAATAAATAAAAAATTACCAAAAATTAATATTTATTTCTCATCTTTTATCAGGGTAGCCCATTCACATATGTGGTCTTCCACAGGGTCCTGAGCATATAAATAGAAATTAATTAAACAAAAACTAGCAATTTAAAGATTTAAAAATGTATAAAGGTAAAGGGACGAACCTGTGTTCACAGGAACGGAGTGCCCATCTCTCTTTCATTTAGCGATTGGGCCAGACTCATATGCTGCTGTGGGGGGATCGCCACACCTCCTCCACGGCGAGTCTCCCAGCCTCCAGCATGAATAAATGCCGGTACCCATTAACACCTGGGTTGAGAGGAGATTGAGGTGAAGCGCCTACTTAGTAGCAACACACACATGGCCACGGCGGGGCTCGAACCCACAACCTCCCGATCATGAATCCTGTGCTCCACCGCTAGACCACACGTGCCCCCAAAAATGTATAAAATATCAAAACAGACAGGAAATTAGATAATATAGGCCTACCATAACCGAATATTCCTTAAATAAAAGAGACGTTAATGGGTATACAACATAAACAATACAAATGTTTATATGAAAAAGACAACAGACAAAAGTGTAAATTAAGAAGTTAATTTAAGAATAAAATCACAAACTAGGCCAGATGTAAAAAAAAAAACTAATCAAGATGATTGTAACGCATGCCATAAGCCTAGCAAGTTTTAAAATTTATTACCCAAAATTAAAATTGAATAACGTGAAACTAAATTAAGTTAGAAAACAAACATTTAGTCGACTTTGAAGTCATATTCACACCCAAACCCCAAACCACACAACAGCAACTTTAGAATTCACAAGGAAATTGTGGCAATTTAAGTTTAAATTCAAAGACGTTTTTTAGCTTACCTGTTATGTAATCTTGTATTCCTCTCCTTGTGGTCTTGACAAGAGGCATTCAAAAACGTCCAGAGGGTAAAATGAACTCAAGTCCTTACTTCAAAATGCGCAAAAAAAATGCAAGTAGATTTGCCAAAACATTGCTATGTTTGAGTTGGTTTGTTTCAAAAATTGCGCATTGATGAAGCTTTCACTGATCCAATTGAACTAATGCAGACCAACGATTAACCAATTTACCATTAAAAATTCTAGCTTGCACAATATGTTTAGCCTTGTAATACAGAAAGTGTCCCGCGAGTAAAGGATCTATTTACAATTGGCAAATATTAATTTAATAGCAGAGACCAATTAAAATGATTTACATCCCTCATAATTCTTAGACTTCACTGCCCTCTTGCGACCAAAGTTACTTTAATAGGTAAAAACACAGTTGTGTGTTGCATGGAGGGTAAGAACGCTGTTGTCCCTTGCATGGAGGGTATTGTGCGTTGCATGGAGGGTGAAGTTCAGTAGAGGGAGTTCTTGCCACTCATCATCTGTTTACCAATCATACTGAACATGCTGAAGACAAAGAAGCTTGGGGAAAAGGAACAACAAAATATAATTTAATTCATGTCATATGAAATCGTGAACAACACCTCTCAAGTAATGACTCTTTGACAGCTTGATAGGGTACATGTAGATTTTCAAATTTCTCTGCGAGAAAAAATGCTCCAAGGTTTTTAATCAAGAAATTAAAAAAGTTGAAATATATTGAATTGGCTTCATCCATGGAACAGTGTATGAAATTTACTTTCAAATTTACAATGGCAACCAATTGAATACACTTTAAAAACACTCATTTTTTTTACCCAAACTCTTTATAAAGTATTTCATTAGCCCCCTCAACACTATGTCAAGTCAGAATCTTAATTATTAAATCAATTAAAAAACTTCAGTTCCAAATTGTAATGCAAGTTTTATTAAATGTTTATAAATAGACTGACCCCAGAGTCATCTTCATTGTTAAAATGCATACCGTCACCTGAAAGAGAAAATTATAAAAACAGGTGGATACCCTCATATGAATAAGCCAACGATTTTCCTGCAACACTTCAATTTGCACTGTTTACCAATCCCTCTGCCCATTTCTATTTTGACCTCCCCCATCCCCAACATTATGTAAAGACAAACATGTAGTTATGTCCATGGGTTATTGTCAATATACACAGTGGCATCGTCTGCGTAGCATCTTCTGCGTAGTACAGGTAATCTCTGTAGTGGTCTGTGATGGCCAATTTTCAAACAGTGCCAATTCCCTCTTGTGATGCATCTGTATGGAGAAACTGAAGATGGAAATCTAGATGATTTTAGGGTTTGCCCAGTGCTTTCTTCACCTTGTAGGTAGTAACCAGGGCAATGCATTTCACTCACTCACTCAGTTGCAATGACAGCATTGTTCTGTCACGCCGACCTCCTGTGCCATCGTCAAACAGCTTGGTTCCAAATGCTCTCTATCTTGCTTGGGCAATCCAGTTGATTGATCGGCCTCTGCATGGGTTTTGTCTAGCCAAAAGCTGGGGGTTTACCATTCCAGGAGTCGATAGCAATACCGAGTGCCTTCTTGGCTGGGGTGTTGTCATCCAAGCGTACAAAGTGGCTGAAAGGAGGCCATCGTGGGCAGCTGTGTTCTGGAGGTAACATCGTTATTGCTGAGAAAGTCAAACCAGAGAATGCCAAGGATGGATCTCTGACACCTTAGATGGAAGGACTCAAGCCGACTTCGCAATCAAGGAGAATCCAGGTTTCTGACCTGTATAGGAAGACAGGGATGACACATGTCCGGCGTAGGTTACTTATCGCAGAAGATGCCAGTCCGAGCCATCAAAGGATGTCAGGTCCACTACGCCTTGTGTTGGAGATCTTACTGGCAAGGTAGATAAAGTCCTCAATGATATCCACAGGTTGCCCGCAGACCAGGATGTGGGACAGGGGGTAGTTGTGATTTAGCTTCTGAACTTGGATCTTTGTTAACGCCATGTTTGCGGACTCACTCTGGAATGACTCAAAGAGAGTTCGTTAGGTCTTCGGTCTTATGACTGAGTAGGGCAACTTCATCCACATAATCCAGGTCGGAAATTGTATGCTGACCGAAAGTGATGCCTGTACCTGTAGTGGTCCTCTCGAGAATTCATTCCATGGCATGGAGTGTGCCAGGATGCAGCCCTGCTTGACGCCATCATGTTCGGGAACTTCAGAAACCTTTCTTCCTTGGCGCACCATGGCAGTGGTGTCAGCGTAGAGATCTCTGTTGAGGTCTACCAGACAGTCAGAAACCCCTATACTCTGAAGTGCGGTCCTGTCAACAGAGTCAAAGGCAGCCTTCAGATCAACATAAGCTTCAGATCAACATAAGCCTCAGATAACGGTTGGTTTAACTCTTGGTACAGTTCAGACAGAAGGTGGAGGGTGAGGATGGCATCCACTGTAGAGCGAATGGCTGTGAACCTGGATTGTTGTGGTCATCTGTGCTGAAATAAGCCAGGATTTAGCCAGGCCAGGAGAATGGGGGTGAAAAGACTTTCCCAGGGTGGGGGGCCCATAGCTACTGCATTCAGAACGGGAACCTTTTCCTTCATGCCCGAAAGCCAGAAATGGATAAAAGGCATGGCACTGATCAGACCAGTAGCGTACTTCAGAAGCTCTGGGGGGATGTGGTCAGGACCAGTTGCTCTGCCATTCTTTAATGGCTGATTTTACCTCTTCTAGTTTTGGAGGATCGTCAGATCGAGGTACCCGAGTTTGGCCAAGGGGGAGCTGGGATGTCCATAGCTCTGCAGGGTGGGGGAGGCAGTGGTTGAAAGCAACCTCAAAATGTTCTCTTCATCTATCGCGTGTCTCTGTATCCAAACTGGTTTTGTTGATGGGGGAACTCGCACTGCGATCGGATTTTGGGCGGAGTTCTTGAATCACTCAGTATGCAGATTTATACAGGCATGCAACTGGGAACTTGGGAAAAAACTAGGAAATTCCGAATCACACAAGACTTTGTACAGTGTTTTTCAATTTGTAATGGCATTCATGAGAAGTAAAATAAACAAGGAAATCAGCGAATCCGAGGAAAAGTTTCATGCCTGTTTATAAAGGCTATGACGGGGTAAGCTGTTATCGATGCTATTGATAATGCTCTTTACTCAAGGTAAAGTTCTCTGTCTTGCTTTGCTGTAGCTCTGAAGACTGTGTCACCAGCCCGACATTCCCCACTGCAGACCCATCTTGGTACATGGTACGGCAATGGTGATGCCATACCTAGTAATCTGGCGGGACAAGAGTGGCAGCACCAGTACAGAGAAGTGTTCTCATATTCCAGATGGCAATACTTCAAGTAACCAGACTGCCTTTCAACAGTCCACTGAAATACTTACAAAGTGTGTAGCATTAATAACTTAAATGCCTAATGGCCCGCCAACCTACTGCTGGTCAACTTTGGTCAGAGACCTCCTGAAACACTGGTCCGACAAGGGTGGCACTTCCAAGAGCAATAGCTTCAGTCAACAGTGCTTTCTGGTTCACCGGAACACTAAGGCAGGAGTAATATGACAGTAGTTATCACTTATAACACCCCAGACCATGTGTCCTTGCCAACCACTGATGGGGGAATGCTCAAGGAAGTCATGGATTTTAAGTACTTGGGGTCATGGGTCAACTCCACTTAGAATGATATCAAAATAACAAAAGCCTGGTCAGCTTTAAACAACATGAAGAGCAGAGCATTAATATGATGAGAAGGTGAATATGACAAGAATGTGAAGATCAGTCTTTTCTTTGCCACAGACGAGTCCATCGTGCTCTAAGGCTGTTGAGTGCTGGGCCCTAACCCCAAACATGCTTGCTCCGAGTTGTGCTCAACATCAGCTGGCGAGACCATTTACCCAACTCTGTCCTTTACATAGATCTTCCATAGGTTTGAGACAAGTTGACCTATCTGTGGACAGGTTTAGCTGGATGTCATCATCGCGAACTGCCTACAAGCAAGTTCGTTCTCTTGGAGCTGCTACATGGCACTTAACAGTAAGGTAGGCAGAAAACCATCTTTGTAGGGGTGATCAAAAGGGAAACCGGATCTGACAATATTATTGATTTGTCCTCCATGCATGGAAGATCAAGACAATAGGAGCATCAGAGCCTGTTCTCTCTCCAACTCTACCGCCTGACTGCACTGCCACAGGCTCCAGTTAATGTCATCTACACATTTCTAGCTGTAATCTGGCACAATAAAGTAATGCATGCATAATGCATCCACCAAGTTGGTCCTCGCAAGGTCACAAAATGTGTCGCCTAGCTTGCAAAAATACTGCCACAGTCAACTTATATTTACAATGGGCAAAGACATACATAATGGCAAAAAATACCATGACAGATTAGGAAACCGAACTCGAGGTGGGGATGTAAAACATGTACTTATAAATGAGTTGTTAATATATGTTAAATTAGTTGATTATGTTCATGAGCCTTATTTTTTTTAATGCGATAGGGTACATAACATGTATGACTAACTGAGAAACTTTCCAACCCCCACGAAAACACAGAGGAGATAGAACAGATTACCTTTAGTTAACAGCCTTCCCCCGCCACATCACAGCTCAATCCGCCCAACTGCACCACCTCCCATTGTCTTGACCAACTACTGCGCGGCTTTCATTTGACAGGGTGACTCTGAGGGAAAGAAGAAACTTCTTGTAGTTGGTCAAAAATGTTAAAGCGCCCTCAGATGACAGCCAACTATGTCAGACGACAGCCAACAATTAATGTACAGACAGCCCAGTGGACATTTGGAAAGTTTCCCATATATCTGGCCATCACTAATTTTTCCCTTCAGTGACCTATCAGCCATCAGAAAGTGAAATGTCCTAAAAAGTCAAATTTAGCAGGGAAAATATTGAAGATTTACTGAGAAAACACTAAGAAATTTTCGGACCAGGCTCATAGGGTTTGTGAACAGGGCTAGGGTGACAAGTGATGGCCAGATATGGGAATCTTTCCGGAAATTCTTTTGGCGAGCAAAATTATTGTAAATTTCACCAATTTCTGTGACATTCCAGCGATTTTCAACAAGTGCCTAGGTACCCGACTATGTCAAAATAATACATTGAAATGAATTAATGGGGCTGAAATGTTCGTTCATGACAGGAGAGTTGGGAATTAAAAAGAAATTGAAAATTGTTTTCGCCGTAGCAATTTTACTTCAAAACGCCTTTCTCAATTCAACACCTTCCCCCCCCCCCCCCCCTGCCCTGGTCGGGTCAATTTGTTAATAAAACAGCAATTACTGGACTGACTCACAGTATACTAAAGCAACTGCTTGATATTGAAAGCAAAAAAAAACATGCAGCTATTATTAAACAGATAGCAACATACCTCGCACACATCCGAAAGGGTATGGTTCCACACGACCACCATGCATATGACTCCTCCGGGTGATTCCGGGTTTTCTATTCTAGGGTCCAAAAACTTCGTAAGAGTCCGTAAATGAATAAATTCGGAGCTAAAATACTTCTTTGGTTGCTCATAAACGACATCAAATCGTTTGTACACACGGATGCTCAATTTAAAAAGGTAATTTATCGGCTGAAAAAAAAACACGTAGGTTACGTTCGTGTATGCCATGCCGCCATCGAACCATCGTTCATTGCATTTGGGCATGCGCACTACTCTGAAATTTAAGCGCGCGGATGACGGCGGTTTTTTGCGCTTGCAGTTGACGACACGTGGGAAGCGGCAAGTATTTTCGGGTCACCCAAGCATAGCCTACTCGAAAGAATTTAATTAAACAATAATTTACAAATCCTATTACATTGTAATTCAAAACGAAATCAAATTTGCTATGAATGGCAAAAGTGGATACATACAAGATCATAAGGGTTCACTTCACACTAGACGCACCCTATAGTATATCCATGAGCGTCGCGAGGGCCGGGGGGCCGGGGGAATGGGGGCGGTTGCGCCGGAAAAGCAAAAAAAAGGAGAAAAATGGTGGGGAAGAAAAGAGGCTCGAAATCAAATTACTGTTAATTTAATGGGTTGGGGGGGCAAAAATGTCCCTGCCCAACCTCGAAAATGATAAATCGAAAATATGCTGGAAAAGTACAGGGATTTCGGGAGGGGGTGTGCTTTGCCCCCCTCTAGAAAAAAATCCTGGCGACGCCCATGATGACCCTAGCATATGTCCTGATGATTTAGCATCCATGGTAACTTCAGCTAACACGGGATAGAATAATATAAACTGAACATTTCCTTTCTGGTTTTATTAAATTATTTGCAGAAAAATTTCATGAACAGTTTTGAAAGCCGTCAGCTATAAACTTGCAAAAAGTACAGCAGATCCCTACTGTGAGATGCTGACGCTTTCATTCTCTTTAAAAAAATGATGTCGCCGGATGTAAATACATTTTTTTTAGGCCTATACTCATAATCAAAGATTTGCAATTTATAGCTGATTTTAGATCAATTTTGGTTGGATGCAAAATAAAGGCGCGCAGGCTATACTCCTTTCTCTCCCGAAGGATTATTGCCATTACTCAAATATGACAAGACAGTAAACATGTTAACCAGAAACACACCAGTTAATCCGAGAGGGTAACCTACACTTCAGCACCCATGCCCACAATGGGATGATCTTTCACCCCTTTTGTCCCGCAACTTTGGGATTTGTTACCTATTGAGGTCGAAAATCGATTGAGTCCGCGACCCTGTTTGGGGCTACGGGGGAGCTCCGTCCCTTAGCAACGGGTCACAATCACCGTACGTGCGCTAGCACCCCACACGTATTCATGCATGCAAACTATCCCAACACAAACCAGACGACCGCAGACTGGGCTGCCAGAGAAACTATTTCCCCCGGAATTTTCTCTTTTTTGGAAACTTTGTTGCCACCCGAAGCCTGATTTTGATACTGAAAAGGTAAATAACTCTAAACTTTTCTACTCGTGATGTTAGAGTTTAGTTTTGGGGGGAAAATGTGGGCTTGAAATTGACGGGGAATTTTGGTTAGTCCGAGTTGGGACTCCGCAAATCACGCACAAAAATGTACAGATGGTAACAGGTGCGTGCATGTACGTTTTTATTGCCTCAGAATGGGACAAGTGTATGTCGCGAGGGATTAGTAATGTTTTATCGAACGGCTATGGCGAGCAACCAGAACATTTCCTGTTAAAGTCTAACCCAACCTTATTTTTTTGTAAGTTGACATAACGGACTTTGAAGCTGTCACAAACCGATTAAAAACATTGGAGGTGATTATTTGATCGACGATAAAGAGATAATTAGATTTTGTGGCGTGGAATGGATTACAACAAGCGAGCGGCGCGCGCGGCAACAACCGTGAAGGCGTCAGGATAAACAAATACCAACGATATGTATACAGCTAGAATGCCCGAAGGTAGTTTAGAATTTCGTTCTAAGAAAATCCGAAGTTGTTCTCTCAAAAAAATTGCAGTTTCTTTGTATGAAGCCAATCAGATATTCCTCTAAAGTAGTTGTCCGGTATCCAGGCAAATGGTATTAAAACAAAATCCTGTTAAAAGTGTACATTTCTTTTTGTTTTAACTTTGGAATATGTGACATTCAGTTTCCAAGCGATGATGGTTCATCCAAACATTTGTACTTCAGTGGTCCGATACATTCCACTATGTTAAATTTGAACATGAAATAAATTTAATCCAAAAATCCAAAATGACTGCCAAGATCCAGTATTTCATCTTTAGAGATTAAAACCTCAATTTATATGCAATTCTGACATGCATATAAACTACCAATTTCAGAAGTCAAAATGTCCATTGAAAATCTCTACACACGTTCACTGGCAAACCTTTGCTCTTTTTGTCATTTATTGTCTTTTTATCACAGCAGCGGGCATGGTTGTCAGGATTCATATACAAACTGTCTCCCACGTAGAATTTGCATTTCGAGTCAATTCAGGGTCCAAAGTTATGTTCTAAACTGAGAACAAGTTGAAAAATTGTCTGGGGAGGCAAATAAAACATAGTGTCCGTGTAGAAAACAGCATTATTTGGAAAATAAAGAAGAAATGCTTTTACCTGTTGCCATTAAAGATGGCTGATGCTAAAATTGATCACACTTTTTTAAAGTCACATATATTGCAAAATAATCGAGCAAATATATTTGACAATTTATTGATCATCTCAGGCATGCAACTGGGAATTTAGAAAAAAACGAGGAAACTCAAAGCTACAAAAGAAAAAGACTCTGTACAGTATTTTTTTTGCCTGCATCTAAATAAAAAAGTTTCTGAAAATTAAGAATCTTAGGGAAATATTATAATATGTAAAATCAGTGGAGGGTTATTTTGTCCTCTTCACTTTTTCAGTTAAGCAGATTTACTGATAATTTGTTTTTGCAGCTTTTTTGATGATTTGAGTCCAATTTTGGTGACCAGTCTGGAAAAATGACCTTTGAAGTCATAAAATTTGTGTTTAATGAGCATTGGTCTAAATTCCGTTTCAACCCAAAGAAACTTGACCAGAATCCAGAGCAGTGCTACCGTAAGCTGTAAAATGTAAAGTTGGGGCTGACAATCAAGCCAAAGTTATCTTGGAAGTTTACCCAAAGCAAAGTTCCCGTATTTACCGTTTGCAGTTTCATGTTGACTGTAGACTGGTAACTGTTTACTGTTGGGAGACAAGGCATGCACTGTATTCTTATTGTTGTGTTGGTACACCAGTGCTAATGCCTCTGCAAATAAAAACTAATGCCCTAGTGACCAACAGCTAAATATTATTTTTAAAGTAAAAAAGGTTGTTAATAAACAAACAAAATTTACCAGTGGTGGAGATGTGTGCAAAGGACTGGCATGATTGACTCTCTCTGATCTTAAAAACAAATCATTAAAAAATCTGACAACAAAGTGTAGCTTTTGATTTAGTTTGACCAAGGACTTAAATTTATGTTAGAATCTGCAATCTGTCAATGTTGAGACTATTTTCCATGTGATACCTCTCAAAACTAGAAATTTGTTTCTGAAATAAGAGAAAACACAAACTTAGCATGCATTCTAAGCAATAGTAAAAAATTGTTATTTTTGCTTGACATGTTTTGAAATGTGAATAGAGATACAGTAGTGTCATTCTGCAACCCAGTTTAACAATCTTTTTAAAATGTATTGAATTCGGGAACCAAAAATAAATAAATAAATAAAATGTTCGTGAATACAATACTGACCAAATGCAATATCGTGGATGTAATGAGAAGTGTACACACTTCACAAATTCACTGTGCAACATATTGACTGCGTGAGAATTCAACACAGACGAAAAGAGTTGATTAATGAGTCTTATTAAGCTTTAATGAAAAAGCGGCTCGATGATACGGCAAGCATAATTCACATGGGGTTCTTTCTTATTGTCTTTTCACTTAGTTTATTTATGACTTGTATTCAATCAATTTTTCATCAACAATTTTTATTGTATTTCACTAAAAATAAAGTTGGAATTTTTCTTTACATTCAGACCTGAATTTTTACCCTTTTCTCTTGCAACAGCGGCCTA
This sequence comes from Patiria pectinifera, assembly GCA_029964075.1. Lineage (NCBI taxonomy): Eukaryota > Metazoa > Echinodermata > Asteroidea > Valvatida > Asterinidae > Patiria > Patiria pectinifera. The sequence continues at coordinate 11,815,566 of CM057136.1, forward strand.
CATGTATTGCTTCTTTAATAATCGAAAAGTTTTGATGTTAATTGCAAAAACAGGAAATAGCATTTAGTTTGAATAAATGAATCATGCAACCTAAAGTAAATATATCCACACTCATCACAGCATTTGGAAATTCAAAAAATACCTTATATTCTTAGTTAGAAGTTGCTCAAAATGAAGGAAAAAATATGTAAAAATTCAAATACAAGTGCAGTGCTGGATTTTTTGACACTGTTCCAGAAGAAGAGGTCTTCTTCATGGACCTGCACAGGACACACGGACAAAAAGACAAAAAAAAAAGACTGCAAAAAAACACAAGAAGAATGTTAATGACAGTCACAAATGTACATCTTTCAAAATTCTACATAAATAACACATACACATACAAAGAAAGTCTCCATTTGAAGCATAAAGTGGGAGATGAGAATTATAAAGAATCAATTGTCTACTTGCAATTTTTACTGGCATTCAAAGTGGTTGAATTCCCATGATTGATATATATATGTGATAATAAAGAGCACCGTGGGTTCAATTCAATAGACCTGTGTTTGCATTCGACTCAATGCAGAATGATTAGGACGGGGAGTTGGGTAGCACCCTTCACTGTAGTCATGGGCCTGTAGGGCCATTATGTGAAGAATGCAAACAAAAAATGCTGATTTAATACTTGACCGTGGTCGTTTTATGAGTGACGTTCGCTAGCCTTTACTGCCGAGGTCTAAAAATCAAGATATGAGCAAACACTACATGTTCATGAATCCACATGAATTCTGTGTATCACTACCATGTTTGTCATTAATACCGTGTTTGGGAAAGATTTCTGAAAGAATGTAGTATCCAGGCGTCACTTCTTTGCTTGTGTGCAAAGTCTATGGAGAGTTAAGTGCATTTTCAAAGTATTTGCTTACAAAATTTGAAATGTTTCTTGGTCCCAGATTCATGTCTTTTCAACATTTTTGCTATGACAAACCTTCATTGAGATCATAAATGAGGAAAAACGTGGCGTCAGGATGCAAAATTCTTTCCAAAATTGAATATGTGTGTGTGAAAGATAGGGGGTTATTATTAAGTAAAGCCAATAATCATTTTATTAGTCAGACTTCAAAGGAAGGGTCATCAAAGTGACTCAAATAACGACATAGCCTTTGTAATTTGTTTAGCCAACATTGTGGTTTTTGCTTAGTTGGTTTAAAAACGAGGCTGCTATAGCTAATTCAGTAAGTTGTATGTAAAGTTTTAGCAACCTACAATGGAGCAATGCGAAAGAATTGTTTACAATGGCAGGTTTGCTTTTGTTACAAAATGTTGATTACTTCCGAAGCTGCTAATATGTACCTGATACAATAACAAGGGAATGTTTCTGACGGCAGTTTGAAGATCCAAAATAAGGTCCAATAAACAGAGGGAAAATAAAAAGTAGGGGGGGGCAAGGCAAGTGTCCCCATGCCTATACCCTTTAACCTCAACCTGTAAAATTCTTGCTGAAGTAAACTTTCATATTTGGTTGATATTTATCTTGATTTTTCAAACTTGGTACTTCCAGAATCCACCAAGACTAAAGCATGCCCGTCTTCACCCCATCCAACGGTGACCCGCTGGTAGTCCGCAGCACGCTGGGCGTGGTGCCAGAGAACAGTGCCAAGGGCCACCACCTGCCGATGACCCGCAAGGACTTCGCTGGTAACCGGCCGGCCACAATGGCCAGCGCCAGGTTCGGCAATCTCAGCCAGAGCGCTTTCTTTGCCCGACACAACCCACATCCTGGCAGGGTCAGACACATCAAAGGTAGGTGCCAATACTGGCTGGGAATTGCCTGAGTGCTTTGATGGATTCGTTAAATAAATAAACCTAAACAAATGTAGAGAAGAATATAAAAATTGGCAAAATGGTGCCAGAGGGCAAAGTTCCAGCTTATTTGGTGCTAGAATAAATTCCGCCTCAATATCTGTCTGATAAATCTGTATTTTTATATGAAATTTGAATAAATTCTCCCTAAGATTTATTTTGAAGCATATAGGATCATTTGCTTTTCATGCATTTTGTTCGTTTCCAATAGTAACACCACTCAAAATCCAAAGAAGAATGTTGAAAACCTAACCTCTTGAAGTTTCAGCACAGTGGATATTATACTTTTGAGAAAACAGTGAAAAACAATTCTCAACCTTTGGATTACAAATCAGGATTTTGTCAAAACAACTCCAATTTCCAGCGATCAGTCAATTGACTTTTGTAGGTTACTTTTTGGATAAATGCGAGTGATGCTACGTGTATATAAATACCTTTAATTCCAAAAGAATTTTTTTTAATTCTCCATGTTTGTTTTAAGATCAGTTGCTCAAAAATTAGTTTCCCTACTCTGTCACTGAAAACCATTTTTGCTTACAAAACAAGCTGTATCAAATTTTCTGTCACTCTGGTTAAAAAAAATAATACGCTACAAATTTGGTGCTGGGAATGTTCGAAAGCGGATGTGGCAAATGGGGCGTTTGAAACTGGCAGGAAATCAAGCCAGCTGCCCGCAGACTAACAGCGCCTGGCCGGCGAGCAGTGATGACTTTGTGGACGACGTGTTTGATCAATCGACTGGTTTGTTCCGTAGCTATCAGACAGGCACTCGATTGTGTACGTTGAACGAGGCACGCTGCAGTTTGCAAACGGTGTTAGACTTGACCAATTGTTTGCTGGTTCAACAAATGAGCCCACTTTCATTTGATTAAAAAACTAAAACAGTGTTGCAGAATTATACACCTGCACAAGAAATGCAAGGGGAATTATCTGGAAGGATAAATTGCTCTGATTAGACTTGTGTTTCATGCATGATTACATGTAGGTAGCATAAGGAAAACTGGTGAAATTTACAATCAAAAGTGGTAATGTCGTTATTGGTGGGACACGTGCAATTCAGTAAATGGAATCAGTTGCATACACTGTTAATGAGAGCTGTAAGATTTCTCCTTTGAACTGCCAGACTCACAAAAGATATATTTCATGTTGGGCATCTTTATCCAAAACAAGGTAGCGTATTAGGGAAATTTGTGAAGTGTGCAATCAAAATTTGTTATTTGGTTATTGGTGGGATAAGTAAATCAGTTTCATACACTGTGAACGAGTGCTGTAAGATTTCGTCTTAAACTACAAGACTCATAAAGACATATTTCATGTTGGGTATCTTTAATCCGAAACAAATGAAATTGTTCTTTTCATTTATTCAGATCCCCGGGTTCGATTGCATTGCTTATTATTTTAAACTAACGTGTGTATTCCGTTGATTTATGCAGGTTTGCTTGACATTCCAATCTGTTCCGTCCATGACGAAGGCTTCGTCGCCAACCCCCGTCTCCAAGTCCGAAGGCCCGCCACCGGCACGCTAGACCAGACCCGCATGTCCCTCCCTGCTAGACTGCCGGTCCAGGCCATAAACTACCACCCCAACCACATCAACCCCCCTTTGCAATCCCATCGGATCAATCATATCGATGCCCAAAAGCAGTACCGCCGTTTCCCGCTCTCCATGCGGGAGCGGGCCGACCCTAAATTTGGCATGAGTAAGTTAACTGCACGAGGCTCTATTTTTGTATCTCTATAGCTATAGTTGTACTGCATAACCCTCTACTAATTCTTTGTATTGCATGGTAGTGTAATAGTTTCACTAACTGTACATGTACATGCAACTAATTCATCTGGATATGGAAATATACTAACAACCTACACTTTTTTTAAGCTCAAAATGATCCCAACAACAAAAGCTACAATTCCATTTATTTCTCTTAAAAGAAGCTATATGATATTCAAATCTTCAGCAATTCATTCCTGTCAACATGAATCACAATCTTGTGCCGTCCTTGCAATACAAACTAATGCTACTTTAAGTTTTTCTCTTTTTTGGCCCAGCTCTGCTATTGATAGGAATAAGGTTACAATGCCACTTTAGAGAACTCCACTGTTGTATCACCTGTTCCAACATCTCTAATACAAAGCTTAAAAACATACCCACCTTCCCCTAAAATCACGAATCTCTTATAAACACAGCCCTCCCTGATTTCAACCTCCTTCCCTATACCACTACCTCCTCAAACTACTGATGTGCATCTTAGAGGGCCTGTATGGTGTCACACAAGACTACTTTTTCATAGACCTAATGCCAAACAAGCATGGATGACTTTCATCTTAGTGATGAGGCATTACTTCTTTCTTACATCCGCTGATAACTCATCAACTATCGGAGAATCAGTCCACAAGATGGTTCTTCAACTGACTCTCATCTCTCAAGCATGTCTTTCGTCAACTCTTGTATATACTCACGGCCGTGTTCTGTACTCAACCTTCGACTCGAGTCATCGAGTGCTCTTAACTCATCAACTACTCATGCCTGGCAAGTAGATTTACTCATCTGCGAGTCTGGTCCTCAGAGAGTGTGCGGGCCTTCTCCGATCAAAAGATGAGGGTTGTTGCGACGAAGCTTTCGATGGACGGTCCATGAGGAATCCACTGTGTGCACTCGGCACTCCTTCAGTGTACGTTTTATCAAATCTCAGGGCTGAATGATATCCCCATCTGTGCCGTCCATGATGGGCCGGCCCTCATCAGCAAGCAGAGCCGTGACCTTCTCCGGCGGCCCTCCACGGGAGAAGACCGTCGGATGTACGCCTTCCGCATCCCGGACGTCAACCCCCACAAGTACAGAATCCACAACCAAAACCCCACACTCAACTCTCACCGCTACCCCCTCAACACCCTGACGGGACTCAGCACGTACCCGCTGGGCTTCAAGGAAAAAGCCGATCCAAAGATGGGGCTCAGTGAGTGGTTTTTGGTCTGTTTGTTTTCCCCTGTGTGCATTTGGTCAACGGTGTGCCGATTTGCTGTGGTTGTGATTTTACAAAGTTCTGGAATTGTGTAGCGGAAATAGAGCATTTCACAGTCTAATCTAGTTCCATTTTTTGATGCGGAGTGACCATCATTTAAGCTGCAAATACATGTGTTTCATCCATTCAGCTGGTTCATTCTAATACCATTGATTCAATGTCACTCGAGATGTAAATAAAAAATTAAAAAAACATTTCAAGCTCTGATCATTCATTCTGAAAATTTAACAACTTATCTTGCTGTGTTTATCTAGTATTTACATGACCTGTATTAAAACCTATGAACAAGTATTTTGAAATTCTTCAGTGATGTTTTCCATCTTTCAGTTTTTCTTTTGAAAAAGCTGCTGCCATCATTCATTCACAATTTTCAAAGCTGAAATGAATCTTCAATCATGCTCTTTACATTAAACATTAAATTTAACATTTCTCATGTTTCATAAGCTGTACGGGAAAGGTACCAAGATACATGTATTATCTGACAGAATTTGTTTATTAGATAGTAACTCTAAACCTTGTTGGGTTTTTTTTTCACAAAACATTGGAAAATTATGGAGACTGCAATGTTACTCCCTTAAAATCATGCTCAGGATTGCAAGTTAATCCAAATCAATTCTAAAAAGCATAATTCTGAAATTAGTTTTTGAAATATTAAAAAATATTCAACATGTTTTTTAGTCAAGTGCGTGGTTTTGGCATATGCTGCACCTGTTCGTTTTCTAAACTGCAATTCTGTTATCCCCCTCCCCCCCCCTCTCCTCAACAGTTCCCCTCACGGACCTGTGGCGCGAGGAGCTCCGTCAGCTAACAGACAAAGCAGGCCTGGGTCTACCCAAGGAGATCAAGGAGCAACAGGAAGCCCAACCCAAGAGAACCAGCGTCTACTCAGCCGACACAGGCCGTCTCATCCCGCCGCCGTCCAGGGCCATGTCCAGGGGGTTCTCCCGTCAGAAGCAACGGCCCAGGGACCTGTTCCATCACATCGCTCCGGAAGTTGACCAGGAAGCACTGGTAGGCACATTGGGCATTCATTTCTGTCTTAGAAAGACTCACAGACCCTTGACAATAATGAGCAAAGATGATCATGCATTATGATTTACCGTAGAATTCTGATTGAATGTACCCTAGTATTAGTCAACAGTGGTTGCACTCTAGTTGACTTTTTGGGACCGGTCTAATGAGGCTGGTCCAATCATTGGTTACCAATAGCCACACATATTTTAATGTACAGCGGGGCACCGAGGAAATTCTTGATATTGTTTGACCAACTACAAACATTTCAAATTTAATAAAATTGTCATATGCAACATGTGTCAAATTTCAACAATGGCCACTGTGAAAACCATTTATCATGAAGTGATTTTTCCACTCAAATATCTTTGCTTGTTTGTTTCCCAGGTGATGGAGATGCTGTGTCAGATCCTACAGACAGATTCCATCAATGCTGTACAAGCTTGGCTCTGCTCAGCTGGACAGAGAGGTAAATAGGCATTAAGAATTCTTCGGGGAAGGAAAATCAGTTCATCTGCTGTTCTGATACCTTTGTTTTGCCATCAGCGCCAGCAGATACAGTGATCAATGTATACAAAGATCACAAAAAATAAGGCTACTATGTCTAGGCAGACTTTGAATTATGTTGCCAGGCCATGTAAATTCAATTCTTTATAATTACGAGGTATTTTGATAACTATACATCTTTTGCATCACCGTGTTCCCCTTTATGTGTATTTGCATGTGGAATAAATGTTGAAAGCATTTACTGGAAAAAAAATTGCTTTAGTAACATCACCTCCAATCATCTACCTTCTCATTGTGCCATTAAGAAGCTGCTGCAAGAACCTCTGAATCGATTAAGACGCTGATTAATGTTATATACAATCCTTACAAACCATGAAGTGCTGGGGAAGGGTTTTGGGCAGTACCAGTATACTATACGGAATAACAGGTGCAGGTAGGGTGCTCTGGGGTTGGCACAGTCACTGTTCAAATCAACAATTATTTTACAATACAGAAAAAGATCTGGTGCTGGACATGATCCGCGGCGCCATCAGCAACGAAGAGGACTACTGGAAGCGGCACCAGAACCCCGAGTTCTACGACATGGCGGCCGTAGAGCGCCCTCGCAGCCAGCCGCCGCCCATGATGAACCTTCAGAACGGCTACGGGGAGCTGGACAGACCCGACCCGACGCTCATCGAGGATAGCCAGAAGAGGAACGGTACGCCCAACGGGTACTCGCGCTACTCCTATGAGCAGGAGGCGGACAGGAGAAAGATTGCGACTGCCGAGAAGAAAGGAGAGACAGTGTTCGGAGGGGAAGGTAGGTTACTAATTTGGTTGGAAGGATAATTTAGGATAATTCAGCATCTTCCAATTTTTGGGAACAATGGAGCAAGTTTGATAAAGACCTATGGGTGACGAGACCTGTAGAAGACTTTTATCCCAAGTTCCCCAACGTACTGAAATATAAGGTTGTACAACAGGAATCTAGCCAAAGCACAAAAGCTGTGCTAACCGAGTACTCTAAATGAGTAGGTGTAAGAAATAACAATTTCTTTTATCAAACAGACCACCCAGCTTTGAGACAGAAGAGCGGCAAACCCGACATCTTCAAGATTGAGCACGACCAGCGGCCAGCGACTCGCTCCAAGTCCCGGGCAGCAGCAGCAGCAGCAGCAGAACAACCACCCCCAGTCCAAGCTCCAAAGACCCCAACGCTTCGCTACATCTCAACACCAAAGGATGGAGGACGGCCCTGGAACCCTGAACAGGCTACCGTAGTTAACTGAGGTTTGCAACTAAACAAATGTATTTATTCCCTTCATCAAAATGTTTGCGCACTATGAGCCGACTTTGTGGTTGAAAATATTAGCCACGACAGATAAGAAACTGAAACAGCTTGATGTTAATTGCGCATCGTTTTAATTCTGTCCAATTAAGGCAATTAATTTTGTGCTCAGCAGAGTTAATATCTACTTTCTTTCTTCAAAAGACAAGCGACAATATAGTGTGTTCACTTAATACTTACATTTCTGAACTTCAGGGTGACTTTGCGGGGAAGAATATTTTGGACATGAGATCTAACCTTTATTTTCATCAAAACTTATACATCTTGTCACCTTGGTGCATCATACAAATTTAATCTGAGAAACATTCAACAGGACCCTGTTCTTGTAAAAGTAGAAGAATTACTACAAATTTGAGTCAAACTCAGTACAAGCAATGTACATATCGACAGTCTACATTCAGAAACACTGAAATGCTTTATTTCCGGCTTGGTGTTGGCTTTGTGTTTTTAAAAATATTTGCATGCGTGTGGCACAAGAAAAATAAAGAACTAATTTGTAGCATTTTAAAGGGAAATTTAATAATGGTGGCTATTGCATGTATGGAGTGTTGCCTTTGAAGTTTTAAAATATAAATGCTACCATATATATTACAATTCCGCAGGTTCTAAAGGCCAGTTTGTGTTGATTTTGGAAGTTCCAAGTTTTTTAAAATGCACTTGAATTTGATACAACGTTGATGACGGTTTATCTAGTCTTACAGATCTCGTACTCCAGTAAATTTCAATTCACTGTCAAAGTGATTACGTAAGATTGCCCAAAGCAGGTCGTTGGCACAGCAACGGGATCAGCTGATGCAAACATGGCCACTACTCACTACAGACTTGTGTATTTTCTGAGCACTTTTGTGTTGTTTCATTAGGAATTCAGACAAAAATCTACAGGTTTGACTTTTATTTGTATGATTACAGTCCTCAGCGAAACAGTTGCCCATCGAAAGGTAGCATTTATTGACCAATTTTCCAAACGATTTACTTCGCTTCGAATGCACATGCAGTACCAATGGCTGGAGCAATTGCCAAGTGTGTGGCATGATCCATCACTAGGATAAATCCAGTGACCCCCCGCGCTATTACATAACAGTTTGATAGTGAATAGTAACTGTCTCATTAACTCGTCCAGTATGAGGAACGTGATGAAGACGTCATACTTGTCAATTTTTCTGTACTTGTTGTAGTGGCTTTCTCTTGTTGGTTCCTGCTTGACGCAGAACACAAACTGTGTTCCAATGTGCCTTTATAATGTTATAATGACTAATCCTATGTAAAATACATTCATACACTGTATAGCCCTTTTCACACTAGAGCCTTTCAACCCGGGTTGAACTCAACCCCGGGCGAACCCAGTGCTGCCCCGGGTTGAGTTTTGATTTTTCAACCCCGCATTCAACCCCACATCGTTTCACACTTGTTTCATGCAAATCAAGCTTAACATGCTCAGTTACTACTGTTTTGAACCCTGGCAAAAATTTCAACCCGGGTTGAAAATCTCAACCCTGGTCTAGATCAGGGTTGAGTTCAACCCGGGTGAAATCAATCTCGGGGTTGACGCAGGCTTGACGCAGGGTTGAAATTCTCAAGTGTGAAACGATGCATGTTTTCAACCTTGCATCAACCCTACGTCAACCCCAAGATTTGTCTAGTGTGAAAAGGGCGTGTGTCTACAGTCACAAGTAGTAGAAACATGGTTGGAACCAGGGTAATCAGCACGAGTGTTTAGGGTCAGCGGTTAAAGGCTAAAAATAATGGACAATGACCAAAGTTGTTCACGGTGTTTGTGTCGATTTTAACAAGTAAATACACTGTTCTTTTTACACTGTACATAATGTATCTATAGAGCTTCTCAAAAATACACTTCTATGTTTTTGTAAAGAAACATGCATTTGCGCAATATTTTTTTTCTGTTGAGGTTTAAGAAAAGAAGGTTTTGTAGCGATATGAGTGGAATTATTCATATATTGTGTATCACTGCTTGTGTGCATGCATCTTGTAATCTTAATATTCTGTGCTTACTGGGTTTTACAGATTTTACTTGGTGAGCACAGATTGGTGATAATAAATGCAGATTTCTATAAATAACAGCGCCAAATATGTCTATCAATGGACATATGACATTATTGCAATACCTCACACATATTCATAATGTTGAATTTTCAATTTGTCATCATGTCATGCCAGCACTTTCAGTATGCAAATTTGCAATGGGTGGAATGTATCACAAGCTTAAATCATGAATATGCATTAGATGCATGTGCACTGAATAATACACAGGAATGCAAATAGCCTATTTGGGATTAGGTGGGCACCATACGAGGGCGCTCTTTGCTTCAGGTAAACTCTTTGTATTTAACCGTATTTACCCAAATTTACCCAACCAAAAGTGCGACCCTATATTGATTGTGTCCACCATTTCTCAAATAGGCCTATTTAAGTATGCAATGTAAGTTCATCTTGATATCAGAAGTTGATCAACAATATCTCCAACCTCAACCGCGATGGTTCTTTGAGAATTTCTTACATCTGGCGGCACTTTAAATCTTGGAATATTCCATTTATTCTCCGTCCAAATTAGATTTGTATCAAATGTTTATAATTACACATTTTTATGTGCCTGCTGGAATTATGTTTACTATAAGAATGGAATTAAATTTTGAATGTTGACCCCACCGTTGTTCACTGTAAATAACACTACATGTATTCAAATCACCTTTTTACAGTACAATTTTGACTTCTTTGATTGTAAAATGCAAATTTTTGTCACTTCTGAATAAATAAAACAAAAATAACTGTGACCCCCGAGTGGAACTATATTCAACTCTGTATTTTTGCAAGGATGTAACCTCAATCCTGCAAATTGCTTCCATGTAAAAAAAAAAAAAACATACATCCTCAATCCTGCAAATTCCTCCATTATTTCTTGAATGTGGTCCTTGGAGGGGTGGCTCATGGCACAAATTCGTGGTGCTGCTTAATTAACAGTAAGCAGAAAAGTTGTGCTAACTTGAGCAGAAAAAAATCTACTAACCTCAAGCACTATTTTACAGCGTGGATGTGCTAATGGTTGTGGGCCCATGGAGATCTCTATTGTTTAAACAACTTTTTCATTTGAGGTAAGCGTGCCTTTTGTGTGCTAACTGCTTATGGTCTCCATGAAATAGACGGAGGTTCTGTTAGCAGAAAACCATGTGCTTAGCAGCGCCACGAAATTGGGCCCAGTTCTTTCTGAGAGCTAAAAATGGAGCAAGATTGAACTAGCCGACTTCCAGTATGGCACTCCTGAGCCTGCAGGCTCCAATGTGGCTCCTGTCATTTTCTCTGATTAATACTGATACACATTTTTGCGAAAACAAAACAGACCCCAATGCAAGTTCCCCGTGAAACTTAATTCACTGACCACCCTGTACAGTGTACACCACAGAGAAAAGCGTACTCTAAAACTTTGCCTCTACCTCTGCTAACTTGTACTGCCCTCCTCTGTCGCCTCCCCTGACGCCAAATCAACCTTGTCAGAGGTCACGGCATCTGAACTTTCACCTTTGGCCTCTGAGGGATCCTTGACAGCTGCAAGCTTCCGCTGGGGTAGGACCCTCAGGAATGCTTCCTTCCAGTCTTGAGTTTTGATAAACGCCAGGAGTATCTCGTAAACTGTTGACGACAAGAAAATTGTACCAAATTCAATCCAAAAAAGGAGTTTGTAATTTGGCAAAAATTGGAAATTGAGCACATTTACACCCTCTCTTCTTTAGAAATTACCTTCTTTTTTTGTTTTTTTCAAAATGACAACATACCAGAAGGAATAATTTCACAGGGAGTTTAGTGCCATTACCATCCTTAGGCCCCAAAAAAAAGTCTCCGGTTTCTGGTATGTACGCGCATCCCCATAGCCTTGCGCGTCGGCAAAATGAAAAAGTTTTTTTTTCAATGTAAGATGATGTCTCAAAACTGCCAAACCCACTGGTTTGACTGGAATGCTGCTGCTGCACAATTTTAACATGGTTTTTAGATGGGGTTACGATCGAGTATAAGCCTTATGTGGCCTCTCTGGACTCACATATATTTTGCACTAAATTTAGTCGGGCACCCTTTGCAGTCATCAGCCGACATTTGAAGGAAAAAAAAACAAGTATAAGCTTTTTAACAATAATTTGGTCAGCTACTTTATGGACAGCTGCAAATGATCTATTCTACCTTTAAGCAGTCAGCCACTTAACCACATAATGAAAAAAGGTACAGTATTTAAATATCATTCCCCAATTCTGAATGAACTTACTTACCATGATTGATCGTCAGGACTTTCCTGTCTCTGAGCATGACGTAGTCACTGATGGGCAGTTGGGCATGCGACCAGCCATTTTTCTCAGCGAGTGCAAAACAATGACCCTGATAATGGAAATTAGAAAATTTGGTGAATCAAAACTGAAAGTCAATGTTTGTGATAAATACGATAGAAACGCCTAGTAAAACGAGGTTGCCATTTAATGCTAAGCAGATATGTGACCTGTCACCACGAAATGAGCTTGAAGCTGGAAATTGCCATTTTGCAGTACAGTGCAAAATAACAAAATTTGAAGTTTTACAGGCTCAAGTTGGAGATCCATATTTCCGTTACTGAACTCAGTACCCCTTAATGTTATATACCACTGGAAAGCTCTTGTTCTGCAGAATCCAGATAATTATCTCAATTCTTGAAAAGTCCAACTTTAAGCTCATTTTGTGATGACAATTCACATATTTGTATGGTTAGCGTAAAAGTATGCCTGGTGCATTAGTAGATCAAGAAAGCTCATGCTACAGTGGAACATCGCTATACCAAACACCGCTATTCCGAACACTCTGCTATACCGAACATCCTCCTTGGCTCTCGCTTTTTGTGAACAAAACCAACCAAACATTGCTGTTGAAAAATGTCAACAGAAGTGTGACATGTGGTTATTATTTCCCCAAGGAATGGAAGGGGAAAGCCACCCATTGATGTAGGTAGTCAGCTCAAAAATAATAATTCATAATTCATAATAATAAAAAACATAATTCAATAGTTGGCATGTATTCAAAGTCGTCTTTCAGTAACTACCAGGGCGTGCAGGGTGAAGTCCTGAAGGGCGCTATTATTGAAAATTGAGAACCGGAGTACCAGCAGCTTAAAATGGCTGTTCTGAATGATCGCTATCACAATATTTTCTGTGGATCCCGCGATGTTCGCTATAGCAGCGTTCCACTGCATTAATATAAGTACCTTATGATATCACATGAAATTGTGGTTCATACTTGTTTCTGCTCAGAAAATATTTTAAGTATAAAACCTTACGGATGCAAAATAGTTTCTGCTGAGCAAATATCTTTGTGCTTAGTGTAAAACTACCTTCAGTGCATCATTGGGTGATAAATCCTTGTGATGATAATATTTATACCTTGTGATGATTGTGATCGACTAGGCCTCCAATGATGTACACCTTGTCTGACCGCAGTTCTGTCAGTAAGTTGGGCGATTCTGACGACAGATACACAATGTTGTCCCGGCCAAACGTGGCCTCGGGTCCATCCGTCTTCCAGTGGACCTGCGTATTCAAAGGAGTGAGAGTGGCCTAGTGGTTAGGGTGAGTGACTCATGATGAGAGGGTCAGGGGTTCGAATCCAGCTGCTGGCCATGTGTTGTGTCCTTGGGCAAGCCATTTCACCCCACTTGCCTCTCTCCACCCAGGAGTATAAATGGGTACCGGCATTAGTTGGGGAGTATGCCTGCCATGGACTAGCATCCCATCCAGGGGGAATTGAAATATTCTCAGTTGTTTCATGCTACTGAAACTGGAGATGAATGCCGGCCTGATGGGCCATATTGGCTCTAGACAGACTTTACTACTTTACAACATATTCAAAGAACTGGCCAATCACTTGTAATTCAGTCTTAAGTGAAAGTCAAGTCACAAGCTATTCATATGAAGTCATAGGGCGAGTCAGGTTGGCGCAGTGGTAGTTACTTTCCCTACCTTCCACCTCTATGGCCCGGGTTCGATTCCTGCCCTGGTCCGCATGTAGATTGAGTTTCAGTCCATTAAAAATATTATGTGAGACCAGAGAGGCCACAAGCTTATTAGCTCAGTCAAACCAGTGAGTTTCTAATGCCCATAGCTTTTGGCCTTACTTGTGACCACATCCCCGAATTGTGATTTGACGCGAGATTGATTTGTGATGGACTTGACCTAGACTCTGCTACTTACATCCCAGCTCTTGTAGCCAGTGATGACCTGTTCGCTGATCTCTTGGAATCTCCCCACCAAGCCGCAGATGTAGAGCTGCAGCGGCTTGTTGGTCAGGCTGCGATTCTCAGCGTAGCACCGCTGGACCTGCTTGCAGAGCTTCTTGATTTCCTGCCAACGGAACAGGATCACAAGACAGATAACACAGTAGCACAGTGATACGGACTGCTATAACAGATTTGAAACGGTCAGCCAACCTTAGTGAGCATGGTGGTCAAGCGGTTAAGACAAGCAGGAGGTTGTGAGTTTGGATCAGTATTGTAGCTGAACTATCACAAGTTAGGGAGTCAGGTTGGCGTAGCGGTACTTTTTTTTGCCTCCCACCATTGTGACCCGGGTTCAAATCCCGCATGGGCCAACATGTGGATTGGGTTTTCAGTCTGTCCAGCAATCGCTGTCAATATCTTGAGGCAGAGCCAGTGACATCCTGGAGCAGTGTGGAGGATTTCAAGTACAATCTAGGCTAAAATTTGTGCACGGCTGAGTATTAACAACACAAGGTCTGGCCCAAGACCTTGACACAATGCATCCTCCCAAGTCAGCCACGCATTTTTGTCATATATAGCCTCAATCCTGCAAAAAACTCCATTTTGCAAAGAGGATTTTGGGGGACTTGGTAAGGTCAGGTTTAAACAAGCAGTACTGAGCACACATATAGTAAGGGGTGAAACCCCATACTAATGCATGTATCTCTATCTGCTGATTTGAACTACTTCTAAACACAATTCGGAGGGAATCAAACCAGCTTACCATTAAAGAACAGTGACTTTGGAAATGCCAATCCTTTTTTGGGTGTAGCACACTAAATTCCATAAAATGTTCTAAATTTTCTAGCACTACCCAAATTAAAAGCTTTTCAATGAGACATTATTATTAACAAAAAAGGAAATCAGCCAAAGTTAAGTAAAAATTGAAGAATCAATTTTCTGCCTTAAATTTAAAAAAGCAGTATTTTAGCCGATTTTTTTCCAGTAATTTCGTGTCACAATTTTGTGCAGACTGCTGACCACATCATCTTCGAGTGCCCCCTCTATCGCCCACCAAACGAGTACCATGGCCTGATTGATGTTGATGCAGATGCAGCAACTCGAGAGCGGCTTCTCAGGAAGCATCCAGAGATCTAACAACCCTCTTGGTTTTTGTATTGACACGCAAGAAGAAGTGCCACATTCATGTATTTCCCCTCAAACCATGTTATATAATGTGTATGAAGTAGAGTGCTGTGACCTCGTGGTTAAGGGCACTGGGTTTGTGGTCTGTGGGTAAAGCTGCAGGTTGTGGGTTCGAGTCCAGCCCAGGGTCATGGTGCGTGTGCCCTTGGGCAGGGCACTTTGTCACTCATTGCTTCTCTCCACCCAGGAGTAAATGGGTACCCGCGAGGGCAGAGATGATTATTGTGATTGAATTAGCTTCCTTGCACCTAACAGGCTGCATCGAGCTGTATACTCCCCAGGGAGCTGAGATGGTATTTGGAATGTTTAATTGGCCCAATGATAAGGGGTAATAATAATGCAAAGCGCTTTGATTCTGTTAAAAGTGCTATATAAGAACCTGTTATTATTATTATTTGTATTATTAAAACCTACCAGGTCATTCATGAGATGGTCGTAGGTACAGTCGATGGCCACTCTGACATCACTAGCTTCAGGGTCATTCATCCGTCGTTTCTTGATGCGGACTTGGCCGTCGTCGACAACCTCCGGCATTCCTTCTCTCTCCTGAATCTTCTTCAACTTTCTCTTCTCCCGTTCCTTCAGTCTGTAAAGGTTTAAAGAGGGGCGATGGTGCTGTCGTAAGTTAAATTAATTATTAGCAACCATCAGAGTGCTTCAAATGAAATGTTTGCACCAATGACAAATGGTCTGCTTTACCTTTAAGATTGGTTCCGAGCTGTTTTTCGCTATGCACATAAAATTGCTGGGCTATAATAAAGCAACAATTCCCATCTACAGGGGGGTCCCAAAAAAGGTTTATACACTTTTTTAGAGGCAGATTTCTCAAAATTGAAGAGACATGCTGAAATTGTTTTGAGATATTCCTAAACTACAAGATCTTGGTCATATGTGGTGAAAGCGGTGTTGAACATATAGATCTAGTTAAGACATAGCGGCCATTTACAGCAGAATGGTCAAAAACGAGTTTGTCCATGTGTGTGGCAGACCTTATTACAATTAGTGTAGTTCTTTGTGCGGGCAGTGCTATTGTGTTGACCATAATTATCTCATAGACTTGCGTGTGGACAAACTGGTAAATTATGACCATCTTTCTTTAAACTATCATCGTTTCTTAACTAAGGCTTTATTTTCAGCGCCGTTTTCACCGTATACCATGAAGATGCTGCAGTTTAGGAATATCTTAAAATAATTTTATCATGTCTCCCCAATTCCAAGAGATCTGCGTCTGAGAAAGTATAAACTTTATTGTGGACCACTGTGTATAATACCTTTTGGCCATTCTTCGTTCTTTCCAGTCTTCCATTTTCATCATTTTCTTCATCTGGTTCTTGGAGACAGGCAACCCTGTACTGGTTGGAACCTCTCCCTGCGCAGCATCCTTCCCTTCCTGATTGCCCGACAGTGCAGCATCACCATCATCTGCCTCGGGTTTTCTCTCTCTGGTATCGTCCATGAGGTTCTGTCCTGATACGAAAAAAATTAGAAAATCCAACAGCACCCACAGAAAGAGAGACAAAGAGACCTACTCATTTTGCTCTTTTACTAGGGGCATTGAGTACTATCCTACCAGAACTAGAGGATGTTATAGAGTGGGACTTTGACAGGCTGGGACCTGGAATGCTCTGAAACGTGCAAAACTATAATCAGGCCAACTTTGCTCACTCTTTAGCCAGCAAATTTCTCCAAAAATTTTATTGGGCAATGAAAGGATCCTCAGTATGTTACCAACCAAGTCTGCAGACTCAATTCAATTTCTAACGGATGCAACTGGGCTTAAAAGTGGCGCTATTTTGCCATGTTGTGGAGGGATCATTTTTCAAGATGGCTACTTTACCGCTTTGGGGAAAATATGGGTCGTTTTCTTTGGGTGAGAATTGCTCGGAAAGTTGGCCATTGTGTATCTATGGGCCCGATTCCTCTAAGTCTAAGGGAACAAAATCCACTTTTAAATTATTTGACCTACCAAACTAGTTGGCGACATTAACCCTTCTAGTGTGCATTCTGAGCCTTGTTGTTACTTGGGTCAACATTGGTCAAGTGACTCATTGGTTTTTTTAAGAGTATGCCAAGGGGAGAGGAAGGAAATTGTGACCATCTGTGACCTTACCCCTAGAACTATGGCTGCTCCGCTACGTAGAGCAGTTCTAGGGGTACGGTGACCTTTGCAGGAGGTCACCAGCTTTGCAGGAGGGTTAAGAACATACAGGTATGTCACAGATAAATGTCAGGGTTTTGAATTTTTTAGGGAAATTTGGGGATAAAATGACGATGACAACGACAAAACGCAACACAAATATAAAGATGGCGATCACCGTGCGATGTGAATGTGCAAGACGCACTGAATCACGGCACCAACTTTGAACCGCGCAAGGAAATCGTAATTCTACCCTAAGAAACTGTTCAAAAATTACGGAAAAGGTGCTCTGGGTTAAAAGGTTATTTTGAATTATAAAAAACAGCCTTGACTCTAATTTTATCGAATGCAGTGGCTATCGTTACGGCAGCCGTAACGCATTTCCTATTTTCTATCGTTACGGTAGTACTGCAACGTTTATAAAAACATGAGAAGAAAATATAAAATTAGAAGGGAAAAAAAGTGAATTTGAACGTTATGAAATTCGGACTTTATTTCCCTTTTTAAAAAAATCCTCCAAAGCCTCAGGTTAGAAAAGGAAAAAAATTCGAGTGCAAAACTGAGATGTGAACCCGCAACCTCGCCGTGCAAAATCCTACCCTCTATCAACATGATCGACTGAGCTGTCGCACTGCTCGGTAAAACGTGGGGAAACAAATAATTATATACCTGCGTGCGTATCAAAAAAGTATCGTAGAGGACGCTAAACAACGGCTGCCGTAACGATAGCCACTTCGTTTATCGAAACTTAAGTTAAAAGGGGCCCTACACTACACGATCGCCGAAAAATTGCAATCGCAGCCTGGCTATGTCCGGAATCTAGACCAACAAAAGTTACCGATTATGACCCTACCTACGCACCAAGTAAAATCACACAACTTACAATCACAACACCAGCTTCGAAACAGGATTTTCCAGCAATTTTAGCAAATTAATTATACCCCAGGCTTTCATTAACAGTAAATGATTTCAGCTCATCTATCTCCGTCTTGCAATCCACAACAACCCTCATGTCATGTGTACTTTTTGGTCATTTGCATGGCGCCCTCTGTTGGTGACACATCTGCCTTTAGGGACTGACGGTCTAAATACATTGCTTCAATATTTGATCAAAGGAGTTTTGTTTCTATTTTTGCTTGTTTGCTATCGAGAAAGAAAAATAAGTTTGGGTTCTCTCTTTGCTTTTTTTAATCGAAAAAGGAAAATGAGTTATATTTTTTTCTATTTTGGTAAAGTAAGCTAGGGTTTCTGAATCGTTTACTCTTCATTTAAACATAAAAAGTTGCCTACATCATTATTACATCAAAGCAAGGAACAGACGATGCATTTCTGTATTGTTCATGTTTTCTGTAAATTTAAACAGAAAAAAAAACCTACATAAATTAATTGTAACGGGCGCCCTCGCGCGCGCTTTGGTTAAACACTGCACAATTCACTAACTAAGGCCTAGGGAGGGGGCGTTAAAATACCCCACCACCAAAGACGACTTGGGTCTTCAGATACTAATCCTTTCCCAACCTCAACCAATTCACTGAAGAAAACAAAATCAGATTGTGGGGAAGATTTGCAAGAAGGAAATTCGGAACATTTCTACTGCCCTTCATCCTTGCTTCAAACATCTGGACATCACACTGGGTTTACCAAAAGTCTATCCCTAGATAGCACAAATTAGTTCAATTAAACTGAAAACAAAATCCAATTTTTCCGGTCCAAAGATGCACAAAAAGCCTCAAATATCATTCAATCCTGCATATCAAGCTTTATTACTCTTCGAGATTTACGTTACATACTTAATTTCAATCTCAAACTTAAGAATTTGACTAATTTCTTAAAAGGAAACACACAATTTAAGTAAACACAAAAATAACAGTTACATAGGCCTACATGTTACCACGGTCTCAATGCACAGTTGTGTGAAGTGATTGTTACATCACCTACACACAGTAAGGACGCGTTTAGAATTTTTAAAACAAAATGATTTAAGCTTCCTTTTTGTTTCAAAAAGGCCAATTCTGCATTAATTGATTTCCTATACGTGCGTTCAACATTTAAAAACCATTTAAACTTTAAAAATTGCATTGACGGATAGTTTTTATATCATAATTTACTATAAAATAGATCTATTGATGCATGTACACTAGAAGCTATATAAGCCTTTGAATGTCAAAGGCAGTAGTTTTTTTAATCATTTTATTGACAGTCTATGAGCACATTTCTTCCAAGCTGCAACATTTTCAACATCAAAAGCCGCCATTTTGAAAACCCAAAACGACTTCTTTAGTATCCCACCATTCTTTCAATTATTCACTATAATTTTAAAATTTCCTTTCATTAGCACACGTCAAATATTCATTGCAATCTTTCCACATTCATCGACTGTTACAAACAGACAGTCATGCAAAAGTAAACCGAAGGACATCCACCATTGGCCACCATTCGCTTCGCTTCACTTCACGACTGTTAAAAACAGCAGAATTCTTCACCGAACACCGTTCTCCACATTATAACACTAACAGACGAACTTCTGCAACCATGCTAACCTCAGATATGGAATATACACATGCTTTCAGCAAAAACCCAAATTTGTTGCTAACCCATAAAACGGGTAAGCATAATAGTTACTGAAATTCCGTGCTTACTAATCTGAAAACTAATCAGCTAATCTGAAGACCAACCAAATTTTTATCACAAAAATATTACTGTCTTATTAAAAAGGGCACGAATTGTACCATTAAAACATTACCCAAAGTCAGTCTATCTGGTATGCTTCAATTTAGAAAAAAAGTCCATTTTCAAATTTTTTTTCCCCCATATATTAACCCATTAAACAGAAACCCTAAAAAAAAAATTGATCGATGGATTTTAACAGCCAGTTGATATTCCCATTCTCAAAACAAAAAAAATATTAATTTTTTACAATGCTGCAGATTTTTTGTTTCAATTTTCTTGGCAAGCTCAGCACCTTTTCAAACGCAAATTTTCAAAGTCAAAGTTTTTTCCACGATCTATGACTGCACACATCGCTATTCCTACCTTACTGGAATTTGTGTCCTTGTGGAGATATTTCTTTGTTCTCGTGTAGTAGTAATTTCGAGTTTGAAAGTTTAGTTTCAAAATGCTCTTATTTTAACCAGAATTAATTTCCTTGGCTGAAATTCGGAATTAATATCCCTTTTCTAAAACTCTTCCATTTGCGACAGATCAACATGCCATGGAAATTCCTAATTTTTGAGTAAAGTCCATATATCTATTTCGTTATAACCTCGTGGAGACGTATTCATCTATAGAAATTGCCCTGTGAAGACGTATACAATCTTTTGTTCCCTATTGTGTGCATGTCTCCAGAGGGTACGGTGTATCAGATCTTCCAAACACAATCACGAACATACCTGAGGACACATACAATCTGGGTAATAATGAATATTAAGTTACAACGCAAACACGTCAATCTATCATTAATATAAGTTAAGAGTCTCAGTACCAGCCTCTAATACTTGTAATAATGCAATCTAAAACTATCATAAATTCTATAAATATAGGAAACTTGGGAAAAAAAGCATTTAAAAGCTGAGAATAGATGCCTGCGTCTGATACAAAGCAAGGCAAAGCAAGAAAACTTAGTATTTTGTTGGCCTACAATGCTTTGTTGGTAATGGCCAACGTCTGGGTACCTGATTTCTATCCTTTGGTAAAAGCTGCTAGCCATGGTAGAGATCCTTTATATTAATCCAATGTGGATCAGGTGAGATCTCGCGAGTATTTACAACTTTATATCTCCATTGAGATATATATCATGTGACCGGCTCCACAAAAAAGGGTATTAAGTCGCGCTGTGTATTATCGTGTAATGGTCCGCTCAACGCTGAGAGGGTGAACATTTTGTTAAAATGTGATTTTCATTTTTTGTCATAAACGACATCTTTATTACCTACAGTTTTATGTTTCATTCACAGAAATATTGATTTTGATGAATAAAACGGGGAAAAAAATGACTATTATGTGTGCATCGTTCTGTTGTTCTACAACAGATTCAGCTATTTCAAAGCCTGTTTTCTCATTTGTGTAATTTGAACTTCAGGAAGGAATTAATAAGTAAACACGTCATATCTCCAGCATGGGAGGGGCTATGGAGCTCTATTATATACCAAATGAAAGCTTATGTTATGGGCTTTCCAACCATGTACATGTTTATGACTAAATATCACTTTTTTTGTGACATAATATTGTTGTGGAGCCGGTCACATATGTAAACACATGACAACTTTGTTATTTTGTATCAAATTCGGAAGGTGCCGTCAGCACCACTGTATGCATATGAACCAAAAAATTGGTAGAATTACTGAAACACAACAATCAACAAATACAAGAGAAAAAAAAAACGATTAATGATCAATCTTCTGCCTCTTCTTGGGCATGCTGATATTGGCGTTCAGGTCATTCACGTCGTCATTCACGTCTTCGCTCACGCGGCTGGGGGAGAGGTCGAGACCCGAGTCTTCAGACAATGTGGTAGGACTGCCGTTGCTCTTTGACGGGCCTGAGATCAAGTCGTCCTCGTCTACATCTACAACGGGCAAAAGGAGGGGCTTGGCCGACTGACGGTGCATCGGAAGCTGCTTGGACTTGGCGACAGCTTCGAGCTCTTCGACCGAGAAGCTCTCGAGCTCTTGGAGAGCCTCGGAGAGCCGGGCCAGGAGGTTGCAGGCATCCTCCATGGAGAAGCACATGGGCGGCTTGAACTTGAGGACGTTACAGAAGGGTCCCTCCGTGCTGATTAAGATGAACTTATCTCTCAGGCTGTGACAAGAAAAACACAAAACAAAAACAAGAGGTTGGGAAACATGAATACAGTATTCGGTGAGACTTAGAAAATCTCTTCACAGTCTCGAAAGCGATTGGACTAAAATTAAATACGGTCATGCCAGAGTTGTAACCAAGACATCACAAGTCAATCACTCGTAGCCCTCTCTCGAATCAAGTTAAAGGCTATTCAAATAAACCACAACATAGGCATTTCTTTGTCATTGTTCACTCCATTTCCCTGGATCACCACTCTGGTCCATGCAAAACTTTCGGTAATCCTTACTTTTAGGACACCTCTATTTTTTACGAGTTCTGTTCAAAACTGACTTTTGCAGATGTCTGTCCAGTACCAAAGTGACTTTTGCAGGCTAAAGCAGTCTTTAGAAGTCAAGAAGGTGTCATTGCCAATTGTTCAGATGTGCCAAGTAGTATCAGAATGTCAATTTTGAGTGTCATTTAGTCAACTGTTTTGGTGAGTCTTTCCCTTCCTATATAGGAACGGGGTCCTAAAAGTAAGGATTACCAAACTTTCTGTTGTTGCACTCTGACAAATCACTATGACAAATGTATTAAAAAAATCATCAAAAATACTGATGATGTTCCCATTAAAATGTTCTGCAAACAGACAACAAAAAAATGAGGTACAGGTTCACATTCCTATTTTGTACAATGCGTCAGGAGGACGTTCTCGCGTTCCGGCAAAATCAGACAGAACTGGGCAGAGGTCGAAATGAGGGACTGTAGTCATTACGTGGGTTTTCAGTACCCGAGTGAGCTAATAATTTCTAAATCAGTTTCAGAACTTGGGCATGTGGCATCTAACTTACAATTCAACGATGTAAGTTGCCTCACTGGCAGCTGGCTCCTGGGTAGCTCTGTCTTGGACTAGCTCAATGCCAATGAACAAGCCCATCCCCCTGTTGAGAAAATAAGAAACAAAGTTAATGATATAAGACAATGGTGTTGCTCAGATGCATCCCAGCTGAGTACAGGAAAATAACGGGTTTCAAGCCGAGTTGTTATCGAATCAGTTAGGGGCTCCGTGCACAAGTACCCCCTCAACGGTAAGAAAGGGAGAGTTGGGAGAGACCACTTGGAGTAACATAGACATTCTAACGTATTAACGAAGATGCCCGATGCCCGAGCAATGATACCTTGGGTTTGTGCACAAAATTAGTCGTGCGTACTTTGAGCTATGGGCTCCGTGCACAAGTACCCCATCAACGGCCAGAAAAGGAGAGTTGGGGGTGACCTAGACTGGTTCCTGATCCATCCACTGCGTATTTTGAATGTATCCAAAGTTATTGGAGGCGGGGATTAGTCTCGGAGACCATCCCAAGTTGAATTCGAATGTATTCGCGCGCCGAAGATGCCTGACGCTCACACGAAGACACGGTGGCTATAACTTTTGTACACTCGGGAAGTCGTGCGTCTTTGGCGCACGAACCAGTACAGTACAGTACGCGCACGCTGTGTGTCCCGTCCATGGAGCTCTCAAAAGAGGTAAAAATGCGCCCTCTTTTGTTGGTGCACCAAGCCCATACGCACATAAACCAATGCGAGCACGCGATGTGTCCCGTCCAAGGGGCTCTCAAAAGAGGTAAAAATGCGCCCTCTTTGTTAGCGCACGGAGCCCATACGCACATAAACCAGTCAAGCACGCGATGTGTCCCGTCCAAGGGGCTCCCAAAAGCGTGCCCTCTCCTGCTCACGCATGGAGCCCATTAGTCAGTTCACAAGTCAACTGCAGCTTTGTCAGCGTTCACTTGCGACTTGTAAGCTTGTAAAGTAACTTGATACTGGATGACTTTTGATTGTCTTGTGTTGTATTGTGACGACTCGAAACTTTTGTTTCAATTTGCTTATTTTATTTTCATTTACAGTCGACTCTCGTTAGTACAAACTCTGTTAATACAAAATTCTGGTTATAACAAACATAAAGCCTTGGTCCCGACCGTGCATTTATGTGCACAATGAATGGGACTGATGTTCCTCTTAATACAAAATTCTGATATAACAAACAATTTGGCTAGGTCCTAACGAGTTTGTTATAATGAGACTCGACTGTAACTCTTTCTTGTAATAAAACGAAGTGTTCCTTGAAATCGCCCGGCTTGGAAGCCAGATTCTCCCAGTGAGATGACGAAGAAATGTTTGGTTTTAGAGGTGAAAAACAAAATGCCAAGATTTGATCAACTTTTGCAAATCAACAGAGCAGAACTTTACTGTGAAGTCACAAATTTTGCATTTGCGTTCATTTTTTAGCAGAGTTTGAACTGGCATATAAATTGAGGCCTAAAGCCTTTCATTTTATTTTCCCCTGAATTTTCCTCCTGTTCTCATAGACTCTCACCTGACATCACCGATGATCTTGAAACGTTGCTTCAATTCAAGCAGTTCCTTCCTCAGGAAGTCGCCCACAAGGGTGGCGTTTTCTCTCAGATGCTCGTCCTCGATGATGTCCATGACAGCCATGCCTACTGCACAGGACACAGGATTGCCTCCGTACTGCATGTAACAGACACGTGAAATGGAGGAGTCAGTGGCGCAGCGGCTAAACGGCAATCACCCGTTTCCGACAGGTGTTCAAAGGCCGCGCTGGGAAAGAATTCCATATTGGGCCACCACTCAGACCTCCTACAATAAGTCCATGGGCCATGACAGAAAAAGCTAGTATTTTAAGAATTTTTGCACTCCTTAAATACTGTTTTTTCATCAGATTTATAACTTTTGGTACATTTCAGGTCATATTAGGGAATATGAGTGGTGGCCCAGTATGGAACTCTTTTCTTACGCTGAACCAAATTATTCCGCAGATTTGTGTGAAAGGTTCAACATATGAATGCTAGGAGCGAGTACATTTAAAGATCAACTGCTGCAGTGGTTTGGAAAAGTTCCAGGGTCCAGTAAATGGAAGCTTGAGGCCAAATAAAAAAAAAATCATGTTTGTCATCCCCACCTGCTTACTTTACCAGACCACTTTTTCTTTTTCCTTTTTCTTTATCATACATTTGAAATATAGCTTGTCTTTTTATCCAGCAAAATTGTAGATATGTATGTAAGATGGGGTGGCAGCTCTTTTGGACACAAAGGTACAGTGGACTCTCGTTATAACAAGGTCGATGGGACTAGCCAAATTACCTCTTTATAACAGGAATGTTGTTATAAAAGGACAGCGAAACAAAGAAACACAAAGAGAACCTGAGATTTGGGACCTCAGAATTTGCTCTTTATAAGCAGAACCTCTTTATAAAAGTGCTCTTTAGAATGTGAGTCGACTGTATTAGCAAAAGAGTTGAGAAATGGCTAAATCTATCTACCATCTTGGAAAATCCGGAAGGGGGGGGGGGAGGAGGGCCGCCTCCTTCTTTTTTCAAAAAGCCTGGATGAGATACCCTTTTTGCTTTTTTACTTGGCCTAATGCATACAGTTTGCCTGTTTGAAATCAAAACACCATGACGTGGGGCTAAATGGATAGGTTGCAAAGTTGTTTAATTCTCTTTGTCCAGTGGTCACTTACAGTGTTGAAATACTGGTATCCACCACGGCCCATGCTAGCTGCAATCTCTGGCGTGGTTACCACTGCAGCGATAGGGTGGCCGTTACCCATAGGCTTGCCCATAGTCACTATATCAGGAACAATGTCTACAGAAAAAAACCAGAAAACATTGCAGATATACAGCTCCTGAGGGGGCATAAATATAATTTATTGCTATCCTTATGAACCTAGGGTCAATGCCGTGGAGCCGAGTACAAAAACTTTGTAAGCGAAGAAATGTCCTGCTTAGCGAATGCAGGTTACCAGCTTAAATGCTATGTTATGTCTTTTGCTTGCAACCGGTTCTCTGCTAATATCTGCTTACCATGTTAAATAGTTGAAAAATGTTGTCTGCTAAGCAGCCACATGAGGTGGTCCCAGTGAACAAATTAAAAACTAGATTAACTAAAAATAACTGTAACTGGTGAAAGATTTTCAGGATTTCAAGGGCACTATGGGGGGGGGGAATTACAATCATCTGAAACTTACCAGATCCTTGTGTCTGGAAACCCCACCAGTGCTTTCCGACCCGGCCGAAGCCAATTTGAACCTCATCGGCAACACAGACACCACCAGCCTGATGAACATGCCTGACACGAACCAACAAGAAATGAAAATAAATAAAATGTTAACTTACAGGAATGAGTGCAAATACTAAATTGATCTGTTGTAATCAGGAGTTGAAGTCAAGTTGTTCGCGACAAGTCAAATTAGAGGATCAACAATAACAAAGGAATGCCTTTGTCGCACTTAAACACTTGAATTGAGACTGGATGACAGGTGATTGACTTGTGATTGTTCTGCGTGGATATAATTACAACTCGCTGATCAATGCGAGAACAATAAGCCAGGTCGTTATTTCAACTGCGTATGCGCACAATGATAGGGGTCAAAGGTCATTCAGAATAATCCAACGCTCATCTTAGGCCAAGTTCGGGCAAGGACCATTGGTCGACTAGTGGTTGATTTGTGACGTACCTTACGCCTGCGCACTTATAGCAACGTGCGAACGTCTCTAGTCAAACGCTGGTCAAAATGTCATCGCAAAACTTCTGGATCCTGGCTCTCTGCTAGCGTTGTGAATGCGCGCGGCTATTGGTTACCAGCGATGCAACCAACCCCAGTAGGCTGGTTCCAAATAGTCGACTAGCGTAGTCAACCACCGTCGACTAGACAGAGTTCGGGCAAACGTTAGTTAACCATTGGTCAACTATAGTCCCTGCGCGAACTTGGCCAAAGGCGCATGAATGCATAAGGAGACAGTCGCACGACACTAGCGCGTTAATTACAAGCAAAAGCGGCTTTCGCTTAACATCGTGTAACATCGAGTCAGCGATTTTATCCCGAATGACCTTTGACTTGGACTACTTCATCGAGATGCCGAACTGGCTTATTGAGGGGAGGGGGCGGGGGTGACAGATTTAACAGCTTTGAGCAAGTTCGGTTGGGTGATTAGAGTCGACTTGACTACCATAGTCGATCTACATGTCACTAGGACGCAGAGTGGTTTGACTAGCTAGTCCAACTGGATCGACCTAGCCCTGGAGCACTGTTTCTCTAGCCAATTTCGTGAGTTACGTCACTGTTTCAAGATGGAGGAAAGGTAAACTTTGGCAAGTAAAAAGAGGTCTTACCGAAAGACATTCCTGAAGTAACCGGGGGGATACACAAGTTGTCCACCACAACTCTGGAGTGATTCGGCAAAAAAGGCTGCAATCTGAGGTACAGAACAGAACAATACATACGCTCTATTCCCTGTTTCTCAAAAAAAACACCTGTTTCCAAAGGAAACGAACGCGTAGCTAAATGAACAATTCCAACAGTGTACTGTCCACTCAGAAACTGTAGCATTCCTGGGTGGTCCACAAATCCACTATTCATCCCGCCGAGTCCACTAAAATCCACTGATCTCTGTAAAGAGGGAAATATCTGTGGAAAATGGAAGGGGGGTCTGCACGTCCGACGGCCAAACACAGTCCTGGTCTTCCAGTTACTGATCTTGAGATCTTCAACTCTCTTTGGAAAGCCAGGGGGTCGTTAACTAACTCGACGGCAGCCTAAATCTTTGACAGTCTAACACGCGGTCCTTCTGTTTGTATTTTTTTTAAATTATTTTTTCCTGAAAAGGGAGGCATTCAGAATCTCACCGAAGCTTTTTGGGGAGCAAGATAAACACCGTTGTAAACCTATGGATTCCGCGCTTTGAAGTACGCCCTCTGAAGTACGCCCTCGGCAGTAAAAATGCAAAGCGTAACTGAAGGGACACCTAAGTTAAAGAAGGACACGTGCCATTGCGGCCGTGCACCTACTCTCGGGTAAATTTCCCTCAAAACGCTCATTCGAGAATAAGAAAGTTGCGTGAACACTGCATCGCATACGTGCGCACTGGTGTGATTACACTATGTGGACATCACTGGCACTCTTAACTAGGCTGTAGGGCGCCCTCTACAGTTCCTGCACGGAGCACATAGGCACCCTGCCCATTCCTTCGGTAAGACTCTGGATGCCTCCCTTGAATGCTTCCGTCGGCATGTCTTTATTTCTTCCTGAAAACAATGACTCACCTAAATGTAGGTCCGCTATGACGGGGAACCTGCGATACAAACTCAAGAAGGAATACGGGATCGGCCAAAGCGCCCAAATCCGCAGCCGCCAGGACACCACCGAGATATATTAAGGCAGGCATTTCTAAAGAATCTTACAAAATGATCCTACACTGTAAGTACGAGACTGCCCCACCACAAACCAACACAGCGACTAGAGTATGTCTGAAAGGGCTTAATTAAGACCAGAAATTTAGCCAGATTGTGAAATAATGCTGAGGTTCAGTTAGCGAATTGAAGGTGGTCATTTCTTTTGGTTTGAACAAGAGTGGGGAAGTCGGCTTCTTCTTTTTTTGAAGGCCTATGGGAAATTTGTGATGGGGCAAGTCCCTCTGAAAAGCAACAAAACCTGCCGTGTAGAAGTCTAGTACCTGGTGGCACATACACACTGAATACAATAACATGGAGAAGTGCCAAATGGTCGCCATTCTTGTTTTAAAGTTGCTCCAACTTTTTTACGTGAATATACACACAAAATGCTGAAAATCAACCTGAAAAGACAGATTATAGACAGGAGAAAGAAAAAAACAGGATTT
This sequence comes from Patiria pectinifera, assembly GCA_029964075.1. Taxonomy (NCBI): domain Eukaryota; kingdom Metazoa; phylum Echinodermata; class Asteroidea; order Valvatida; family Asterinidae; genus Patiria; species Patiria pectinifera. Next base: position 11,844,316 of record CM057136.1, read on the forward strand.
AGTAACGATTTATGAGAATGAGTTAAACGTGAAAAATGATTAACCAGGGGTAAATGCCACAGCTAGGGTTCCTGCACCTTCAGGTCAGTATAATCCCATGACTTTTCCCATGACTTTTCCACGACGAAATCGTGAAAAAGGAACAGAAAAAACAACAAAATAATATCCGTACATGCCAATTTTTACATAAAGGCGATTTTCTTTTTAATCCAAAAATTTGTCCTGATACAGCAGTTCCAGTCCCACCGTTAAAAACATAGATAGGCTATGCCTTCCTTAAACCCACAAAAAAAACACTTGAAACCATCTGAAGGATTTTGACGGATCTGGGTGAGGGGGAAAAAAGCGAAGCAGAAGGGGGGGGGGGAAGAAACCGTGCGGAATCATGTACACAACAAATCGGTGTACAGTAGAACTTCACTATGACAAACACGCTGGGGTCCACTCTAAGCGAAGAAATGTCCTGCTTAGCAAATGCAGGTTACCGGCTTAAAATGCTATGTCATGTCTATTGCTTGCGACCGGTTCTCTGCTAATATCTGCTTAACATGTTACATAGTTGACAAATATTTCCTGCTAAGCAGCTGCATACAAATGGTCCCAATGATCAAATTATAACTAGCTTAACTCATGATGGTTCACCATAGCGGTCGTTCGTTATAGAGGTTTTCAGCCACCATTGTTCAATATTGTCCAACATCAAATTTGGAAGCCAAAGGATAATGTATGTTTGATATTGCCAAATGTTCGGTATATGGGTAGATGTGTTCGTTATAGCGGAGTTCTACTGAAGGGGTTTGTTGTTTTGGTGCTGTCACACATATGAAATGTGATTTTTAGGGTTGAAATGATTATTTTAGCTAAATGTACCACAAAATCGAATAACATTGCCATAAATAGCAATGAAAACAATCTGCTGAGAGGTCCAGTAATTAAGTCACACACATACGGCCAAAAAACTTTAAGAGGAAACCTAGGAGATCAAATACGATTTCGTTCAAGTAGTCTTACAGCTCTCCTAAGCAAGTATAGAGAAACAAAAAGCGCAGAAACCGTAAACCACGTACCTTCCTCCCACCAGCGTGTGCTTTGCCAATGGTTACTTTGACGTCGTTCGCGAAGGCCTCGCCGGGGTTCTCTGCCTTGCAGTGTTTGCCTCGGAACATATCCGGGGGTGGCACCTGCAAACGTGACAAGAATTTCGTCCAACAAGTTCAACAAGACATTTATTACAGAAAAATAAAAATCACAATACGATCATACTGCACTGTGTTAAGTGCAGATAAAAGACTAAACTAACTGCTCCATACAAGTGACTGCAGTTTATCAGCTGATGATAAGCCTTCTTAGAGGCTGTGGGCTCCATGCGCCAACAAAAGAGGGCGCGCTTTTATCACTTCTGAGAGCCCCTTGGACGGGACACCGCGTGTGCGCACTGTAATTCACGCCCAAAGTACGCACGACTTGTTTTTATCCTGAATGTGCACAAAGCCAGGCTACAGCGTCTTTGCGCGTGAGCGTCAGGCGTTGTCGGCGGGCGAATACGTTCGCACAAAACTTGCGATGGTCTCCCGGACTAATCCCCAACCCCCAATAACTTTGGATACATTACAAGTCCGCAGTGGATGGACCGGAAACCAGCCTAGGTTACCCCCAACTCTCCTTTTCTGGCCGTTGATGGGGTACTTGTGCACGGAGCCCATAGTCATGATATCGGTGAAATCGCTCACATTATTAGAATTTTGTTCTGTTTAAGTTTACATTTTGATTAACCCTAACTCCCCCCTTCCTGAAATCATGAACCGAATATGCATTAAATAAAACATGATTTTGTTGAAGTTTGTAGCTTTTGTTGAAGTTTGAAGGCAGAGAGTTTGAATGAGAACTCACCACGTGAACCCACTTCTTTTTGGCGTCTTTGCCCAGCAGTTTGTGCTTGTAGGGACTGATGGCAAGAACATTCTGAAGGTGGCCGTGGTATGCACTATCAAAATAAAGAAGCGAAATAAGGACGTGATGTTTACATGTTTAAACGAAAAGTTCAACGAAACCCGAATTATAAAAGGGACCTACGTTCACGTGATCTTCCTTTGAGTTAAACATACACAGCACAAATAATAAACGATGTTTTCAAACCTTTTTAATTTACGAAACCTTAGAAGCACTGCAGTGCTCGATTACATTTAGGTACTGATACATGGGGGATGTATCATAAGTCCGACACCTCATAGGTCCAACGCCTCATGTAGGTCCGACACCTCACTAGTCCGACGCCTCATAAATCCGACAATGGACAAACGCTGTTCCGGACTTATGAGGCATCCAAGCTATGAGAAGTGGGACTTATGCAGTGACGGACATATGAGGCGGAATAAATAAATTTTATGCCTCGTAAGTCCGACGCCTCATAAGTCCGAAATTTCACTAGACACTAGACAGTTTGTGTCCTAGAAAAACTTGTTCTGGTGGTGTGATTTTCAAGCTTTGTTATTGATTTCGATGGAACTGATCCTTTTGTGCGTGGGAGTTGTACGCAAAAATTACCAATCAATGAATAGATTGTCAACATCTGGCATCGACCAGACCAGAATACATTGACAAAAATAAGTTGTTTACCATGCAAGCTCGACAGACCAATAAATTGAACACTTTATGGCCTTCATTCAGCTTTTCAAAATCTGTGTATGCGTCCTTCCAGAGGCCTCCCATCAGAAGAACGGGTCAATCCCATAACTTTTTGTCAATTTTTCCTGTCTATTCATTAAATGATTCCCATTCATTCTGAAAGCTCAGAGACAAATCCTCAAGGATACATGTTCAAGGGAATTACGTCATTTGCAAACATCAAAAAACAAAACTACCAAATTATTATGAAATACCTAACTGGAACTGTTAGTGAATGACAGACTAAAGCATCCCGTAAAATCATGGCACCTGGTGTGCTGACATTTTCGACAAAAGTGGTATCAATTTCCAGTGCTAGTCGGCCAACCAGAGTTGAAAAAACTGGCTTTTTTTAATTACTGCCCCCAATTTGTACCATATTTAGTTCGTCCGCATTTTCTTTGCAATCGATTACACACCTATGAACGGGTACAAGCCAGCTAGACTGGTTCCCTGACCTTACAATTCCCTGACGTCTATAAATTGCCCCGGTTCATCTTAAGTGGGGTCTGGGAACCAGACTACAAAAACATGATTCATTTCCTAGCATCTACGAACACTAAACGTCAAACAAGTTAGTGCAACAATATTTGCTATAAAATGTTAACCCCCAAAGTTTCATTTCTGAAACTTACAGCGAAAGCAAATGTTGTATTCTCCCTTTAAACCAGAAATTACGTTACGATATTACGTTGAATTTTTGCTTCAGATTTAAATCAACAGGATTTCATTTGTCGACTGTCGAATGACAAACAAAAGTTGTAAGTATCGTTGGTGTACTGAATAGGACTGGGAACTGGTACTAACTCCACATTTTTTGGCCGAACAAATAATAGTTGTTATTTCATCTGGCATGGCTTCAATGCTAAAAATTGATTATTGTATTATGACTAGGTCCCTTGAACAGCTGTTAAATGGAGCAGACAAGAAACATCTGTGGCTTGTACACTACAGGCCAAAATATTACTAAGCACCACACAAGGTTGATATCGCCTGGACTTGTAACTGGGTCAATTGCATGTGCACCTGGTCAGTCTAACTGTGCCACACATTTCACACAATGCAGTGATGAACAACTAAAAATAGAACCACATGTAGATGTCTGCATGTATGTCTGTGTACGGACAGAACATTGGGCTTTTCTGCTTTTTCTTAAGTACATGTATGGTTACATGTAAAGACAACAGACAAAAACAAAAGTTTCAAGTTGATCTGATTTAAGATTATTGGAAATCTTGCAAGTATACCGGTAATAGAAAAAAATTACAAATATATAAAATCAATTGATGTCATCACGAAGTCACCAGTTGTATTTTTGCAATGTATTCTATGTACCTAGCAAGCTTCACAATTTTTGATAATAGAACCTTGTATACATGTGTTATTCATAATGTAATGGTAAGAAAACTTGGTTATGTGCTTACTGGTCGAGAGTGATGACATCTTTGTGGCCGGTGTATTTCTGTGCCAGCTGGATTGCCAAGTCGTTTGCTTCCGAGCTTCAAAACAAACCCCAAAATGCAAAAAGTTAAACAAGGGAGAGGTTTCTGAGAGAGACAGCAGTGAACAGTTGAATCTGTTACAGACCAATGGGCCTTATTCACGAGTCGGCCATATTGAATTGGAAGTTAGGTAAAATCTTAATTTTGGGAACATGCGGAGAGAAATGAAAGCAAGTTCATTTATAATAAATCCCAGTCTGCTTCAATGAATAATTTAAAATTTGTAATTAAACATTCCCTAAAAAAAAAAAAAATTTTAAAACATAAAAAAAAAAAAATTGACAAGTAAAATAAGGTTGCATTGTGCCTGCATAAATACGGTAGTCTGGCGCCATCCCATTACACATTTATCAATTAATGAAATACATTCAGGGAACTTGACAAAAATGGCCAACTCGTGAATAAGGCCCATAGGCCATTTGCGAGTTAAATTTGAATAAAATCTAGAACGCTGACTTAATCCAACGCTTTGCACGTTTTAACTTTGCATTCTACCGACCAAAGAGACTATTACTATAACACTTGATTCGGGGCAAGCCTTATGCTAGCAACCCACAGCTCCGGCATGGTCTGGTGTTTTTGTGCCATTCTCACCCATTGTGAACAATGTATTGGTGCTGAGCGTCTCTTACGTAACTATGCAAGAGCTTGCCCCGAATCATGTGATTAGCAACAGTGTCTTTGGTCTGGAGAATTCAAAGTTCAAATGTGCCAAGCATTCTTAGCAAGTCAGTGTACCAGATGTTTTTCACATGTAAATTATCCCAAAGGTTATAGGTGACTCGCAAATGGCTTAGTAATCTGCACACTATGTATGCCTCACACTCACCATACACGTACAATAACATAAATTACTGGAATTTGTATCCTTGTGGGGACATCTGTTTGTTCTCGTTTACTAAAATTTTAGAGTGTGTAAATCTAGTTTCAACATGCTCCTATTTTAACCAGAATTAATTTGCTGGGCTGAAATTCCGACCAAATATCCCTTGAACATAAAATACTTTAATTTGCGACAGATAAACACACCTTGGAAATTCCTAGTTTTTGAGCAAAATCCATATTTATATTTATAACACCTCACCCACAGATTCTGTGTCTTGATTGGCCGAGAGCGAGTCACATGTTACTTTCTAATTTTGCTATCTTTCTGTGCACGGCCAAAAGTACTATACCATTAGCAACCAAAGTACTATTTCCACGGCGCGGTATTTGTGTGCAAATGCATGCTGGTGTGCGCGTTGCGCGTAGCGCGTATTATTCCAAAGAGAGCGCGCCGCAGACTTGGGTTCAAACATTTTGTGAAGGGGTAGTTTTTAAGAGAGAAATACATTTTCCACCAATTTTGTATTGAAATTGAAGTTTATTTCAACTGTGTTCAGATTTAAATAATTTAAAATATTAAAATCAAGCAGAATCTGTGGGTGAAGTGTTATAAAACAAATATTGAATGCTTTATCTCGTGGTGAAGTAAAACTAGCCTCCCTCGATGATCCATGGACCATTCTATTTTCCCTCGGCTTCGCCTTGGGAAAATAGAATGGTCCATGGATCAGCTCGGGAGGCTAGTTTTACCACACCACTCGAAGCATTCAATATTTGTATACTATTTCGTAAAAACCTTGTGGAGATGTATTCACCTATAGAAATTGCCTCGTGGAGACCTTTACAATCCTTTGTTCCCTATTGTACACATGTCTCCATAAGGTAGAAAATTACGAAACTGTTTCTCAATGCACTAATGAACCCACAACAATCGCTTGCATAAAGGTGAACCAATATAACAGCATTGAATATAGTTTCCGAACCTGACAAGCAGAATCAACAACCTCATTAAATTTAACCATGGCCATTAAGCTTTTCCTCTATTTTTTTTTCTTATTCCTTTAGTTCGTTAGGTAAGGTTGTTGTTTTCTTTATTGTATAACTTACCCAGAGTTCACCAGGAAGCAGACTGATAATTTCTCAGGCATCGTCCTCGTTAGCCGTTCAGCGTACTGCACCAGGGTGTCGTGAAGAAATCGGCTGTTGGTGTTGAGGACGGCCATCTGCTCCGCGGCCGCCTGAACCACTCGTGGGTGGCTGTGACCGACTGTAAAACAATGGGGGGGGGGGAGGAGATGCACATTTGATTTTTAAGCCGCTAGCCAAGATCACAATTTCGTACAGGCTGACCGGGAATGGGTCATTAGGGAGACTTTCCCATAAACTTGTGCAAACATTTTTTCCAACTTAAATGTGCCCTAACCCAATCTTATCTTGTCCTTTTTCCACGAATTTCGGTACTTTACTAATTAGACCACGAGCAACAAAATAACCTAATTGCGATGGTAACATTTTTGCATTTCAAGGGGGGGCTGTGCATTTAGGGAGACAGTTATGTGTCTTCCTAATGACCGGTGTCTCCCTATTATAAAAAAAAAATAACAATAACGTGTCTTCCTAATGGTACATTTAGTAATATACGTGTAAAGGTACCACTAAGGAGACACGTACATTATCGTAATTTCTTCGCAAGATGGGAGGCATCAGTCATAAGGGAGACAATTTCATGTCTCCCTAACGTCACAGCCCCCCTTTAGAGGCACAATTTTATTGTCGCAATTAGCTTATATTTGTTGTTCGTTGTCTAATTAGTAAACATACCAAAATTTGTGGAAAAAGGACAAGGGAATATTGGGTTAGGTCACATTTAAGTTTGAAAAATGTTGTGCACAAGTCTATGGGGATGTCTCCCAAATGTCCAATCCAGGGTAATTATTATACTTAATACTATTATTATAATAACAGGTTCTTATATAGCGCTTTTAACTAAGATCAAAGCATTTTACATCATTATTACCCATTGGGCCAATTAAACATACCAAATACCATCTAAGCTCCCTGGGGAGTATTACAGCTAGATGCTGCCATTTCGACGCAAAGCAGCTACAATCAATCACAATAACCATCTCTGCCCTCACAGGTACCCATTTACTCCTGGGTGGGGAGAAGCAATGGGTGACAAATGGCCATACACCAAGGACACACGCACCATAGCCGCAGGCTGGACTCGAACCCACAACCTGCAGAATTACCCGCAGACCAGGAATTCAATGCCCCAAACCATGAGGCCATGGCACTCCACGAGGACTAACTCAAACGATAGTAGAGCTGGGCGAGTACCTCAAGTAACTGAGTACTCATGATCAGTTTTTGCTACTCATTGCACAACTCGTGGTTTTTCAACTATTCGATTACTCGTACCAGCCCGAGTAGTAACAGGTACTCAGGAGTACAATAGACGCTTTGCCTTCAGCTGACATCTCTGAACTTTTTTTTTATAATCAATGCACAAGCGGTGAACTCCTGCGTATCCCTGAGCAACAAAAACACGCACTTCCAACATGGCTGCAACGCAAGGATCTACATGCGTTAGGAGCTGTCACATACAGAGTGTTAAATTCTTTAATAAGGCCAAAAAAAAATTACTTCTGCTTCCGATTACATGGCATTTGAAAATAGGGTAGGTAGGTAGGGAATTTTTAATTTTTTTTGGTCAATTTTTTTTGTGTACAATCATATGGAGGCGTCTGCGTGTAGTCAAGGGTAAAAGGGAGAAATTGATGGTTTTGGGGTTTTTTTTCCTTATTTTTTCCAGATTCAAAAAAAATTAGGGTAGTGGCTGTCAGAATAGGGTAGGTAGGGAAACCGAAAGCAGAACTATTATTTTTTTGGCCTAAACTAAAATGCAATTACAGTACAAAATTTGTCTTAGCCAATTTGATTTCAGACTAATCTTTTGTTTTGCTTTAATTCAAATTATTTTACTGTTTTATTTAATATTGATGTAAAAGAACCAGGGCCCTTAATGGAAAGCAGTTTTTAACTGATAAGGCCACCCTGAATAAATATGACAGCAAATAAATAATCAAATGCTAATTTAACCCTCCGCAATATAAAATTGGTAATAAGCTAATCACCAGGGATGAGATTATCATTTGAAAAAAAAAGGTCTGAAAATTGACGAAATTTTTCTAAACTAATAATGTCTTTCTCTCAGATTCAAAAAGTCTGATTTCAGACAAAAGTCTGAAAAATCTCATGCCTGAATCTCTCACGGCATAAAGGAAAACCAGACCTTGGCATTTCAGATTTATGCAAGACGGAAGTTAACTTTTGTTTGAACAATAGCAAATATATGGCTTTAGATTTTGTTCTTTTTTTAGAAAGACTTCTGTTGGATTTTGCTGACATGACCTATGATTAATCACCGCTGTCAGCGGAGCGCTCAACGGCAACAAAGCAACAAAACGAAAGCAACAAAATCCATTGTCTGATTCCCCAAACAAGGAATCCAAGGTTTCACAACAGATTGTATTTTGCAATCCCTGAACCTTAACCCTCCTAACTGTTTAAACAGCCACAGACAGTCAAAAAATTCCTTCCACTTCCCATGCCCTGACTTTTACACAGGCTAGTCACCAACAGTCAGATCATACTTAAAGCAAGCCCTCTGGCTAGTCAAATCAGTCAACAGACAAAAGCAAGAAACCGGTGGGCACAATCAAAGCACAGCTGTGTCAAGATACATAAACAGTTACAGCCAGTCAATCCTGCTTTGTGTGGGCTGGGAGCTCTTAACTGTTAAAAACGGTCACTAGACAACTTGGCACAGAATGCCTGTTTGCATAAGGAGGGTACCAGTGGGTAAAAGAAAAAAACAACACTGCACCGATAGGGACAATTGAGTGCAGCTTCTACATGTCATTTCACAGAAGGAAGTATGAATCTCACCATGACAAACGTTGTTGATGCAATCCAGATATGCATTTCCTTGTTCGTCGTACATGTGCTGACCCTTGGCCCGGACTATCTTGAGGGGGCAAGTAGGGTACCATAACCTGCAGGCTTCACTGAAGGAAAGAAGGACAAACAAGCAAACAGGTCACCGGGCAATCTGACCTCCGAGCTGCTTGACTGCATAATTAATGAACAGTGACTGCAAATTGCATTGTATGCAAATTCAGTCTACATGTACATGGAGGTTAATCTGCCCACAATGGAACAAAATAAACAAGACCTAACTCCTGTACATAATGAAGCTATTTCCTCCATAAATGTAACACATACCGGTACATGTATGTACCACCCATGTGAAATTACATTGACTATTATTGTTGCTCGTTACAACAACAACTGACAAAAAAACACCACAATTTAGATTCCATAATTATATACACATGTATGCATTCAAGTCATTTGATACTGTACACATATATAACCACAGGCCTACATTAATTCATTGTGATTTTTTCTTGATTTTTTTCCCTCGTTTTTAAAACTCTTATAAGATGTTTTATGAGATTATTTAACATTCTTATAAGATTCCAGTATAATTCTTATGAGATTTTACTCATTTACATATAAAATACTTACAAGATTCTTATAAGATTCTCATTAGAAAGATTATACGATTCTTACAAGACTTCTTAGGATTTTACAAGGTTCTTATAACAATCTTATAAGATTCTTGTATTTGTAAGCTTCTTATAAGTTTCTTATAAGATTCTTTACAAGAGCATTTCGTAGGGGCGACTACATATTGAACCACGGACCATTGAAGAAACAAAAAAGATTTCACGTTATGTACATTTTAACATGCGACAGACGGCACTGGCAAAAGTTGCAGTTTACACGAAAATTACACCGTAAAGCTATAAAGCCCTTCAGACAACTTCTGGGATTTGAATTTTGGGGTTGGGTTTCTTCTACGGGTATCCAACCGTCGTTTACTTCAATAAGGTACTTGGTTCCTGTACAACCCGTATACATGCACACCACTACTTTACTAATATTGTACAAAATGTACAGTATACAGGCCTGTCCCCAAGGGTGGGCCTGGTGGGGCCGGGTCCCTCTTGGCGAGCAATTGACCTATTGCAGCAGAATCGTGCCAACGCATCTGGTGAAATATTGTCCAATTACATGATATACAAATGGACGCAGAACGCGCAACATCTGAGACAAATAAAACTTAGGGTACATAATATTCCATAGGGTTGTCTAAGGGACATGGCTTACTGGCAAACGGTGATAGGTCAATTGCCCCCCCCCCTCCCAAACGACAAAAGCCATGTGTATTTTTATGGAAGTGGGCCCCCAAGTTGGTGCTATGGCCCCCCCTGACGCTCGGGGCTGCACAGAACTTACAGTATATTAGGCCAAAACAAATAATAGTTCTGCTTCTGGTTTCCCTACGTACCCTATTCTGACAGCCCCTACGCTATTTTTTTATGGGAAAAATGAGGGAAAAAAACCCAAAACCATCAACTTCTACCTTTTACCCTTGACAAAACACAGACGCCTCCATATGATCATACACACAAAAATTGGCAAAAAAATTATTTCCCTACCTACCTACACTATTTTCAAATCCCATGTAATCGGAAGCAGAACTATTTTTTGGGGGGCCTTAGTAACCCGCTCATGCATAATCCTAGAGCATGTACTGGCCTACATGCACATTCACTGGCCTACATGCACATTTAATGCATGATTTTGCAATGCCCCATTACAAGGCTATGGTTATATCTAAGGGTTTCTATTGACACAATGGTAACATCTGCTGAAGTGTTTATATAGCCACCCAGGAGGCCTTACTCTTTGAACTTCTACAGTGCAATATACATGTAGTTCAACCTGGTCCCCAGTGCTTACTTTATTTCCAACCGCGTTTCCAATAGTAAACCCTGGACAGGAAACTTTCTTCCTGTATCCTGATTGGATACCGCAATTGGCTAGTAATGGATTTTTATCGTGTACTTGGTGCTATACATGTATATTCACAACGTGCAGTACGTGTTTTCGCGATCATTCGTCCACGCCTTCTCGAAAATACTAATTTCCTTTCCAATTTGCTCATATTAATATGAAATATGATACTGCATGTTGTCTTGATAAGATCGTAACAGTTTGATTTCAAAAATCGTGTTTTCGTAACTCATGCTGTGCTCAATTGACTCTGTTTTTACCCCAGACACCGCATACAAAAACAAACGCTAATGTGTAACGCATATCCAGGCACCAGACTGTTCCTCATTTGCATACGTCTGCAAAAATCTTGCACATGCAAATGATCCAATACCAGGGTGAGAGAGCAGGTAGTGGTGGGCGCGTACTGCTCGACACCCTGGGGACGAGGTTGACATGTAGTTCAACTCAATCTTGTTTATATCCATAGACAACACACAGTTTGCACTAACCCAGACTTTGGACTCGAGATCAGCCCTATTTCAATAATCATATTCTTTGCGTGTTTGCTTCATTGGAGCTATTTTTAGAAAGGTTGCGATAGGTACACATGCATTTATGCAATATAGCTTTACATAATCACTCTTGGAGATAATAGCTTCGTACATGTACAATGCTTTTTATATTGTTATATTTCAACTTCGTCCTACAACAGCTGCCTAATATTGGATTCTATTTTTTTTAAATGGAGAATTGGAGATTTAGCACTGTTGACATATCGAAATTACTCAATTGTTCAATATTATTTTGATATCGATATTGCCGATAGCAATTTTTTTGATCATTATCAAAATATCGAAATTTTCGATATTGACGAAGTGTATCGAAAATATCAAAAATCCGTCAGATTATCGTCAAAATAAATCTCCCGTTTGTGCTTTTAACGGTACTTTGTGTTTAAAATTTGCTGTATAATGAAATAAAACTCAGCGGCAACTTGTGCTTGTGACTCAAAAATAAAAACATTTGCGATATGCCAAGTGGCGCTGCTTTGTGCTCTGCGTTTGCTGGAATTCGCGGCCTCCAAAATGTAAAACCTCAAAAGAAACCACCCATATAAAGGTACTGGACAAACTAAAGATTTGTTTATTTTTTTTAATCAAAGTTTCATCTTTATGGTCTTTAACTTTTACATGGGATATATGAAACATTCTCGATATCGGATTTCCGATATATATCAATTATTGAAAATTCTGATTTCAACGGTGCTTACTGGAGATCCGACATAAAATTCCAAGACGGGTGATTAGTAGTGACTACTATTTACAATTAATTTGGAATAATTTTATTTAAGAAAGAATTAAAACAGCTACCCAAAAATTGAATTCATTATTTACCAAAAAATGTTTAAAGCAAATACTGAAAACTCATTATAACGGGAATGACATCTGATACCATTTTTTAAGAGCTCTGGTGATCCAGAACACATACAAAATAAATGCATGGCAGTTTTACACTGGACAGTATTTTGCATACACATGTAATCACCTGATAGCACGTATGTATATTATTCACAAACACTTTGTTCAATCATACTAGTTCAATGCATTGTGTACCTGCAACAATCTGCAATGGTTTTTTTCGTATGGATTGGTGGGGAAGGGGCTTAAATATGATTTAATGGCAGAATCCAGATGTTAATAGAAAAAAATTCCCCTAACAATGATAGTGCTTGTTTTAGTGTAATTGGACATTTAGAAGTTTATTTTTTTTAGTCTTTACTTAATTAACATTACCGGTAAAATAATTTACACTGAGCAAATGGCCTTTTAACCAAGAAAATGTGCTTGGCCGGTTTTAAACACTACGTTTTAGACTGGTTGGAGTCTGGATGCTGATAATTACCAATGATTTTGTTTAAAGGTATAGTCCATCATTTGTAATTTTTGCATTTTGCTCATTTGAAGCAACAAACGACAATAACGTGCTCAAAATCTAAAGAAGGGTGCTGAACAAAGAAAGAACCTGATGAAGTTTCAGGTCGGCTTCAACTCTATATTCCCAGAATACAGCATTCTAGGATCTCGATTTCAAAGTTGCTGAATCGTGATTTGAATTGGGCCTGAATTAAGCGTCTGAGACACGTTCTCACTGAGTCGATTGCAGCTACGCGATGTCGTGCACTGATCCAACGAATAATAGCAACCGCGCGTGCGTGTGCATCGTGTCAATGCTTCCGCGCACTTTCCCGAATAAAAAAACGAACTAGTAACGGAAATTTCCAACAGTATTAAAGACGCACCGTTGGAAAGCCCTTCCTTCGTTGATTTCTTCAAAATGACACTGACAGCTTGCCAGAAAGAATAATTTTATAGGGAGTTTAGTCCCCTTACTATCGTTCAACCATGTATGTTTTTCAACACTAATGGCGTGAAACACCATAATGCTTTTTTGTGCACAAAATATCAATTTTCCATTATCTTTATTCAATTGGAAAAAAATCAATTTAATAAATTTAAGATAGTGGATATTTTGCCGGAGGTAATGACGGCAAACTAACGATTACTAAAGGTTTGCCGGCGGCAATCCATATCAACAGAGGGCGCTGTACTCTTTAAAATAGGGCTGAATTATAAGATGTATTAAATTCCCACCAAAAGTTGTGTAGCACGTTTGGTGTAATGGTTAAGCAAAGGCTCTAATAAGCGGGATGACTCGCGTTTGATTCCGACCGCACCACATTTTTAATTTTTTTTTTCTCATCCCCAAATAAATAAGAATATTCTTCTTTTATTATTTTAACATGTCTCAAACATTTTTTGCAGAGTATTACATTTTCTTTTTCAGATTTGTGGCTCTGGAGGATTTTTTTTAAAAGGGAAATAAAGTCCGAAATTATAAAATGGTCTGAATCCCATCTTGTGAATACAAGGTAACAACGATAATTTTGGCATGGAGCCAGACTAAAACTTGTCACCGGAAAATGTTTAAGTACAAAAAAACAGTAACTGCCCATGTTTAGTGCATATCCGGCAAACTAACGTTTACTAAAGGTTTGCCGTCTCCGGCAAAATATACACTGCCTAAATTTAATCATTTCATTGGTTATGGTTATGGTCAGTTTCATTTGACATTTAAATTTTTTTAGATTTTTTCTCACAGAGCTTTTTACAACACGATGTAATGTACTTGCACTGACTTGATAGTGTGCTTTCAATGTTTTTCATGTTTATTTGAAGCATGTTATGATGTACTCACCCGATATGTTTTCTGCGCAGTTCTAGTGTCTTTTCCTTTGGAAGCAATTCCATGTTTATGATCTGAGTAGGTCTAACGTAGAAACAAAAAAAAAGTTAGCAAACCTGACAAAATTTATCAGACACGCCAAAAAATAGTCACTTTAGTTTAATCATCATGAATGTGATGGTTCATACTCTACTAACCATGGCTCGTAGTCCTAGGATAGTTCTAGGTACGGAAAGTTCATATCTGGATGTCAGATTTTATTGCTGCCCAACATATATTAATTGTCACCTCACGTTGTCATTTGTTGAAGGAGAAAGTGGAAGAGCGTATAAAAAAAAAAAAAATTTATGTGTTTTGTGTTTTTAGAGCACATTTATGCGCATAGCAGAACTAAACTAACTTGAAGCAGCCGGTCAAACTGATTGAAGTGGCTGAAAAGACAGACGGTACGTTATACCACGTGACATCAACAACCATGACGTCATGAGCCAATGATAGATAAAACAAATTATATTCAATATTTATATTCTCTCATGAATATTTAGTTTATTTCAATGGATAACAAAAAAACCAGAGATGATATATGCAACAGCGTCGTCGTGCGCTAGTGGTGTGGTTAAGAGTCGTCTAGTCAAGCAGGTCAGAGGTCGAATCCGATGAAGTAACTGACTGATTATAAAATAGAAATTAGAGGAAAGGAGGGGGGAGAGAGTAGGAGGGGAAGTGGGAGGAATAACCAGTTCTTGGACTAAGGAGTAATGGCCCCACACGTACACACAAGCCCCAGACAACAATGAACAATGCCTCAAAAAGTAATGCACTTGTTCATCGTGTTCATGTCGTACGTAGGATACGTTTATTCTCACCAACGATCACCTTTTGATCACATTAATCATGTTAATATAAATCCAATTAGTATCAATCTAAATCTTAACCTGGGAAATTATGGTATACCTTGTCACGAATAGTCTATTGTTGTGAGTGGACACTGATGGTGTAGGAAAACGATCGTTCCAGTACTGCACGACAACAGTACCGATGCGCTATCTGAAAAAAGAACAAAAATAACATTATTAATAATATTATTAACAACAATGGAACACGATCATGACGGTGCAGTTTTGTTTTGAAGATTATCAAATTTGTTTGATCATCTCTGAAAAACTTATCATATGCGATCAAACATCCATCATTTTTGTCCAGCATAGACAATCATTCCATGATACCTCAGCTGGCGCTCGCCAAATCATATTGTACATTCTTGCCGCTGCTTTATATACACGATCGCACTGTCGTCATGCATATGTCATGCGTCGCAGCGGTAACTTAACATATGATTCATAGACTTCACCAAGTGCATTATTGTGCGGTAAGACATTCAAATCAGTCAAATGACACAAACTTCATTAGAAAACACAACCGAGCACGTGCTCTTGTTTGATTCAAGTTAGGACATTTAATTAACTTGAATCAATATCTCGATTGTCTCAGTCATTAGGATTATACGAGGTAAGAAACTTTGTAAGTTCAAATGCTACGGCGACTGATACAAGTTTAGCTACTTGATTATTGCATGTCTGTCACATGCGCAATCGAACCGTCCGGTGAGAAAGTCACATGAACAGCTGATTTGCATAGCCAGACAAAAACGGCCAGGGCGCCGGCGCGCGGCTCGGATTTTACATAATCCTTTTGTTAAGTCAAAATTGCACAAAAACATTTGTGTGTCCCCGAAGCTGTGCCAAAGGCTTTTTGCGGCAACGTTGAAGTATATTATCACCTTCCCACTCCAGTGGCGCACCCAGGATTTGTTAGAAGTTAAAATTTGTCCAAAAATTCTGCCCAAAATTTTTGGCCGCAGAAAAAAGTGGGGGGTGATTTTTGGGGTTTTTTTTTTAGGGGGGGGGGACGGTACGGTCTATTTAGACGTTGGTGGCGCCACTTACACCTCTATTTTACTACTCGAAAATAGGCCTAGACCTGCATATCACCAAGGTCATATCGTGGAACCAAAAAAAAAATTGACAACCTCTTGGGAGGGCTTAGGCCCCCGACCCCCTCCCCCCCAATGTTTTTTGAGGAAAAGATGGTGGTGTACTCATTGCCTGCCTTTATTGCGACGTCACACACACACACACAAATGGTTTCGTTTTTTGGGGGGGGGGGGCATGGGCCTCTTTGCCCCCCCCCCCCTGGATCCGCCCTTGATATTAAGTTGTAAGTTCAGCAAGTGATCAATCAGTCTTGATGTCTTACATAAGGCCAAAAAAAAAAAGTCTCCGGTTTCTGGTATGCGCGCGCGTCGCCGTAGCCATGCGCGTCGGCAAAATGAAAAAGTTTTTTTTTCAATAAAAGATGATATCTCAAAACCGCCAAACTCACTGGTTTGACTGGAATCCTGCTACTGCACAATTTTAACATGTTTTTAGATGGGGTTATGATCGAGAATAAGCTTTATGTGGCCTCTGTCGCCGCACCACTTTTTGGACAAGCTCCATACCAGAAACCGGAGACTTATTTTTTTTGGCCTAAGGAGATTAACCCTAAAGGGGCCGGGTTATTTTGACCATCTCTCAACCGGGGGGCGGGGGGGGCTAAGATCTCGGCTATCGAGTGACGAAAAATTTTGAAACTCGGTACATGCATAGAGCAACTCTTCATGAACATGCCCAAGATATTTCATGACCATAAGTCAAGAGGTTTTGGAATTATGGCTAATTAATCATTCATATGTATGAATGGCAATTCTGGTCTGTGTACACGACGTAACATTGAATTTTCCCGGCGCCTAGCGCCGGTGTAGCGTGAATTTACGTTTCTATGAAATTCGGACTCATTTGTAATACTGCGCATGCGTAAGTATGGTAATTAGGAAAGTGACCGGTCACGTGAGAGTGATTAACCAATAATAGGGAAAAGGGTCCGATTTTCATAGGAGTCGGATTTTCATGTGACACCGGAAACATTTTCGCTGCGCGACAACCCCTGGTCTCGAGGCTAAAAAGTCATAAAAGCTCGGGTCGCGAAATAAATTTTTTTAAAGGCTATCGAAAAAGTCGAGGGGGGGGGGCGGATTCCGCCCCCGGTCCTTTTAGGGTTAAATTTCGTGAGAAACCGTCAAAAAACTAAAAAATTCTTTCGAGAATGGGCGCGCCGAATGAAACTAATGGTATCGCACCGCATGCAAAGATCGACACACGTCTGCACGCCGTAAAATATTTTAAGTTTCGTTCAATAGAGGGCGCGCCACATAAATAGTGGTCTCAACAACGCATCAACACGGATGCTGCACAATTGAAGAAAAAGAACAACCTCGTTTCCGATGAACTACTCAAGAAATACAAAATGGATTAAATTGAAATTTCGTGCAATTAGTTTTCACGATGTGTAGCCTCAGTAGTTTGAATGGCGTGAGAAACCGTGGAGCTATAAATATAATATGATCGTAACAATCTAGTGTTTTAAACGTTAAAAATCCATGTTGACTTCCATTAGGATTGTATTTGTTGCAAATAAAATCCTGTATTGTTACGGTCATAACAGCTTGCTTAATTGACGTTTTTTTATAAAATGAAATCTTTTGATGCCAAACATCATGACAAATGAGTGTACGAAATTTCATTTTAATGTAACGTGTATTTCTTGAGTTGTTGGCCCGAAATCGGGTTAGGTGGTGGAGATCGAGACCACTATAATAGAGGGCGCGCTACATAAATAGTGATCTTAACAACGCATCAACACGGATGCTGCACAAGTGAAGAAAAAGAACAACCTCGTTTCCGATGAACTACTCAAGAAATACAAAATGGATTAAATTAAAATTTCGTGCAATTAGTTTTCACGATGTGTAGCATAAGTAGTTTGAATGGCATGAGAAAGCATCCTGTAAAATCATGGCACCTGGTATACTGTCATTTTCAAGAAAAGTGGTATTTTTGTATCAATTTCCAACGCTGATCGGCCGATCAGCGTTGGAAAAAACGGCTTTTTTTCAAATACTGGCCCCAATTGACCATCGCACTTGTTTGCAATCGATTACACACCTATGAACGGGTACAAGCCAGCTAGACTGGTTCCCTGACCTTACAATTCCCCAATGTATGTAAACTGCTCTGTTTCATCTTAAATGGAGTCAGGGAACCAGACTACAGGAAAATGATTGTTTTTCTTGGTTTTTATAGCATTTTTTAACCCAAAACCTAAAAAAGGTCAGTGTAACTATATTTGCTATATATTTCCAACCCCCCAATTCCATCCATTTCTGAAAATTACAGCAAAAGCAAATGATGTATATTCCCTTTAATGGATGCGTATTTCTTGAGTTGTTGGCCCAATACCGAGTTTGGTGGTGGAGATCGAGACCACTATAATGACTATAGTGGCTTTATATTTGCAAAGGAGTGTATGAGATGTAATGATGAGATTTAATTTCATGAGAAACCATCAAACAATAAAAAAGAGCATACCCGAAACAAATATAATATTTAAACGTGAAAAAATACAAACCAAATGAAAAATGAAAAGTCAACGTCCATGGAAAAGTAATAATACACTCGTTGTTTGAGCAATAACCCGAGCTCACCAGATCCAGAACACAATTTTTTGGGGGGGGGCAAAAAAAAAGGTGTCCCCCAAAAAGTGGGTCAAAAAAATTACGGGGTAGTGTTCGGGGTCCGCTTAAGGGCCCCGAAAAACTTTTGGATTCTAGATGCTCTGTGGTGCGATCTGAGACAATTTCTGACCACTTTAACCAATGTTTTTGGAGGTAAAGATGATGGTGTACTCATTGCCTGCCTTTATTGCGACGTCACATAAAAAAAAATGGTTTCGTTTTGGATGGGGCCATGGCCCCCTATGACTTATTTTTAAAGTTGGTATATGGCCTACGTGCTAAATTTTCTAGCTTGCTTTTGCAGGCCTTTATATTTAGTTTAAAAATTTGATTTTAAATGGCGCGCTGCGGTTCAGATATTTCGCTCACTATTCAGAACGAATTAGGAGCGTCCCGCTATTATTTCAAAAGCTGAAATTAATTAATTGGTTGCTTGTCATGGGCCGATTTTTTTAGTGCGATGTCTCATTAGAAAGCTCATTAAACTAATGTAATGCTAGAAAATTATCAACTCAGTTTGAAAAATTATCCTTCAAGATTCCACACCCAAAAACCACGTATACACTAACTTTGTAAATAAATATCAAAATCTCAAAATGTCCGATGAACTTCCTCACATTTTTCACTTTGGTACTACATGTCAAAAATATGTCCTATTTTTTATTCTTAATTAAATAACCATGTTGTTTATCAATGGAATTCAACTAAACGTTCATTATGATGTCGACAAGGCACGACAAATCATTGTATGGGGCGAGTTTCATCAGATTTTTTTCCGAAAGGGTAAGATTTAACGCTTTACGAAAAAATACTTCCTTTTCAGAGCCGAAACAGCACCGCAGGAGACGGCGGCGGAAGAAATGCAGGGTCACCCCGATGTCATTGCACACCAACTCGATCATGTGTTGCGCAAAACGATAGAGAGGTGCAGGCACTGATCCAGGGTTGAGGGGTGTTTTGGGTCAACCCCCCCCCCCCCCAGCTCTTTCAAAAACTGACAGGTAAAACTGTTTACTGGTAATAATGTCCGATATAGTGTTAATAATCGTCGGATATCTACAGCGCCCCATTGAAAGTATGGTACGAGCCACCCAACACTAGTGTCCGGAGAAAAAACCTTGTCTACAGTTCAGATTTTTTTTGCCGATGAACCCCGCCCCCCTGCAAAAATACCTGGGTCCCCCCGGGGGGGGGTTTGGCGGGGGGGGGGGGGGGTTCAGGTCCGTCAGATCATCAGGCCCGTCAAATACATAATAACCACTGTCCGAATAGCTTATCCGCGCCTGCATGTAACTGACAGTAAATTTTTTCCAATTCAATTCTTAATGTACATTCTTGTATTCCACTTGACTTTGCTTTTCATTTTGTATTTCCAGTTGTAATGGTGATGGGCTTTTTTTTTCCTTGCGTTTTTTCCCCTATTTTGCGAATTACTATATTTGTTGGGAATGTTCACAATTAAAGAAACGTTATTGAAAGATGTAAATAATGTTTATATTACAATGTACACCTTTATTTATTTTTCCCGGTATAATATGGCGTTTCTTACGTCAATTGGAAATTGCGCCATTAATAATGGTAGTCATATTGATCGAACAAAACTCCGTTTTAATCATAGTCATTTATGATTTATTGATTCATGACATAGACCTCTGTTTTCTTTTTAAAAACTACCGTACATCTGCCGAGCAGACTGTAAAAATCAAACTAAACCAAAGTATAAAAGATGGAGGATTAAAAAACAATGCCCCAGCCAATCCCTTAGTTCTCTTCCGGGATCTCGGCGTTCCCGACCAATACACGCTTCCTTCCCTATCCATCCATGTAACCCCGGAGGGCCAGGCACCATGTAAAAGCAAAGAGCTAAGGGAGGAACAGGGCGGCACCCTAAGCCCTGATCCTCCGAGTGGACCACATGCCCTGAACCTGTACGAAGGCGCCAACCTGGAACTCGCGGACAGTACCAGCAGCAGTGCTTACCGATTAAGCTAAGGTACTGTTGGTATTTTACGACGGGAAATTAAACATCTTATAATGACTGAACGAGCGCGATTAAAACCAAAAAGACACCGAGGGG
The DNA here is from genome assembly GCA_029964075.1 of Patiria pectinifera. NCBI lineage: Eukaryota > Metazoa > Echinodermata > Asteroidea > Valvatida > Asterinidae > Patiria > Patiria pectinifera. The sequence continues at coordinate 11,865,149 of CM057136.1, forward strand.
ATTCGAACCCGTGCCCCGCGAGAAGCGTGGACAACGAATCTAACCACTAGGCCATTCGGCTTTCTTAGAAACGTGGAACATTGGTGGGTCCATCTGTTTAGGCTCCATGGACGAAGTTGACATTTTGGGCAATAATGAGCCCACTGTTTTCATTGCTTTGGGAAAGCATCGTCAGTACGTTTCGTTACGCAACAATGAAAACTATTATTATGTATGCCTTTTTTGAAAAAGACAAGAGGCGTGCAGGAGCGGATCCAGGTTTTTGGCGGGGTTTTCATGCTAAGCAAACAACAGCTTCGTTCTAATCACGAGCAATACACATCACGTGGAGTTTTGGCTGGTAACCTGCTTTTTATAAGCCAGACTGTTTTTGTGCTGAGCAAATTTTTATGCTTAGCAGCCTCATGAAATTGGGCCCAGGTCTCGGCTGGGGTTTGCTATGAACCTCCATAAATTAATTTTGATGAACAATATTTTCCGCTTAAGTAGCAGTTTCAAGAAATTGGGCCCTGGTTGTCAGCAGCCAGCGCGAATCTGCAGGTCTTCGATCACCACCGATCATTCATCGGCGGACCCTACATAGGCCTAATCTCTTTCCCTCGCATAAGACAGTCTTGCCCATCTCTCGTGAGTCTCCTGCACGGTGGTGCGAGAAAGGCCCCACTAGCGCTGATTGCGTCTCCTCGTTAACTGACAACCCAATCATCTCCATGCATAGTTTTATCGTCTGGACTCCGGCTAGACTAGACTCAGACACTCAACCCCCTTCTCGGTGTCATTACCACGATTCTCATTAGCCTAATATAGGCCTACTACTGGGACTGGGGACATGACTGCATAGCACACCCGGTTGGTCTTCTTCTGTCCTGGCCAAATGGTTTGAAGGACTATATAAATGTTCTTACAAATATCTGTACGGAAGTGGGATAAGTTCACACATAATGTAAAATGTAAGATAATCATTATTGTCAAACAGTTACAAAATCAATTTGGGAGGTAAGATTAAGAAGGTATAGGCCTAATTGCCTTGATTATTTTGGGTCGTTAAATTTTAGGTTTCTTTTGAGAGGTTTTTTTTGGCCACGTTTCTGTGATTATTGTAAAGTAATTCTATCAGATATAATGTCTTTTATAAATTGAGCGTGGAATTTAAAAGCCATTACTTTTGATGTTCTAAAAATGCGTCTATATAAATAATGTTTGAGAAAGCTTAATCACGCAAATTTTGAAATCCCGTGTTATACTTCAATGCATCTTACGCGTCTTTATCTACGGGCTTACCCTCTAAATACAAGATGTGGTTTTTTTTACTAAGTCTCGAATAACATTATATTTCTTAAGTTTTAGATTTGGTTGAGGGGAAAGCAGTTCCCTGACAAAATGAGTCATAAAAAATACATAGGCCTGGGGCCCGACACTCAACAACCCCAAAGTCCAAACCAGACCAAACCATCTTACCTCTGGTACCAAAAATACACCAAATGCTTCTCACTGGGTTACGTATTCAGAAGATTGTAGGGCCTAATGTTTCCATATTTTGGTTAAATTTTATGACATTCTTGGTACATTTTACGGCACCTTTAAATAAGCAATATGCTTGAGAACACGGTCTATACAAAAATGCATTGCACAGTTTTCGCAAAAAAAAGTGAATAAACAAAAAGAATCTGTTAAAACAATTTACGGAAAATTATGCTTGCCAATTCAATTTGCGGTTTTATAACTCATAGCCCTTTACCGTCTGCTATACGATTGTGTTTGCATTGAATTATTTAATTACTCCAAACTAAAAGCCCCGGCTATTCGGTATATGTTATGGCCCATATTCGTTGTTCTGCGAGTATTTCCTCGTGTATACGATGACAAAGAAGATGATGACGACGGTGACAAGTACAATTTCTTCACTTTGGAGACAGGGAGAGTTTGACGAGGCAGAACCGAGGCAGCAGATGGCACTGGGACGGAGATGAATCCCTCAGCGCCATTAGTCCTGACACTCCACCTCGACCCATCAATTAGGGGGCCCCGCAGCCGCGCTGGCCCCCTCGCCCCCCGGTCGTGAGTCTGGTCCGGACGCGCTTGCTATACCCTGCAGCGCCCGTCCGTCAACCGCGCACAACACACGCCGCGCGCACTCGAGCAGACTATACCCCGTAATTAGAGCCAACATATGCTGCGGTAATGCACTGGCGGTCGGTCGGCCGACTCGCAGCTAGTTAGCGGCGATCCCGGCATATGCTGTGTCATCTTGAGCAACCCCTCTGCTTACACGGCATTGTGTCGATTTTTCCAGTCTCACGTCGCTCGTCGAGCTATACTTTGAACTGAAGTTCCATCACGATTTCTGCTGATTTGACACAGTCAGTTGCCCTGGGATTGACCGGAAAGGTCACTCGTTGTATTGAAAAGAAACACTTCTCATCTGATGTGAAAATACACGCCAATTTGGAGGGTTTAGCTTTCAATCAGTTAAATTGTGCATGTTTAGCGAGAGTCATTCTGAAATTCAACTTATCTTTGGCGAAACATAAATTAACGGTGAAACTGCAAGGACAAATCAAAGACGTGAAACGCAGCAGGTTGAAAACCCAGGAAATTATTAAATTAAAAGTCGGTTACGGGCAAACTCCGTGCATTACAACGTGTAAGTTACCCTACAGGCACTGAACATTAATTCGTAAGGTAGGCTACGGAGCAAATGCTCGGCAGATTATTTTGCATAAATATATTTTCGTTGCAAAAGGATACAAGATGTACAATTTTTGCCGATTGCATTTTTGTTCCACTGTCAAAATTATCGCATGTAGGCCTAGTTTGCCGAAACCGACATCTTATTTCAGTCACTCTCAACCATCATTTAAATGAAAGGTTTTTTGATTGGACGTCAAATTGTCATCTCAAACGCGGTTAACAAGGCACGATCTGATTGGTTGAGGTCAAACATTATAAGATGGCGACGGCGCACGCGCGTGTTGACGGCCGGCCGACGACGAAAATGCAAAACTAATCCCCCGCCCGGAGACACGCTCTAAACCCCCTCTCTTTTTTGGCGCGTAGTGAAGTGCATGCAATATCGTCTGACACTGATAGCACAGATTCACTTTGTATAGAGGAAGCATATAGGCCCCCACACCAATCATCAGTTACGGAAATGAAAGCTTAAGGGCACGGTGCACTCAGCTGGCAGACCGATAAAAGCTAGCAGCGGATTCTCCAGCACTGACAATCTGTTCGTACCGGCCGCTGGAGTTGGACTATCTATCAGTTCATCACTGCTCGACGTCTGCGTGGCACATTATTTGGCGGGAAATAATGCAATCGTAGCATACATTTTCAGCTACATCTTTTCCTGAAACGGCAGGGGAAATTGTATCAATCGACTGGAAAAGTACGCCGAGCAGCAATAATCTTCAGCCAACTCTGTAGCCAACACTGACAAGGTTGAAGAGGAGATTGCGAAAAGACATCGCCACAAAATCGCATTTTTTTAACGTCAATTGGTGTTGGGAAAATGTCCAAGGGAGAATTAGGCCTACATACGAGTTTGAGCTTCCGAAGTGCCCTTGTTTTGAAGAGTTTGTGCGCCGTTAAAAAGGTACCAAGGATTTCGTCATTGGAACTCGATTGATTATTACTTGCCATCGACATCCACCAACTCCTGTGCTGAATGTTACACGGAGGTCTTCATTGCATAAAGAGATTTTAAAAAGTGAACGCATTTCCGACGGTAAGTTACACTTGAAAAAAGTTGAAAATTATTACTGCACAATGATAAAAAAAAGACGAATACAAAAAAAAGTTTGTATTAAGGAATCGAAAGGACAACATCTGCAGTTGATATGCGCTGGCGCTTGCATGTTTCTTTCAAAAAATATGTTATAAGATAGGAGCAAACGTTGAGTCTGAAAGTATACTGCTCCTTGGCCCAACTCCTTTTCCTCGCGTCTGGAAAGGGACCGTCGATTTATATGATGTAATTGAACAAAGATGTATTGTTATTCAATTTCTGACGAATATCGACCTTTGCGCTGACGTATTGGAAACAAAAATTTTTACATGAAATGGATTAACTGAATTTTAAAGGGAATATTCAACATTTGCTTTTGCTGTAATTTTCAGAAACGGATGAATTTGGGGGCCAGTATTTTATAGCAAATATTTTATACACTGACCTGTTTAAAATTGTGTGTTCGTAGATACTGGGGAAAGGGGAACAATAAATATGCTGTTCTTGTAGTCCTGACCCTACTTCAGACAAAACGAGGCAATTTGTAGATGTCGGGGAATTGTCAGGTCAGGGAACAAGACTAGCTGGCTTGCACCCGTTCGCAGGTGTGTAACTGATCGCAAGCAAAATGTGAACTAAATTCGGTAAACTGGGGACAGTATATTTGAAGAAAATAAATTCCAACGATGGTCGGCCGACCAACGTTGGAAATCGATACAACAATTCCACTTTAGTTGGAAATGACAGCACACCAGGTACCATGATTTCACAGGATGCTTGAGACTATTAGCCTATTCGTTTACATTCAAGTAAGGTATTTTCATAATGATTCGGTAGTTTTGTTTTTGATGTTTGCAAATGTTGTATATTACCTTTAATTGACAATACCATTTTAGATTTGGTTTAAAAATGTATTTTTTTATACAAAAAAATAAGATTGTCATATTATTATTACGACGTAATCTGTTATAATTTTTTTCAGACGATGAAAAATGAAACACGCTACGGGTGTCCCATGCAGGCTGAATTAACTATTAATATGTCATCGCCACACGAGGCGGTATGAGTTCCAACTTGACACTCGCACAACATGTGGTAGGTGGCGAAACGCGCCCAACCGTTACGCCGTATACGCCTCTCTTTTTTCCTTGCGATAGCGGATGGTACATTATAGTGGATGTCAGGGGGGCTAAACGCGTTTTCATCACTGTCTCATTAATTAATTACGTGTAGATGGTGCGGGGCATAGAATGTAGTCAAGTTCTGTGCTGGGGCAACTGCATTGATGGATTCGAAGGGTCTGCGCGAGGCGGGTACGGTGTTGTCGGGCGAGTATTTTACATCTTCAGTTTGAAAATAGACGTCGTACCTTGTCATAACAACTCAACAACAGAAATAACTCAACAACAGAACACGACAGCGTAGAACGGTGAAAAAAGAAGGTTAAGTTAAGGTACCGGTGTATGGATGCAAAAAGCGGGGAAAAACTGCAAAACCGCGCCGACATGCACGTTTTTGATATCTCACAAACACCGTCCAATTTAAATAGACCATTACCATGATGCGGCCATCTTGAATTTTCCCTTTCACATCAACGTAACCAAAGCGAGGCTGAAAGGAAAATAGTCTGGTTCCCTTTTGCACAAGAAAAACATCATTCAGGACTGTTATTGCATGGACACAGGGAACATGACTGAAATGGTGGTAGCGTGATAAAGGTATATTGTGAGCACTCGTAACAACGGAAAGGAGTGCCGATGTTTCGAAATGAGTTATATCTTGGCTACCATAAATGTAGGCCCTACTTTTGAAATTCGTTACCAGCTTTGGTATGGTTGGTGGCAGCAGACTGTATCTTTTCTGTTTGGCGCCACCAATTGTTTCCGTAGGGATTCAGTTTGAGAGTTTGAGACTTTTTTTTTCTTTTGCAGATCTAACTTTTGATGAGCCGGTTGATCAATAACACGGACAGAATAAATTAGGCCTGGGCATCGTATCAAACATTTTGTTCGGATTACGGATATGAAGTATCGCTTTTCGATGGACTAGGAGTAGGAAAGAGCCATGGAGTTTGCACTGAGAAATCCAAAAGCTAGAAGTGCCTCCAATTTTGATCCAATGGCTAACAAGCCTACGGAAGCGGAGACTTTCTATTCTAATCACATGATAGCGAGACCGCTGGCGCTTAAAAGCAAGGATTATATCGAAACGTCCACAAATCGCTCCGAAGGCGAGGGATCTCCTACAGGGGAGGCGTGGTCAGCGGGCAGACATCGGTTGCCAAAGAAACTCCGCACCGGCCGAGAGCCAGAAATGACAAATTCTCACAGAATTACTCCGGGCTTGGAATCGTTCGGAAGTGGGGCAACCGACCCCGGAAAACGAAACAACCTTGTTTCCTTGCCAATTAAAAGGCAGATGAATGATTCTCGCGGTGTGAGCAGTCCGCAATTAACGCCCTCTACCGTCGGTTCTGGCGACCCCCTGAAAGCGCCCCCTGCCGGCCAAGCCTATGCAATGCCAGCCCAGCTCTCGGGAAAACGCAGCGCATTTCGGGAAGTGACCAAACGTCACAAGATGCCTGCCCAGGGCCCACAGACATGCGCAAACGCAACACAGCTGAGACCACGTGACGGGAGAGCGTCACAAGTGGAGAGGCTTAGAAATGACTTCAATTTCTCCAGATCAGAAATGGCAGTGCACAAACAGTTTGTACCTAATCAGCCGTTCTATGACACTCAACACTTACTAACAATGCATTCCGCATCCAGCATACCCGTACCTCACCAACACGGCAACGGGATGGTACACGGCAAGGAATCCCCTGCATCATCTTTTCATCCCCTGAATCGTCGGCCACCAGTTGCGGATTTCCAAAACCACACACCAGGGTATGACCTGCTAAAAAATATGAAAAACAACACGGGTCTGTGCAAGGAAACATTTGCCATGCGGTTGGGCTCCTTTCAAAATGGCGCCCACGCCGAGCAGTTTTCTCCCTTGCCGTTCGCATGGCAGCAGCCGCTGGTGCCCACCAGTGTTTTACCGCTGTCACCCAGCGTACCCGGTCGTCAGTACGACAATTGGTGCGCCAAGTGTAACGCCAGCTTCCGGATGACCAGCGATCTGGTGTACCACATGAGGACGCAGCACAAGCGGTCCTCGGATGGGATCCCCAGAGGGGGCGCTGCAAACGCCTCGTCCACATCCGGGATATCGGCTGACGGTTTCCGCGGGAAGCGAGCCGAGGAGAAGCTCAAGTGTGAGCGTTGCGGCGAGACCTTCCGAGAGCGCCACCATTTGACGAGGCACATGACATCCCACAACTCGGATCCTGAATAGAGAAGAAGAGACAACGACAACCATTGGCAATCATTGTGGATCACGTGTCCAAGAACTAACCAATCGGTTAACAATTTCATAATCTCTGTTTTCAGTTTTACTTGAAACCTCTGAACCTCAAATTTGTCAAAGGACTCTATGTCAATGTCTCAATGCAAGATATGGATGTGTTAGAAGGATGGGATGATTGACGGCCCGCGTATCAAAAACTTCTGTAGACGTTGTTTGGTGTTTTCTAAAGGGTAATTGTACAATCGTGCACACGCTGTGAAAGAACAGGTTGAAATAAAAATATTATAAGATGGATTTGAGAATTATTTTCCAGATTTTCTTTTTTGTAGGTGCACTGTGGCAGCCTTTACCCCTAACACTCAGTGGCATAACTACGGGGAGGGGCGGCACAGGGGGGGGGGGGGCACGTGCACCCCCTTCAGTGCCCCTTGAAAAATGTGTGCACCCTAGGTGGCCATCCCTCCCACTGCCTAAGTTTAACCTATTAATACGCCACTGATTACACTCCTATTAAAGGCCAGTTTGCAAATTAACACTGAGGTCTCGTGTAAAACGTTTTGTTAGAGAGCTGAAGCACTGTACGTGTTAAGGGCAAGTGAGTTCGATCAAGGACTATATAGTAAACCATAGTTCGACTAGCTCGGCCCGATCGAACGCACGCTAGTCTACGATGGTTAGACTATAGTCTAGTCTGGACCAGCCTTCCACGGCTGATGGCTGGTTATCAATAGCAAGTTTTTTCATAGCATAGTGCAGAGGGGACCAACTACATGTATCAACAAAAATGGCGGAACTTAAAACCAAAACTGTGAGTGCTAAATTTAATTTTCATTGCATAGTTTTCCATGCTAGTTTACAATTCCGTCACTTTTGTCACCGTTGTACAATAGTAATGGCGATTATGCAAGGTGACCTAAAGTACACAATCACTATTATTTGTGTAAATAAACAGAAACATCAAGTATTGAAAATTCTTTAGCCGGTGTGCGACCGCCATTTTCTCACGATCGTTGACATGACAATAGTCCGACAAGAGCCGTTCGCACTTCAACTTCAGTGCGCATGTGCTAAGTACGTCACGAACAAACCACTAGTTAACCATTAGTCCTTGATCGAACGTGTCCAAGTTTGGCGTCTGTATAGGCCTCCTTGTATAGCGCCCTCTTTCTGACTCGCCAGCAAAAAAAAACCCACGCGCTTGACATCAAATGTGAAATAGCGTCCTCTTTTGTCAAGAAATAAAAGGAAACTGCCAGAATTTGTTTACTTGAAGTAGGGCTGTGCATCGGAACCGGGTGTCCGAGTACCCGACTGTCAATGTCGGGAACCGGTTCCAGATTATGGAATCGAGTACCCGTAACCATCTTCAGAAATTACTCAGTAATTCTCAGAGAACGAAAAAGACCAGCATCGAGTGTCATTGATAGAGAAATGTTCAAAATGAAAAAACAGACTACATGGAAAACAAAACCAATTCCATGTTTACGATGCTCGTGATAGTTGCAAATTTTGCCATAAAGCTAAAGAGCTCACTCTATACACTTGTAACTTGCGTACTGTCGCACCGATATGGGGTAGTGTTAGCATGCAGACCTTTATGAACAATCTGAACAGCAACTTCTGAGAATGACATTTTTATGGAGCTGGGTTTCTTTAATGGGTACCCGAGTACCCGTATTTTTTTCAATAGGGTACCGGTTCCTGTACTACCCGTAAATGCACATCCCTAACTTGAAGAATCGGTGCACTCTATAATAGGCGAGCTCAAGAATTCCACTTTAAGCCTTACCAAAAATCCCTTGCGGTCGAGAACATTGAATCTAAACGTATAAAGTTCTCACACAATTACACCCCCCCCCCACGACAAAAGTGTTAAGTCGCCAATTTATATAAACCCCTAAAATATGTCAACACCATTGTAACAATCATTTGAACATGTAATTAAAGACATAATTGTGGTCGAGAAACCGAGTTAATATTGTCGCCCTGTTATAACAGACTTCCTTTACTCGATCGTCGTCGGTCGGAAGTCGAATTCCCCATTGGGCGTGTGCGGCAGGCGACACCACAGACCGCGGGCTAGGCCCGGCCTGCCGACAGCTTGTCATCACATCGTTGACACAACTTTTTAACAGCTAAAGGTGAGCCCCCAAACACCCAATTATAAGCAATATTCAGACCCCTAAACCGCAGGTATTTTATCAGGGCAAATATGAATTACACAAGGGAGTTGGTCGATAGCATAATATTTACGAGATCGAGAACGCTAGATAAACCACAAGGACGACTTGATCCGCAACCGAAAATGGTTTCCGACCGGAACTGTGAATAACTCTAACTCGCAAAACAAACAGAAAACCTTTTGGGAGGGTTGACATTTTTCTTTTAGGAAAATAAGTGATAGTATTATCACATTAAACGTTTATTAATTCTCAGATCTGAAAGTATACGGCTGTTTGACGAACAGTTTTCTTTTGATAAACGCCATTCAATAGCTGAAAGAGTTCTTTTAATCATGGCATCAAAAATGTTGTGTCAAGCATACGGCATTTGACTTTATGCCATTTTCAAAGTAGTTAAAGTTAGTTACTACTATTTCCTTGTTGCACAAAAGCGCCGTTGGAAGATAATGATAAGAACTTACATGGAGTTTTAAGTGGTGAGTTCACTTTTACTTTCCACAGTAACAACAAATTGCTTTATATAAAACACATTTTTGACAGGTGCCAAAAAGCACGAATTCTCAGTCCCAAATTGGCCCTCTTCAAACTAATACAGCACAACTATCATCGAACTTTTGTTGTACAGGGTGCTGCAAAAAGAAGGAAACCCACTTTTGACAGCAATTTTCATCTGCTTGTTGAACATATTTTTTTTTTTTATTCTAATTCTAAAATATTGATCTATAAACATAAGTGACGAAAAATTGATTGCAAATGCATATTTTGTCTCTGAGAATAGTTTAAACCTTTCATTTGCCAAACATGTTTGTCCACGGACGGCTTTATTCCATCCGCTTGACTGAGCTCCAGAGCTCGAGTTTAAGACAAAAAACACTGCACTAGACTAATACACGTGGACAACAGTGATTTTGGTGACTCGTATTCAAATTAGCATAATAACACTATTCTTGCGATTTTTGTAAAGATTTTTTTGCACCACATAGGCTTATATTGAAGAGCTGTACTTTACTACATTATAAAAAAAAAATCAAATAAGTTAAGTAAGTAGGTTAAAATTCCCGTCAAAAGTGGGTTTCCTTCTTTTTGCACCGCCCTGTTAATTCGAAAGAAAGATTTAGTACTGGGACATCTCTTTGGAAGGGCTCGATTTCACGCGAGCTCTCGTATAACTCCAAGTTTTACCACAACAACACGGTTTCTTGTTGCGTGCTATGTTGTAAAAGCAAGTATTTGGGTCGAAGCGACACTTTTACGAGGTTTCGCCACACCGTAAATTTCTCACTTGGTTTTTTTTCCGGAGGAAGGAAATCAAAATCAGAACAAGCCCAAAAGACAAAACCCACCAGTGTGCGATGGTGGAATTATTATCGTCGTGATTGATCGACTTGCTGACACTTATGTCCCAAATCGGTCATTAGAGTGCTGAAAATAAACCCAACAATTTATGTTTGGCCTTGGGGTTCCAAAAACTTTTGGTCGTGCTTTAAACAAACAAGCTTGGCTTAGATTTCTGTCTTTTTGGGGGGGGGGACCCAGAAGTTCATATTAGCCCATCCCTAAATCACACTAAACTAATATGTCAATTTAGAATAGTCAGTCAGTCAGCCATTAGCGGATAGTGGCAGGAATTGTGCATTCGATGATACAAGCATGGCATTTGGAAGTTAGTACACAGTCAGAATATGTTTTCAGAAAGATATTTGGCTATAGGGTCATCGCAGATTTGCCCTTTGACAAAATATTGGTAAAATAACAAGCACTGTTATACCTCTGTCTTGAATACTGTATTTTCATTGGCCTAGAACGTTCACGTGTTAAGGTGATAAAAAATCATGGCACACTCCCTGTGGGATATCACGTACGGTATGTGATGTCCCAATGTGCTTTGACTTTGTACGTACGGGTACGTACGGTGTGAAACGTTTGTATCTGCTTGGTACCCACGCTATTTTCACCATGTTTTCACGCATGAGTGGGAGCAGCGAATTGGCAGACGATCAGCTGTTTCTAGCACGCGACATGCATGTGAGCAGTGACGTTCGAGTGTCATGACTGTTGTGTTTACTGCTTTTTGTTTTCGTGATTTTTTACATGAAAATTCGAAGAATGCAAGACAGAGGTAAAACAAAACAATTGTTGACTGCTGTGATGTGGATTATGACGTTTTGAACACCCTCGGGGCACATAATCACCCTCGGCTTCGTCTCGGGTGCTGTTCGCCCCTCCCTCGGTCATCGGTGTTCAAAACGTCATATCCCACATCACAGCAGTCAACAATGGTTACATGGCGACCATTTTCAAAATAGCTGCCATTGCTTGTTATTCAAACTTTTGTCACTAGACAAATCTGCGCTAGCCCTTTATCCAAATTTATTTCTTAAAACACACTCTGACTTTGTGCCAAATGTCCGTGTTTGTATCATCAACGGTACAATTCTATTTCACCTATTCGCCCCACTGGTAAGTGGTATTCCCTAACGTGGCGCACTTCGACGTTTCCCCGACTTTCAACAATCAGTGTTGCCAAACTTTTTTGTTGAGAAACTTCAAATTCATTCAGTTAAATAATGGTACTATTACCTTTATAATGTTTGCTGTTGAACCTTTGTGAATAATTTCATTGTCTTGAAATTTAGTCCGAAATTCAAAAACGTTGGCGTCCGGAAATTGGACACAAAATCGGCTGAGTGATCCCTAAGGTGGCGTACTTGGCAAATCCGAAGTTTGTAACGGGTATATAAACTCAAGATTTATGAACAGGAATTTTTAGAGCTTGATGAAATTTCGCTTACTGTAAAAATTCAGGTAAAACTTTTGCTGGCTCTAGCAAGGTTTGCTAATCAAAGCGAAAAAGCAAAGTGCGCCACGTTAGGGGCCGCGCAATGTTAGGGTACATCAACAATATGGTCCTACCAACACACGACCAACACAAAGAAACCATTGCCACACTCACAACATTTCAGTGTCGCCCATATTTTCCTTTAAAAGGTATAGTATAATACACAAGCCTTGTATAGTCACATAATAAATTACAAAGTTATTTAATTAAGATAATAATGACATTCATAATTCCTTTAAAAAAAAGAATTCATATAAATACAGGTACTGAAAGATAGTGTGTCGTGTAATGAAACAGAGAGCTTTAATCTATATACATGTACATTGTTTTAAATAGTCTCGCCTTCAAGGCGTTCTTTTTTACTACGAAGCAGAACCAACACTACTGCGTATACGTGATTTTCATTGGAAAAAATCGTATTTTACATAAAATATAAATATATTGCAATAAATCATCGCTAAAAACAATTCACAATACCGTCTGGGCGATTTCAGTTTTATGATAAAGCGTTTTTTTCCCTATCTCAGTCAGCGGTTTAAAAAGGTGCTCTTGAGATGAACTTAAAGCTGTACAAGAGTCAAAACATTGAGCTGAATATGGAGTAATTTCAATCAGTTACTGTTCAGTTAAGACTTCATAAAGACTATTCAAATCTCTTTAGAACATTAACGTAAACGATACTCTACTGGGATTCAACGAAGTGGTCGATGTATGGGCGGAGCGTAAATCGATTGGTGGGTGGTCATAGTGTGGAACAATTTCAGAACTTGTTTATTTGAATGAGTGTAATGCGCTTATTCCCCAAACTGGATCGACTTGTTGTTGTTATTATTCACATTTTGACATAACTTGTTTAAAATGTATGCTCTTATCAATTTAGTGCCAAGTACGAATTTCAAAAACTTGTTCCCAGTCCTCTCACAAAAGCGTCATGACCAAAGACACGTGAACCGCCACCGATGAAAGACGGCCAAAAATCTTTCACTAGGTTAGCCAACCACGACCTGAAATAATTACGTTGGAACTCGGGAGAAAAACAGTCTCGAGGCGCGACAGTAGTACCGTCGCCTATTCGCGTCACACGATGACAGATTTTTGCCACTGGACAAGCAAGTTCTTACAAGTTCTTAGTAGGCGGCTCGCCGAACCTCATGCAGGCCTACTCCCTGGCAATTTTAGGGAGCGGCGCGGTATTACTTCGAGCAACACCGCTACAACTGCTCCTTATACACAACACCCATATCACTGTTACGGGGAGGGTCAGGGGGACACACGGCGGAGATTTTGTTTGGGTAACCCGGCCCGGGTGTAAGCCTATCGCCAAAAAATAAATGATGGTAATTACAAGTGGCGGTTAGCGTTAGCACACTTAAAACAATTTGGTACTTCTATTTAGGGGTTGGTGAGTTCGGCTAGACATGTGGGTGGAGAGTATTTTCCGCACCCGTGGTCATTGAAATGTGCGGGAAACCGCCATAATGGCTTAATAGAAGTAAATGCAACATTAAACTGGTTTCAAGAATGATTAATTATGACCGAAATAAAATGTGGGTCGAGGTAGCTTGCTAGCACGTGTGCCCAACCAGAGGAGTAGTATGCAGTGATACAGTGACACATTATGCGGTAGTAAAGCTTGAAGGTCTGGTACCCTTTACACACTAAGGAACTAGAGCTGACAGCCGATTGCCCTGCATAATCATATTGACTGGTAAAAGGATCGTTTTGGTTAGAAGAACAAGTATCTGTGGTCGGGTACCAACGATTTGTTTTTGTTAAAACAGGCTGCCTGAACTGGCTCTCATATTGTACATCAGCACACGAATAATTACACTGGTCCTGATGTTCAGAGGGTGCCCGTCGAAGGGCAGACGCAATATAAAGGCAGCCTTTATATACACGATGTTTTGGTTTAATTGTCTCAATAATGACCTTCAGTTTCTGTCTCAAAATAGTTCTATCCCCTGCAGAAAAATAAAACGCCTTGGGCTTTGGTAAAGTGATTTCAATGTTTTTCAGTTCAATCGAATACGAGTTGTGACCCAGCCGGTTGCACTGTGCACCACCTGTACAGGCCCCTACAATGCAACTCTTTGTTACCGGCTGACGTCACCGTCAGATTGCTGGGACCGTGAATCCCTCGCAACGACCACCTCTGTCCTCTCTACAGTGATTTCGCCGGCCTCCAGCACCCGACTGCTGTTTGGTGGTGGAGTTGACGGCCGTGGCTGCATGACGATCACGTCCGTGCTGCCACACCCTCCGGACGAGCAACGGCAAATGTGGGGCGAGTCCTTGGCGGCGTCTTGCAAATCACCAGTCGACGAGTTGTCCTCAGTCGGCCTTTCCCTCTCAGTCGACCTGTCCCGCCCCCGACTCCTCCCAGGCCCCGCCCCCTCCTCCTCCTCCGACATTTTCTGCAGATGGAAGTCATCAAAGCCGCATTTGCGGGTGAACTCGTTGTCGAACGTACCGTCGTGGTTGAAGAGCGTGTAGACGCGCCTCCACTTGTCCAAGTAAGGATAGAGCCTCTCCACCCGGTTGTAGCTCAAAAAGTTGTTCTTGCTCCAGTGGGGCCGCGCCCGGTACTTGGTGAACAGAAAATCCTCCAATTTCTTGTGGAATTCGTCAATGCCGTATGCGCCTGGCAGAAAAGGCACCTGCACGTACACATGAAAAATAATCATCAAAATGATCATCAACTTTTTTTTCAAATTTTTTTAAACAATGGCAGTCACAATTTCTGTCTACAAAAATAACAAAATAATGCACGGCCTCATATAAATATTATCTTTCCCTGCCCTTGTAGTCAGAGCGTATAGTTGAAAAAAATCCATGTATAAGTTTTCAACTATATACGTTACACTTTTTGTTTGAAATTTTCTGACAGGTGTTTCTAACAAGTGTTACCCCAACATTTTACTCTAGTGTCGTGCATGTTGCACATTACTGTAAACGTTTGATGGTTCACTCTTAACCCTTGCAACTATGGGCAGCAAACAAAAGTGGCACTATTATGCATTAATCTGTACTATTGTAATTTATTATCTTAACCCTGTTCTCCAAAAAAGTGTACTTTCATTTTTATAGCCTTGTTCAGCTTTGAAGTTCCGCAAGGCCATGTTACATGTTTTGTCACGGAATTTTGTCTCAAAAAATTATTGCTGGAGCGTGCAGAGGGCGTATTCACATGGGACATTTTCTGGGACACACAGTGCTTTGGGGAAAAAGTGCTTGGCGGACGGGAAGCGGCAGAAAAGCAAAGGGGAGTTGTTTTGCCGTGCGCGCACGGAAGGGAAATGTGCTCTGATACGGCCATCGGGGCCATCTCACGCAAGAAGTTCACCGATGATTTTCGTTTGGGTGTTGGGAGATAGGCCTATACCACCATCACGGGGTCAATATGTCAGGTGCCGGGGCTTGGCCACCACGGAGCGGGTTGTCGCCCCGAGCCGCGCCCCGCGCTGCCCCGGCTGGCGAACGTGCCCAACGCCGCTTTTTCGGTTCCCCTCGACTAGCACCGAATTTCAACCAGCCGCGTCCGTAATTTGGGGAAACAAACTCCGGCCGGTTGGGGACGGAAACAAGCGCTCTTAAAAAGCCCGAAGGCAGGACCGGGACCGGCAGAAACCGTGTCATTATCGAGGTTTTCCCTCTTGTTCATGATCCTGAGATATGCCGTCATTATTATTATTGGATGACAGTTGTGTTGTCCCAATAGTCGGCTGATCGTTAGTTATAGGTGTATTATTTGTCCACGTTAGTGCAATGCACTTGTGCATGTTTGGTTTAACCGAAGCCAGTCCAGGTGCGCCACTGACCCTATTCCGAGATTCTAGCACAGGTCAAATTGGGACTGGTAGCCGGCAATTCCTGTATTTATAAAGGTCAGCGCAGATGTCCAGCGCAGACAGGTACCCGACTATTTTTTCACTGGTTACCTTCCCTATGCCGATATCAAGCCATCAAACCAATATAGTTAGCGTGTTAACCATCATTCACGTAATTTCGACATAAGAATGGCTTGGTACCAGGGAAATATTACGTCAGTGGCCACTAACTGCCAACCGCATTGTAAAGCAATTTTGGTCAAGTACATGTACCCTGAAGCAAATTTCAACATGCACCTTGACCGTTAACTAAATTACCTTTGCCATTACCACTGAATATTATTCTTTTGTGAAAATACCTTAAATGGTAATCATTTTTTTTTTTCTGGCATGCCCTTTGGGTACACATAAACAATCCAGATTTATTTTCAAGCAAAAATCTCGATTCACAAACGTTTCACAACCACGAACAATTATTTTGTATGATTTTAATTTTTTTTGTTTTTCAGATTTGCATCCAGAACTTCCCAAACGGAACTTCTTCCACCAGAATTTTCTAATTCAATGATTTGACGGAAAGAAAGTTGCCTGGAAAAGACTTTGTGAACCGATCGCATAGCTGGTAAGCACTTTTTTCGTTCAGTATTTTGTCCGTGAAGCTTACAAGTTATGCTGATTGTTGGATCATTTTTTTAAAGGAAACAAAGTAATCCGACGCAGTACGGCTGTCATAACTTTTCAAAGTCCATCTGGCAATACATTGTTTAATCCGCGACCCTGAACATGGGAACACAACTCAGCCACCAAAAATAACAATTATTCCGAGATTTTTTTTCTTTCTCCGATAGCATTCCACGGTCACTTATTGTCAAATTAGGCGACAACTCCAAAGTTAACTCGCGTCGACAGATCCCATCAGTGGGCGCATTAAGGCTTAAACGAAGCCAGGGCTGGCTCGACGCCTGTCCGTTTAGCCCCAGCCGTACCCACACTCGCCCTACAGGCCCAGCCGACGCACCAAAATTGAATCACAAGAGATTTTTTTTTGATTTGGTCATAAACTGCGACAATAACACTCGGAATCGACTCGGTGCAGCTGATCAACCCAAGGCCCTAATGGAGCCAAATCGCCCCCAACTGGGCGCTTTTGACTCGCTTGCACGTCTTCATTTACACGCTCACACCACATCAGACTTGAGCCTCGGACCGTGTATAAACTCTTCGTTTCCTCAAGAAAATTTGGGCGTGATTTCCCTTGGGATGGGGGAAAGGCAACACCGATACGGCTCGTCGGGATGTGCAAAAGTGCAAGTAAAATCGAGGGCTCTTAAATATTCTGTTGCCTTAATACAGGTGTCAGATTGTCACAAAGGAGGGGAAAATACGCGTACGTGCGATTCGCAAAAGGAGAATTGCGACATCTCAAAACCAGAGTATTGAGTATATCGTGCCAAGTTTCACGCATACGATAAACCTAGAAAATTCTAAGTTTGGAAAATCATAACGAGTTTGAAGTTGTGCTACTTTTTTTAAACAGAGTAGGCCCACTTTATTATTTTGGTTTCTACAATTGAGTATTTAATTCAACACAACTGGAATTGGGATAAAGTGCAATTGAACAATGTGGGATTTTCTCATTACTCATCAGGGCACAGGCGTGTACATGACTACATCATACCCAAAGAGCACGAAGAAAGAAATCATAAAAATCACCTTCATTTTTTTCTCAGTGGACACTGATACTTTCTTGAACTTAAGAGTTTGTGGATCACCGTAACTTACCTCGATGTAGCAGTACCGGTCGCAGAGACCCCCGTCCGGTGTGTGCCGGTTGGCCGGGCTCATGTACAAGTCGTCCGCCTTGACCATACGCACGTAGATGGGCAGAAGCGTGTAGGTCTGGTACAACTTGCCGTACTCCTGAAGTACTCTGACTATGTCAGCCAGGGCCGCGTCAAGATCTTCCAGTGGGATGCAGTACTCGGCAGTCTTGATACTGTGAGAGAAGCAATTTTGTCGTCAATACTAAGACTTCGGCTTGGTTTGCTTTGACCTAATGTGCCGACGTTTTGCTCTCGATTCGTCGCGACGACACAGAACGATTTCAATCACACGTTACTTTATTCAGGACTAAAGGTCTACATTTCAACCGTCTTCTATTTTTCAAAATTTACTCAAGATGCATAATTAAAAAAAACGAAACATATCAAAAAACAAACAAATAGCAACGTGTTAATTTTATAACTAATTCACAAGTAAGGATAGATCTACAGAGCCATTTCTTAACATCAACCCAACAAAATCTATCAACAGCGAATTATTCTAAAACGTAGTTGATCAGAGCACAGAAAGCACGGACACTTTGTTATGGCTGATGGATTCTAGAGGATTCAACAAGCTTCTCTCTTAGCTGTACTTGGATTCTATGGGATCCAGCAAGGTATC
The DNA here is from genome assembly GCA_029964075.1 of Patiria pectinifera. NCBI lineage: Eukaryota > Metazoa > Echinodermata > Asteroidea > Valvatida > Asterinidae > Patiria > Patiria pectinifera. The sequence goes on from CM057136.1 coordinate 11,883,524, forward strand.
ATGGTTTTCTAAAGGCTGTTAAGAGATATAAAACATCGGAACACCGAGACATTTACTTACTGCAGGTTTCCGTTGGTGAAGGTGAGCACGTTGTACCATTTCTGGATGTAGGGCGCATCTCGGGCGAACTGATGCAGTCCGCAGTCCGCGAACCACGGGATGAAAGACGGTAGGCAATGAGCTCCCAGCTGCAGGCACGAGGCAGAACAGTCTGTCTGCAAGGAAAACCAGAACATTTCATTTTTCCTTTCTAATACTTTTGTCTTTCTATGAGTAATATAATGCTCGTAAATTTGATGTCATTGGAAAGTCAGGTTAGGGAAGCGGTGCGTTCTTTGCTCTCCATCTCTGAACTCGGCTCCAGAATTGGACTTACCTGAACGATCTGGCAGGCACTCTGCCCCCGACATCCCGTGCACGCGCAGCACTGGAAGTTGAGGCAGCAATCGCACTGGCAGCTGCCCGTGGATTCCGTCCTCTCCCCCGACAAGTAGACGCTCTTCAGCACGGTCCGGCTCGGATCCTCTCGACTCCGCCTCGGAAACGGGTTGACGAAGAACGAGAAGTACTTCCCCTGGCCGGCAGACATGCTCTTCACCGTCTCCGGTATCCTGAAGACCGGCTTCTGGTCTCGACACGAATCCGTTGGTATCGATTCCCCAGCCTCAGAGTTCGTGTTGTAAGTTGTCAGTTTGAAATCCCCAGTAGTGGTGGTAGAGACGGGGGCTTGCGTGATCGGTCTCGAGTCGGCAGTAATCGATTCCGGCCAGTCCATCTCGATATAGTGTCTGGTTTCTCGGATGTTGTAGACGGGGACGCAGGTCAGCGTGACTGAGTAGATAACTCCGAGGGAGCCGAAGCCCACGGCGGCGGCACGGAACACGTCGGTACTGTGAATGTCCAACACAGGGTCGCCGTACTTGGCAGCTTCAACCCGCCGACGTACCGTCTCGAAATCTTCGTCTAATTCCCCTTCTCTAGGTATCCTGACCCGCACCTCAATTCCCCCACAGATAATCATGTGAAGCTCGGCTACAAAGTTGGACTGAGGGGAAAAAACACAAACAAAATACTTCAACTATTGAAAAAGTCTTCAAAAAGAAGAGGAAAATGCGGCCGCAATCATTTGACCTATAAAACTGACTCCTAGGTCACTCACAACATACATCATAAAACTGCTCCGAGCACGACAAATGGATCATGTTGTCATCTGCAAAAACGATTATTGACGAATTGTGTTCTAGAAAAAGAACAAGCTGGAAATCAACATCGATATATCGGTCTGTAAAGAAGGAAAACCCCGTGTACATCCAAATAAACATCCCATCAATCATGCTGAAAGAATATAGAGTTCCCTAAAACGGTGTCAGAGTTGAATCAAAAAATGATATCACGGTGGAGAAATCATAATGTTTGTTCCCCCTTCGTTCCTTTCCTCTGAGAGTTTGCCTCGCCGTGGATGATAATCCATCACAGGCCCCGTGAATTACGGGGCCGGTTCAAACTTTGGCAAAGACACGTACACGAACCGACCGCCCATGCAAGGTAAGGGCTACGCCGGGTCAGGTCCTCGAAGAATTGGAGAACACCCAGCAACGCCGGGCAAAAAAATCCTTTGGACTTGGTTCCAGGGCTCGATTAGATCAAGAAAGCACAGGGGATTTTGTTCGCTGCCTAACCTTGAATTTGGATGCCCTTGAGATTCCGAGTCACGGTAATGTTAGACTGCTCTAGGCAGTGTAGAGAGCACTACTTAATAGCATTAAAATACGTGATGAAATGCATTGAAATGAAATTAAAATTAATGTAAGAACGAATGCGTTTTCGGTTATGGTCTCTTTTTAACCCGGAGCCTTATGCAGTTATGTCCCTCGTTGGGGCACAATCGACCTTGGCACAGTAAACTGAAGAAAAAAAACAAGTTTAGACAGCGTGTGATTTAACATTTGCAGTGTGGCAACACAAATCGAGAATTTTATGACAGAATTCATTACAAAACTAAATCTTACCATAGTGGGATAGTCCTGTCCCGTACCGTGCGTGGACGTGCTGATGATGCCGGCAATCGTCTGGCCGGCGTAGTTGCCCATGCACGGCAGGCTCATGCCGTAATCCTCGTCGATCACGCGGACAAAGTCGTGGAGTTTCATACCTCCCTGGACCTCGATGTGGAACAGGGAACCGTCCTCTGTCTGCTTCTCGACCCGAAGAATCTGGTTGAGGGCCGTCATGTCTGGTGATGGTGTCAAAAAAAAAGTCAGTCATGAGTTTTCGGCCGTTTTGTAGACGATGCAGGACCTCAATGGAATTGATCGGCAAGTACATCACAAGTCCGGGCACAAGTTAATCATAAGTCAGAGTTTGAAAATGTAATAAGCAGTTGGTTACTCTGACTTGTTGCCAAAATGTACAGTACCTGATATACGGGGTATTAAACCACCACAACAAGTGCCTGCTAAACCACCCCTCCCCCTTCATCCAGGCACGGAATCCGCCCTGATAAAACATCCAAAAATTTGATTCGTCATTTCATAAATGTGACCCCGATGAAGTCTATATAGATAAAATATAATGACCCAACCATGACCCAGAAATTAGAAATAGCTTTGACATTTGACCCAGAGATGGTGTACTCACCTATCAGGACATCCCTGACGTTGGTCAGTTTGGACCAAGAGGAGCCCGTGCCCACGGCCCGGACCTTCAGGTCATTCTTCTGGGCAAAATGGACAACAGCCGCGATCTGCTGGACGGCGTTCAGGCCCTTTTTCAGCTCGACTTTGTCCAGTTTCATCCCTGACAAATTAGGAATCAAAACAATGGTACAAAATAGTGAATAGAAGTCGCAGGCACCGTTTCTGACCTGAATGAGGAGAATTGAGGAAATACGTTTAAGAGGAATTTCAGAAGATAATTAGAATTTACTTGGATGTTTGGATTTCTTTTTAGTATAAACAAAGTTGGGGAAGATATGAGCAAATTAGATTATCTCTGTTTTGTGAGGAGGACTGAACTTGTAAATCTCAGATAATATACCTTGGGTTCCATTATTATTCCAAAAGTACGAAACTTGCTATTCCATTAAGTGTGTTTTGTTAGCTGTCTCTTTGTGCACAACATTTTCTACTAACTGTCAAAGTCAGTTACAAATTTATTTATAGCATGCTTACACAAAACTAATCATCAATATAGCAAACAAATTCCTCTGAAATTGACTTCGTGCAGTGTCTAATATGAGACGGCCCGACCTTGGCTGTGCAAGTTTTGGGGTATCGAGTTTGGAATCTTTTCATATTTCGTCAATGAGTTGGCATTCATATCGCCTGGAGGCGAATCCAGCGAGTTCCAGCGTCGTGTCCTCATCACCGCAAAGGGTTAGAGGGGCCTTGAGGCTCGAAACGCCCCGCGTAATGGGCCAGCAAAATCGGGTCCGGGACAAGGTTACTTGGACTTTTTTCTTTCTTATCTTTCTCTCTCTCCAAGTTAACAACTTGACAGAGAGTCACGATAGAAAAAGTGCAGGCACTTTTGTTGTCCTTGTGCCGAGCGTTTAGCCCGACGAAACGATCACCCCGAGGGAACACTCAAGTCTTTTCACGCAGGGGTTTGGATTAGCACCTGTACTTGAACAAATTGTTGGTAAATTTAGAAATCTCAGCCGACGACCGAAAAAGAATAAAAAAGAAGCGATGCGGGCGCTGAAATAGCATCTGGCTTTTCGTTCAACGCTGTGTGGCATTTAACATTTTTATCCCTTCACGACACTATACAAATACCAAGTATATACGTGATGGGCAACTGCACTATTTTAAAACATTCCAAAGTCTGAAGGATTCCCGTGGGATGAAGAGCAAGATTTTCATGTTGTATTCTTTCCTCTTAAAAGGGCTGGTGAGACTACAAAAACCACGGCGCACCCATCAGGTACCCATGCTTTGCCTCTTTTGGCCCGCAGTGGTTCACTGCACTGTCTTGCCGGTGATTAAGACGCAATGATGGGGTTGATAGCGAGAGAGCCCTTCGGCCATGGCTGGGTGGTTGTCTAGGGGTGCCGCACGCGATGCGGTGTACTCTTTTCGTCTCATCTCTGATCTGTCAGTCTTGCAATCCCTTTCCCCCGACCCGTTATCATCATCGCTCACCCTCCATTCCCACCCCAAGAATACTTCAACAAAACCCCAACAGAGTTCTTCCTTCTTTTTTCTTCCTTCTTCACAATCTGTCTGAAAGTTTCTGTAGTGATTTATCACGCATGCCTTCCCTGGCCCAGAACAGAGATGTACCGAGTTGTGACGCCAGCGGCTGCCGATCCCGTGAACATCTCGAGCGAAGGATTCACTGGATCTTTTGGCCACCCACTTCAGAAACCATGCCCTCTTCCTGATCTTGTTGTCCCACGGGTTACCAACGAAACATATGCTCGGCAATAAACTAACATTAAGGGCTTACAACTTGCATTTCAGAACATTCCCATACAGATCTCCCGAGATTATCTTATACTAAAATTTAACTACCTTAAAAGCAAGTCGGGCCGGGCTACACCACCCATGCAATGTCTTTTACATTGCCCCAACGGACTCACAAACAGTTGGTTTTTGTCCATTATCACCCCAACCAAACTACAAGGTACACAAGTGGATAAAATTAAATAAAAACCCACTTCGTAAAATGTTTTTCCTGACAAGTTAGGATGAGTGTTACAGACCTGTCATCAACTTGAAACGCATTTTCTATGAGTGGGGTAAATCGCCATAACTATAACCGAACCGAATCCCGGCAAGTTTAAATATTCGAATTCCGAGGAGATTCCGACCGGAAAATGAAATAAATTGATATTGAACAAAAATCACTCACCCCTGATCATGTTCCTTTTGACTGGAGTGTTGGTGGGCTTGAAGTAGTCCACCAAGGGTTCCACGGTCTCGGTGCCGTCGTAGTTGTAGAAGACCTTACGGTCGCCGTAAGAGCAGCTCCGGATGCAGGGGAAGACGGCCTGGTGGCAGGGTCGCAAACCGAAGCAGCAGTCGACCATACTGCACGCGTTGGCCAGGCCCTGGTAGATGGACTTCAACATGGTAGTGGTATATACCTTAAACAAAATAAAAATCAAGAGGAATCGTATCAAGCTCTGACAAATTTAGCGTTGTTGATTATTTGGTTACAAAACCAGCTTTTTAAGGCATGCCTTTTGGAGTTTGGGACATAGGTTCTTAATTTTTAATCAGTCGTTGAAGCTACCTCTCTATGATAAAATGGGAGACTGATAATTTCCGCGAGCCGACTCAGTGTATTTACTTTTTATGCTCGATGATTTGGTATTTTTCATTGCGTTACAAATGATGCAACCAACGCCAGTTCAGGATGTACGGTGCATGCCATCAATCATGAACACAGTCGTCATAATGGGCGTCCTCTACCTCTCGAAATGATTCAGTTTTCAAAAATAAATCATACTGTTTGGCTTTGTCCGTGTTGTGCTTAAAATCACGTCAGCCGGAACCCGGTAACCAGCAGTACGATATCATTTTGACGGCAGCAAATCCCGAGGGAACGACTCATTCCTCGAACAGGAAAAAAACAAGGAAGTAGTCATGCTGCCAAAAAAAAAATGACCTATAAAAAAGTATGCAAAGAAACTCGATTTTTTATTAAAAAAAATAGAACCGTTTTGGATTTTTTAATATACGTTTTTCTTGTGATTGCGCCCCCTATCTACCAAACTAAACACTTTGTTTTCCAGTAGATTCCATAATATCGTACCTGTGATACAATTTCTGAAAGTCCCAAAGCAAAAATATAAAAGTGAGGCACTTATAATCATCGCCTGACTCGGTGATAATATCATCAGCACTAAATTTCCATTCATTTTTTCAGAACAGAATATAAAAAGACATCGTGGTATAGTGTGTTCCACATCACGAACACAAACTCATCATCAAAGACATGACCATGCACCACCTCGATATCTTTCCCGCTAAATTCTTCCAAAGTTCCAGAGCCCCGCGTCTCCGGCACATTTATTTCGAAGCCCCTGATTTTTTTTTGTTTCGGTGGTGTTTCCACAACAGCCGTATGGCCCAACTCCAGTTACCGTTAAAGTGCAAGGGACCCTCCCAGGGCTCCCATATCGCCGGGAGCTGGGCCAAGCTGGCTTGACATTGAACCGGCTTTGTTGCCGCTATCACGTTTCTTCCCCTTCTCTTTCTCTGTCAGTATACGGTGCTCTCAGAGAGATCAAAGCGTGAGTGTGTAAGAAAGTAAACCGGCGTCGTGTGTGTGTGGAGTTTCATCCGTGCACCGCAACGATCAGCCCTCCGTCCATATATTATCATTACCCTAGGCAATACAGTAATACTACTATAGCACGCATGTGACATGTTCACGGCCCCGTTATGGTGAGACTGAGAAAGCAAAAAATGATTTCATCTGCCGACTTGTTTGGACAGCGTTAAAAGGCTGCAGTCGCCTGCACTGTCTCAGCTTTGCCATCAAAACCAACCCTCGATACGCCATACCAACACGGGCCAACCAGCTTTCTCAGTTTCGGAATTATGGGGGAAAATATACAAGCGTCAGCCTTTTTATTCCAGTGAAATTACGAGTGCAATAAATGAAACGAGTCTCTGTAAAATGACTGTGACGAAACATCAAAGATGTTTTTGCAAAGACTGTGTTGTGGCTACAGCCTTGAATTATCAGATCGCGCATTGCAGACATGGAACAAAATGTACGGAATTACATAAAGCCTTGTATACAGAAAATAGCATTTCCATATGTCTACCATACACAGCTTTTGTGGTACATGTACATACCTGCGCCTAATACCAAGTTGACACACTATGTTCACGTCCAACCACGGGTGTATAGAACTTCATAGACTTCCTATATAAGAACGATGATACGCTTGCTTCTAGTCGGAAGTGCTCGGCGAACCCAGTGTCGAAATGCGAGCAGTCTGTGGAGTCCACCAACTATCACGAAACACACTCACACCCGCCCCCGTTTTATCAATGTCCCATTTCAATTCATCCGAAGCATCGCTTCCGATATGTATTAAGTAGCTTTGGAATGCCGGGGGCACACGGATTAACTCCGGTGAGAAGAATTCAAAAAAGTTACAGATATCGGTTGTAATCCGGATTTAAGCCCCAGACGGATAATCTGGTCGGTCGGATGGAGGGCGGCTGGCGTATAGCATACACCGCGCACGAGGCTCGTGCGTGGGCCATACAGACCAGTGGGTCTTACAAAAAGTCTAGTATCGGGGCCAATTTTTGACTGCCTTTGGTATTTCGGTGATGGTTCTCCCACTGTGAAACTCAGTTAATTCTTAAAATTGTCTGAAGAGTGTTCGTTGTTTTTCTTCTCCTTGAGAATGGATCAAAGCTTATACACGTGACGTATCGAACTAGAAACCTCCTTCGTATTGGTATTAATAACCAGACACAGACGTCACGTGCATAGAGTACGAACGTTTGGAAAAGACGATGAAGCTCAGCAGTCGTCATGTGGTAGCAGAAACATATAATGTTACTCTAGCAGTTCGTCATCAATTCATAGTACAAGTTGAGAAAGTATTTGTTAGCTTATCGAGAACATCTAACACAGTGATGAACGCTCACAGCACGTTTACCTTTTCCAAAGTAAAGGAAAGTTACGAACTTAGACATTACTTTTTCAGCGAGCACGATAATTTTCAAGAAAAGTAATTATGCACGCGCCATTTCACAATCTCTTACTATATAGGCTCCATCTCAATCTACAGAACTTTCCAAATAACTAGAATTGTATTGTGTACGTGCAAAAAAAATGACATTCGCCTATTGCGTAATTACACTTCACAGTGTGGTCGGAATAAGCGTAACCATTGATGGATTCAATTCTGTGATATCTGAATTTCTCTGATTGAGTTCATCTGTTCGAGCCTGCACAGACCGAACTCATCATGTCAGGTCTAATCTGGGACAGGTTTCGACCTTCGTTCTTTCCCAGTATAACTGCATCACCGGAAACGCAGCCATGATGCGGTCACGGTCCGACAATTAAAGGAGGAGGAAAACTCAAGACTTTTTGGGGGGGAGAGCTCAAGGTACAGGCTGCCACACTTTGTGGTATAAAAGAAATTGAAACTTCTAATAAAGGACAAATCCTCCTAGTCTGTTTGCGGTCGTTGGGTTGGTATTTCAAGATGTCTGAAGTGTTGGTTGTTAAGGCTATTGGCAGTGCTTGGTTTGATCTTCACACCAAGGGGGTTCGAATCCCTACCGAGATCATGCTTTGGAGTGAAACTATCACATTTATTAATAAAATGTGGTAAGTTGAGGGATTTAAGAAGACAAGACGAACTACAACAAGTTATATAGTTTGTGTACTAGAAAAAATATCAGCATCATCATCAACATTATCATTACCACTTGGAGTACCGTATATTACTAAGCACATTCATCACACAATGAAAACAATTCAATTTATTTCATAATCATATCCAAGTTATGGGTGAGTGATAGCCCCGAATTTCTGTCTTATTGGGCACATTATAGAAAGTCTAGCTTTGGTGCTTACGCTGCCGGAAACAGGCGCAGTCTTAAATTGTACACCACGTGGTATCTACAATGAACAACGTGACAGGTACGGGTAAGTTATAAGGAATAAATTGTATGTAGTTTTCGCAGTGTAATACCTTACAACTAAGGAGACGTTTGGGACCCCGTCAAAGTCTGCTGTCTGCCTCTAACACCAGCCCCAAAACGTCACTCTTCATTGCGAAACCTTCTCTTGTCATAAAATAAACTCCAAATTTCAATGACAAGTATTAAAGAGAAGCCATTACGACACAAAATGCTCGTAATTGACAGCTGCATCGGGGCGGAAGACTACGGGATTTTCCCTGCGTCGCCGTCTCGTATCATGTCGCCTCACATCGAGCGTAAACGAGTCACTTGTTCTCCGCTTGATCCCTCTTTTCAGAGGTAATGTATCCCCTCTTTCGGTGATAAAGAGATTGTAAAAAAAGAGGGTTCTTTACTTTGAACAGGAGAGCAAACCGGATTACACCGGTTAGTTTTTAAGTATCCATGCGCTTTTAAAGATCCAGGCTTTTTTTGTGGCAAAACTTTGGAGACATCAATTTGACTTGGTATCGATTGCCGTAAATGGATTTCTCTACGCTAAAACCTATTCAGTGGGATATAAGCATAGAATTAGGAATACGATCTCAAGACTACAAAATTATACCACGGGTGAGCTGTCAATCACCCCATAAGATACTTTGGCTCACCATTCTAGCTTACACTCAAGTATTATATCATGGTATATGACTCAACTATTGCATAATTCCATACAGCCAGCGTAAAGCAATTCGGGGAAAGCTTTACAATAGGAGTGGTATATTTTTTTTTCTTTTTCTTTGGGGAATTTTTTCCCTTCGGTCCGCAAAGCCAACGGCGAACATTTTTCTATACTTAAAACGGTAGCTCAGAATGTTGAGATGTAGGCCATAGTGCACTGATTTTGCAAATGTAAGAATTTATAAATTCATAATAATGTCCCATAGATAACAGAAAAGGAGTTTCGGTGATAACAGAATTCCTCAACGCCGAAGCTTTAGGGCCCATTTACATGAATTTCAATTGTGATCGCACTTTTGTGCAAATTTCTACTTCTCTATGTATGAAAACTATTTGACATCCGTTGTTGGTTTATCTTATTGAAAAGTCCACTGCTTTAAGTTTTTTTTCTGACAAATGACGGGGCTGTTGCTGTGATGTCACTTCCGGAAGACACTGTTCAGTTTAGGTTTTTTCTGTTCGACTTGTGAGCCAAAATTTGCTCATATAAAACATTTGTGAGAAACTTTGCTCATTGGCCCACTGTCACGTACTGAAACAACAGTAAATCACAAGCGACAAGAAATTTTACGACTACAAAACATCCAAAATTCTGGCAAATGTTGGTGCTGAAATAGCTGTAATATTGAGGTTTCCGCCTGAAATGACATCAGACTTTTGCTCATGAATATGCAAATTTTTATTAGCATAAAACCCCAAAGGCACCAATGAATGCCCTTAAAAATGGTAAAATGAAAATTGAAAATCCGGTTAGATAGGACACAAGGCGCGTTTACAAATACAAGGACTGCATTTTAAAAACTACATTACATGGGCCCTTTTGAAATAAGACGGATTAAATAATTTAGTGGCATAGGGAATACGGGAATTGCAATCTAAAACGTCTTGAAAAAGATAAGCATTGCTCAGAGACATGTCAAAATACAGTGCGTACGGGTTTCTTTCTCTTCTGTGAGAGATTTAAAGAATCGATAAACTCTGGATAAGAAAAGTCAACTTGTCCCATCAAAGACTGCTTAATGCGATGACAAGGGCGTTAAGGCGATCAACGGAGGAAGTGTTTCATTTTTCTCTTGAGGGCCGACCGGCGGGCCAGGCTAGCGCTGCCTGGCGGGGTGGGAAGGACACCCAGCCACGGTGGAATAATAGCACTTTTATAACAGGCAAGTCGGTCTTTTTTATTTTGTCTATATAACACCGAGTCAACTGTTAATTGTGGCAGACAACAAGCACCGCTCGGCTGGGGATCCGACCATTGTCAACGGGTTAAAATGATTAAGAAACCGGTCCACAACCGCGCCCCGCATGCTCTAACCTCGTCGGAGTAAGTATCAAGGATGACAAATATCAACTCCGTTTCTACTTACACAACTCATGGAGGAATAAGAACACATGTGCGGTTTTACAAGACACTATAAAAGGATCGTATAGAAATTATTATGGACTTAAAAATATATTATTAGGCTCAGCTGGAAGTGCTTACCACGCAGTGTGTGTAGAGAGAACTTCGATGGTGTCGTCGGGGTCTTGAGCTCCGCCGTGGAAAAGTGCGATCTCTCCCACTGAATCCGCGAGTATTTCCCGCTGAGAAGTTTCTCCGATGAGGCGAAAAACTGTTCAATAAACCCGCTCTTTGTTATCAGGACGAACTTGAAGTCACGAGTCACATTACGCGAGTGCACTCCACACTTAATACGAGAAGACGGTGTTTTATCGTTCACGTGTGTCTCACATGTAATAACAACACACACTGTACTATAGCAGGGTATTTTTTTTGGCACGAGAGCCTGACGTTTAGACGTGCTACTCCGACCTCGTCACTTGAGAATCTGAAGACTGGCCTCGAACGTCTTAGGTTTATATATCCCAGTAGCGCTAGCCTAGTGCGTGTCAACCGCTCGTGTGTCCCGAGTTGTTTTGGTGACGTCACCTCAGTTGTCAGGCAAAATTCTTCTTACTACAGGCCCCGCGTGCGTTTTGTGTTTGCACAAGATCAGCGGCCAGTCCATACTTGGTTTGCTCTATGGTTTTGGGGAAACGTCTTACTGTGAAATTGGAGTCCACTTTTGTTCTGTTCGCAATTAAATTCGAGAGTTTTCTTTTAAGGAAGGCGGTCGGTTGCCAGATTTCTTTCACCTTTATCCTCCCATTTTCTGGTTTAGAATCTTTCTTCCATTTTTCGGACTTGGTATTTTACAAGTTTGCTAAACGGTAAAATTGTTATTCTTGAAAGTTCTGTTCAAAGTGAAAGTGCTGGAATGAATAATGTTTTCTGAATAAGGAAGTGGTGAGATCACAATGAACAGGGGATTTCCACTTGTAACAAGCCAAATGTATGTAGTAGGTCAACATTTTATTTTCCCGGCATAATGAGATAATTCAACATTTCAAGCCTCATTGAGAAAATCAAGAGTTGACTTGTATTTTTTTTTGCACGACCCGTCAATGAACCATATAAATATCTTCTGAAGCCATAAGGACAATGGTCCATTGTAAAAAAAGGTAGACTTTTGGGGAAAAGTATCATTTGCAATTACAAGCGACAAGACATTTTAAGTGATTTCAGTCTACCGATTTCGGGAGCGGCCAGTCTGGGGTGGGAATGATTACTTTGTGGCCGCGGCGGGTTTTTGGTCTCAATTTGCCGCGAGCAAATTCGAGGTAGGTGTTTGGTGGCCAGAACTTTTTTCTCAAAGGTTGTCTGTACTTGTGTGGGTCATCATCATTTTGAAGTTCCCGCTAACATAAACAAAGGAGTGGGGAAAGTCACAACACGGTCACTGTATTTTATACTGCAGTGACCAATGCTGAGTCACAGGCCCCGGTATATGCGGGGTTTCCCTGATGCCCAAATCGACGGTCCAGCATCCGGAGACGATAAAAACTCATCGGAAGTGCAAGAAAACCTCAGCACCCAACCCACCCTAACAGAACATTCTTGCCAACTTTTCCTTTCGAAACTGCCTACACTTCCTGACAGATTTTCCGACAAATTTTGTAAAAATGTCGTTCCGATGAATCGATAAATTTGAGGTATAATTTTCTTGTGAACTTGGGTTAGTAAACTAAAAAGGAAAAAAAGTGCGAAATTGTTGCTCAACATCTTGACCAACTTGGTCAAAATGTTTGAGCAACATTTCTCCAAGAGTTGATAAAAGTTTACTCGACTCGACCAAGATTTGAAGACATATTGTTACCAGTTGTCGGATAGAATATAGTGCATAGAACAACATTGTCCCACATTATGTTACCAACCTTTTTTTATGATGATAGTTGATAATTGTTTTATTCGTCCCGGCGTTTGACTTTTATCTGGTCTAAAAACCGCGGCTGAAATCTCTTCTGATTGGCAAATGACTAATTGTTTTATGGCGACTTCAGTTTCCTCAAACTGATGGCCAATTAACTGAGAGAGGTCTGCCGACCATGCAAGACTAATTGCGGTATTTGATGGAGGGGTGATGAGTCACTCAGCCCACTGTCCCGTAAGGGTATAGGGTGTCCCCGTGCCTTGTATTAGTTACTTCCAAGGAATCGGCTAAAAATCTTCGTTCGGCCCGGCTTCACAAGGTCGTCTAGCCACCACCCACTTAGTGAAAACAGTTAGCAAAAAGGAAAGTTTCTCCCTAAATTTAGATTTGTAACATCGACCTTGCTCTGTGTGTGACTCAGTTTAGTAAAAAGTTTATTTCGAGTAAACAGAAAATGCGATGCAGATGTCTAGCGCACGTTTACGCTGTGTGGTGCGAAGATGATGTTTACTTCTACCACTTCCTGTGTGAAGACCAATGGCGTTTCGTAATCTGTTGGTTGGATGTGTTTATAGCTCCATGGTTGGATGTATCATTGACTTTGATGTGAAAAGTATAATTACTTGAGATTGACATTTGTGGCGAGGTGAAGTAAATTTGAATAGGCCCTATATGGGATTCATGTTGCCATCATTCGCCGACGTAATTATGCTCGATACTTTTCAAAAGATTTTTTAAAAACGAAAATAGCCTTTCACTTAATTTTTCAAATGTTATACATTTTATTTGTAAATGGATCTAATTAATAGGGGCGACTTGAGGGGCCTCTTTTCTGAATGGGGAACTTATATTTCTTCAAAATGATTTTTAAAAACCTCATTTTTGATCGTCCCCAAATTTTGAGCCGGGTCATGTTTGATCGTCCCCAAATTTTGAGCCGGGCAGGAAGGGAGAGGGGACAGGCTTCTAGCGGGGATTGGGAGTGCTTCCATCCCGCAAGGTTATTAATGAGGCGTTTTATAAACAGCCCTGTGGTTCCAGCGGCGGTACATTGGAAGACGAAATCGACTTCAAAAACATTGAAAATCAGAACATTCCGCAGTTTGATTTTTATAATTAAAAACCGGGGCTGCTTTCTTGTTCTATGGTACGTGTCTAATTACTTTTGCGAAAGAGAGCCCGCTACATATTAATGATAAACAAAAAAAAGCACTTAAAAACATTTTTTTAAATAGTAAAACATAAAATTTCCATTATTATTTTTTTGGGGGTGCTCAGGCTTAAAATTGAAGTATCCAAAATAAATGTCTCTGAAAGGTTTCGTAATCATTAAATCATAAAAGTCAGGGGTCGATTTTTATTATTGGAAACAAAAAAAAATCTGTTTTCAGATTCTGTTTATTCCGATTTTTCTCTCTCTCTTCTGCAAGGCGGCATTTTGTTCCTCCACAAACGCAAGGAATCGGAAGTCCCATTGTCAACAGAGACCCACTAGATCAACAATCAGTGCAAGACCGCAGTATTGACTATTTAATCCGTTTGGGGATTAACCGGATCAAAGCGGCCCACCGATCCGGGGCAGATTTACCCAGAGGATTATCCCCCCGGCTTTGCGCCAGCCCAATTCGTGCACGGGATATATGCCTGTCGTGTTCTCTTTCTTGCGGTGAACCAAAATTATGTCTTCTTCAAGTCGCGGAGATCGGAAGCTTGAAAAAAAAAACTCAAGACGACAATTATTTTATGGTTTCCTATACACCGGGGTGTAAGCAGGCGTGAAAAGGGACTAAATGCGAATTATGACCAATTAAAACTTCCGGTTTGATCCGTTTGCTTGTGTACATGTCGGAATGCGGAACCAAGTTGCTGGGGGCGGAGTTGTTAGCAACTGAACGAGGGAGGCTATTGAAATGGATTGATGGAAAGATAAAACAAGCAAAACGAATCATACACAGTGGCTTGATTTTATTTTGAGGCAAAGAGAAACAACTTTATTGAAATACAGTCATATATCGAAAGATGAAAGTCCACGAGTGCATTTTTAAAAGCGGTTTATATAGGATTTTGGTTTAAAGTCTGCCTAAAAGGTAGAGTTTATAAGGCATCCACCATATCTACGGTTTGGCACCAACTGGAATAATCACACAGTTTTAAAGAGGATCTTAACACGATTTGGAAATGTTTGGAAAATCTCGCAATCGGTATCCCAGAACCTTAACTTTAAGAACAAATTGTCAGTGTAAACTATAGGCCAGTACTGATTGTTTTGAAAACCGTCGCCCCCCCCCCCCCCCCAAAAAAAAAAAAATTAGGCCTTTCAACCAGTGGGGGTTTGAACCCCCTCCCTTCATCCTCCTCAAAACGCACTGCCATTGACCACGGGTCTGTCGACGAAGCCTTGAAATTTTAACTCAAACTTTTTAACTCAAATTCATTTCTGTTCTGATCGTATCCAACCCTGCAAAGGGGCTGGCATAAAAAAAAATCACAAAAACTGTCACAATACACTCAAATCAACTTTGTTCTGATAACACAAACAAGAAATTTGAACACCTGTACACCACTTCTCCTCCCTCAAAACCCCCCCCCCCCCTAAAAAAAAAAAGACCCCGTGGTGTCACAGATCGGTAATCGTCACCGTGCCGAACCGCCAACCCTCAGCCGGGTCTCTTTTGCTGGAGTACCGCCGTGCCGCTCAGCCGACACGCTGTGCGTTAATTGCTCCGTGTTGCATACCGTCACGCACCAGTCTCCCAATAACACACTCTCAGACGGTTCAAAAAAATTGCTGACAGCCGGCCATCACGTCCCCAAGTTCATGTCTAAATAGTCCATAGTCGGTGGTTTTGGTTATATATCGACGAGTTTTTGTCTAGACGAAGTAGGTCACTCATAGGACTCCTTGTTTGCTTTCATGTCAAGCTCCAAAGAAGCATAGCTATACAAAGCAAGAATGTAAGCAATCATGTTCCAAATTGCATCTATACAATTGTCAAAATATCACCACATTGTTTAAAACATCAGTCATCTTTTAAGCTCATTCTTTTAAATGCTGTATAAAGCAAGCATTTGTTCATACTGAAGAATGCGATTAGGGCCTATTGGTAGAAAAGCTGGACAAAACAATGTAGGTGTAGGAAAGGTGCGGCATAGACCATTTCCTCATTTTTCTAGAGCTGATGCGGAACACACAGAAATGTGCATTATAAACACAGGAAATAGTTTACCAGCGAAAACTGGTTCCCTTTCAAAATGCCACGTGTTGTGAATACTGCTTTTGACTGGTCCCCCAGCTGATTTCTGCCGAGGACATACAAGTTCGCTGAAGGATAATGTCTGCCAGGTATCATTAGCTTTTTCAGTGATGATGGACAGTTGGACACAATGAGAGGGCGCTATTTGTTTTGGTTTAAATCTGTTGTATATTCGACCAAATTTGACAAAATTTGACAAAATTCGACAACGGATCCTCCGGGGGGCAACGGGGGCCATGACGTCGCAAAAAAAGGTAGCCACTGCGTAGGCCTACACCACCCGTAAAACTCAACACAAGCAATACATTCCCCCCCCCCCCCCTTGCTTTTCATATTAAATTTGGGGCGGAAAACAAATTTATCCACCCAAAAAAATGTGTTCTGGATCCGGCCTTGTTATCGACATGAAGTGAAGTGCGCTATAAAATGTATTCTTTTTTTTTTTTATCCATTTTGGTCAAATCAGAGAGAAACTATTGACGGAGGCCTCAAATATTAATAGCTCCATGCTTATACCCATCGATCACGCAATCCAAGTTTCGAGTTCGCACGATCCTTGCTGCAAACTTCCGTTCTTCGCCTCAGATATATCGCGATATATACTTTTTGGCCGAGCTGGCCGCAGGATGATTTTTTTCCCGTCAAAAGAAAAAAGAACTCTCCTTTACTTGGTCCTTATACTCCCTGTTTATCCCGTTGTCAAATAACCGGCAATCACATCGACTTGTTAGTTTTCGGGCGTTAATTACTGGTCCTTGTTCGCATACAACGAACGCGAAGTTATAAGTCAGTTTGCGGTGGGATCAGAGAAGTGCACTTTTTCGGCTTCTACTAAAAGGATTTGTGAAACTTGGTTATGCAATGTATGCAATGTGCAAAACCAGCAAAGGGCCAGGATTGCAGTGATAATTACACCCACTTCCACAAATTATAAACAATACTCACAGCTCTCCAAGGTGTTGAGGCACATATCAAATTAAAGCTTATTTCATCATCTTTCCTTTTCTGTTCAAGTTTTTTTAGTGGTTAACCAATGACTTTGGGGAGAAAATTTCATCCAAAGATGATCACCCTTAAAAGTATCGTCCTGAAGCCCATTGCCATCTTGAAAAGGATACCTATACGCTCCATTGACAAATAGAGCCATTTTAGGGCCTAATTCCATCCGAATTTCACAGAAATACGAGCTCGCAGTCCTCTGCACGGCTTCCACCCTTCTTCTTTTAAAAAAACCCTAAAGTTCATGGCCCACAAAATGCTCTGATACCCGACAATTTGAGGGCGTGCAAATCGTGTTTTGGCCGGCGTAGGTAATTTCGGGCAGTGTGCCTTTTTGGAAGCCTCGAAGAATTTGGAAATTGTCTTGCAAAATAAACTGAAAATATAGACTGATGTTTTAATTATAATTTAATCCCAAGTCAAAGTAACCAGGGGGTGAACAATGACAAAGGAACGCCTTAAAATTTGGTCAAAGTTCTTTCAGAATAACTCATGTCTCTTTTGCATTTTTTGTTGGGGGGGTGGAGAATAGTTTCTCACTTGACTTGGTAGTGCATGGCTGCCTTGCGACTGACTTGTGATTGGCTTGTGATTGGCTTGTGATTGGCTTGTGATTGGCATGTGATTGGTTTGTGATTGGCTTGGCATAACTTGATAACTTACCCTGATAAGATATGATACGAATCATGTCAAACATTGCCATTGAGGGTGATGTGAACCACGCTTTAATATACCGAGTATGAGATAGCCCAGTCCTGAAACCAAAAACAAGTCTCACGGTTACTGTAATTGTTTTTAAATAATGATGCAATATTTTGATAATATTATACACCGATTCGTTTCATGAACTTTTCAACTCCAAAGGGGTCTCCATTCGCACTGATGCCTCGCCGAGTTCAACTAAAGATGATTGTCAACTTGTCATGATCGCGATGGAAATCATCTGGCCTATTTAACAAGTCGCATTTTGTGTAAACATTACCTCATGTTTCGCTTGAAAAAAATCCTCGCCCAATTTGGCGCTGGATCTAAGGCTAAGAAAGCTTGATTTCACGAATTGACTGTGCGAAAAAGGCTATGATGTATAGGCTACATTTTACGCTCCAATTCTCCATGACAGGAGCAGAGTTATAGCATGAATCTCATCAAACTGAAACAATAGATTTACTGAGCTATTGTTTTCGCGACCTTTGCGCTCTCGCAGTCTGGGCTAATGGCAGATCGGGCTATGAGCTCGGGAACTCGAGACGTTTCCCGTCCGTGGAAATCTTTGATACAGCCGCCCACGTTTTGTAATAAATCTGCGGATGATTGGACTATTACACTGCGGTATTATCAGGCCGACTTCTCCGATGGCGCAAGAGTTGATCTTGAGCCAGAAAGTTTGTTTACCTCCTTTTATTAAACAAAGCGGGATCTGTATCGTATTGTCACAATGAATTGAGGTGATTCTTCAAGTGAAAACAGTGGATTTGATGCATCGAATGAAGATGAGCATGATAGTCAAGACATGATGATCAAATTTCGCACAAACCTTTTTTAAAGGTAATGTACAACGTTTGAAAACATCAAAAAACAAAACTACCGAATTATTATGAAATACCTTACTTGACTGTGAGTGAATATTAGTCTCAAGCATTCTGTGAAATCATGGCACCTGGTGTGCTGTCATTTTCAAGAAAAGCGGGACTTTTTGTATCAATTTCCAACGATGGTCGCCGGGGGAAAAAAAACACGATTTTGCTTCCAATACTGGCTGCCCCATTTTACCAAATTTAGTTAGTCCACATTTTGTTTGCAATCGGTTATACACATCCGTGAACGGGTGCAAGCCAGCTAGTCTGGTTCCCTGACCCGACATATTCCCCGCGACGGCTATAAATTTCAGAGAACCAAACTATATAAGAACAGCATTTCTTTTTTTCTTTTTTTCCAGCATCCCTGAATACAAACGTTTCAGCAGGTCAGTGTAACTATATTTGCTGTAAAATACTAACCCCCAAATCCATCCATTTCTGAAAATTACAGCAAAAGCAAATGTTATATATTTCCTGTAAATTGCGTTCCTATATGCTCTTCAACAAACACGATTGTTTTTTCTTCTGTTAATCAATTTTCAACTTGTATGCTTTATTCCAACCCCCCAAAAAACTTTGTTTCTCTTTTTGGAAGTCTACAACCCTAAAAAAAAGTGTTTGTTTTGGGCACATAAAGATCCGCTTTTCGAGCAGACTAGCTCCCGGTCCATACATTATCGACGCTGATTGTGAGGCGGGAACCAGCCTAACCCGCGAGAACAGAAGTATTGTTTGGCAGCCAATATTTCGAGGTTTCAGACCCAATCCAATAAATAAACATGGACCATTTTTTTATTTCGGTCGATGTCTCTCACAAAAGTGAGTAACATTTGGATTGCTCAAGAAAAATAGCAATTTACAAAAGGTATGTATCTAGATGAAAATCGGAAATAGCACAGTCAACCACTTTAACTGTTTTCCTTAAAAGAAAAATGAAAACGTCTTCCACACCGTCTTGTTTTTAAACCACGGTGCATGGCAACTAATTGACCTACAATGAAAGTGATGAAATGATTAATGAAATACAGGAAATGGTTTTCACAAGTACATTTTAACCGAGTGTAGTGTACCTATATAGTGACTTGCTTAATATCGGCCTCAGACTTAAGTATGTTCCCAACTTTTCACAAAGAAGCCACCAGCGCTAATAGCAAGAATTACAAACAAAGCAACTGTTACGCACACTAATCACTCCGCGCTCACTTCTAAATAATGAATCTTATTACAAGCTATTTTCTCACCCTCAAAAATAAACACGATTACTCCAAAACAAGCCACAACATTTGGGGAGCTTGAGACTTTTCAAAGTGAGCCGCGCTCTCGAAGACCATGTTTGTGGACTTAGCCAACCCAAAGGAAGTCCTTCGCACTTTTGTGGTGGTTTCGCGCTTCTTTTTTTGTGGGCAAGTCTCCGGGCGCCTGAAGACTGTACCGGCGGAAGGGAAGGGAACGAGACGGTAGACGGCGGGGCCGGCGCGGCGCGGGAGGGGACAAGAGAGAAGAGGACTCCGAGATTTCGCCCGAGGAGGATAAACACCGGAGTGCGGTATTTGTACAGGAAAAGTAAATTTATATTCTCGCAGTGCACGCATGGTAGAACTCTTCACTGAACTCTTTGGGGATTCTTTTTTTTGGAAGTTGGCTCAGAAAACATGAAGACATGTTCAAGGGTGTGGTCTGGATTTGTGATGTTTGCTAACAACGGCTATAGGCAATGATAAATAGCAGAATAGATGAACAAAGTGAGCACGAACAATCAGGGAAGCTGGGGTGATCTCGACCTCTCTGGCCCCGGTTCGTATCCAGCCAATCGGCCGGCATCTAGATAACTCCCGTCTCTAAAAAAAAACTAAACATTTTCCTCATTGCCCTCTGAGTGAACCAGCCTTCTTCATGCCTGATAGTTACAGTGCATTGGACACTTATGAGGAATCCAAAATTTTATTAGAAAAGGTAACAATACTCCTTATTAAAACATTTTGTTTTAAAGACCGACGAATTATAACTGATTGCACAGTGGCAGTGGCGTAACCAAGAGGGTATCTGCCTCCCCCAGTCCCCACTTCCACGCCTCCCCAATTAGGCAACTGTGTTCCCAAACTAAGCCGGAATATTTCCGCTGGAGGAAAAACCCACTACTGCGTATAGTTTGATTATAGGTCCATAAAGCTCCATCATTTTCATAAAGTATTAAATCAGCGACTGTCCAAGAGTCCATCTACCTTTGCTGGCATGTTGCCAGGTGGTCTTCCTCCCCACAGGAACCACACAGTGGACGATGGGGAATACAACCCCTCCCCAAACCCAAACCCAACCCCATCCCAAAGTAAGGTGAAGCCACCGATGTACGACCGGCCGGACAACGGTACTTGCACGCTTCTTCCAATCCTCCCCCGCCTTTTGTCCAACAGAACAAAATGTTTACATGAATCATCGTTCAGCCGAATCTCTTACCGATTTCTGCTGCTCAGTTTCAGAATTCAGCGCGCAAGATGGGGGCGGGGGTAACGGGACGCCCCCAAAATCTGC
Source organism: Patiria pectinifera (assembly GCA_029964075.1). Lineage (NCBI taxonomy): Eukaryota > Metazoa > Echinodermata > Asteroidea > Valvatida > Asterinidae > Patiria > Patiria pectinifera. The sequence continues at coordinate 11,904,481 of CM057136.1, forward strand.
TGCGCGAAAAAAAATTGTGAACATTTTTCCGACTGTGCCAGTTCACACATGACGAACCGTATCTCTTCTCTCCACAATTTACAATGGAAAGTTGAAACACAGAACTGAATTTAAAATAATGCCATTAGTTGTTGTTTAGTGTTTGATCAACACAAGACTACTTTTCTGTGCTCAACACCGCCCTCAAGCCACTAACCTGGCGTGAGGGCGCCCTTCATTGAGACCGACACAAAAAAAACGTGGCCATTAGTCTCTTTACTGAAAAGCGTTCCAATAATTAGTTTTAATATTTAGCAAAATTGTCGCAATGCTTGTTTTTAGCATGCCACAAATTGATATTACTGGTTACCAGCAAAGCCGAAAAATATAAAAATGTTGCACAATTAATGTCTGGCTCTTTGCGAGAACAACGAACTACAGGCCTATACAAGTTCATTGTTCTCGCAAAGTCTCGTGGGCTGTTTTGGTCACATTTCTTGTCTCAAATTTTAAATGTTCTCGGAAAGACGAAGACGCAAAAATGAATCACATTGATACATTTTTTTTAAATGATATAACCCCGGAGCTCATATAAGTTAACAAATAACAGGAAACTAGGATGTTTGTTCCTTCCCTCGTGATGTCAGAGTCAAATTCCCGAGTGAATTATTGAGGTATGGTTTGCCAAAATCCGGCCGTTATGGTCTGGTTTTCCGCGAGCCGTGTGCCAAGCTACACGCACGCCCTGAGATATTTTGTATATAGTTGAAAGGTTGATTGTTTTTCCACCGGAAAACATGGTATCACATGAAAAACGGGGGGTTTTCGTCTTAATATCAACAGACATCATCCCACATACAAAACACAAGTCGATTTATGAACAGAAAAACAATGGTTCGTTTCAGAGAAAACATCTGAAATGACCAAACAACCAAGACTGTTTGTTGCCCGCGATGTCTTGGCGACAACACCGGTGTGATGTGACGGAACTGAGCGTGTCGACGTCACACGCTGGGCCGGGGTTCACGTGACGATGAACGGTATATCCCTGGGGTCGGGGCAGCCAGTGACACGGAACCCTGGAATCTTCAACACAAGTCCATATCAGTTACAATTCTTTGCGTGATACGGCGGAGCTACCGTCAATAAATCATTTTTCAGACAGTGATTTTTCACTCTCCTCGTGTAAGAGTGGCAACGCGGGTAAATATTTTGGTAAACGTACACGTACACGGAAAAGAGTCCATATTTTGGCATGGAGTTTGAAATATTTAAGGAGACGACGCGTCCTGCTTCGGAAGGGAAGTAAAGGGAGAATTTGGGGCACTGAGATTTGAGGTTTTAAAAGAAGCATGAACAACACCCGTAAGCCAACAAAACCTTTCTCGATACGACTGTCATAAATCAGGGGAAAATAAATAATACTCAAACATATCTCCCGTGTTACTGTACCTGGAATGAAAGTTCGAACTATTTCCCGACCTTCAAACAACGGTTCTAAAGTTCTGTAAATTTTGTCTTGTTTTGCTGATATCATTGCAATTTATTTTTCCAAACAACAACAAAAACAATGGTAAACAAAATAATGAGTTTTAATTACAATTTTGGTAATTAGGCCTAGTGATCAATGAATGATACGAAAAATATACCATGAACATTTGCGCTGCAGACATAGGTCACAATCAATGAAAATAAATAATAACAGTTGGCGTTCCTTCTTATTCCTCCATGCTTGACCTACCCCCCCCCCCCCACATTGCTATGCTTTTTTTCTATTACAATGTGTCAAAAACACACAGTACATTGTGATATTGAAGCTCAAGGGAAGGTGACATCATAAATGAATTGTTAAAAACAATTGACTTTGGAAAGAGACGTGAACCCAGCCAGCAGCCAGCAAAACATCTCCCCAAAATACCTTAAAAGCGAAATTGTGCAATACTTTTTTGTTGTATTTTGAATTCAGTACAAACAATGCATGTTCCCTGTCATACAATTAGCACCGCTATCGAATATATGCCATCCACGTCAGAAACATGAGAGGCGCGTTGCCCTTACCACGCCGGGCAGAAAATCGATTGGATTCTACCGAATACTCGCCGGTCCCATCGCACGGAGATTGCAATCCCCGACAGATAGATTCCGAGTGGAGGAAATAATATACTGCTTGATGATGCAGGCAGCAGGAGCAGCTGCGACCACGTGACCTTTCAGCCGAGCTAAAAATAGCCAGGTGCGAGTACCTTGTGTGGATAATGACATGCATGAGAGATGCAGCCAGCCCATACCAATAACGTGTGATTGCTGCTAGTACGGGCGAGCCCTGCACGCAGAGCATGTACAGCCGCCAAACGCAGTGATGCTTGGGTTGAGTGATGCTGCAAAACACGCCACACGAGTCTACATCATCGTTTTCCATTTTCAGCAATCATCATCATCATTCTGTATACACGGATGCGCTGGGAGCCATTAGCTAGACGAGCATATCTACATCTATGCTAAACACTGGCAGGTGAGTATAAAATGTTGTCTTTACGATTAGCCATGTGTATGATAGATACCCTGAGTGGTGTCAACATTGATGGAGGAATTTATCGAAGGAGACTGCCATTATCGCACGCAGCGGTTTGCCAAAATGTGTATAGCTATAGGCCAAGTATTTATAAACACTGTTAATTTCTATCGCAGGAATTACAAAATAAATAAATTACATAATGATACACATACAAACACCAGACAGAGGAATTTACATTTCTGTGCAAAACAAGACACATCGCTATTAAAAAGGGTCAGCATTTTTATTACATGAATGTGATATAATTAATAACATTTGATAACTATGGTGATCTAATTATGCCACCTACACATTCATGGACATTTCAGCGAGAGACTGGATAAAACCGACACAGACTTGACAGATGAAATCGTAAATTCCATGCGAATTTAAGAGAATCGGCTGTTTTTAGGGTATGAAATATGAGCCATTATGTTAAGGCAATTCCAGTGGTGGATTGGTATTAAAGCAAAGGCTTTGAAGCGCAGTTTGATATAAACATTATTAAGATATAAATGAAATACACAAAAATATAGTTATATCCAACCAGAGCAGAATAATACTTCCTAATAAAATTGTTTATTTTATTAAATCATCATAGTCATCATCATCATCATAACTGTTCATACATTAAAGGGAAGATACAACATTTGCAAACATCATAAAACGAAATGATCAAATTATCACGAAATACCTCACTGGATTGTTAGGGAATGACAGTCTAAAGCATCCTGTAAAATCGTGGCTCCTGGTGTGCTGTCATTTTCAAGAAAAATGGTATTTTTCCAACGCTGGTCGGCCGACCAGCGTTGGAGAAAACTGGCTTTTTTCAAAAACTGCTCCCAATTTTTCATAATTAGTTATTCCACGTTTTTTTTTTGCAATTGATTACACACCTGTGAAGGGGTACAAGCCTGCTAGACTGATTCTCTGACCTTACAATTCCCAAAAGTCCATAAATTGCTCTGTTTCATCTTAAGTGGGGTCAGGGAGCCAGACTACAAGAACATGCTTGGTTTTCTTGGTTTTTCCAGCATCTGCAAGCCTAAAACATGAAACAAGTCATTTTAACAATATTTGTTACAACATTCTAATCCTCCAAATCCATTTATTTCTGAAAATTGCAGCAAAAGCATATGTTGTACATTCCCTTTAACATTCATTCCATCACATTATGCATTCAGATCACGAAAATTAACAATCCTGCGAGAATGTGATGATTTATTTATTTGCTTTTTTCCACTGAAAAACCAATGAAATAGAATTTCACTGGTTTGTATTGATTATGTATTCCTATAACATATTGCAACGTCCGCTATTTATATAAAGAAAGAAATAGTTTTCAAATTTGTGTAAGGATATTTTTGATAGATATCTTTTCCATGTACTCAGAGCGTGGCTTTTCAAAACTAAATAACAATTCTACCATCTCAAAGATTCTGACATGATTTTTCCCCTTTTCCGGGCATTATTTCTGCTACTTTTCACTTATACTCTTATTGTAAGCATTTCTACAGTTTGTTCCAATATGAATTTTGCTTGTAAAACGAACTGGTGTACAGAGCGCTTTGGAGGTTTATTCAAATGAGTTATGTGATATTGAAAACTGAGAAGACACGATTAAATTGAGTTCGAATTATGGCTCATTACTTCTTTTTCCCCGAATTGTATAGATTATTAAATTTTTATACAGGGTGATAAAAAAAACCTGCAATAATGCAATGGATCCATCTTTTTTTCGAAACCAAGTTAAAGTTTTGAACTATTTTAATTTTGTAAGCATGACATATTCGTTAGTAACCTTCTGTGAAAAAAATGAATTTAATTACATTTACCGTTTGTCTTTTGTGAACCATTTTACTGCGGTACCCGATTTACGTTTTTGTCCACGAGGCATCAGAATTTGGCATAAGAGCGGAAAAGGAACAATAACGACATTAGAGACAACACAGATTTATAAGCGACTGAACCTTCGCGCAAGCTTGATTTTTCTGTTTCACTTCTTTATGTTTATGCAACGTTTCTCTGGGCAATACCGTAGCTACTGTGTCCTTCATTGTTCACACAATTGCAGCTCTGCCCTCGACTTGGCAACCCTGCCAGGCAATGCATTTCTCAGCTCTAGACCTCATGGAAAGAACGGCTCTGGGGACACATTTTGTGCTCTTGTGCAATTTTTAGACGCCTCGTGGACAAAAACGTAAATCGGTAAAAAAGTTCACAAGAGACAAACGGTAAATGCGATTAACTTCATTTTTTTCACACAAGGTTACTAACGAATATGTCATTGTTACAAAGTTTTAAAAATTTAAAATTTGCAAGTAATTTTATTCTTAACATGGTCTCTAAACAAAGGGTGGTGGCGCCCTTCCCTCCTGTCGGCAGACTGCCAACAGACACTTATCATGCTGCACGGACGCTTCAGTACAGTCGGGTTATTTTTTTTTGGGGGGGGGTGGTCAGTTATAATTCTCGGGGTCTTCATCGACATGCAGCATGCGGTGGACGAAGTGTAAATTTTCTTAACTAAAGGCATAATTCCCGATAGCAATGACACTTAAGTGAATGAATTAATTCACTGAGTCAAAACAAATTCAAACCGTTTCCTGATACAGAAACGATGACGGTGGTCCGGCCGTGCGAAGAGCGCATGTGCGCGCAGGCGCGTTGGTTTCATTTCCAACTAATAAAATCATTGCGCATGCTCACGCGTGCGTACTAAGCATCGAGGGTAAATTCAGCACAGGGAATTTTTTTTTTTGCCTGTAACGAAGTAAAAAAAAAAAAAGCCGACCCACTCAGACGTGTTGCTAATTTGATTTCGGTGGACGTTTTGCCCGTGGGAAACGGAATACATTGCGTGGTTAATTTCCAAGCGACAGAAATTCAGCTGCCCGATGAAATGAAAACAGTAAGGGAAAAAAAGTGATTTTTTTTTTCGAGTCCAGAGAAGCATGAGATGTCGACGCAGGAATTCGCCCTGGGCAAAATCATCTGATATCCTGTTTTCGTTGTGAGATCATCTTGCATATTTTTTGCAAACCTTAAAGTATTATACTGAATCACTGCATGCCTCATTATTATCGGGCGAACGTGATGTGTACATGCATCTTTGGTTTGATTTAAATCTGTAAATTATTTCAGTTTGAAATTTTTATTTTGGTAATGAAATGTCTGCCATGATTAAATTATAAGGCTAGGTTAAAATAAACCTAGAATAAACTAAATGAGCATGATCTAAAAATTTTTACATGTTCTGGAGGTTTCACATTAGCATCTGACATTCAAATGCCTTGACATGCACAATTTGCATAATCTACACACACACACACACAAATTAGTTGTAAAAAAAACCACACACATATGTTTATGGTGTAAAGTCGAGGATTTGCTATTGTTTCTCATCATCGACTTTTGTTCACACTTTAACCTTTTTTTGCAACAGCACCCATTGGTTTTGTACACGTTTTATGATCGAGGACGTCCTCGATTTGACTCCTGTCCTCAATTACACATGGCCTGTTTCACATGTGTGTCCTCGATTTACACCATAAACAAACCCACACATACACAGGGGCGTTTATGGTGTAAATCGAGGATTTTCTATTGTTCCTCATCATTGATCTTTTGTGTGAAACTTTTTTTTTGAATTTTCCAACGAAATTTTTTTTTTTTAATTTTATTTTTTTTTTTTTTTTTTTCTGATTTGATTTTCTGATTTTTTTGATGATTTTTCACAAAATGTCATTTATTTCAATCATAAAAATGAAGTGCTAAAATCGGTAAAAATCGATTTTAAATCTCTTTATCAGTCGTTATTGGAGAGTTTCAGTCGTTATTAGAGTCAACACAAGTAGAAACACCGGATATAACTCTGTGATCGGTTCTCCGGCTGGACAAAAGGTTAAACATTGACAGGCGACATGGAAAAAATCGCATGTCGCACGTGCGTGCGAATATGCAATGGTACCAGCGCGTACGATACCACCGTACCACCGTACCATCCGCTCCGCGGCCGCCGCGGCCGGGAGGGATCCGGGACGGGATCAAAATAAATCATTATGTTGTGCGATTTTCGTTCATTTCGGAGTCGGAGGTTTGCCAAACAAAAATTTAAAATCATGATGATTATCTCGAGGAGAGGATATTAGCGAGAGCAGCGAAAAACATTTTCACTGGCATTTTGAAAGAGAGAAGAAAGGTAATTTTTGATTTTTCATGTATGAAGAATGCAAGTGGTTGAATCATGGCATGATTTGAGGTGCATGAACTTTGCCCTTGTCTTTCTTGACTTTTCCTCGACTAAGTGAACTTCTTTATTGATGACTCCATTGACTCTTACATTAAACCGTAATTCAGGCATTTTATGCAATGAAAACACTTTTTTTTTTTTTTTCATCGTGTAATTTTGAATAAAAAAAAAAGCAGGTTGTTGTGTCCGGAAATTGGGCATGAAGTGTATTGTACATGCATGTATATGTGTGTAATGGCAGCGCGGCCCAGATTTCGGACACGTATTTTTGTTCGGCCTTTTTTCCGATTTTTTTGCCACATACCAGTTTCATCTCTGTTTTGTTTATACTGTAACTTTTTTGGCAACAGCTCTTATTGGTTTTGTACACGTTTTCTAACCGAGGTCGTCCTCGATTTGACTCCTGTCCTCCATTATTCGATGATGCTTCACATGTGTGTCCTCGATTTACACCATACACATGCACCCATACACACCCATGCCTACATTACATACCTATAGTGTGGACATACCTTTGTATTCGTGTAGTTAAGAAAAACTCATTTTACTTGCACTGTGAACATCTTTTCAATCCAGTTTTTGTTAAATCATGATTACCTTGACCGTTCCTCTTCATTTTGCGATAAATATCTCCAACCCAAAAAAGCCTCTAAACCTGTTTTCCAGAGAAGGTAAAACCATGTGTGGACCTGGCTTAGTCCACAAAAGGTTCACACAACCCGCATCGTGTGGACCTGTTTTAATTTCAGGTCCACACAAAGATGGCAAGGTTGGCACTCACAAACACAATGCAAGATGGCCGATTTCAGGATTTACTCGTCAGCTGCTTTTGTTTTTCTCCGATAACCTAGCTTTACACATCAGAAAACTAATTGATTGAGTCGGTCAAACTTGAAAGATACAAGTCAGATTCCATTTCCCGTCTGCCGTCACTGTTATCGAATTAGAAATTCTCTGTGCTCGGTAGCAGTCATTGAAAAACATGTCCAGCAGAAAATCTGTCCGACTCGAGAGCCGAGTAAATTTGATAAATGAAAAGGGCATCCGCGTCTGTTATAAATGCCAGCGCTGCTTGTTCCGTATACGTCATGGAGTGCTTGCTACGAACCGTGCTTTTACTTGAAGAAAAAAATTTGAAAACTCCATTTTTTTTTAATAATAATTATATATATTTAAAAGCTATCATTGAACATTCTGTGAATTATATTGTTTTGGCAAATTAGTTCTACAGCTTTTGCCGATTCACTTTTTTGAGAAGGTTATCATAAAATATCCATGAAACACTCGTTATTTTCTTAAACTTTGCATGCGCTTTAGAGACAGGGGATGATTGACCATTCCGATATACACGTATCAGATATATTTTTAAAGGCACTTTACACTCAAAGGGCCCTCTAGTGATAGCCTGCAGATAGTTAAAAGCAAAAAATAAATTCCAGTTTTGTAGTATCGATATTCCTGTCATTTCTGGCGAATATAGCAAACGATTTGATCATACCACAATTTCAGTGTCTATACAACCGAGACGGGGAAAGAAAAAAATAGTACATGTAGTTTGCAGTCGAGAATGTAAAGGGGAGAGGGGGTTGCAACCCTCCCCTCCGGCCCCCCCCCACCCCCCCCCCCCCACCCCACCCCCGTTCAGCCGCTGACTAATGTTATGATACTATCATGGGGCCAAAAATAAACAGATGGAATGGTAAAGTCCCTATATTTATTCTCAAAATGCATCGTAGATATCCAAAAAAAAAAAAAATCCGGGGCATGCCCTCGGACACCCTAGCAGGGGGTGCCTTCACCCCCACCCTTTATATCCCCCCCCCCCCCGTTTCCTGCAAGCTAGATCCGCCCATGTTTTGGTTTTGCATCATTCAGCATGCTTCGTTTCATCATGCCATAGTAGGATTTTTTCTCCCGTTTGAGCAATGATTTCTATCGGATTAATAACTGATAATAATTGACTTATTGCTTTCGACAGGTCGAACCAGATTCGGAACAATCACCATGGCTAGTTGGGCGCTATTGCTAATGGCTGCCCTACCGTTTGCATATTGTGGTGAGTGTATAGTTTAGGCCTATAACAATATTATTTTACGGTGATTTGAATAGGCATGCCATATTGTAATGTGGTCGGGGATATAAAAGTTTACTTTTAAGGTGTAACATTCAACAATTAAAAAAACACAATCACCAATTTAATCATTGATCGCCAGCGACGTCGGCCGACCATCGCATAAGTGGCTGTCTCATTCACTATTATGAAACACTTGACATATAATGAGGAAAAAAATGTAAATGCACAATTATGAAGGTCTATACAGCAGCGTTAAGATTTTAGTGTAAATTGCCGCGCTGTGATCCACAGACCTGTACTGATGGAGAATGCTGACAAAATGATAACATGCATTTTCCCATCAACATAGCCAGTGTGTTTACCGTGCAAACACCGTACCCGTCTTCGTTGCCCTTGATGAAGGTGACATACTAATTACAAGGCGCGACTTTTTGCATTAAATACATCGACTCGTCCCCACACATACCCGAGACTAATGCTCACGAGTGAAGCCAAAAGGAAAATGCTTTCGCCACGGTATGTACACAATTGCCTGGGTCTAAGGGAGTGCAGACCAGTAAATAGGCCCAAAATTGCCCAACACGCGGGCCAAATCAAGATTTGTATGCCCAGATTTTTTTTTTTGCTATTGGAGCAATTTGTGGGCCATGAACTTGAAGGCTTGCAAAAAAAGATGAGTACGCATGACTACAAGCTCGTATTTCTGTGAAATTCGGATGAAATTGGGCCCTACAATTGCTCTTTTTTGCAATGGAGCGCGGGCATCATTTTTCAAAATGGCGATGGGAAACAGGACTACTTTTAGGGGTGATCATCTTTGGATGGAAGTTTCTCCCAATAGACATCGAATTACCACCCTACAGTTGCACAGAAACTGAAAGATGACAGGAAAAGCTTTAATTGAATGGGGGTTTTAAACACCTTGGAGAGTTGTGAGTATTTTTTATAAATTTTGGAAGGGCGCGTAGTGGAATCGATTTACTGTTCCACGCCCCGAATGTCAAAAAAGGCGCGTGCGAAATACAGTCTGGTGACCAGACCAAAAGATTCTGTAGATTTTGTCGGAATAGTCAATTTCATATAAAATATATTTTATATAGAATATCTTTATAGAAAAAAAGTTTCGTATACTTTCAAACGCCTCTTTAATGTTAATTATTTTGAATAATGCATACGAATGGAGGGACTGGGAACCGTACCGAGTCATTAAGGCCCCGCCCACTGCGCAAGTGCGCAACGTCACGTGCGCCTTCCAATGCAATACGCATGTCAGAATTTGATCACGGCTGTCAGTGTGATTGGTCCAAAACAGCAAGGGGCGGGGCATTAGTGGATCAGTGCAATGTGTTACGAAGTTGCATTTTCAGCTGTAGGCCTATGAACAGCATAAGTTCCCTATCATGTCGAAATATAAATTAGTACCGAACAAAAGGAGTGAAAGTGAGAACAAAATCCCCACGTGCGCCTTTTAATGCAATACGCATGTCGGAATTTGATCACGGCTGTGATTGGTCCAAAACAGCATGGGGCGGGGCTCAGTGGATCAGTCCACTGAAATCGAAGGTCGTTGTTGCGAAGTTGCATTTTCGGCTGTCTCTATGAACAGTATAAGTTCCCTAATATGTCGAAATAAAATTCAATACCAGATTAAAGGAGTGAAAGTGAGAGCAAATCCCCAGATCTTCGTAGGCAGACCTATTTCCCTTTGTCACCTTCCTCATATTCTGTAAAACAACACCCACAGCTATAGTTTTGCTCTCGAAGCAAATATCAGGTCATGTGTCTCTTTGAGTTTTCGAACTTCCTCGACACAGTGCAGGTACGTGGATTTCGCAATATGCTTTGGGCGGTCAGGCAAGAAAGATGCGAAACTGAAAAACAGAAAAACTTCTCAATTTAATAAGAACAGTTTAGATTAAGTCACACATCAAATTCAAGCTTTATCTTTCACTCTCTGTTCTTTTTTGTTGCCTCGGAAGAAGTCCTTGCTAAGAATGAAATGTCAGACCACTTTATTGTTTTGTTATTTGTATATTTCATGTCAGTCCAGTCAGTGAACAGTTTGCAGCAGCTGAATTCTTGTTCATGTTTTCCCTTTTATATATCCAATGGCTTATGGTTATTTCCCGCCAAAAGTGTTCGCCCCTTAAGTTAGTTCTAATCGCCACTTTAAAAAGAGATCCCTCCGCTGAATTGCAAAGTTATTGATCCAATTCCATTCAGCTTAAAGGGAATGTACAACATTTGCTGTTGCTGCAGTTTTCAGAAATAAATGAATTTGGAGGATAAATATATTATAGCAAATATTGTTAAACTGACTTGTTTCATGTTTTGGGCTTGAAGGTGCAGGAAAAAACATAGAAAACCAATCATGTTCTCGTAGTCTGATTCCCTGACCCAACTTAAGATGAAACAGAGCAATTTGTAGACTTTGGGGAATTGTAAGGTCAAAGAATCAGTCTAGCAGGCTTGTACCCATTCACAGGTGTGTAATCAATTGCAAAGAAAATACGGAAAAGCTAAATATGAAAAGCTAGAGGCAGTTTTTGGGAAAAAAACCAGGATTTTTTTCAACGCTGGTCGGCCGACCAGTGTTGGAAAAATACAGTTTTTCTTGAAAATGTCAGCACATCAGGAGCCACGATTTTACAGGATGCTTTAGACTGTCATTCCCTAACAATTCAGTAGGGTATTGCTGGATAATTTGATCATTTCGTTTTTTTGATGTTTGCAAATGTTGTATCTTCCCTGTAAACTAAGTTCTGTTGAGATCAGAGCTGAGACTCTTAAGTTTTGCAAATCCTCAAGTGTAGGGGCCTCGAAGCCGAGCGGTTAGAGCGTGGAGCTACGGAGTGGAAGGTTGGTGGTTCGAATTCCATTCAGACCAAAAGCTGGAAAACTCTCTCCGATGACACAACAGTAAAATTGGTATACCTGATTCGTTCAGGGAAGATGACGAGATGAGAGGATTGGGCACCCGTCCGCCACTCGTACGCCGCGCCCAAGACACAGTGGAACTCTAACATCCCACTGCCCCTACGGCCAGTAGTGGCTATGGGACCTTTTCCTTTTGTACCAAGTGCATGAGAAATTGGCTGCATGCGTGCAGATCGTGATTTGGCTGGTAGGCAGCTCTGTGCCTATATTTACTGGCCTGAAGTTTTAAGCCGTTGCCTGACGTGGCTCGATGACTGCAAGTTCGATCTCTTCCCCAGCCTGAGCTGGTGGGCTGGTTCCCGCCGCATTTCGCCGCCGGTCATCGCCAGGACGGTGGCAAAGGCGACCTGGTGCCCGTCCGACGAGCTCGCGGAAAGTCTGTACCACGGCTGCCCGATAGTCACTGTTGGTGGCGCTGTACACAATCGTGTTCACGGAGCTGTTGAGCTGGTGAAAGGTGACAACACACATGGCCAAATCGAAGAGACGCCTGTAGTACCTGATAAATTCAACCACAGAAAGCTGAAGACTTAATATAAGAATCATCAAGATTTCGTACGCGATTTCCATTGCATTAAGTACGAAGAAGATAGCAGTGTTGACGATCAGCATACGAACAACGGGCCGAAGCCGAGAGGGGTTGGTTTGTGAACCGTCGGCCAGCTTTTGATGACGAAGCTTTAACTTGATGACGATGGCCACATAAGACGAAACAGTGATAGTAAAAGTGGCCAGGTAGAAGATTAAGAAGAAGATCGCATAGGCCTTTATGGTGATATCTTGGTCCAATGTGGCGGAGGTTGTAATAAAGACTGCACAGGAAACCGCCGCCAGAACCCAGAGTCCGGCCGATATCTTGGCTGCCCGTGTCTTGGTGGCTTTTGCCCGGTGCGTTAGCGGTGCGAGCACGGCTGACAGTCGCTCAACCGCCACGGCGGTCACGAAGCTAAACGAGGCAATGTTGGCCGTAGACACGAGCGATCTGATCACATCTGAAACGAATGGTTCAACATCCTTGGTGTTGATCCACGATGTAGACAAACACAGAGCAAGGAAGAAAGTGTCGGCAACTGCCAGGTTGGCCAAGTAGACGTTGATGATCGTGCGCATGGATTTCACGCGGACGGCCACAACGACGAAAACCACGTTCAACAGGATTCCGACCGGCGAGAGGATCTTACCAATATAATCGTTTATGTCCGCAATCTTTCTGATGTACGCGCCGAAATCATCCCACAGCTGCCCGTAGTCTGTTGTCAGTCCGTCGCCATTTCTGTCTGTTTGGTTCATCGACATTTTGCCTTGATGGTGTCTGTATTGTGCCACAGTAGTTTTGACCATACTTTGATTGATATACAATGTAGGCCTATACTTATAGACTAGGCCTACTTCATCATGAGATGACCGAAAGAAAAACATGAATTAGGGGAAGTAACTTCTCATTAAATGTGAAGGTCACAACAGTTTTGAAGACCGGTAATTTTTCTTTCTCTTTTTGGGTAAGCGTGTGAACGGGGGGAAGATCGGGCCTGCAGTATAATGCTCCCGGTCGAATCATGCCGAACTTTTCTGGACATGTTTCACAATCTGTTTCGTTTGCACTGAGCTAAACTTGAAAATAAAATTGTAAGCAGTTTTCATGCAGAAAAACTGCCTATAATTTTTTTATGAGTGCTTGATTAAGATTTGGGGAATTACAAATAAAACTTTCACTTCACTCTTGTACTTATTTTCGTCATGTGACAATTATTACAATTAACCATTTCCGTGCATGATTGGTTTCGCTCGTGGGCGCTGTTATGTGCGACGAAAGGCAAAGCTTCAAACTCTTTGTCAAAACGCACTTTTATGATGTTTTATTTTGCCACAAAGTTGGTTTCTACATGTTTATTCGTACCTATTCGGTTAGCATTCGCAATTATATCCAAAGTCGAAAGGAATAGCTCATTGAGCAAAAAAGAGCATATGGATTTACGCTTTTATGTACACTCTAAAAAGTCCCGGGTCAGAATTGACCCGGAAAAGGGTCATGTGGGGCCTGATCCTTTTTCGGGTCAAAAATGACACTTTTCTTTGACAAAATTACACTGTGTGACTCAGTTTCCGTGTTATTTTGACCTGGAAAGTCTAATTTTTTACCCGGAAAAGGGTAATTTTTTAGCCGGAAAAGGTTCAGGCCCCACATGACCCTTTTCCGGGTCAAATCTGACCCGGTACTTTTTATAGAGTAATACAACTGGAAAAAACAATCTCGCTAACATTAAGGCTATTCATCATTTCTTTTTCTTTTTGAAGGAGAATCATCAAATTTAAAGCGCATTCTGTTTGGATAAAAAGGCTTGTTATGTGATGAGGTATCAAACGTATAGTACATACTGCATCAGAAATAAGGTATAGGCCCTAAGTAACCATCGCTACAGACGTGTTATTTTGTCAGTCACGTTTCGATTGAAACAAACGACAGCGAAAGATTATTCTCCGGTTATTGACATATTTATTTTGTTTGGCCACTTGAAGAGAAACTATAATGCAAGTATTATACACACAAACAACTCGATTTATTGTGTTTGACTGTAATGCTGTACAAGACCGTTCGGATGATCGTTAAAAAAAAGTTGTACAGGTGTACAATATTCCCTGGCAAACTTCACGAAATCAGTGGCGTATCCAGCGGGGATGGGGGCAACTCAAACGCCTAAGGCCTTTTCCCTTTTCTTTCTAAGCAAGTGAAAGCGTCCTCTTTATGTTTTATTACGAACGGAAAGAAAAGGGGGTCCCTTTTTCGGGGGTAAAATGTCAATTTTGCCCCCACCTTCCGAGTCCAAACCTGGATAAGCCACTCTCCCAAAACAATCCCTGCATTCAAACCACTGTTCAAAAAACAGGAGAGAATCGTACTTTCATTGCCTGATTAAAGTCCAAGACATCTTCATATATAATTGCGATAATAATGCCTTGATCTGCGACAATCGAAGATTGAAATGCAGATGGCGTCGCTGAGAACTTGGTGTACGGCTTCAATGTGGGCAGTTGGCGCCTGCGACTCCTTTCCGACCTGCATGCCCTTGCCTGGTTTACGGTGTATCTGCGACAGGCTTCCGACACATGTGCGACCAATATTTGACTTGTCCGCGACGGGTGGCCGGATTCCTCGGAGTCAATTCCGACTTGACCGCGACTTGTTCCTGGCGTCGGACACGCCTACAATTGCTTTCTGGAGTGTCTGCGATTTGGGTCTGGCTTGTCTGCAACCGGATTCTGACAAGTTTGCGGCTTTTCGACTTGCCACTTGTTTCCGACCAGTCCTTGACTCGTCAGGATATCTATGGTTCTTGAAGAGCTCCAGGCGGTGGGCTGTCTACGAATGCTTCCTCCTCTTCCTGTGGTCGAAGATAGTCCTCGGCTGGCTCGGGAGATGATTCTGACGGTGGTACAGGCCTAACGATGGCCAACTCGACCTGCCCGCAAGCAACGCGTGGCCGGGCAGGGGCACTCTCAGCTCGGCGGCAGGAACGGGTGAGACACGGCCAGGACAAAGTCTCCACCACCGCTGCTCGATAATCGCTGTTGGTAATTGTGTACAAGAGGGTGTTCGTGGAACAGTTAATCAAACCCAAGATGAACATGGCTGTTTCTACGCCCAAGCAGGCCGAAGCATATTCAATGCTACCCAACCCACGGCCAGTCGATACGACGGCTACCATCACAACTAAAGTGATAACCGCAGAGTTTAACAGAAAGAAAACGATGGTGTTGATGGCCAACATTGTGACAACCTTCTGCGTTCGTCGCTTATTGTTTTGTACATTAGCGGGGTCGGTGGGGTGACGTAGCTTGTGGAACATACAGACATAGGATATGAAAGTCACTGCAAAAGTGATTATGAAGATGGCCAGAAGTGACCATCCAAGAGCGATAATGACCGTTTTCGTGTTGTCTGGGATGGTTATACTTACAATTGTTAAAATCAACCACAAGACAACGGCAAAGGCCCAGAGCCCGGCCGATATCTTGGCAGCTCGCGTCTTGCTGCTGCTGGCCCTGAATCTGATGGGGTGGCGCACGGCGGACAATCTTTCCAGAGCCACGGTGGTCACGAAGCAGTACGATGCGACACTCAGGGAAGAAGCAAGGGCGCCGACCACTTTCGAGATGTCCGCGTTCCACGATGAAGTGACCATGCCTCTAGACACAGCAACAATGAGGTACCCGGTGTCAGCCACCGCCAGATTGGACAGATAGACGTTGATGATCGTGCGCATGGACGTCACTCGAAAAACAACGAGGAGGAAAAGAGCGTTCAAGACAATACCGAACGGTGGAATGATCTGTTGAGTTAAACGCCAAATTTCATCGTTTTGTTTAGTAGCGTTGTATAAGGCGTTCCGAAATTCGTTTTCTCTCTGAGTTAGTCCATGGGCTTTGGTGGTAACATCAACATCCTCCATTTTCTGTTATAAATTAAAATCGTTGTGATAAGGTCTGAGAACGTAGGCTGCTGTCTGTTTATGAAGTGCACAAATGACCAAGTCTTCTATCCAATTAAGTTTGCACTCAGATGCGAAACCTGCTAAATCAAAACGAAAACTCGTGACTGTCCTAGTTCCTTATCTATATAAAAAAACAATACGCGGCTGAAGATACGTAAAAGCGAACTTGATCTATGAAGTGTAACACTAAGCATTTTGAAAACAACTTTCAAACAGATAAATACGTTTTGGAATCGACATGACTGTGAGCTCTCAATGGATTACTGTAATTCTTTTGTTTTACATTCTCTTTCGATGTGGAAGACAATATAGTACGTGAGGAACTTTCCCAGCACCTTTTCCCAGTACACAAATCGCAGTCACAGAACGTGCGTTTCTGAAAGAAGAGGGCCAGCGGAAACTGGTACCCCCCCCCCCCAAAAAGTCTTTCAGAAAACTTTAATGTAGTTTAACTTTAATTGTGTTGTGCCTGTATATTTAGATGGATTCATAAATCGCATGACTTGCAAGTTCTTCAGTCGGTTCGAAGTTGATTTGACGGAGCGGAGTGTGGCTTGAAAAAAAAGTGAGCGTGGTTTATATTTTTGGAACGGTTTGGAAAGTACCAAACTATAACCTGTTAATCCGAAGCAATCTTATTGCTGAAAATATCGAGAAATCCAAGAACCACGTCGTTAATGCTGACTCTTCTGTTTATCCTGTTCCTCATGAAAGTTACACAACTTAAGAAAGACTACGTCGGCGCAATGTTCCAAAATGGACACGCCCCAACGCAAGCCCCGACCAATCATATTGCTTGCCTCTAGTCACTGGCGCTGGATAACAGAATCTTAACATTAATTGGGTGGCCAGTTTGATACATTTAATCGACCGCTCAATATTTTACATTTCCCCTTACATCAGACATTAGTGGGATAATGAATCCATACGAATTTTACCTTCCATCTTCAGGTCATTTCAGTGGACAGTGTAATCCAAATTTCTACAAGACCCCAATATGTTTGAACACCCCTGGCGCTTACTTCTGCGAGTGTGGTGCTGGATTTGAGTGGAACAGCAAGCAGTGCATTGGTACGTATGATAAGTCCCATCGGTTTTGTTTCTTCAAGGACCGTATTGTAGGTGCATCTCCATTACATTTCGTCTTATTATTTTAATCAGCGCTATTTTGGTAGACGTCCGTCTTTGTTTACATGCGGTGCGCCCTCTAGTGTCCAATGGCAACTAACAATATGGCGGCGCCCACACGGTAGATGTTTCATAAATGTGTGTGACTTTGCTCTTAATTGAGTTCAGTGCATTAATTTTGTACCCTGAAATTTTCATCTTTATGATTTTATCTTGTGGGTTTTTTTTGGTACAACACTTCTTCTATTTTGGGCGTCTGCAACCTGATGAAAGAGACTTTTATTTCGGCATGGCCCTCTAGTCTAGATTTCGATTTCGGTCCCATATTTTTTGGGCAGTGTATATTTTGCCGGAGACGGCAAACCTTTAGTAAACGTTAGTTTGCCGGATATGCACTGAACATGCGCAGTTACTGTTTTTTTGTACTTAAACATTTTCCGGTGACAAGTTTTAGTCTGGCTCCATGCCAAAATTATCGTTGTTGCCTCGTATTCACAAGATGGGATTCAGACCATTTTATAATTTCGGACTTTGGAAAGATTTCCATATACGAAGTTCACTCAACACCCTGTGTACAAACCCTATGAGAGTGGACTGAAAAATTCTAAGTGTTTTCTAAGAAAATGCTTGTATTTTCTCACTGCTCAAATTGACTTTTATGACATGAAATTGCTATCTGGGGGCTTGTTAGTCAATACAGGGGAAAATTAGTGAACTTCTTATATGGAAATCTTTCCCGGACTTTATTTCCCTTTTAAAAAAAATCCTCCAGAGCCACAAATCTGAAAAAGAAAATGTAATACTCTGCAAAAAATGTTTGAGACATGTTAAAATAATAGAAGAAGAATATTCTTATTTATTTGGGGATGAGAAAAAAAACTTTAAAATGTGGTGCGGTCGGAATCGAACGCGAGTCATCCCGCTTACTAGAGCCTTTGCTTAACCATTACACCTAACGTGCTACACAACTTTTGGTGGGAATTTAATCTTATAATTCAGCCCTATTTTAAAGAGTACAGCGCCCTCTGTTGATATGGATTGCCGCCGGGAAACCTTTAGTAATCGTTAGTTTGCCGTCATTACCTCCGGCAAAATATCCACTATCTATTTTTTGGGCATTTTGCGACCAGACAAATTACTGATCACTCATGTCACTGCTGATCAGTCCCTGTGATCAGTCCCTGTGATCAGTCTGGTTCCGGTCCCGGGCCCGACATAATCACTTATGATGGGGGCAGAGATCAGTCTAGTATTATAAAGTACTTATAAAGTTGTAGGGGCCTATGTACGAGAACTGAATTATCAAGCTCCAAATGTGGCCCAGATTTTTCTAGACTGCCGTGTAAGTTGTAAAGTTGTAGCCCCATAAATGTGGCTGAAATACTGGACTTCCTCCGTATATTCAGCCACACTGCTACATTATCCATAGGCCCTGTGTGTGGACACCCCCCCCCCCTTGCTAACTTGCTAAGGGAGCACAAAATCAAATCAAGATTGAAATTATTTTATCATATTATAATCACCTTAAGTATTCTATGCTGAATAATAGCGGGAAAAAAACCTGTTGAATTCATTACCTTCAGAGGTCTAGTTATCTTATAATTTCGGGTTCGAATTTCTGCTGCCATTGTTCACGAAAGCGTCATGCTGCAATGACG
Organism: Patiria pectinifera; assembly: GCA_029964075.1. Classification (NCBI taxonomy): domain Eukaryota; kingdom Metazoa; phylum Echinodermata; class Asteroidea; order Valvatida; family Asterinidae; genus Patiria; species Patiria pectinifera. Next base: position 11,923,553 of record CM057136.1, read on the forward strand.
TCATGGGTTGTGATAATCGCGCCCTCACTGAGCTTGCGCCAAATTTTAGCAGAGTGCATCGGTACGGCTGTTGTCTGTCATTCAATTCTGGTCAAAAGTGCATGCATGTGGCGCACTTCTGACCAATACATGTAAACATGTTAAAGCTATTAAGATGTTAACATATGTTGGCTGATTCCCTCCCCCCTCTCCACTCCACCCTCCACCCTCCACCCATTGTAGCCCAATCTGTGGACTCGCGTCTCGAGTACAGCGATGCAGAGGCAGACAGCTATGCCGTGCTGCTGGGCAAAAACTTCCCCTCCCTGGAGGCTTTCACAGTCGGGTTGTGGATGCGGCTCAGCTCAGCCAACTACGATGGGCGGAACGGCACGGTCCTGGCTTACGGCTTCCCGAGCAGGAACAGCGAGGAGCTGTGGATCAGCATCGGTGCGAGTTTCTTCGCGATGCGCATTCGGGGAAAGGAGTTGGGCGTGCGGCTGAAGCCCAGCTTGGCCCTTGACAGATGGGTGCACGTTGTCTGCACATGGACGTCAGACGGTAATGAAAAACACTAGACAACCATGATCCCATAATAAGGGATTTATCATCAGCATGGACATTTAGATTGTCAAAAATGACCTTTCGGGGAGGGGGGGAATGAATAATCATTAAAATGAATAATCAGAATCTTTACACCACTTTACAAACATATAAACAAAATTGTCATGCTAACTTCTTTCTCTGATAATAACTCTTTGTATGAAAACTGTAAAACTTTGTCTTGAAACTTCTCTACGAGGGGCGTTTTGGAGAGCAAAATATATTTCCACAAAATTACAGTTTTCCATGTACTTTCATGTAATGTTATAGCAGCGGTAATATGAATGAAGTTTTGGATTTGCATACAGGTGGTGTTTGGTCGTTGTTCGTCGACGGACGCCAGGCACACACGTCAGATGGCCTGGCTACCGGAAAGACAATCCGTGCAGGTGGACGACTGGAGATCGGCGTGCGTCGCAAGCGCGACTTTGGCCCCGGCCGCAGCTCCGACACCGGCGCGGCGGTCAACACCACGTTTGACCACAGCGTCTCGTTCAAGGGCGACATCAGCTACTTCAACATGTGGAGGGGCGTGTTAGGGGCGGATCACATCGCGGACATGCACGGGGACTGCACGTTCACGTACTGTGGCGACGTGACGGAGTGGGTGGACTTCCGGACGGGAACCAGGGGGGAGCTCAAGCTGCGATGGCCGTCGGGAGTCTTCGGTAAATTGGGCATACATTTATGGAACTGCTAAGCAAAACAATTTGCCAAGAAGGTTTATGTGCTGAGCAGAAGCAAGCTAAGAACCACTCCCAAGCAAGATGCTTGGCAAGAGTTTTTAAGCGTGTAAGGTTTGAACCTTTTTTAACTTGTGGTTTGTTTTTTTCCTTGTTTCAGAGACATGCATTCGGGATAAACCTCAAGGCTGCGATGCTTATTGCACTGGAACCATTGGTAAGCTGCATCTCCTCATAAATATGTATGAGGTGTGATTTTCATTGATGTTTGATTTTTGTTTGATCATCAACAAAAATGCCAGCAATGTCTGCAATGCCAGCACGAGTTTACAGAGGATTAATAAGCAATTTTGACTTCCCATGTACTCATAAATATGTATGAGGTGTTATATTATCATTGATTATATTTGATTATCTTTGGTCATTGATAGGTCCGCAAATGCAAGCATGAGTTTGTGGAAAGTTAAGCCATTTTGACTTCCCTGATGCATTGGCATGTCTTGACCAATGGAAAAGCTGCATTTGTTCATAAATATGTATGAGGTGTAATTATCATTGATATTTGATTTTGTTTGGTCATCAAAAGGTCCGCAGTGCCATCATGAGTTTGCAGAGGGTTAATAAGCGATTTTAAATTCCCTGCTGCATTGGCATGCCTTGACCAATTGGAAAGCTGCATTTGCTCATAAATATGCAAGAGTTGAAATGCTCATCAGTGTTTGATTTGACATTCGTGAATAGGTCCGCAATGCCAGCAGGAGTTTTCAGAGAATATAGAGTGGCCCCGGACCCCAGTTGGCGAAGATGCATCAATGCCTTGCCCTGGGGATACCAGCGCAACGCTGAACGACGACATGGATGCAGACCAAGACGCAGACAGTGAGTTAACTCTTATCAGGAGGTTTCTTGAGATTTGGTGATGGGAGCGAGGAAACGTAGAGTCCTGCCCACTTTTACTTTACTGCTCAAACGGATAAAATTAAAGGGCCATGCAATATATTTCCTTAATGCAACCCTTGAAAATGTATGTTTGTGTCTCCTTGAAACTGCATGTTTGTGTCTCCTTGACCTTATATTCAATTTCCAATTTGCCATTTTCAAGGGTATTTGGCTGTCTTTTTGGTTTTTATGCTAATGCAAATTTCCATATTCATGAGCAAAAGTATGAGGTCATTTCATGCAGAAACCTCCATGTTACAGCTATTTCAGCACCAAAACTTGACAGAATTTTGGATATTTTGCCGTTGTAAATTTCCTTTTTTTTGGTGATTCGTTTTTTGTCAGTACATGGCAGTATTAAAGCCAGTGAGCAAACTTTTCTCACAAATGTTTTCAATTAACAAATTTTTGTTTTCGTAAGTTAAACAGAAAACCCCTAAACTGAACAGTGTCTTCCTGAAATGACATCACAGCAACAGCACCCTTAGTTGTCCGGAAACGAGTGAAAAATGCAAAATGTTTGAAGAATTGCAAATTTCAGTAAAATTAACCAAAAAGGGATGTCATATGGTTTTCATACCTTTAAGAGGATTTCTTTTAAACGTTTTGGGAAACATTCCTTTGGCCCATCCCACAACCTTAATCTGGCCATGATCATCCTCAAATTGTTGCCACAAGCTCAAATCTGTGCCATTGATTCTGTCTGATTTGCTCATTCAACTGATCTTTCATATGCAGTACCGCAAGGCAGTCGTACTTGCCTCGGAGATGGCATCGCGGGGGAGGAGTCAGACGATCTTCTGTGGGGGGAGGCAGACGTGACTGAGTGTCTGTCCGAAGACGTCCGACTCTTACAGCTCAAGGTAAAATTCCGGAAAAACGTCGGATTAGTCTATGGAAACTTGTGCAAAGTACCCCTTCAATGGCATACGTCACGTGTGCTGCACAGCTACTTGTTACTACCCTGATAAGTTTGAAAATTATCCAATAAATGATGCATAATTGCTTTGTAAAGATGTACGAGACGTAAGAATAATTACCGGGAATGGGCCATTAGGGAGACATTCCCATAGACTTGTGCACACAATTTTTCAAACTTAAATGTGCCCTAACCCAATATTCCCTTGTCGTTTTTCCACGAATTTCGGTATGTTTACTAATAAGACCATGAGCAACAAATATAACCTTATTGCGACAGTAAAATTTTGCCTCTAAATGGGGGCTGCGCCATTAGGGAGACAGTTATGTGTCTCCCTAAAAGCCGGTGTCTCCATATTATCGAAGAAATTACGATAACGTGTCTTCCTGATGGTACATTTAGTAATATAATTATCAATTTACTTTCTTTTTTTTTTTCTTGCAAAGATTGAGAGCCTTCACAGCAACATCTCCAGAGGCCTGGCGTACAATAGCTCCACGATCTCGGCACTTCTAGAGGAACTACACCGCAATGCTGTCCAGTTCCGGTCCAATCCGGCCGACATAACGGCCGACATCTACGGGGTTCAGACGCTAATCAAGATCCAAAACTCCACGCTGAGTCTTGACGCACAGGGTTACCCTAGCAGAGAAGAAATCTTGCACTTTGCTACGGTAATACTCTCTCCCGGTCTTAACTCCGTTTTCGTAGTCTAACGGGTTTTTGGTAAAAACAAAACCCTGAGTGGAGCATCATAAACTTTGGTGTTTTTGTTTTTGTTTGTTTGTTTGTTTGTTTTTTTATTTTTGAGTTATCCTGTATTGGGGTCCATGCACGTCCAGTTTTTGAAAAGGTTGACCATGCAGTAGTCTTGTGGCATAACTATGGAAAGATTGTATCGTGGACTTGATACCATGTGTTTATTTGCATTATATTTAATCATAAATTTGGAACTCTTTATTCATGGTATTGAGAATTCCAGATTGTACTGGGTGAGTCAGAGTGATCTGGACCAAAATTAAGGAAAATATAAAAAAATATGTAGCAATTATCAAAAGATAGGCTGGTAGTTTGGACATATTTAGTGAAAGTTTCATGTATATCCGTTGTACCTTTTTGAAGAAAAGAGCTAGCAAAGAACACACGCTAAAAAACACTCTGAGCATGCATTAAAAATCGCTTGCTTCATATCATACAGTCTCTGTAAGAGAGTGTTGAATGATGTTGAGCTTGAATCTCCAAAGTTAGGGACCCAAATGTCGGGTAAAGCCGAAATGGAGACGACATTGTGTTTGGGAATACTCCTAGTTAACCATCGTCAGATTTAAAATAGAAAATGCAAAGCAAAGTGCGCTCCTCGTACGATCCGAGTGCATACTTGAGGCACAGGTTTTTAAAATGCAAACAATGAATATATGAACCCGACGAAATGCATTTCGGAAACAGGAGGAATTCCTCCCGTTTTGGTCACGTGATATGGTGGCTACCTGCGCTAATGATCGTCAGAAATAGAACCTTTTGGTCTGGGAACCAGACTATGTGCAACATTGGAGTGCTTTTTGCTGTGCTTAAATTTATGTTGAAAGCACTGTGCATTTATAATGATAAAGACCCATTATTATTATTATTAAAGTGGAGGCATACCCTACTGTACAACGGTGACAAACGTAATACGACGTATTTTTACCCAGGTTGTTTGCAACATCTTTGACATCATACTGGACGAGCGGAACAACCCAGCCTGGCGCGGCACCGCCCCCCGCGGGGCGGGGGCCATGCGCGTCATTCACGCCGTGCACGATTTCACCGACTTGATGGCCACTAGCCTCCTCTTGCACATGGGTACCGGCGAGTCGGTAACCGACGACAGTTCCATGTGGACGCACACTGGTTCTAGTTTCGGTAAGAAGGTTATTGGGTTAAACTGGAGACCTGGGGCCAATTTCACGGCGCTGCTAAGCACATAAAAATTGCTAAGCACAAAAAAATAGTCTGGCTTATAGAAGCAGGTTACCAGCCAAAACTCCATGTGATGTATGCTGCTTGTGATTAGTATTCAGCTGTTGTTCGCTATAGTGTGAAAATCACATGGAGTTTTGGCTGGCTAACTGCTTTTATAAGCCAGGCATTTTTTGTGCTAAGCAAATTGTTGTATTGTTGTGCTTAGCAGCACCGTGAAATTGGGCCCTGGTATCATGTACCCAGGTGAAAATTCCAGTTGAAACCAGTTCAACTGGTTCAACTGGGTTCAACTGGTTTCAACTGGTTTCAACTGTACTAGTTGAACTGGATATTGATGACGGGTTTAACTGGTATTTGAACTGGCTTACTTTGTTTTGAACTGGTATAACTGAATGAAGAAAACAATTTTATTCCTTTTTATGTTTGCCCCAGCATTTCACGCGCGAGTTGTGCAGCCAGAGAGCTTTGAAGGGTTAGTGTTGCCAGACAGCTCCCCTGCAATGGCCTCCCTGAATGACGATAACGGATACGTGGATCTGCCCGAGACGCTGTTTGAAGAAATGCCCGAAAACGGCTGGCCAGGTATTACACAAGCAATACGCTGATGTTATTGTTAAGACTTGTAATCAAGTCATAACAAATCATGATCAATCACAAGTCAATTACAAGCCGTCACAAGTCAGTCACTTGACCTCTTGCAGACATCAAACCACTTGCCAGAGATTTGTTCCCATAAGTTTTATGTTCGTTGTCTTTTCTGTGGAGCTGCTGGTATCATCCAAATAAAATGTGAGTACATTCCTTCCCTTTTTTTTGCTGCAGAGAATGTAGTCATTACCTACACCAGGTACAACTCTACTTTGCCGGAGTACCTTCCCAATCACCCGGAGTAAGTGTGCAAGTTTTAGTTCTTACTTGGCCCTTTTCTTACCACGTTGCTTGGCTTTATTGTCAAGGATTGCATTTATAAAATGGGGCACGTGTGGTCTAGCGGTAGAGCACAGGATTCATGATCGTGAGATCGTGGGTTCGAGCCCCGCCGTGGCCATGCATGTTGTGCCCTTGAGTAAGGCGCTTTACCTCAATTACTCCTCTCAACCCAGGTGTTAAATGGGTACCGGCATTATTCAATGCTGGGAAGGTAACAGACTCGCTGTGGAGGAGGTGTGGCGATCCCCCCACAGCAGCGTTTCATGGACTCGAGTCTGGCCCAATCGCTTCGAAAGAGAGATGGGCACTCTGTTCCTGTGAACACAGGGTCATCCCCTTTACCCTTTAAAAAAACAAACATTGCATGGGCCCTTTAAGTAGCAAATTTGGGTGGTGAGCAAAAATATCCATCACAAAGCATTCAACTGAAAACCTGTGTTACTAAGAAATGTATACCTTGCCTGGCAGCTTTTCCCAGCAATTTGTACTAAGAAGCAAAATGAAATTGGCTAAGGGTCAAGAAGAGTAAATTTCGTTGTCACATCTTCCACCTTCAGACCGGTCGTCGTCAATTTCTACCGCGACAAAGCCAAGGAGCATCTGCACAAGGAGGACAACGTCAACTCTGTCGTCATAGCGACCAGGGTGCATCTGAAAGATAACGGCATCGTCTTCTCCAACACGTCCGACCCGATCAGCTACGTCATGAAATACAAAATGGTGTGTGCACGGAATTCACATAGTTATACCAAAATAAGGCTGCGTGTATGTTTCGTTTGCATTCCGAAATGTCAACAAATCTGTTAAGATTAAGTGCGTTATAGTGGTGTGCATTTACGGTTAGTACGGTAGCCGGGTACCCTATTCAAGTAAAACACGGGTACCCGGGTACTCGTAAAAGAAAACCCAACCCCAAAATTCAAATCCGAGAAGTTGTCTGAACAACTTTATAGCTTGAAAACTTTATTACCGTGAAAACTGCAACTTTGCTAGCGTCATCTGTTGCACGTTAAAATGCACATAAACATGAATACTGTTTTGGTTTTATCAAGTAGCCTTGTTTTCATTTTGAAAAATCCTCAAAAATGGCATTCAGAATTTTCTATTTCATTTGTCTGAGAAGTTACTAAGTAATTTGAGAAGTTGGTTACGGTTTCCTGTTTCCATAATCTGTAACCGGTTCCTGACATCAGCGGTCGGGTACTCGGGTACCCGGTTCCGACGCACACCCCTAGCGTGTTAAATGCTATGGGAATTGGCCTGTTTTCTGTATTTTGTTTTTAAAAAGAATTAACAAGAAAATATGCATATTTTGTTTTTTAAGGGTTTTTTTTTATTTTATTTTGTTTGCAGACGCTGAATATCTCCAACCCAGAATGTGTGACTCTAGTGACAAATCCAAAGTAAGTAGCCAAAGACCAAGCACGATTTGTGAACTGCTAGCCGTCAGAAAAAAATTGTTTTGTAGTAAAGTCATTTTCAAGGTCCACAATTTTGCACTGAGCCTGAGCAACGTCGATATCAGAATTTGAAATAATCTAAAATATCGAAAATCCAATATCGAGAATAATTGATATATCAATTATCCTGTGTAAATGTTAAAGACCATAAAGATGACACTTTGATTAAAACAAAAACAAAAAAAATCTTAAGACCCAATTTTCCACGGCTTTCTCTGGAGCATATTGCTCAAACTTTTTAAAACAAATCTCTGCACTGAGAGGTTGTCCAGAACGGGCGGTTTCTGTTGAGGTTTTACATTGGGTAGGTCGCGAATTCCAGCGAACGCAAAGCACAAAGTGACTCCACTTGACGTTTTGCGATGTTTTTATTTTGAGTCACAAGCACAAGTTGCCGCCGAGTTTTATTTCGTTATACAGCAAACACAAAGTAAAACCACAAACGGGAGATTTATTTTGACGATAATCTGGCATATTTTTTATATTTCCGATATGATTCCTAAATTTCGAAAATTTTGATATTTCGATATGATAAAAAAAATTCGATCGGCATATCGATATCAAAATAATGTCGATTAATGGAGTAATATCTATATCGACAGTGCTTAACGGAGTCCATAGGCTTACCTACACATCAACCACAAAAATGGACTGAAAATGCACTTATTGAAACAGCAGATTTAGAGCAATAGTTTCAATTGTTTGTGTTTCTTGACGTTTTGTCTAAATAGTCCACACGACTGGGCGTGGACCGGGAGTGGCTGCGAGGTGACGGAGAGCGACAGCGAGCACGCTCAGTGTAGCTGCAGCCATCTTGGCATCTTTGCCGTCACCACGGACATGTACGACGTCAACGTGAGTTCACGTCGGTCGTTTATTAAAGGCCGCGGAAACATATCAATGGTCTTACAGAGATTATCTAAGATTAATAGAATTACCAGCTCTGGGAAAACTTGAAAAAGATATTGAATGCCAAACTTTTGGTTTCAATTTATTTCTGTTGGTTGTGATAACTGTTAAAAGTTAGCGTGGTGGGGGGGGGGAGAGAAATCGTACATTCAGGTCAAATATAAATGTTTATTATTTGCCGGGCCCTTTTGCCGTTCAAAATCTAGTGTCATCATGTACTCAGTTCTTTCTGGAGACTGTTTTGTCCAACTTGGGTGGGACAATAACTACTAAGTGAGATAAGCCAAAAGTAGAATACCGGTTGTTTCTTTAAAGTGGTCAAATGTGCGGAATGTGCAAAACTGTTGACTGACCACACAAAAAAACAGTCATAGATATTTTTTTCCTCAAAAGTGTTTAGATCATTGATAAGAAAAGTGCAAAAAGACCATTAACCCTAACGATCCCCATCCAGTCAAACTCCCAACACCAGGATTTGTTGGAATGTGTGGGGATGAGTATTGCTCTAGTAAAAGGATTATGCTTTACATCATGGGTTAGGCATACCACAAATAAACAGAGTGCAACTGTTTCTGTGTATAGTTTTACCATATGGTGTTGGAATTTGCAAGGATGAGGAATGTTCTTGGTAAAATCACCCTAGGGGTCAGGGTTAATAGTTCTTGAGACTTCCAAAGGAACGCTCCCTACTCTCGCCCTCTCTCCCTACACCGACTCTGTTCCTCACCTTTACAATTCCCCATGTTAGTCATAATGTCTCAAATTTTTAAGCTTAGCTGGTTATTTGGTTTTCATTTTGTCAGTGGGACCCCGGCGAGCCGCCTCATTTCTACCTGACGGTGGCTTCTTACATCGGCATCCTTGTCTCCCTGAGTCTCTTCACCACCTCCATGGCTGTCTTCATTTACCTCAGGTACAAGAGAGCATCGAGACAGTTCTTTCTTAAGGGTTGTTAAAATTTGGCCTGTCCTAGAGTACTATGCCACTGTTTGGAATTCTGGTCTGTCTGTTATTATTATTATTATTAATTATTTCTGGTAATGAAACCAAGGATTCCTCAAAAGCGCCCTGGGCACTGTAGCTCGCAAGCCTGAAAACAACCTGTAAAGAGAAGACAATCGTGAAGAAAGATGAAAGAAGTTTAAGATGCGGGAGAAAAACCCCAGAAGAATATTCTGGGGAAAAACCCACAGAATCAGGCAGGAATCCACATACTGGAATCCACGGAATCCACATAATTATTGGCCCGGGCGGGATTTGAACCCGCGTCGCAGTGGTGAAACGCAAGGAAAGTACCGCTACGCCAACCTAAGGGTGTATAAGAGCCTGTCTGCCCCAGTCTGAACAAATTGAAAATCTTTAGAAGTGAGCATGCCACCTAGTGTTAGGGACTTGCCACAGCTCATAAGAGCAAGCCTTAAAACAGTGCAACTTGGCTACACTGGCCGATCGCGGGAACAATTTCTGTGCCAAATTTTTATACCAAAATATTACTCAAACTTAAAGGGGCCGTGCGATGAATTTATCTTAGGTACACATTTTTTGCATTTTTCTACACCTCTTAAATGTGTGAAAACTATTTGATATCCCTTTTTAGTTAATTTTATTAAAAAAGCACACTTCTTTAAACTTTTTTTCTCAGGTGCGAAACGGACACAGTGGCTGTGCATCGTAACCTGGGCATAGCGATGATTTGTCTCCAGTTGTGCTATTTTATTGGGATCACACGTGATGAAAACGAGGTGATTTACCCCTTTGTCTTTAAATGTGTAAAAAAAAATTTCTGTTTGATGGATGTAGTACTTCACTGTACAATTATTAATTGGGTTTTAGGAGGAACTCATTTCACATTTCGTCTTCTCAAGTTGTTGACATTGTAGTGCAATTTATCTAGTTTTTCAAATTGGATGTGGCAGGCATGCAACTTTTCCTCGGATCAGCCGATTCCCTCTTTTCATCCCTTTACACTCATGCCATTTAAAACTGAAAAACACTGTCTAAAATTTTGTAAAGCTTGGAATTCCCTCATTTTTTTTGTTGCATAGCAGTCTTGTTTCAAGAAGTGTGAGATTCCTCCCCCGATCCCACGCTGGCCCCAGGAATTGTGCCACCAGTAGATCGTGCTTTCAAACGATCTATTAATGGGAGGAGAAGAAATGTGAGATTTCTCCCCAATTTAAAGCTAGTCTCCTTGCATGGGTAGACCAATTGACAGCGCCCTCTGCCGGCAACTTTCCTAGAGCAGGCGTGCATAAGGGGAGCAAAACCTTTAAAAGTACATCTTGAATTGAGACTAATTTCGCAGTCTTATTTGTCCTCTCTGTCTCTTGTTCTATCCAGACTGTCTGCAAAGTCTTTGCCATCGCCATCCATTTCTTCGTCCTGTCCACGTTTGCGTGGATCTGCAACGAGGCGTTCAACTTGTACATGGAGGTGGTCAATTCCATCCACGCCGACACGCAGCCCCAGGGCAATATGCTCCGATACTACATCATTGGATATGGTATATAAACAGTTTTCCAGAAAATAAAAATCTGATTTTTTTTTACGACAAAGTCTGTTTTTTTTTCTGAATTAAAAAAACCTTGAATACATGTACACTCAAACCCTGTTGGGTCTTCCGAATATATTCCCTGTGAAATCTCAGCTTAAAAGCTGATTTCAGCTTTTTTTTTTTTTGGATTTCAGCTTTTTTTCCCTCACTTGCTGTGTAGAAAAGTATAGGAGATTTCCAAAGTTCAGCTTTTTTACACCTTTTTAAGCTATTTTCCGCGGTTTTTATCAGTGGTCGCTCACACCCCTGATAATATTGCATTGACGTGTGCAATAATAATATGCAATGATATATGCATTAATACTATTGAAATTGGAATTGTGATACTCTGAATTCAAAATTTGAAACTGGCGATCTGTTATATAATGTTGGGCTATTTTTTTTTTCTTTTTATGTCTGATTGGGAATTTATGTAAGTTGAGTTGTGGATTTGCTTCGTGTTCAAATTAATGTTGCAAAATATGATTAGGGTATGTATTGAAATAACTGTTCTCTTTTTAACTCTATTTCGACAGTGTTTCCAGCAGTTCTTGTGGGCGCTGTGGTCAAGATCAAGTGGGACACCTACTTCTCGCCAGATGTGTGAGTGCAGTTGTAAGGGGGGGGGCGGAAATTTTACAAAATACTGGGGGACGGGAAGAAGCATGTAGAATTCTGCAAAATGTTTTGTTTGACTGACTCACTGGCTCACTCCCGGACTGACTCACGGACTGACTCATGGACTGACTCACTCCCCGACTCACCGACTGACTCACCGACTGACTCACTCCCCGACTCATAGACTGACCCACTGACTGGCTCACCAACTGACTCACTCACTGACTCACTCACTGACTCCCTCCCCGACTCCCCGAAAGACTCATAGACTGACCCACTAACTGACTCACCAACTGACTCACTCCCCGACTCACTGAAAGACTCATAGACTGACCCACTAACTGACTCACCAACTGACTCCTGACTGACTCACTCCCCGACTCACTGAAAGACTCATAGACTGACCCACTAACTGACTCACCAACTGACTCCTGACTGACTCACTCCCCGAAAGACTCATAGACTGACCCACTAACTGACTCACCAACTGACTCCTGACTGACTCACTCCCCGACTCACTCCCCGACTCACTGAAAGACTCATAGACTGACCCACTAACTGACTCACCAACTGACTCCTGACTGACTCACTCCCCGACTCACTGAAAGACTCATAGACTGACCCACTAACTGACTCACCAACTGACTCCTGACTGACTCACTCCCCGAAAGACTCATAGACTGACCCACTAACTGACTCACCAACTGACTCCTGACTGACTCACTCCCCGACTCACTCCCCGACTCACTGAAAGACTCATAGACTGACCCACTAACTGACTCACCAACTGACTCCTGACTGACTCACTCCCCGACTCCCCGAAAGACTCATAGACTGACCCACTAACTGGCTCACCCACCGACTCACCGACTCCCCCACTGACCGACTCACTGACTGACTCCCCGAAAGACTCATAGACTGACCCACTAACTGACTCACCAACTGACTCCTGACTCCCCCACTCCCCGAAAGACTCATAGACTGACCCACTAACTGACTCACCAACTGACTCCTGACTGACTCACTCCCCGACTCACTGACAGACTCATAGACTGACTCACTGACTGACTCATAGACTAACTCACTCCCCGACTCACGGATTAACTCCCCGACTGACTCCCCGACTGACTCCCCCCTCCCCCCCGACAAACGGACTCACTCACTGACTGACACACTGACTGACATCATTTGATGTGAACTGGTTAAAGGTGACATTCTGATTAATAAAATATCCATTCAAAAAAAAAGACACGTCTCAAGTGGCTGTAGGACTGACGAAGTAGATGCAAGTTTTTAATGTCGATTCCACATTATGATTTTTCTGAAATGTTCATTCTTTTTCACAGATGTATTCTTGACACCAACCAAATATGGTTTTTGATCGGCCCTGCCGGCGGATTTTGGGCGGTAAGATTTGATTTGTGAAAATCCAGAAAAATGCCAAGTTTATTTATCAGTTTTTTAGGGATAATGATATAAGCAAGTTCGGTATTCCAAAATAGTCTGGTGCACAGCAAGATTCGACAACTTTTTTTTTTTACGGATAACCGCGGCAGATAAATGTACACAAGGCTACGGGGGACGTGGTAACCAAATCTGCATTCTCTGCAATTATCGTGCAATCGAAAAGAGATGGAACTTTCGTTCACACACAAAATTTGACACACGAGACAACTAAAAACACTTCGCTGTCCAAATTCTTTTGCAAAATGTTATACTTCAGAGCACGATGATCTCTTCAATTTTGCTGGTACCCCGCTATGCTTTTTCACGCATACGATGAAATTTTTATCCCGAAATAAAAATCGGCAAATCTTGATGTGCAACATGCGCAGTTGGAATACTGAACTCACATATTGAGACTTGTTGCTATGAAGACAATGTTTTGTTAAACGAGAAATGATAAAACTGTTCATTTTTTTTCTTCTGTTAGGTGACAGTATTTGTACTCGTCTACACGGGCAAAGCGATCATGGAAAGTTCCTATTCCAAAGATCGGGAGGCTAATAAAGTTACCGGGTGAGTAAATTATAAACACGCTTTCGCAAGAACTTGTGTGCCTAATATACGACCAGCGTTGCGTCATGGATGCGCATGTAAACGTCACCAAAATATACATCGGCAACACGTGTACAACTGCTGGCTTGCCATACGCAATGCCCAATGAGCAATTTTGGAGTTTCTCGTAACGTGAAGATGCAAAATGTTACGAGACTGATAAGGAAGTTTTATCAGAGGTCATTTTAGCTACTGTCACAATCAATCAGCTTGAGACGATTATTTCATTAAAAAAGGAGTATTTGTCAATGTTTTTGAAAAGGTTCGCATACAGAGATTCTATTTTACACCTACTTCAACACCAACGGGAATGCGAAGCTTCCAGTACGCATTGCTGTGTAGTGGTGTTCCCTAACGTGGCGCACTTCGACATTTTCCCCGACTTTCCTCATGCAGTGTTGCCAAACTTCTTTGTTGACAAACTTCAAATTCATTCAATTAAATACTGGCACCGTTACTTTAATAAGGCTTGCTGTTTCATCTTTTGTGAACAATTTTAGTGTTATTAAATTTAGTCCAATATTCAGAAACGGTGGCGTCCGGAAATCGGGCACAAAATCGGCTGAGTGTTCCCTAGCGTGGCGCGCTTCTGTAAATCTCGGAAAAATCCCAAGTTAACACTTAAGAATTTATTTAAAGTTAATAAATTCTGATAAACCATTATTATGTCTACTTTAATACATGACTAGAAGTCTGCCAGAAAATTATTTCCTTATTTTTGGGCGCATTTTCAAAGCGTCCACTGTGCACTTCGAAATAAAATCGGAAAATCACGCCAAAATAAATACCTCTGCTAACTTTGTAACGGGTAAATAAAATCACGACTTATGAACCGGAATGTTTAGAGCTTAATGAAACTTCACCTACTGTGAAATTTCAGGTAAAACTCGTGCTCTAGAAAGGGGATAGAGGCGAACAATAAAAGTGCGCCACGTTAGGGGCTGCCCACGTTAGGGTACATCAGCAATACCCCTTTAGCAAAACGCGTAGTTTTACTTCTCTATTTCTGGATTCTCTTCTATCGTCAGGAACCACTGCAAGGGCTGCTGGATTCAGAGCGTCTTGATGCTGATTGCCTGGGCATTCGCCATCACCTCCATCCTGATGTACAGTGTCATCCCGCAGATACTCTTTGCCATGTTCAACATCTTACAGGTAAAACATTAAACATTGACCCTTTGCACAGAGTGGGGCATGTGTGGTCTAGCGGTGGAGCACAGGATTCGTGATCAAGAGGTTGTGGGTTCGAGCCCCAACGTGGCCATGCGTGTTGTGCCCTTGAGTAAGGCACTTTACCTCAATTACTTCTCTCAACCCAGGTGTTAAATGGGTACCGGCATTGTTCAATGCTGGGAAGGTAACAGACTCGCTGTGGAGGAGGTGTGGCGATCCCCCCACAGCAGCATTTCATGGACTCGAGTCTGGCCAAATCGCTAACGAAAGAGGGATGGGCACTCCGTTCCTGTGAATACAGGTTCGTCCCCTTTATCTTTACTTTGCACAGAACGCCCTCACTGAGGACGTTTTATGGATAATCCCAAAGATTTGGGCCCGAATACAATCCAAGACACGCAAATAGAAAAAAAACACAGTAAGTAAATAGAGATAATACAAAGATTAACAACCACAGGAAATAAATAGCATGAACAAATGTACATCACATTTGGAAAAGGACGTAATGCTCAAGGGCGTCAATCGCTTCTCAAAAGTGGGGGGCGCATACCTTGATTAGCACTAATGCGAGCACGAAATGCGAAGCCTTAATGGCATGGGGTTTTGTGCCCGTTTAAGGGCCCCGAAAAACGTTGGATTCTAAATGTCTGTGGTGCAATCTGAGGCAATTTCTGACCACTAAAACAATTTTTTTTTTAGCAAAAGATCACCTTTTAAACATCATTTTCCAGTTTGGAGTCATTGAATCAGCTATTCTGAGCTATAGAATCATCTTAATAGGCAATAATTTTATTCGGGTACGAAAAAGTGGAGAGGGGACAAACGATATGAGGACTTGTTCCCCTTGTCCCCCACCGATTGACGCCCATGATAATGCTAATGTCAAATCTAAATGCTGCCGCCTTTGTAAGGCACCCCAGCAATGCTCCCTGGTGTAGAGTTCCAGACGTGAATAGCAGTGTTGTAGTCGAGGCCACAACCTCCGAGGCCGAGGCCAAGGCCGAGGCCACAACCTCCGAGGCCAAGGCCGAGGCTGAGGCCGAGGCCACAACCGTAAGGCCAAGGCCGAGGCCACCACCTCCGAGGCCAAGGCCGAGGCCGAGGCCGGCTGTCAAAACATGTAATACAATATAAATCACTAAAACAAGGCTAAGATTATGTTGGAGTTTTAACATCTTTTTATTTGAATTCACTGAGTTTTGGAGTGCCTGGCTTACAAATTTACAGCTTGCAATGGGTTTCCTCTTGTAGGGAGTCCGGCGAATTTTATTTTTTTAGGTAAGAAATCTCAAGTTTTGTATCACTGAAAGCAAATTACACAACAAAATCAATGGCGTTTGAATCAGGCTCATAGGTGTTTGCCCTTTGGAGATACAACAATTTAAATGGCCAAATTTTGAGTTTTTATTCTGTAAGATTTACATTATTTACTTTTAGCATGTTTTATCAATCTTATTTTCAAAACCTATCAAAATGCTTAATATCATAGGAATCCCCATTAAATAAACAACAACTTGATTTTTGAATCTGGTTTTTACCACTCATAACCAAAAAGTTTCGACCCCCCCCCGACCTTCGCACTGTCCAGGCGCGCGCCGAACAAACACCGCGATGCGACCAGACAATGCCAGACGGCCCGCCGTTACGCACGGGCAAAGCATAGTTCCAATCCCGCTCCACCCAACGGGATAAGTGTCCACGAATTATCACTGTTAACACCGCGGTACCAGACAAAGTCTGGCAATGGCCAATCCCGCTCCAAACAACACGGCAACACGGAACATGCGTGCATGATATCACTCAGTTCATCAAAATGACCATGAATTCTCGGATCATCCGATTTGAATCCAATGGCTTCGAAGAATTTAAAGATCATGGCAAGAGGTAGGGAGTCCAGAGGTTTTGGCCGTATATCTGTAACCACGCAAAATTAGTCAATTTCAAACCGTGCTTATACATGTAATAAGTATCAACATGGCTCTAAAAATACAAAAAAGTATCCTGGTACCACGAGGAATACTGATTCCTATTATTAAAACATTCATTCAGAACTTCGCATTCATTTGGATGGAAAAATGAATTCTGAAATCGCGCTTTCCATATCGACCATTTGCGCCAAACATTACCGTATGAGCCGGAACTTTCATTTAAATCACCGTGTAAAAATAAAATCTACTTGATAAATCGTAACTGTTTTTATCATATCTTTATGAAAAAAAATGGTACGGACTAGTACACTCGATCGTACCCAGAAATTTCAGACTTTTACTGAAACAGTGGCCAATAAAAAAAAAATAATTAAGCTTGCCGCTCCTTGCCGCAAATCATTTTTAAAGGTCGTGGTACAGAGGCGAAACGAGAAAATGTTGTACAATACTGCAACCAGACTAGTCTACTACCACATGTTATTGTACGCAGATGGGATTGGTGCCAGACTTATGTAGTCTGGCACGCGGTAACAGTTATAACGTTTGCACGCACGTAGAAAGCTGAAGCGCAGGCTAGGCGAAGATGCTACGTACGTGAGTCGAGTACGTTCAATGCAACCATTTCCAGTTCATTCGTGCGTACATTGTATATGCGTTCGTTTCACGGAACCCACTGCGGCAGAATCTCGAGGGTTTGATACGGTAAAAAATTAAAATTAATTAGAATAGAAAACACATCAAAATGGGCGGCCTCGAGCCGGCCTCGACCGATTCGCCGAGGCCGAAAGGCTCCGAGGCCAAGGCCAAGGCCGAGGCCTTGCACCTCCGAGGCCAAGGCCGAGGCCAAGGCCATGAAAATCGGCCTCGAGGCCGGCCTCGAGGCCGAGGCCGGCCTCGAGACCTCCAACACTGGTGAATAGCTGCCGGCCAGTTAGGTGATGCGCACGTGTAGGAATGGGAATGCGGTTTTGTAATTTTTGAAATCTACTGAGATGTAAATTACTTGGCATTTACTTAGAGTAGGTGCACAGGTTATCATTATAAATTGTCTTGCCCAAGGACACATTTGTCGTGGTGGGATTCAAACCCACATCCCTGAAGTCTATGCCGCTACATTCCACTCACAGTATATATTATAATATTTCATGCCTTGGAACCTAGATAAACACAACTATGATAATTTATCTGCAGAAATTACTTATGTATATCTGTATTTGGCTTTGGAGCCTGAATTCTTCCAAATTCTTTGGAGCCTGATTTTGTTTTTGTCAACGATAGGGAGCGTTCTTCTTCGTCTTTTTCTGCGTACTGAACGGCGAGGTGGTGGAGATCTTGGCGGAGCGTCGTTCCACGCTTGGCCTGACTGTGTCCCCAAGCATTCCCCGCTCCACCAAGTACAGCGTGTACCGACGCTACGTACCCATCAAAGCATTAGGTAACCCAACAACTGCTGAAATGTTGAGTTCATTTCCTGTCTCAATTCATATCCGGGATGAGTTCCCGACAAGTTTGCAGACAGCGTCACTGGATATAAGTTGCAGGATTCTGAACGACTTTCCCCGCAATCTTCCCACAATGAAGTTATCAGTATTGCTGAGTCAAGCAGTTGCTAATAAAAACTTCTCCGAAACATGTCCGGGACAAATGCAGAGCTTCTTCCAGACAAAATAAATTATTCTACCACAACTTGTCCGGAGCTCGTCCCAGATATGAGTTAAGACGGGCCCTAACTACGTACTCTTTCTCACTGATTCTCCACCAAAACAACCTCAAGTCCCAATTACACTTGATAATAAATCTGTTCGGTATTCCCGAGTATATTCCATGGGTAAGTGGCAACTGAATATTCAGTTTCCATACAATCAAAAATGAGTTTGTGTTTGTACATGTGTACCTTCTGCCAAGTCTGTATGAGATAGATGGCGTTCTTCCATGTACATGTCTCTGGCATTGAAATGTAGTATTTCCCATTTGTTGAACGTGACAATGCAAGTCTGTCTGCCCTCCCTTGAGGGCCATAAAACTGACACAGGGCCTCAAGCAGGAGCTGGCTAAGGTGAGTTATAGTGCACAGGTGTGCATTCATACATTTGATACTAGCTAACCTACGGACTGACTAAGAGACACGAGTACTTGTAGAGCTGCTTTCCGCAGCTAAAAATGGAAATTTAGTTAACGCGTCATTCAGAAGAAATAAGACATACTTTACAACTTGCTGCATTACATAGCTCTGTAGGTGATATGTGAAGTGCCCAGAAGTCCCGCAAAATCTTGCCTGTTTTTTATTAGGTCAACTTGCATGCTCCATTGTCTCTTTAGCAAGACAGCTTTAAGTCTTAAAATTGACCATGCCTCTTTCCCCTGAACATTCCACCTCTCAGCAGGGAGTGGCAAGAGGCGCGGCCAGCCCGCCGCCCAACCCCAACCGATGGCCGACACCCCGGCCAGCCCCAAGGAAGTCCAGCGTCAGCGCCAGCCGTGCCTGCCGTCCTCCAGCGCCGGGGAGGCCTCGCCGGACCTGCGCAACGAGGAGATGATGGGGGTCAAGGGCCACCGCTTCCTGGCCGGTGGCGGCGGGGGCAACTCGGTGCCGGACTCCCCGCTGATCGGGGTTGGAAGCGGCCAGCTGCCAAGGAAGTTCAAGGGGAGGAGAAGCAAAGCTGAGGAAACGGTGAGCGATGCTTTTGATAATTTGTTTATTTGAGAAAAACACACAAATAAAGGAAAACACTGCTGCAAACTGACTTGTGGCTTGGTTCGGTCCCGTCATGACTGGCAGCTCGTGACCGGTTTAAAGCCGGCCAGGAAGCTGGACGCGATAGTGGCCTGAGCCGAAGGCAAAGAGCAGTGTTGTAGTCGAGGCCACAACCTCCGAGGCCGAGGCCAAGGCCGAGGCCACAACCTCCGAGGCCAAGGCCGAGGCTGAGGCCGAGGCCACAACCGTAAGGCCAAGGCCGAGGCCACCACCTCCGAGGCCAAGGCCGAGGCCGAGGCCGGCTGTCAAAACATGTAATACAATATAAATCACTAAAACAAGGCTAAGATTATGTTGGAGTTTTAACATCTTTTTATTTGAATTCACTGAGTTTTGGAGTGCCTGGCTTACAAATTTACAGCTTGCAATGGGTTTCCTCTTGTAGGGAGTCCAGCGAATTTTATTTTTTTAGGTAAGAAATCTCAAGTTTTGTATCACTGAAAGCAAATTACACAACAAAATCAATGGCGTTTGAATCAGGCTCATAGGTGTTTGCCCTTTGGAGATACAACAATTTAAATGGCCAAATTTTGAGTTTTTATTCTGTAAGATTTACATTATTTACTTTTAGCATGTTTTATCAATCTTATTTTCAAAACCTATCAAAATGCTTAATATCATAGGAATCCCCATTAAATAAACAACAACTTGATTTTTGAATCTGGTTTTTACCACTCATAACCAAAAGTTTCGACCCCGACCTTCGCACTGTCCAGGCGCGCGCCGAACAAACACCGCGATGCGACCAGACAATGCCAGACGGCCCGCCGTTACGCACGGGCAAAGCATAGTTCCAATCCCGCTCCACCCAACGGGATAAGTGTCCACGAATTATCACTGTTAACACCGCGGTACCAGACAAAGTCTGGCAATGGCCAATCCCGCTCCAAACAACACGGCAACACGGAACATGCGTGCATGATATCACTCAGTTCATCAAAATGACCATGAATTCTCGGATCATCCGATTTGAATCCAATGGCTTCGAAGAATTTAAAGATCATGGCAAGAGGTAGGGAGTCCAGAGGTTTTGGCCGTATATCTGTAACCACGCAAAATTAGTCAATTTCAAACCGTGCTTATACATGTAATAAGTATCAACATGGCTCTAAAAATACAAAAAAGTATCCTGGTACCACGAGGAATACTGATTCCTATTATTAAAACATTCATTCAGAACTTCGCATTCATTTGGATGGAAAAACGAATTCTGAAATCGCGCTTTCCATATCGACCATTTGCGCCAAACATTACCGTATGAGCCGGAACTTTCATTTAAATCACCGTGTAAAAATAAAATCTACTTGATAAATCGTAACTGTTTTTATCATATCTTTATGAAAAAAAATGGTACGGACTAGTACACTCGATCGTACCCAGAAATTTCAGACTTTTACTGAAACAGTGGCCAATAAAAAAAAAATAATTAAGCTTGCCGCTCCTTGCCGCAAATCATTTTTAAAGGTCGTGGTACAGAGGCGAAACGAGAAAATGTTGTACAATACTGCAACCAGACTAGTCTACTACCACATGTTATTGTACGCAGATGGGATTGGTGCCAGACTTATGTAGTCTGGCACGCGGTAACAGTTATAACGTTTGCACGCACGTAGAAAGCTGAAGCGCAGGCTAGGCGAAGATGCTACGTACGTGAGTCGAGTACGTTCAATGCAACCATTTCCAGTTCATTCGTGCGTACATTGTATATGCGTTCGTTTCACGGAACCCACTGCGGCAGAATCTCGAGGGTTTGATACGGTAAAAAATTAAAATTAATTAGAATAGAAAACACATCAAAATGGGCGGCCTCGAGCCGGCCTCGACCGATTCGCCGAGGCCGAAAGGCTCCGAGGCCAAGGCCAAGGCCGAGGCCTTGCACCTCCGAGGCCAAGGCCGAGGCCAAGGCCATGAAAATCGGCCTCGAGGCCGGCCTCGAGGCCGAGGCCGGCCTCGAGACCTCCAACACTGGCAAAGAGCCATTATCAGCGACAAGGCCCCTAGCCGGTTTTAAACATAGTTCTTTAAAACCGGCCAAGCGTTTAATATGTAATATTGGAAATACAAAAAAAAGATTCCTCAAAATCAACATTGTGGTATTTATCTGTAATAATTATTATAAGGATTATCAGTTTTCTCTTGTAGTCCATAATATCTATCATGTAATCTATTTGGATTGTGTTCTTGAAAATCTCATGCTGATTCAGTTATTTTCACGATTTTATTAATTTTTTTCTCCCCTCTTCAGAGCATGGATGTGATTGCCATTCGTCCACCCAGCGATACATTTCCTGAGATCGACACTGGTGATATTGTCACGACAGTTTAATTGTACCAGGGTTTCAAGTTCAAGACCTTTTTGGTCTTTATGCCAATGAAAATTTAG
Organism: Patiria pectinifera; assembly: GCA_029964075.1. Lineage (NCBI taxonomy): Eukaryota > Metazoa > Echinodermata > Asteroidea > Valvatida > Asterinidae > Patiria > Patiria pectinifera. Next base: position 11,945,385 of record CM057136.1, read on the forward strand.
TTATGAATTACTGAGGGAATGACATTGTTAATATAAAAACTGTAAAATTTACAGTTTTGGTGTGTTTTTTTTATTGTCTCGTATTCTTACGTTTGGCTACTTTATATCTTTTGTAAGGTTGTGGTCATTTTTTAATAGAACAACTTTTGTCTTAGCTGCGATGTGAAACACTGAAACACTGAATAATGTAATTTTCAATCCGAGAGTGGTACCCAGCCCCTCTGAGCATGGCTGCTGTGCACTGTCTTCCTTGTCTGTAGCACCAGTCTAAATGTTGCTGGTCCATTTGTAACCATAGATGAGTGCTTTCTAGAACTTTCATGGGAATATCTGTAAAATGTGTTCAATACAATAGTGATATCGGTCGTGATTAATAACATGTATTGAAAGACATATAATATTGTCATAATAATGTCTGGTGTTGCAGGTAGTTGCAGTGACTTACAACTGTATGAGTAAAATATTCCCCTTAAACTAAACCATCTGTGTTTTCACTTCTAGCTGAATACTTAAATCAATTAATAAATTCCCCCCCCCCAAAAAAAAAATGTAAAAAAAAAATATTTTAAAAATTTGATCTTTCTCATGAACAGTTACAAGGAATGTAAATATATAGCAACAATTTTTGAAAAAAAATAATTTCCCAAAATAGTCAGTCCTCATGAATTTATTTGTTGTAACAAACATTGTGCCCCTCCTCTAAAAGTACTGTTTCTTTTTCTTCAAAACTAAAACAATAAGCCTCTGTACTGATGACATCACACTTTGTTTACGTGTGTGCTTTCCTATGGTGCTCAGTGGACCGTGGGCCCCCACTGGCTCCAGAGGAAAGTGCACATGTAAACAAAGTGGACGTCATCATGGAGGCTTATTTTCTGCCATGTTTTCATTTTCCAAATTTGAGATTGCCTATCCGATCAGACTTTAAAATTTAACCGGCCCATAATTCAGTTTTGTAAAAAAAGAAAAAGAAGTGACTATAGGTTTAGTATTTTTACAGAAATAGACCAATAACAAAATGGCTGAAAATAAATTTCTATTGAATAAAAAAAATTGCATTAATGTATAATATTATGCTGAGTATTTTATAGGCTGCAACTGTTTACATAGTAGAGTAACGTAGATACTTTTATAAAAATAAATAATGTGTAACGTTATGTGACCTAACATTTAAAAGAAATAATATTTATGAGATTAGCTGTACTGTAATAAAGATAGCTGTTTTAAAAAAGCAATTTCTTTTTTATTTTTTTGAGTTTTCAAACTACGCATTGAAATGTAAAAATGTTGTAGTTTCATGATATTCACGTAGTAGTTTTAACTCTGTATAAATTGACTTAAATGGACTTAGAATAAAATGTGCAATAATACTTGAGTGTAATTGTATGAACAACAATCTCTTGAGTTGTGTTACAGGGATCGTTTGCGGCTATAGACGGTAATAATTTCGGCCAGATATTTTCCATTTAATTAACCCCAACACCGTAGGAATTTTTGCCGAAATCTGATCTTGTCATATGAATCTCGGCAGCACATTCTCGATCGATTTTTGATAAAATATCAGTTTTTTCTGGTAATGTGACAATGAATTCCTCAGTACTGCAGGTTTTGTGTGCAAGGGGAGCAGAACGGGTAATTTGTTTAGAAAGAGTGACCCAAATTTTCGTCCTGGCTATCATACCAACAAAAATAGCGAGCCCCGTCCCCCGGTCCGCCTAGACAGTTTTGCCACTGAACAACGCCTTAATAATTGCTTCCCGGTAGTTTTTATCACCCATACAAAAATGACAATATTATAAGCGGGCAAGGTTTGTGAGTGTGTTTTGCCGACGAGCATGGCTACGGCGACGTGCGCGCATACCAGAAACCGGAGACTTTTTTTTGGCCTTACTGATATTTTTTTTGTTGCACGTGACGCAATGAGGTGTTGAAAATTTTGCGCCTTGGCCTTTTGGTACGGTAGTTATCTAAAGTTCGTCATAGCGCCCTCTTTTGGTGGTAAATGATCGGAATTGTGTCCACTCCCGGCCCGCTGCATAATTCTACCTCAGTCCTCCTGACAAAACTAAAGCCAGTTGAGTAGAAGTGGCCACTCGATCATTGATCGTGTGAACACTTATTTACACAATGAGGGTTCAGCCATGGGTATTTCTGGATTGAATAATTCTTTTACAGAAAAAAATTGTTAGTCGAGAATATTCATATCATTCTGTCCTAATATTTTGCGTTGTTGCTCAATACCTACGAGTCATGCTCGATGGACCAAAAAAACATGACGTCATGGAAATATGCGCTCAACGTTCGGAACGATATGAATATTCAACAGAAGTTACACGGATCTTTCGCGCATTGCGATGTCACATAAAAATTCGACTCCCATGAAAATCCGACTCCTTTTCCCTATTATTGGTTAATCCCTCGCACGTGACAGGTCACTCGCCCATGATCCTAAAAATAGCATATTATCGCAATTTACGCATGCGCAATACTACCAATGAGTCTATATTTCATGGAGTCGGATATTCACGCTACACCTGAATCATTTGACGATGAACCAATCCATGGGTATATACCGGTGTCCCTAGAATCGATATTAAAAGAATCGATCTTTTCCGGTGAAATTGTCAGACCACATATATTATTTGCTGGTCAATGTTCTTGATTTTTTCAAATTCGAATATCATATTTTCTCCTAAGTTTTTGTCAGTTTCATATTTGAGTTGTGCCCCGATTTGACTTAAAATAAATAAAACTTTTATTTAGAAGCTCTCTTGCAAAACACAAGAGGTCTTATAATTGCTAATTTATCTTTTCAAAAGCTTCCAGCTAATAGAAGCGGTTCTTTTGATCTGCACAAAATCTTTAAGTTTTCCAACAGCTCAATCAAGCAACCGACCTTTTAAAATAAGTCCAATCTCAGTGATAGAAAAATATGTTTATCAAATTTGAAATAAATTTAGCAAATGGCGTGGTTTTCTGAAATCAATCCTAACAAAAACTACCCAAAACAAACAAAACAAGAACGACCAAACATAAGCAAAATAACATTTAAAAAAATAAACAAAACCCCACAATTTTCTTTCCGTGCAATTCATAAAAAATAATATTTCCAACCATGAATTTCGATACCGAGACACTGAAACAGACGTTTTCGGATACCCCAGATATCGAATAATTGAGATCGATTCTACGAATTCGCGAGTGGCATGCTAAAAAAAACCGAGCTAAAGAAAAAGGCAAAAAGAAGGAAGTCGATCTCGTCATTGTTCAGAATCTCTGAATTCTTCTACAAATAAACCAACACACTTAAACAGATATGGCGTTAAAGAGAATAAATAAGGTAATGATTTCATGTTACTTATTTTTGAAATGATTGTTGTAATGTGTGTCAAATTTTTCTCGGATTTTGTCGACCATCGCCAAAACCCGGCACCGACAATTGACCGACATGACCAAATGGTTTGTGCATATGACGACGTCGTTATTCATCATGCATCGTGTGCCCGCCCTATTGACATTACACACACGTCGTTTGTATTCTGAGAATTGTCAGTTATTTCCCCCATGTTGTAACGTATTTTCAACAACATCGTTTCATGTTCATTTTTTAATTTTCTTTTTCACTTATTTTTGTCATGTCTAGACATTCTAGATCAGATGACATTATTAAAAATGATCAGGCCTAGGCCTAGGCCCTAGTTAATATTTTTTTCTAATTTTTTTAGTCATGACTTGACGTGTCATAATGACAGTCATCACCACCATACACTGCCTTATAGTTTTATACACTGCCTTTTAAGTTAAACATTGTCACTAAGTTCACTGTATAAAATATGCATTGTCATTACATGTATGTAATTCTGTACAACACTTGAATCTGAAATAATCAAACACTTAGTGCATGTTTGGGGATAAATATTATGGAAATTTGATATTAAAAAAGGAAACATTCCCTAACAACAGATTTTAGCTTAACTTTGAAATTATATACATTTTCAGTTAATTATTTAAATTAAACATTAGTACTTTCATTGTTTTCTTTTAATTCTTAGGGAATAGAGTTCTTTCGTAACAGCTACATGTACGCAGCCATTCTTTAACCCTAACCTCCCCAACTCCATCAAAATCCAACCCCAACCCCCTCCCAAATTTGGTGGATTTTGTGGGACTTGGTCCTGCAGTCCTGGTTTGACTCAATATTGATGGAGTATGATGGACTTGAGCCTGGAGGCCTAAACCAAAGCAAGCAATGGAAGCAGTGTGATTGATGGATTTTGGTGGACTTGGTCCAGTACTTAGCAAAAGACGGCAGGGAGTTAGGGGTAATCTAAACTCAAAGTGCAAATCGTTTGATGAATTTTCTAGATCTTTTGGTCTAAAGCCAAAATTAAGGGCTTACATAACTGAAAAATGACAATCAAAACCATCGTAAACTGAAGCAGAGACAAAAATATAGTCAAACATGTATGATGGAACATTGAAAAACACATGTATCTTTCTTTATAGATTCCAAAATCATGGCAAATAGCACATTTTTTTTCTCCACATGACAGTTTCGACTTTCAAAAGATATTGAAAGAACGTGGTAGACCAATTCATGGATACCACCATCTTTGTACACATGGTAATCTGAAAGGACATTTCAGTTGAAACGCATAACATCCCATCATGCCATTGTAACCCTGTGCAACAATTCATTGTCTTTTTTCTCTTTTAGGAACTTCAAGATTTAGGGCGAGACCCACCAGCCCAGTGTTCAGCAGGTCCAGTAGGAGACGACAGTAAGATTTGAAAAGTTCTCCTCCCCCCCCCCCTCTCCCATCATGGGGTTTCATGCATGCTCAAAAAAAAATTGCTAAGCAGAAAAGATCTTTAAGCAGAAATCACTCGGAGTACCAGTCACAACCAATGTACATCACATGGCATTTTCTGGCCAGTCACCTGTTTTTTCTAAGTAGAAATGTACTGCGCTTAGCACATTCCTATGCTTGGCAGCTCTGTTACCTCACTCTTAGCTCGAGGTAGTAGGCCTACAGGGTGAGTAAAAAAAAAGAAGGAAGCCCAAATGGTGCCCCCTATTTTGTAAGGACGTTCTGCATGTAGCGCTTTCCCGATCTAGGGTATGAAAGCCCAATTGCATGTAATAAGCTTTCTTTTAGTGAAAGAATCATTCAAATCGCTCCTGTACTTTTCCAGTTATGGAATTTTGAACACAAGTACCGTTTTTTAGCCCTAATGTACCTGAATCCATCAAAATCAACACCCCTGTTTCGGGGGATTTCGGCGGATTCAGGATACCTCCATAATTGAAGCAGTTGGGGGGTTTTGATGGATTCAGGACATGAATCCTAGCGGCACTGTGGGATTTTGATGGATTCAGGATACCTCCATATTGAGCAACTTGGGGACTTTGATGGATTCAGGATCTCAACAGATTTACTCCCGGCTAAGTGTTAGATTCTGATGGACTAACAGGCCACCAAACTGTTTTTTGCATGGCAAAATTGATGGATTTTGGCGGATTCAGGATACTTTTTAGTAAATATACCCAAGGGGTAAGGGTTAACCTGGTCCACGGATCACAATAAAGGTAATTGATATTTCAGCAAAACGAAAAGTATTCACATATCCAAAAACACATCAGAACACTCTATTAATCATGATAACTGGCGCTTATAACATTTATTTAAAAACCTACTGCTTTCAATGTTAAAACACCATGCTTTAAAATGTCAAGAGTTTATAGTCTTGCCCTGCCTTCTACTTGCCTGGCTTGGAGATTTATGGGATTATTCTGATTTCATTTTCAGGATACGACATGGTTTCCTTTCTACTGAAATATCACTTACCTTAAATGTGATTTATGGACAAGGTTAAAAAACAGTGTTTGTATTCAAAATTCCATAACTCGGAAAGTAAATGAGCAATTTTGAATGATTCTTTCACTAAAAGAAAGCTCAGGCCAAACAAAGAATAGTTCTGCTTCCGGTTTTTCCCTACCAACCCTATTCTGACAGCTGATACCCTAATTTTTGTATGGGAAAAATAAGGGCAAACTAGATTTATGTTAAGTATGTTTGTGGACAAACATAGGGCTGTTTCGGTAACTTTTAGTGACGTGACATGTAAAGTTTCAAGTATAAGCTCCATCAAGGAAGGATGTGTACTTCTGTTTATAATAAATGATGGCATATAATAGGTGATTACATTCTCATAGGGCTTTGAATTATGACGTAACATGTCACGTGATTACATCATGATGATGTCACGTGATGACGTCATCGTGACATTAATTAAATTTTTATCTTTAACACATCCCGGTTTAGGTACATACCAAGTTTCAACCCAATCAGACCTGTAGTTCTGTAGATATTGGCCTTTAAAAAATGCACATTTAATATGACGTCACATGTCACATGATAACGTCATCGTGACATCACTTAAGTTTTCATCTATAACACATCCCGGTTGAGGTACATACCAAGTTTCAACCCAATCGGACCTGTAGTTATGGAGATATAGGCCTTTAAAATATGCACCTATATTGTAACGTCACGGGTCACGTGATGACGTCACGATGACGTCAATGTTCGGCGTACATCTTCAGATGCTGGTTTAAGTGTGTGCTTAAAAAGAAAAAGAAAAAAATGAAACTTTAACAAAAACAAAGGCTGTTTCGGCCGGTTGCCGAAACAGCCAAAAAAGCCCAAAACCATCAGTTACTTCATTTTACCCTTGACTACACATAGACACCTCCATATGATCGTACACAAAAAAAATTGCTAAAAAAAAAAATCCCTACCTACCTACTTTATTTTTGAATGACATTTAATCCGGAGCAGAAGTAATTTTTTGGGGCCTTATATTAATTGGGCTTTCATATCCTACATTTGGAAAATGCTACATGCAGAAATTCTTTAAATAATTGTGGGCGCCATTTGGTTGTTTTTTTTAACTCACCCTGTATAGTAAGATTCATTGACACTTCAAGTGTGAAGCAATTCCCATGTGTCAAAGTCAAGGCCGATATTGAAGGAAACTCCGGCTAAGCGTGGATGTAGGGCAGGAAATGACCCACTAATTCCCCTTATTGACAACCTTTTAACTGTTTTCCTTGTTCGTAAAGCCTTAAATGTCAAGTTTGGTCAGATAGCAGCACTAAGCACGATGGTGGTGCAGTGTGCAAACTCTATGCCCGCTTTCACATGTGCTGCTACTTGTACATTGAACTTCACAGCAATTATCCATTGTGGGATTTACGCAGGGAAAAATAGGTTGCATGTATATGTGTACATGTAGCAGTGTTTGTGCATGTGGCTATTTATAGGTATTCATTCGTAGAAATGTTTGTCTATATGGGTTATTCCACCGGGTTGGAAAGCAGTGCATGTTACATCCATATATTTGGTTAAATTATTAAAAGTATCAATGCATTCTAAACAATTGCTCAATATAATATTTGTCTTAGGGTATTTCAATACTTGAGAAAGTTTGAAATTATTTGAACGTAATTTTGACAAAAATATGAGCAAAAATGTATTAATTCGGACGTAACATTGACACCGTGTAAATGTTACATCCAAATATTCTTTTTTTGCCATTTTTTACACGTATGTAAAATATTACCCAAACTGACATTTCATATTTACAACTGGACACCTAAGCACCAAGAAAAGCTTTTGTTTTGGTATAGTCGGGGTTCAAATATATAGCAGAAACAATACCTCAAGTGTGGATGTAACGGTGTAAAAATCACTCAATGGAAGTGTGACATTTGGGTTTTACACCGTGTCAATGTTACATCCACACAACCAAGCATTCATATCTGCTCCATTTGATACCTGACTACCGTAACAAAAGCTTTTCTTATTGTGTTGCATCTATAGTAAGAAGTACGCAAACTGAATTTGGGTAATGTTTCGCAGAAATTTAAAAAAAACTTACATATGTCATATTTGGACGTAACACTGACATGGTGTCAATGTTATGTCCAAAATGACATTTTTTGCTCATATTTTTGGCAAAATACATTGAAATGATTTCAAACTTTCTGCAGTAGTGAAACACACAACCACAAATATTATGTAGAGCAACTGCTAGCAAGGCATTCATGCTTTTCTTAATATGGTCATATGTCACACATTGTTCCCTATTCAACCTGGTGGAATCGCCCACATACAGTCACTCTCACATTGACACACATGTACCGTAACCCTCCTACTGTTTGAACAGTCACAGACAGTCTATCCGCTTCCCCTGCCATGCCTTTTACACAGGCTAGTAGTCACCAACAGTCATCCTATTTCTAGCAAGCAGTCTGACTAGTCAAATTCAGTCAGACAAAAGCAGGCAACTGGTAGCCACAGTTGTCTCATCAATCGCCTACAGTCAAAGCATGCATGTTGTTTTACCAAGTTACATAAACATGTAGGCTGGGAGCTCTTAACTGTTAAAAACAGTTACTTGATTGATTTTTGACTGAAAGGACAACTTGGCACAGAATGCATGTTTGCATAGGAGGGTTAATAAAAAAAAGTATACAAAAAGTAAATACATTTTTCATTTCTGTTTACAGTGTTTCACTGGCAGGCAACTATAATGGGTCCAGTGAGTATTCCCCGTTTTTCTTTTATGATATAAAAAGCATTATGAATTCTGTACCATGAAATTTCTAGTGAAAGGTCAACGGTTTTGAAATGTGATTAACAATCCGGTTCGTTGCTGTGACGTCACTTCAGTTTAAACCACGACCCTCTGCACAATTAGCGTTGAACCTTTGGAACCCGAAGTTAACACAACTTGAGTGTTTAGCCAATGGGGGCTTGTAATCAGTGGTGCGCACGCGTGTTTGACAAAGTCACTAGCGAACCGGATAGGCAGTTAAACAATCTGCCAGTTATGTCACAAATTAGAGAAATACTGGAAATTGAAAGCATGAACTTGCGTATTTTACAAAACTGGGTTAATTTCGTTTTCACAAACTGACACCCGGCACAGTGCGGCACATTTAGCGCGCACTTCGTATATTTTTGTTTTCACGAACTGACACTGATCTTAATTTCACCAGTTAAAACCACTTTTAATTAAATGTTTGTGTAAGCCATAAGTATACAGATTGGATCAATATCATGTCAAACCTTTCAAGACGTTTTTGTATTGCCGCAACGTGCTTGGGTGTCAGTTCGTGAAACCGAAATTGGCGATTACACGGTTTTCACGAACTGACACCTACTTGCGCGCGAGTGTCAGTTCGTGGTGTCTGTGACGATATCAGTGTCACTGAAAAGGCCGGGCTTTTTTGTGTGTTTTCCTCTGTAGACCCTACTTAGTTGGCCGGGGTAGGTTTTCTTTCGAAAAATTCATTCGTTCATGTCAATAAAGTACGGCGTGGAATGATCATGGAATCGAGTCCAGAGATTTAAGCCCTGATCAGTTTATGGCTGTCATCAACAAGTTCAATAGTCTCATGATTTTTTTGCCCGAATATGATCATTATACACCCATCTCAGATGTGGAAACCAGAATTTCTAAATTTTATTTTGAACTTAGAATAAAAGGTGTTTTGAAAGTGGGCTTGAAATTGTAGTAACTTATTTCATTTTAAGATGGAATTTTGCGTCGGGGTGATATAAATCAAATTAGGTTTTGCCCTTAACTTAATAGTTTATGCGGTACCCGCTGTTATGTACATCAGATTCGAACCAGCCAACCGATCCCATTAGCTCGGTGGTCGAGTGGTAAGACGTCTGCACTAGAAAGCAGGAGGTCGTGGGTTCGAGTCCCACCCGAGTGATTTTTTCCAACTTTCACTCGGGAGGTAACACACTGAGTATACAGTGTTTAAAAACGTCGGTGAAGGGCAAAACCTAATTTGATTTATTTCATTTTGTATTTGTCTTGTTTTTTGTATGATACATTGAATATAATAGTCGCAGGAAATCCTTGTGGTCAAGTGGGAAGGTTAACCTGAAATTCGAGGCCGGAAAAATAATGGGTTTACTTTCGTTTTAGTTGTTCATGTGATTGTAGATGATTAAACTGACGACTTATTATTCTCCATTGTGTTTTTTTTCCCCGTAGCCTGACAGTTCTTATCAAGGTGGTGTGTTTTTCCTGACCATACACTTTCCTACAGATTACCCCTTCAAACCACCCAAGGTGAGCGTTTTTAACCCTAACGTACCTGAATCCATCAAAATCCACACCCCTGGTTTGGAGGATTTCGGCGGAATCGGGATACCTCCATATTGAAGCAGTTGGGGGATTTTGATGGATTCAGGACAGCAAGCCTAGCGGTACTGTGCCGGATTTTGATGGATTCAGGATGCCTGCATATTTAGAGCTTAGGGGACTTTGATGGATTCAGGATCTCAACAGATTTACTCCCGGCTAAGTGGTGGATTCTGATGGACTGACAGGCCACCTGCATTTTTTTTGCATGGCAAAATTGATGGATTTTGGCAGATTCAGGATACTTTCTAGTAAAAATACCCAAGGGGTTAGGGTTAACAAACTACTGTCACAGTAAGAATTGGACTGTTCTGGATCTGGCCATAGCGCCCCGCCAACTCAGTAGGTTTGGCAACAAGACATACGCCTCTCCATCGTATTGAACTTTGATTGGATGTTTGGATGGGCAGTCATGGCTGTGATTGGTCAAACATTATGAAGGGCGGAGCTTAAAGAATTTAAGTTTGCAGTTTTGAGGATAAATCAATTTAAGGTAGAGTACGTCATTTGTGAAAAAAATTTTTATTAGAAGCAACAAAAGTACTCAAAATCTAAAGAAGGGTGCTTATAACAACTAACCTGATGAAGTTTTAGCTCAGTGAATGCTGTATATTCCGAGAAAACAATATTCAATCCAAAAGTTGCTGAGTCATGTTTTGAATTAAGCCGGAAATCAGCATCTGGGACACGTTCTCATTCATCAGATTGCAGCTACGCGATGTCACGCACTGAACCAACGAATTGTAGCAACCGCGCATGTGTGCGTCGTGTCAACGCTTGTGCGCACCAGACGCCGAATTAAATATGGAAATTTCCAAAAATGCGTCTATAGACTACCTGATTCCCGTACTACCTGATTCCGGTACTACCCGATTCCTGTACTACCCGTAAATGCACACCCCATCTTGAACGCATTGCTGATGTCCGACATTAACTCGAAGTTGATGTTGGTTTGGTGCAAGTTCAGAATGAAATCATTTGCGCGTACTTCACGCAATGCACGCAGGAGCTTGTGCGCGCATACGGTTTGCCCCTCCCACTAGAGCAATCATGAGTGGAGACGCCATCTACTGTTACTACATGCAGTTCATAATCCCTTCCCGCGTAACTCACTTCCCTCTTTTCGTCCCTCTATTTTCCCCCATCAGGTGGCCTTTACAACAAAAATTTACCATCCAAACATTAACAGCAATGGGAGCATCTGTCTAGACATCTTAAGGTCACAGTGGTCGCCCGCGCTCACAATCTCAAAAGGTAAGCCTCTGCTTTTGTTTTTTGAAGGGGGGGGGACTTAAAATTCCTCTTGGCAGAAGTGTAATTGATTACAAACAAAATGTGGACTAACTCAATTTGGTAAATTGGGGGCATTTTTTGAAGAAAAAAAACGATGGTCGGTCAACCATAGTTGGAAATTGATACAGAAAGTCAACTTTTCATGAAAATGACAGCACACCAGGTGCCATGATTTCACAGAGACTATTATTCACTCGCAGTCAATTTTGGTAGTTTTGCTTTTTTTGATGTTTGCAAATGATGTGCATTACCTTTAACGAAAGATCAAGACCGGCTAGATTTAGGGAACGAAATCCAAATCCACTCCTCTGAGACGAAGATTAGTCTTTAGTACAGACGGTCACCAATATACCCTGCAAATAATTTGTGCCCTTTTTCTACTCCTTTGTTTGCATCTTCTCCGCCAGTGTTACTGTCAATCTGCTCGCTCCTCAATGATCCCAATCCAGACGACCCACTGGTGCCAGACATAGCCCGTATCTACAAGTCCGACAGAGGAAAATACAACGAAACGGCCAAGGAATGGACGAGAAAATACGCCATGTGATCAACCCCTCCCTATCCCTAAGAGAGAAAAAAAAAAACACCCACACACAAAATTAATAAACAAATCACTGAAGATCTCTGTATCATCAGATGAGAAAAATAAATTCCCTGAGTGTAAGCTGGACAGATCAGGACGTAGTGAGTTTTGGGTAGTCTTGATATTCTCACAACTTGTTTCCCCCCCTCCCATTTTGAAACCCCACCCCTTTTTTGGGTAATTGTCGTCTTGTGGGGGAGGGGTTGTTGTTTTTTGTTACAGACACTCGAGTGTTTACTTAATTTGATTTTTTTTTTTATGGTATGTCATTCGCAAGGTCATTTATAAATTATATCGTAGAAATCCAAAACTTTTCACACGTGACTGGAAAAAAAAATTTGAAACACCGAATTGTTAAATTAAGTTAGTTGTGGTTCATAAACATATGTTTCTGGAAACTTCGGTGGAGTCACTTCTGACATCCAAATGTAAAAATTACCGTTTGGAGTCGAAATTGTTCAGGTAAGGAATTCTAGTTGAGTAAGGGAGGAAAATGATCTAAATTCCACCATTTTGAACCCTTTTTTTTTTCTAAATAGCCTTGTTGAACGAATTTGCTGTTTTTGTTTTTTGGTGTGTCAATTTTTTTTTGTACGTGACAGCACTAATGCTTCAAGCATACGTCGTCGTTTCTCTCCCCTTCGCCCCCCACCCCTGCTTCCCGACCATCATTTACACACCTCCAGGGCCAGGAACAGAAACCTTCCCCGCAGCTTGTAGAAACTTTTCTGTCCTGACTTTTCCTGGCTTTCTCTCCAAGACCAATGTTTTGTAGAAGATAGGGAATCTTTTGAGTTGTACAGTAGGTACCGTAAAAAAAAAAAATGAAAAAAAAAAATTGTGTTGATACAGGAAGCATCAGTTGTGTAAAAGGCAAATCTATCGTAATGGACACGGAATACTTTTTAGGTTGTGGACGGTTAGATGCAGGACGTTTTTAAGGAAATTGGGGTCGTTGCTCGTAATCCACACATCACATGGTTCAGTGGAGGAAAACAAATTATGCAATCTGAAGACTTTTTCAAACTGATACCATTCCTTATTTAAGTACCAGTACCTCATTTCTACTTCTGTTACGATGGATTTGGTCTGTGCGTGTCTCGTATGTGTAATGTGCATAATGGCTTCTCACTGTTCCTACCTAATGTTCTTAGATATCCTGGTCGGAAGTATTTCCATGGTGCCATTTCATTTGTAATCAATCTGGGGTGGGTTTTTTTTAATGACACTTTGTAATTTAGTGGAAAGACTAATTTTCCACCAAGAAAAAGAATACGCTTATAATAACATCTGGTACATGCACTCTAATTCGATGTCATTTTTTACAAATTATTGTAAAATTGAGGTAGCCGCCATCTTGGTGGGGTTCCTCAAATGCTTTATTAAGATAACTTGAGTCGTTGGGACGTGGGCGCCAACCTATATTCCGTACGTTTTTTGTTTCTATTGTTTTCCATAATCCGACATGTGCATAAAAGCCAAACTTACTGCTGTTATATTAAAATAGACCTTTTTTGCTTAAAAACCACGCAATTTTTCAAGCAAGTCAGAGCACCAGTATTGGATTCAGTTCTCTTTGGGGGAAAAAAAGGACGTTGTGAATTCCACAGAATTCCACGGTGAACCCAGAAATCACATTTGTAAAATTGTACATGTTTGTTTTGATGTAAGTTTTAAGTAACTCACACTTATACACGAGCTTGGACCCTTGCAGCAATGGTCATTGTGTAGTCTGACCTAAAAAAAATTAAAGTTGCAAGCAAAAACCTAGCTCACCTTGACTTTAACCCTAACCACCCCAACCCTTCAAAATCCAACTGCATGTCTTGTTGGAATCTGTTGGAGTGAGTACTGCACCAGTAAACTGATTATGCTTTATATTGGGTCAGGCGTACCACCATAATCAGAGTCCAACAGTTGTTGAGTTAACAATATCGTCACCGACACCACGAAGTAACACCCAAGTCCAGTTTTACTTTGTGAAAACCGCTACATGACCAATTTTGGTTTCACTAAGTAACAACCAAGTGTGCACGCGCACATCGGACACTGGCGCGAACCATTTCCGTTTTCACAAAGTTACAAAACTGTTATGGAAATACAATTTGGGTAAAGACGTTTTAAAACATTTTGACAGGAGTGTCATTAATCTGTATTCTTGTGGGATTACAGAAAAATTTATTGAAAGCCTTTAAACTGGTGAACTAAAGATGGATGTTACTTTGTGAAAACGAAACTGTACCGAGTGAGTGCACAGTGTACTCGGGTGTTACTTCGTGAAAACGAAAATCACTCGGTTCTGTAAAATACGCGTACGTAGCACGCACTCGAGTCCACTCCGGTGTTACTTCGTGGTGTCGTTGACGATATGTTGTTGGATTTTGCAAGACTGAGGAGGTTCCTAGTAAATCACTCAAGGGGGTTAGGGTTAATCCTATGAATCCTCACAACCCACGTCGAGAAATCCCTTTTAAATTTTGGCACGCTTTTAGTAAATTGCTTGTAATCCTCCAGCTTGATTTTGACTTTTACACTGAACTCTGTAATTGTGAATATACCTAATTTGCATATTGTTAACGAACCCAGTGACCTGGGTCTCGTCAATATCCTAGTCCTCTCGTTTACTCGCTTTAGATTATACACTAGTGCACATGAGTCCAGATTAACAGGAAATAAATGTTTATCATGTAAAAAAAAAACTTGGAGAAAAAAGTTTGTTGACATTTTCTTTCTTTTTCAAAATCTTTCGCATTATTTCCCAGAGTAGGAGGGTGACATATTGCTAGTCTGGTTCCCAGACCAAAAGATTCCGACTATTCCTGATGAATCTTAGGTCCGGTAGCCTCCGGTAATACAATGTATTACAATTTACGTCACGTGACTAAAACGGGAGGAATTCCTCCTTTTTCCGAAAATTTCCGAAGTTTGCCGAAGTCGTTTCGTCGACAATCGGATAGCGCCCGAGTATTTCCGAGTATATAATATAGGTTTGTTTCCTACCTCCATGGTTTAATTAACTGCTAATTGCTTATTAATTTTATTTTAAATGAGTTGATAATTAATATTCATTGTTTTCATTTAAAAAACTTGAAATTCAACGACGATTCTGTGCATCAAATATACTCGGATCGTACGGGCGAACTTTTTGCTGCGTCATGTACAATTTTGAATTTGACGACCGTTACCGGCATTTTCCAAAACTCGGCGTGGTCTCAATTCGGCTCCGCCTGCTAACAGTGCTGTTTGGGTGTCCAACTTTGAAGATTCCAGGTCAAAATTAGTCAATGTTTTCTTACAGAAGTATTAAACTGTATATCATAACTGTATGATATGTGAAGCAAGTGATTTATTTTTAAAAAAATGATCGGAACATTAAAAGCTTTATGTGATCAAGCGAATTCGGAAACGAAGTCGAGCTTTGAAAAAGGGCCGTCAATGTCGTCATGTTTATTTTTAGCCACGGAGGCTGCCTGACCTACAATTTAGACGTGTAGACGTCGGGGGAAATTGTCAGGTCGGGGAACCAGACTAACATATTGCCCCACACAGTCAACCTCGTACCCAGGGTGTCGAGCAGTACGCGCCCACCACTACCTGCTCTCTCACCCTGGTATTGGATCATTTGCATGTGCAAGATTTTTGCAGACGTATGCAAATGAGGAACAGTCTGGTGCCTGGATATGCGTTACACATTAGCGTTTGTTTTTGTATGCGGTGTCTGGGGTAAAAACAGAGTCAATTCGTAGCAGCGCGAGCACGGCGTGAGTTACGAAAACACGATTTTTGAAATCAAACTGTTACGATCTTATCGAGACAACATGCAGTATCATTTTTCATATTAATATGAGCAAATTGGAAAGGAAATTAGTATTTTTGAGAAGGCGTGGACGAATGATCGCGAAAACACGTTCTGCACGTTGTGAATATATAGCACCAAGTACACGATAAAAATCCATTACTAGCCAATTGCGGTATCCAATCAGGATACAGGAAGAAAGTTTCCTATCCAGGGTTTACTATTGGAAACGCGGTTGGAAATAAAGTAAGCACTGGGGACGAGGTTGCCACACAGTACAAACTTCCTCAGGTTTGGTTCCCAGACTTGCCAGCCTTGCTAATGCTGCAGACGCGATATCATTGACCAGACTAATGTGGGTCAACCTCGTCCCCAGGGTGATGTGCAGTACGCGCCCACCATTGCCTGCTCACTATTGGAAACTAGGTTGAAATTAAAATAAGCCCTTGTAATTGGGTCGAGGTTGCATGTGGGTGTACGTGTCTTAATGAGCCTGATGTAGCAAGTGAAAATCACTTAATTTTTTTTTCACAGAATTTACTTTGGGAGAGGCTATTAAACAATAATCTATCTCTTTTGTAAAAGAAATTGCTTTAAAAACTGCATAAACTTTAAATTTGAACATTCATTAGGTGTTGGGAGACGATCAGACGAGTGTTATGTGGTCATCACAGGAGAGTTTTGTTTTGAGAGTCATGTTAAAAAAAAAATGGCTGTAGTCCCTGAACCTTTCTGATAAAATTACTATTATTGTAATTGTTATTTTGTAACTAGTGATCATATACCAGAACAAAAAAAAACATTCTCCTTCCTTGGACATTCTGAAGTTTCTGATGTGTTTTTTTCCCTGATGGATAACACTGGAGCTTATCTTTTTGAATGATTCTGTGCATTTCAGACAAAAGTAGGTGCATGCACTTCAATGCTGTAATTATTTTTAAGGAAAAAACTATTGTCATGATGTCTTAATCTCCAAAGATTTTGACCCCCTACCACAAAGAATTATTTTATTTTTTTTGTTTTTCCCTCTTTCGATTAAGCTACAATGCTGGTTAATGGTCCTTGTCCCCATCTTTGGCAAAACCCCAGGTTTAGTTTTGTTATTGTTTACATGTTTCACCAATGATGTTGTTTGTGCCATGTACGGGTTAGTAAACACCGATTAAACTTGGAAGCTTCTGGATAAACACAATTGTCATCCACAACATTGATTTAATAGCCTTTTTTTGGTGTCTTTCATCATTGTTTAATTAGAGGCAGCTTAATTTTATGACTGGAAATCTCATTATTAGCTACTAAAGGCACAATCTCCTAATATGAAAAATGTTGCCACCTCTAAAAGTGGGTCTCATATATGCTGACCTAATATTGTATACTTTTATTTGTTGGGGGGGGCAACTTTTAGGCCTAATTTCCATCATTCAATTTCTCATTCCTTTTGCTAATTTTATAGTGGACCCATTTTTTTTGGGGGGGGGGGGGTATTTCCCATTACCCCCTCCCCCCAACACCCACATATTAGGGTGCTACGGCCTCCCCTCCATTGCAGGAAAAAAATAACAATTTACAAGCCGGAATTGACACTGATTACAGTTTGAAAGAAGCTCAACTTTAAAAAGTGATGTATTTTTGCTGCATTGCATAATTTCCTTGACAAAAAATCTCACCGCAAGAGGGCGTTGTCATGCCGTCTCATTACAATCTGGTACCTTTTTGGTGCCGTCGCGCTTGCAATGTAGTGCAACGAGTAATTTGCCCCGAATCGATCAGGAACCAGCCAAGTGTCAAATGATGGGGAATCTCCGGAGTGAAAATGGTTCTGGAAACGAGTGATAAAATTGGCCAGATTTACATCGTTTGGTAAGTAAAATTATTTGATCAATTGACACATTAGAATTTTGAGTAACTTGAGAAGAAGGAAGTTTAATGATATAATCTAGAACGAAAAGTCCTGATGAAATGCTACCCTTCCTAGAATTCTCGATGTTGAATTTGTATTTTTTTGACTGAGCCGGTTGCGTTTGGGGGTGGGGCCGGGGGGGGGACCGGGGGTGTGTGGTATGGGGGGGGGGGAACATGTTGCAACCTGACGCCACTTTTTTCTTTGTATATCATCTCAATGAAGGTCGTTCATTGCAAATATGATGATAAGACATGAATCTGGGACTGAGAAATTATCATTAGGTAGGCCTAGTGGATATTTTGCCGGAGGTAACGCCGGCAAACTAACGTTTACTAAAGGTTTGCCGGCGGCAATCCCGATCAACAGAGGGCGCTGTACTCTTTAAGATAGGGCTGAATTATAACATGTATTAAATTCCCACCAAAGTTGTGTAGCACAGTCGGTGCAATGGTTAAGCAATGGCTCTAGTGAGTGGGATGTCCCGAGTTCGAATCCTGATTCCCGCCACAATTTTAAGGGTTTTTTCCCCATCCCCAAATAAATAAGAATATTCTTCTTTTATAATTTTAATATGTCTCAAACATTTTATTGCAGAGTTTTCATTTTTCTTATTCAGATTTGTGGCTCTGGAGGAATTTTTTTTAAAGGGAAATAAAGTCCGAAATTATAAAATGGTCTGATTCCCATCTTGTAAATATAAAAATACAACGATAATATTGGCATAGAGCCAGACTAAAATTTGTACCAAAAAAAAGTACAAAAAAAACAGTAACTGCGCATGTTCAGTGCATATCCGGCAAACTAACGTTTACTGAAGGTTTGCCGTCTCCGGCAAAATATCCACTGCCTTATCATTATGATCGATCGATGATTTTCGGTTTGCTCGGAGCGTGGGGGGGGGGGGGGTTACGGTACTTGCACTTGTCCGCATGCGCATACTATCATTTCGCTTGTACCGCACCCCCGCAGCGCGCTCCAAGCGAACAGAAAATCATCGATCGATCATCTGCGTGCACATTTCATGTGTCAGGTTGGCTCAGTGTGGAAAGGGCATATTTTTCATCATTTGGGCAAAAACCAAACTGTGCAGCGGTTCTGTGAGAAATTTCTGTGTTTTGAATTTGATGGATTTTTTTGTACTTGTTAGTGTTTCGTGCTGCAAACAATTTTTGGGGGTTCTCTGTCTACGAGGCTCCGCTATGCGGAGCAACATAGCTCTCGGAGTAATGGGGGGGGGGGGAAGATTGCGTGGAGAATTTGACATATAGCTTTTGCCTTTCCTTTATGTAAAACCTCAACAAACAACAAAAGAATCTGCCTGTTCTGGACAAACTGTCAGTGCTGAGATTTATTTTACAAAGTTTGAGCAATATGCTCCAGAGAAAGCCGTGGAAAATTGGGAGTAAAAATTGTTGTTGTTTTTTAGATCAAAGTGTCTTCTTTATGGTCTTTAACTTTTACATGGGATAAACGATATATCAAATTTTCTCAATATTGGATTTCCGATATATCGATTATTGAAAATTCTGATATCGACGGAGCTTAGACTAGTGATGTGGTCAGAGTGGAACTCAGTGTCCTCGGGCAGTGGATATTTGACCGGCGCCGGTTTTCATTCAGTAAACATTCATTTGCTGGAGGTCATCTTTGATTCCTCCGGTAAAGTAACGTCTACTATTTGTGGTGCAGCCAATCATTATATGTGAACCAATTCACTAATATATCCAAATAGCCACTGCAGTGCGCTTATGATTTTGTTTGTGTGGAATCCTATCCAGAAAGTCGGAGTGCTTCACTGTAGCAGTCATGGAGGACATGGAATTGCTTCCCATCGACCCACCGCCCTACCGCAATCTACTCCACACCCAGAGAGCGTTTGATCTCCTCAACGATTTCAGAAAGTATGCATTTGCAGGGCCATAGATAAAGGGAATATATATACAACATTTGCTTTTGCTGTAATTTTCACAAATGGATGGATTTGGTTGGGGGTTGGTATTTTATTCCAAATATTGTTACACTGATTTGTTTTGTGTTCATGGAAGCTGGAAAACCCAAGAGAAAAGTGCTGTTCTTGTAGTCTTGTTCCCTGACCCTAGGAAATTGTCAGGTCAGGAAACATTTGCACCCGTTTAGGCCCAAAAACCTTTTGCTACCTTTTACCCTTTACTACACGCAGACACCTTTATATGATCGTACACACAAAAAATTGCCCCCCCCCCAACAAAATTTTCCCTACCTACCTAGCCTATTTTCAAATGTCATGTTATCGGAAGCAGATTTGTTTTGGGCCTTATGAATGTGTAATTGATTGCAAACAAAATATGGACTAATTAAATTTTGTAAAGTGGGGACAGTATTTGAAAAAGTCAGTTATCTTCCAACGATTGTCGGCTGACCATCATTGGAAATTCATTTTAAAAAAATCCACTTTTCTTGGAAATGACAGCACACCAGTGACATGATTTCACAGGATGCTTGAGTATATTATTCACTTACAGTCAAGTAAGATATTTCACCATTATTTTCAACTTTTTTTTATGTTTTGCAAATGTATATTGCCTTTAAAACTCATTTCGTGAAATCTGACCATATATAAATACACTGTCGTCCTCCCGCCACTTTTTTTTTATTCAGGCAAAATATACTGTGTGATGTGACACTGGAAGCAGAGGGGGTGGAGCTTCCCGCCCACCGTGTGGTCCTGGCGGCCTGCAGCCCCTACTTCTCGGCCATGTTCACCAGCGAGCTCTCCGAGTGCCGCGCCCAGAAGATCATCCTGCAGGAGATTGACGGCAGCGCCCTCGCGCTGCTCCTGGACTTTGTATACACCTCAGAGATACAAGTGACCGAGGAAAATGTCCAGGTGAGCAGATTTTTATTGACCCTAATCCTGCCAAACGTTACACAGTGCATCAGGTGTAAAAGTCTGTGGGGCCTTGCTGCACTGAGCCACCAACACCAGTGCATAAACGGCCCTTCTGAAACAATGAGAGCTAGTCCCGTTGAACAATGCCACAGTTGTATCCTGCTGCATTCGGTGACCACAGACTCTGAGGCAGTTTGGCCTTGAGCTTTGTGAACTGGGCCCAATTTCATGGCGCTGCTAAGCCCACGATTTTCTGCTAGCAGAGCCTCTGTCTATTTCATGGAGACCGTAAGCATTCATAGCACAGCAAAAGGCACGCTTGCTTCAGAAGAAAAATTTGCTTAACTTAATGACAATAGAAATCTCCATGCACGCGCAACCATTAGCACATCCACGCCGTGAAATAGTGCTTGAGGTTAGCAAATTATTCTGCTATGCTGAGCACAACTTTTCTGCTGACTGTAAAGCAGCACCGTGAAATTGGGCCCTGATGGATCTTGCTGCACTAAGCAGGGTTGTCATTTTGACAAGTGCAGCATGTTGCTGCGTTGAGCAGGGTTTCTAGCCAAAAATACCCTGGAGTGAAAGGGTTCAAGTGCCCACATGTATTATTGGATACTTGGGTACTTTAACCCTAACACTCGAAGAGCTCTGGTCCAATGGTTACGGTGTTGGACTCAAGTGCCGTGGTACGTGGGTTCGAACCCTGACGGTGAACATTGGTGCTTGTGTTCTTGGGCAAGACACTTTACTACAATTGCCTCTCTCCACCCAGGAGTATATATGGGTACCTGTGAAGGTAGAGACCAGATTGCGCTGATCTCGAGCTGCTGCAAAAACTGGTCTCATGGCCTGATGAACAGGGGTAATAATTGTAAAGCGCACATTATTATTACATGTATTAATATTTCATTGTTATCATTGTCCTATCAATTTTGTATTCTTCCCAGACCCTCCTGCCAGCAGCTAGTCTCCTGCAGCTCATAGATGTCCGCAGTGCGTGCTGCGACTTCCTACAGAAGCAGCTGCACCCGACCAACTGCCTGGGCATCAGGGCCTTTGCCGACATGCACTCCTGCAATGAGCTCTATCACTACGCACAGAACTACACCATGCAGCACTTCAGGTAATGATCACGAGTAATTCTGTTTTGTGATTGGTCAGTGGCTGTTTGGCATCAAGCTCTTCTATTTTGTGATTGGTCAATGGCTATTTTGCAACAAGCTGTTCTTTTTTGTGATTGGTCAATGGCTGTTTGGCAACTAGCTGTTCTAGTTTGTGATTGGGTTTTGGCATTTTTGGCACAAAGCAGTTTTATTTTGTTGTTGGTCGGTGGTTATAAGACAAGAAGAGGTTCTGTTTGGTGGTTGGCCAGTAACTGTTTTACAACTCCACATTAACCAGTAAGATTTGTTGTTTGATAAAGACACGACATGCATATTCATGCCATTTAACACAACGCATTAGAATGAGTACCGTAATTGTGTTAATCAGCTGTAATTGTGTCATTTGTGTTTATCAGATACCAGTGTGCTGATTGTGTACACAGAATGCTGATTGATAAAATGAGTTGTTTTTTCTTCCACAGTGCTGTTGTCCACAGCGATGAGTTCACAGCGTTGTCCGCAGATCAAGTCAGTGATCTAATCAGCAGTGATCACCTGACTGTACCCACAGAAGAAGAGGTGAGGAAAATCATGAATAATCATGAACCAATCTGCCAATGTCATTGGTCAGTCTCACATTACATCATGGTTGTCTGCAGATCAAAGTACATGAGATGTCACTGTGTATTGGCCTGACATCCCTAGTCGGCGACGTCTTATAGCATGCTCACCGTATGGAAATTAGTCAAAAAGTCTGATTTTTTTTCTTCTCGTTGTCAGGTGTTTGAGGCAGTGGTAGGCTGGGTCAACAGCGACCCGCCGAACCGCTGCGACTACATGCCGCGCCTGGTGGAGCATGTACGCCTGCCGCTGCTCTCCCGAGACTACCTGGTGCAGCGCGTGGAGGAGGAGCCGCTCATCAAGACCAGCAGCAGCTGTAAGGATTACCTGATAGAGGCCATGAAGTACCACCTGCTGGCCAAGGAGCAGAGAGCGCTCATCAAGAACCCCAGGACGAAGCCCAGGACGCCCATCGGACTGCCAAAGGTTGGTTGGATATGGGCAATTCCATGGAATTATAAACCTCACGCCAAAATTTCAAAGTGTCCAAATGCCGTGAATGAAACATACCCCTTTTCGGAATATATAATGTAGGGACCAGGAACTAGTCTTCTCGCAGAGCGGATCTGTTAGTGCCCCAAAGCAACCCAAAATAAAAGTGGGTTTTTTATTTCAGAGTGTTACAAATGCCCTCCCCCCCCAAAAAAAGGTATTGTTTTGGGTTTTTTTCCATTAAAATGAAACCTAGAAGTTGAAAAATTGTCAGGAGAAACAAAGATTGAATTTGTGGAAGAGTACAGACAGGACAAAGAGTGTAGTTTGTTATTTATCTTGTCAAATTTCGTTGTGATCCCTCTAGCTGATGCTTGTAGTGGGTGGTCAAGCCCCCAAGGCCATCCGTAGCGTCGAGGTGTACGATTTCAAGGAGGAGAAGTGGTCCCAGGCTGCCGAGATGCCATCCAGACGCTGCAGGGCAGGTGGGTTAGGATGTAGTCATCTTTCTAGAGCTGTAATTAAGTCATCCTAAGTTGTCACACGCCATCATAAGCCATCACAAGCCACCACAAGCCATCACATGCCTCTACAAGCCATAACAAGTCCATCACAAATCATCACAAGTCATCCCAAGCCAATCACAAATCACCACAAGTCATTCCAAGCCATCACTAGTCAATCACAAATCATCACAAGTCATCCCAAGCCATCACAAGTCAATCACAAATCATCACAAGTCATCCCAAGCCATCACAAGTCGATCACAAATCATCACGAGTCATCCCAAGCCATCACAAGTCAATCACAAATCATCACAAGTCATTCCAAGCCATCACAAGTCAATCACAAATCATCACAAGTCATCCCAAGTCATTCCAAGCCATCACTAGTCATTCACAAATCATCACAAGTCATCCCAAGCCATCACAAGTCCATCACAAATCATCACAAGTCATCCTAAGCCATCACAAGTCATCCCAAGCCATCACAAGTCAATCACAGATCATCACCAGTCATCCCAAGCCATCACAAGTCAATCACAAATCATCACAAGTCATCCCAAGCCATCACAAGTCAATCACAAATCATCACAAGTCATTCCAAGCCATCACAAGTCAATCACAAATCATCACAAGTCAATCACAAATCATCACAAGTCATTGCAAGCCATCACAAGTCAATCACAAATCATCACAAGTCATTCCAAGCCATCACAAGTCAATCATAGATCATCACAAGTCATTCCAAGCCATCACAAGTCAATCACAAATCATCACAAGTCATTGCAAGCCATCACAAGTCAATCACAAATCATCACAAGTCATCCCAAGCCATCACAAGTCAATCACAAATCATCACAAGTCATCCTAAGCCATCACTAGTCAATCACAAATCACCACAAGTCATCCCAAGCCATCACAAGTCAATCACAAATCATCACAAGTCATCCCAAGCCATCTCAAGTCAATCACAAATCACCACAAGTCATTCCAAGCCATCACAAGTCATTCACTAATCATCACAAGTCATCCCAAGCCATCACAAGTCAATCACAAATCATCATAAGTCATCCCAAGCCATCACAAATCAATCACTTGTCAAAGGAAGAGTCTCAAGGTAAGAAACAAGCTGTTCAAGTGAACTGTGTCACAGACACTCCTTTTGCCATTGTTCACCCGCAGTTACTTGTGTCCTGAGTTGTGATTAACTTGATCACAGCTGTGTATCATTCCAATAAATACTTGGCCCTTCTCCCCTCCCTAGGTCTCAAATATAACCACCTTCTATACCGCAGGATTATTAGCTTTATAAATGATTGGGCTATTAGTTTTAAAGGTGCAATCCATCATTCATCATATGTGACCTGTTCTGTCAAAATCAGACTTTTCTGGGCATAAAGTCAAAAATGAGATTTTTGCATATTGTTAAAATATGTTCTGTTTCCTTGGCAGTTCCTGGGCAGAGTTATGCTATTTTGAAGTTCATTGTGTCGAAAAGTAGAAAACAGAGAAAATGGCCACGAACGTCACGAAACAGTAGTTTCTTTAACTGATATACCTTAACAAATCATCAAAAATACTATAATTAGAGATCAAATTAGGGTTTCAAACTTTTATAGTATATTTTAGACATGCTCAGGATTACAAATTTTTCAAAAATTAGAAAATGGAAAAAAATAACCCCACAGCATTTTTTTGGCCCTATCTCAATTTCAACCTCTGCCCAGAAGCGTCTGCTTTTGACAGAACAGGTCACATTTGTGCATTTTGTTCGTTATAAACAACAAACGTGCTCAAAATCCAAAGAAGGGTGCTGACCAACCAACCTGATGAAGTTTCAGCTCAGCTTCAGCTTCCGAACACACTGGAATGGACACACTAAAATGGATACAGTAGAGTGGCATACTGTTCAAATGTCCACCTCTCGAATATCATCTCTCCAATATCTTTTGGATCAGAAATTGTCAAAACCTGGTCCTATACAATTTCACTCCCCAGGTATCGCGGTACTCAACGGTCTGGTCTACGCTGTCGGTGGCTTCAATGGTTCCCTGCGCGTGAGAACCGTGGACGTGTATGACCCAACTAGGAACATGTGGTCCTCGGTGGCTTCCATGGAGGCGCGACGGAGCACGCTGGGCGTGGCCGTGCTGAACAACCGCATCTACGCAGTGGGTGGTTTCGACGGAACTACAGGTACATTTGAAATCTGACTATGAAAGAAGACTTAACCTATGGGCCTTATTCACAAGTTGGCCATTTTTGTTGAGTTCCTTGAATGTATTTCATTAATTGTTAACTGTTGAATGGGATGGCGCCAGACTTTTTATGCAGGCACAATGCAGCCTTATTTTCTGTCATTTTTTTGTAAATCTGGCTTTAAACATTAGGGAATGTTTAATTACAAACTCTAAATTATTCATTGAAGCAGACTGGAATTAATTAGAAATTAACTTGGTTTCATTTCTCCTCGCAAGTTCAAAAAATTAAGATTTCACCTCACTTTCAATTCAATATTGCTGACTCATGAATAAGGCCCATTACGTGTTGTACCAGTACTGCGTCGTATTATATTGTTTTTATTCCCTCATTTTTCAGTGTGATGTTTTCTACCCATTACTGACAATTTCTTGCAGGGCTGAGTAGCGTTGAGGCCTACGACCCTAAGGTGAATGAGTGGCGATCGGTGGCATGTATGAACACCAGAAGGAGTAGCGTTGGAGTAGCGGTACTCAATGGTAAGATTACAAAACTTCCAGGTGAAAGCAAACTCGTACAGTGCCTATTCTGGAATCCATTCCATGCGCAGGTAGCCTTTCAGTGATGAAAATGACAGTGTGCCGATATTGAAGGACACCATAGCTGTGGTGCTTCAGAAGTGTGCTCCAGCGGGATTCGAACCTAAGACCTCCAGCTTACTTGTAAAGATGTCTTCCCTGGTAAAGGGTGCAATATTTTGTATTATAACACCTCACCCACAGATTCTGTGTCTTGATTGGCCGAGAGCGAGTCACATGTTACTTTCTAATTTTGCTATCTTTCTGTGCACGGCCAAAAGTACTATGTGCATGGCAACCAAAGTACTATACCATTAGCAACCAAAGTACTATTTCCACGGCGCGGTATTTGTGTGCAAATGCATGCTGGTGTGGGCGTTGTGCGTAGCGCGTATTATTCCAAAGAGAGCGCGCCGCAGACTTGGCTTCAAACATTTCGTGAAGGGTTAGTTTTTAAAAGAAAAATACATTTTCCACCAATTTTGTATTGAATTTGAAGTTTATTTCAACTGTGTTCAGATTTAAATAATGTAAAATATTAAAATCAAGCAGAATCTGTGGGTGAAGTGTTATAAAACAAATATTGAATGCTTTATCTCGTGGTGAAGTAAAACTAGCCTCCCTCGGTGATCCATGGACCGTTCTATTTTCCCTCGGCTTCGCCTCGGGAAAATAGAATGGTCCATGGATTACCTCGGGAGGGTAGTTTTACTACACCACTCGAAGCATTCAATATTTGTATACTATTGAGCAGTGGGTTGTGGGTTTGAGTACGTTCTTGAACTAAGTTCACAAGCTCTTGCAGAAAGTACTGTAAGAAAATATTTTCATGTAATGCACAACTTAAAGCTTCCTCTAAAACCAAGACAGATTCTGAAACTGGACAGAACTGTCTAAAGGTACCATCATGCAAATTATAATCAAATGGTTTTCTTTTTTGTTTGTTTTATGATAAAGTTTTTTTCAATTTTCACAGATTATCTGTACGCGGTCGGCGGGTACGACGGTGCGTCCAGACATTGCTTGAGTTCAGTGGAACGCTACGACCCTATCAAAGATGAGTGGTCACCGGTTAAAGAAATGAACACCAGGCGGAGTGGAGCAGGTATTCAAAAAGAATTTGTTTTATGTTTTATTTTCAACAATGAATTAGATTTTTGCCCTATTGTACAGGCAGAGTGAAAATTAAGGGATACAGTAAGGATCAAGCTATGTAAAATTACAGAAGCAATGCTGACTGCGCACTTAGAATATGAAGTATTCAGTAATTGCAATTCACAAATTTACCAATATTTACAAAATTCCTTAAAAAAAGAAAATGACAGCAAAAGTTGCAGTTAACACTGTTAAGCTATAAAGCTCTTCAGACAATTTCTGGGATGTGAATTTTGGGTTTCTTTTGTGGGTACCTGTGTTTTACTTCAATAGGCTACACAGAAGATTACCTCACAGGAATTTGAAATGTGGGTGCTAACTCTATGGACAAGAGTAGTTTATGCAGAACTTGCAGGGTTGTGAAGTGCAGAAGACTAGGAGGGTTAATTTTTTTACCTTATCTAACTTGCAGGTGTAGGCGTGGTGGACGGCATGCTGTATGCCGTGGGCGGACACGACGGCCCCATGGTGCGCAAGAGCGTGGAGATGTACAACCCGGACACCAACGAATGGACGTGTGTGGGTGATATGACCCATTGCAGGAGGAATGCTGGTCAGTCAGTCAGCGTGTCTGTTGGTTTGTTTGTTTGTCTCGTTCACTAACTGTCGTTGTTTTGTTTGTTACCGGCATTCACTTTTATATGGATAACAGCTGGCTAACACATATTTGTGACCCTCCAGCCACAAAACCAGTCGGATGTCACACGGCTGTATTTTGAGATACAGGCTATAATACATAGAAATATTGATGACAATTTGTGAAAATATATTAGCATAAGTAGTGAACGCATACTCCAAATATTTTTTTGATGGCTTTTTTTAGAAACGTGCGTTGCCGAGGATTTCCTTTCGGAATATTTAATGACAAAGTTCTTTATGTGTCGAGAGGCCCAAAAATTGGGAACAGAAAATACCTATAACTCAGTCAGATTTTGTCCGACTCCTGTATTCTTTATATCATTGGAAAGCTTATTATTCAATGTCATTTCAAATGAGCCTAAATTTCTCGATTTGTCGAGAGGCTCAAAAATTGAGAACTGAAATACCTATAACTCGGTCAGATTTTGTCCAATTCCCGTATTCTATATATCACTGGAATGCTTATTCAGTGTCATTTCAAATAAGCCTAAATTCCCACTTCTCCAAAATGTGTCCAAGTGACAAATTGGTTTTTGTGCCGGAGGGTCACATTTGTACGTCCAAAAAATTGTAAAAAGTAATGGGCCTGATGTTGCAATCCTCGCAAAATCTTTCTCAATTGCCAAATTTTCTACTGAACTTGTGGCCACAGAATCTATGCAGTTCCGTGTGAACAGGAATTGTGATTTCCACGTAATCCCGAAATGGACTTCCCCTTTTGTAGGCGTGGCGGCCGTCAACACCCTCCTCTACGTGGTGGGCGGCGACGACGGCTCGGCCAACCTCTCCTCGGTGGAGTGCTACGACTCGCGGGCCGACGCCTGGGTGGTCTTGCCGTCCTGCATGACCACGGTCCGCAGCTACTCGGGTGTGGCCATCATCGACAAGCCCACATGACATGAGGAGGGCGCCCCCAGTGGCAACCCAGAGCAAGGGGCCCGCGGCAACGACAGAGACACGGAGTTCCACATCCAGTGGGGTTACTGGTGAAAAACACCCAAGGGCGCTGGCGCTGTGACCATTGAACCCGGGGCTAACGTCAAGGACTGTGGACCTATGTCATGGAGATGCTAAGCTTGGAAATGGTGCTAAGCGCAAAACTTGTAGCAAAAACTGGTAACCAGCCAGATTGCCATTAGAATGCGCATTGTTTATGACTGGTTCTGAGCCGATCGCTGCTTACCACAAATTTTTCTGCAATGAACCAGTCATAAGTGAATACACAATGCATGACATTTGTGAGGTGTTCTGGCAAAATGAGATAGAACTGGGCACAGGTCTAAGTGGAAAAAAAATGCAAATACCAAATGGGGAGTGAAATTTTTTTCTTCATTTTTCAGATTTATATATATTTGTAATCTTTGATATGTCTGCTACACATGTTTTAAAGCAATAGTATAAAAATCGTGGATTGAAAGTGTTTTTTTTTACCAGTTCACGCCGGGATTATTTTGACATGAACGGAACAAGGCGCGGGATTACTTTTCACTCGACCTCAAGCCAGGCGGGTTGAAGCCATCACACTCATATTTCTGGCCTCTTCCGTTGTGAGCGGGTCGCATGTGTATATGGCATTTGTTCCGAATACCGCAAAACTTTTGCGTGTATACACGGTCTCCGGCGCGAGTTGGTTAAAGAAAAACACTTAGCATCTTTCATTTTTGCGACTCAAAAATGTAAAAGCCTTTTTTATCTTCAGCATTTTACTTTTGACATTTCGATGAATACAAACTTTAAACAGCCACAACTTGTCAACGCAATGTCCGATTGAAGTGCACAAACAGTGTTATAGGGAGAACTTGAATCTATGTCCTAATATCTGCAAACCCTCCTTTCAACATCTGCCCAGTTCTGTCTCATTTTGCCAGAGCGCCTCGCATTTGTTCCGGTAACCCATTTATGCTGAACAATTATGTTGGTGCTTAGCATAGTTTTCTGCTTAAGCATGTTTATGAAATTGGTCCCAAGCATTTCTGAGGCTTCCGTCTAGTGAAGACGACAGAATCCTGTACATTCGATTGTCAGATTTATTTAATTATTTTATTTATTTGTTAATTTTAAAACTCAAAAACTGCAAGTTATTTACCGCCAAGTTCAACGCAAGCAATCAAACTCAAAAATAAACAGCCACCTTTTCAAAGTAAGTTATTGCAGTCCCTTTAAACGTGATTGCAATATTGAATCAAACTTAACAAGTGATAAACTGTGTGGGGCTGCGATGATAAGATTTGTACACCTTGAATATTTAAAGCATCGTCTGAATAAGACTCGTGTACACCCGGCTGTTGTTACTGTTACTCCTGTAAATGTACCCTTAGGGAGACACGTTGTCATAAAAAGTATACCTTGGGGAGGAAAGGTAGAGTGGGGAGATATTAAATGTCTCCCTAAGGCAAAAAAAAGTCGGTCTCTGGTCAGACCAAAGTTCTGGAAGTCATGCGGCAATGCGGTGTGTTTTGGGGTTTTTTTCTTTCTTTCTTTTTAAATAATTTTTTCAAGCTTGGATTGTACAGACAAGGTGGGAACTATTTTGCTTTTTTGTGTCCTCATATACATTGGTGTCCGCCATCATTTGCCTTGGTGTCCTCCATCATTTGCCTTGGTGCCCTTCCCCATTCCTTGGTGCTCCTTGGTACAAAGATTTGAGGCGGTGCTGCAATAGAGGGCGCTGTTGTAGCTACTGCGGAGAAAATTTGAAAAAAAAAAAAGATGTACACGCATGATCAAAATCGACGCGTGCTGACCAGGACCGACTATTTTTTTGTTTTGCCTAATGTTTCAACTACTATTTCTAGGCAAATTTTAAGGTGGCAAATAGGCTAAATCAATTCCTCGTGATGCAAAACCCAACTTTACAAAGTTTTGTGAGGGTGGGATAAGGTGGGGTCATTGAAGTTATGGTTTTTTGTGCAAAAGTCTATGGGAGTGTTTCCCTGAGGTATCATTTCCCGTAATTTATAATAATTGTAATAATTTTAACAATTTTATTTTTTGGGGGGAAGAAAAGCTGTCTGTTAAAAAACACACATTTTTAGTGCAATCAAGGAGTGTGGTCACACTTTGCATGCCCTACCTGTTTTGTGCACGGCAGAGAGGAGTTGACCTTTGACTGGTTCCAGTGCGCCCTAAAGATCTGTTCAATACATTCCAGAACGGATGACTACCAGTGAAAGGTCACTGTGTGCTCTGCCAACCACAAGAAGGCCAGAACATGCAAACAGCAGTTGAAAAACTGGACCCAATAAGATGGGACTGTAAAACAAACTATTGCTTAGCAAATGTTATATGCTTAGCCAGAGTTAACGGAGAACCAGTCGCTATCAGTATTTCTAGAACGCCTGAATGAATCCCAGTCATCTGATTGGTCGGTCATTGATCACATGACATTGAATTATTCGTCCCAACCCACGGCCCGGCCGCACTGCAAAAATAGAAGTTCTGTTCCATGGTAAATAGCGGTTCTATTGCACGGTCACATGATTGGTGGCTCTGACCAATCAGATGACCAGGATAAATTCAGGTGTTGTATTAAAAAAAAATGAATGTTTCACATTTTGTGCAGTGGAAATAATAATTTCATTCGGTGACTGATGGAATATTCCATTCCGCTCGGCTTCGCTTTGTGTAATGGAACATTCTATCTGTTAACTCATGAAATTATTCTTACCATTGCACTCGTAAACATTCATTATTTGTATACCATTGCAGGACATTTTGCTTGTTAACAAGCTTTTTCTAAGCAACTTTTTCTGCGCTTAACATGCTGAACAGCTCCACGAAATAGGCTTGGTTTCTATCAGTATTTTTTAAAAGGATACCGTTGTGTGATAGCGTAGGTTATTAGTGATACTCAAATAACCAACAAAATATTGTCCGAAATTTGTACTTTTTTAAAAATCGTACTTGTGCTCACAAGGTGCTATATTTTTGTTTTCTTGTTTGTGATTTTTAAGACATTTTAGCTTGTGACTGTAGAGCTATGTTAACTCACTGAAGTGGCTAGGATAAGACTTGTGCGCGCCTATCATGTGCAGCTGAAAAGAAACATGAAATACTGTTGCTCCCTTTTTGAAAAAAGAACCGGTTATTTTATCGTGCTTCTACATGCACTGAAGTGTTCAGTGCCAAGCCAGGAACACAAATGAAGATATGCCAATTTGCCAAAAGACATATAATGTAAGCTTTATTTTCCATTATTTAGTGAACGAACAATGGAGCACCGTTACGCTTAACTTCAGGTAGTGCTCCCATGATTTAACTTAGCTCTGTGCCTGTTTGTCAGTGCGTTCGTCTGTCTTTTCTGTTTGTTTGTTTGTTTGTCTGCTTGGTTGTCTGTATCAGACAGCCATCGCTGAACGGTGCATTTATAATTGATAAGCACATATTATGACAAATTTGTCCATTACTTGAAACATTAAGAAGCTGCGCTCAAAACAATACAAGTCACTCTGTTGAGCGGAGAGGCACCTGTGTTTAATTCCTGACTCTTAAATGCAAACTTAAATCTTTTTGTTCTTGCAAAATGAGACGGAACTGGGCATAGTCTGTAGTGGAGAAAAATGCAAAAACATGAAGGAAAATTATTGCCTTGGCCTTTTAGGGAGCTTCAAAATGGCCTCTGCGTGTGTGGGAGGGCGACACGGTCTTGTGTACATGCATAGGTTGAAGCGCTATCCAGTCGGTATAATACCATAGAGATCAGTGGTTGGAATATTCAATTTGAGATTGGAACATGCACAGTGGGGGGGGCTTAATGGTTTTGTGTTTTTTAAAAGATTTGTTTTTAAAGTAACTTTTAAACAAAAGTATGTAGATGTTGCCTCTTACAAAGCTAACACATCAATTGGCCACGAAGGTAGGGGTGGCCTTACAGCGGCGTGGGGGGGGGGGAGGATTGTATGCATGCATTAAAAACAATTCTCCCCCAGTGGCTCACCCCACCCCCTCCACTGGAAATTTGTTAGTCCTATAAGTGACCATGGTTAACAGGTTTAACAGAAATCCCCCCCCAACTGTAACATCCAGGGCCCACCCCCTTTCCACCCCACCTTCACCACACGCCCTCAATGGTGAAAACCCTGGCTATGCCGCTGTTGGCTCGGTGTTTATGCAAAAGAATTAGCAGCTACTTGTAAAGACATTTGACACATTTTAGATTTGACACATTTTAGATACACCAAATGAATTGGGCAGATGTCTTTGGATGGGTTCTTATACACTTTGTGCATTAATACTATTGAGGGCGCTCTTTATACACCCATTGATAACACATTGATGAGTGGACACTGTTGGTCATAACAAGTTCCTTTTTTTGTACTTGTACTAAGCAAAATTCAGCAGAGTACCAGTCACAACTCACAAGCAATATATACATTGCATGACATTTTTAGGTGGTGACCCATTTTTACTAAGCAAGCATTTCTGTGCTTAATTTGTTGAGCTCAGCCACTCCGTGACATATTGGCCCTCATTCTTGAATATTTTGTGATCATGTGGAACTGTGGTAGGAACAGAAATTAATGTATGAGGTAATATTAAGTCATCCTTTGTCACCCACATAATAATATAAAATCCCTCTGTTGGATGTTATGTGTACATTTAACCTGTATATCACCTGTATAAAGAAAAATAAAAAAAATTGAAATTGCGCTTAAACTGAATGTATTTGTGTAAACTTTTATTGAATTAGGTGTATACATGTATACTAGTGGAGAAAATTTTGTACAGAGTAATATGCGTGAAAATTATTGGGTAATTATATTTAAAAACCTTATTTTTTACACATGTAGTAATTTTCAGAAGATGGAAATTAATTTTCTCCACCCATTTCACTATTGCATTTTCTTTCTAGTTTTCAAAAACAGATGTAGTCTTGAATTATTTGTAAACCCCCCCCCCCCTACTTTGTCATGCCCACTAGTACTTCTGGTGTTCCGGATGCAGAGGCGGAGGAAGTAATATTAAGACATCCATTTAGCCGCCCTTCCCCCAATTAACCCCACCCCCTCCCAGTTTGTCATGCCCACTACCTCTGATGTTCCGGAGGGGGGGGGGGGGAGAGTAATATTGAGAAGTAATATTGAGATAACTATATAACCCCCCTAAGCACCCCCCAATTAACCCCACCTCCCAGCTAGTTTCTACTTTTGATGTTCCAGGAGGAGGAGGGAAGTAATATTAAGACATCTATATAGCTCCCCCAAATAACCCTACCCCCTCCCCAATGTCATGCCCACAACTTCTGATGTTGCGGGGGGGGGGGGGGGAGTAATATTGAGAAGTAATATTGAGATAACTATATAGCCCCTACCCCAACACCCCCCCCCCAAAACCCTATCCCCTCCTAATTAACCCCACTCCCTCCCAGTTTGTCATCCCACTATACCTCTGATTTTCCGGAGGAGGGGGGGAGAGTAATATTAAGACAGCTATATAGCTCCCACCCAATTAACCCCACCCCTCCCCAATGTCATGCCCACTACTTCTGATGTTCCGGAGGGGGGATAATACTGCGACAACTACATATGTAGCCCCCAATTTTGACCATATTAAATAAGCCCAATGAAACTTCCTCACTCATGTAAGTTATCCTTCATTAGTAATATTTGTTTCCACAAAACAATATGGCTTTGCCTTTAATATTGTGTGTGTTGGATCTGAAATATATGCTCCGCCCAGTGGACGACCCCACCCCACGCCCAAATTATGACGCAGATACAAAAATAAGGTTCCGACGGAAACTAGTGTTCGGTACATTGTAGTACAGTATCGATGAGGAGTATCGATACTATCGACATCGTGCGCGTGCGTGCGCTAGCGCTAAAAATAGCACATCCTTCGAAGCGCAGCACATGCACACATCATCATTAGCGAGTGGACGAGCGAAATGTGTGGGTGATTTTCATCATATTTAACCTTGTTAAATGGACATCAAATAACTGAAAGATCACACTGTCAGGATGCCATGGACAGTCAGATAAATTTGGTCTTCACTGAGAATAGTCGTGATTTGTTTTCCTATTGAAAAGCAGTTTATGAAGTTTGTTGAGTAAGCGAGAACTAACTTGGCGATTTTGCACTACAGTACAACAACTTTGTGTGTGCAAAACTACATGCGAAGTCGTGTACTGCACTCAGTAGGGACTCCGCACCGTACCGTACCGTGTGGGCACTTCCGTATCTTTTGGGATCGCGTCGGGCTCGAAATTCTCGCTCGTTGTCACTGAACTTTACGTCGACGCAACTGATCAACCCAAACCTTTTGATTGCCGGTGTTTGTGGGGCCAGTTCTGGGGCCTCGATAGGGTGGCAAAGATGTCTCTCGCAGCGGCCAAAATCCGTGGGATGGTGAGCAAGCAGAAGAGGCGGTATGTCGACGGCAACTTCGATTTGGACTTGAGCTGTATCCTTTTCTCACAGTCACAATGTTTGAAATATTTACTGAGTAGTTTTTTCATTTGACACACGTTTTCATACTGTGATTCCAGATTTATTGATTTTGTGTTAGAAAGATGCTTTTGATTATATTGACCATTTTTTAAAGCATGTTTAGTGTGTTGTGAAGGGATACGCTCAACAATCTACAAAAAGGTAGAATGGACCATTTGTCACAAGTGCATTTTTTCATTTGAAGCAACAAAAGTACTCAAAATCTGAAGATGGATGCTTTAAATAACAACTAACCACCTGATGAAGGTTTAGCTCTGTGATGCTGTATAATTTTTTTAAAAACCCACAATATTCTGGATCTCGTGTTCAGTTCAAAAGTTGCCATATCATGTTTTGATTTGCGCCCTCTCGTGACTCAATCCCGAAATCAGCATTTGGGACATGATTCTCATTCAGTCAATTGTAGCTATATGGGCGTGCGGGTGTGCGTCGTGTCAACGCTTGCTCCCATTCACAGATTCGCCCAATTACAAACCAACAACAAACAAACTTCTAAAAATGTGTCACTTGACACATCTTTGGAAATGACCTTCTTTTATTGTTTGTTTCAAAATGACACTGATAGCACGCCAGAAGGAATAATTTCACATGTAGTTCAGCACTATACTGTCATTATTATCTTTAAACCAAGTAAGAATTCAACAATAATTTGGTTGACTACTTTTTGGACAACATGCAAATGTTCCACTCAACCTTTTACCCTAACCTCCCCAAATCTTCCCAAATCCTCGTTGCATGAGTGGAGAATTTCATGGGATTGAGGCCGTATGGCAAAAACGTGTCGCTGATTTTGGCAGATGCACTTTGTCAAGGTCCAAGGCCGGACTTTGTGATGTTTATGCTCAACCATGCAAAAATTTAGGCATAGATTATACTTGAAATTCTCCGCATTGCTCCAAGAAGTCACTGTTTTGAAGGATTGAGCCAGTGGTCACCCCTCGAAAGAACATTTTCAAAAAATAACAAATGATATTGGAGGATTACGGGTATCCAATTTTTAAAAGGAGGCAGTTGGAGGATTTTTCAGGATTGAGGTTGCTTCCTAGCAGAACTGCCTACCGGTAGGGAGTTAGGGTTAAAGGCCTAAGTTACACAGTAATTATATCAGACAGTGTCGGGCAAACTGCACAATGCAGTGCAATGTTATGTACCTTCACTGCACATTTCCGGCCTGGCTGGTGGCTATCCATAAAAGTTTAAGAGGTAAATGATGTTGGTTTTATTTCCTGTACAGATTTACAATTTTGTGGATGTGAGTTTTTGTATCGCATGTAGATTTTTCAAAACCAAATTCATTTATCCCCAGTAAACTATTGTAAATGATGTTCATCGTGCATGCAGACACGGCAGATGAGTTGTCAATTATTAACATGCATGGCCGAATTTTCATTTTTTGCAATGTACCGGTACTTGCAATTTTATTTGAAACTTTCATCTATAGATAGATTTTGATTGTTGAAAGATATGCAGTATCCATACGTGTTAGCACATGCTAACAAGAGAGCGCTTTTTACCAGACTCGAGAGCCCCATGGACGGGACACGCCACGCATGCGCGTACTGGTTTAATACGCACGACTTATTTTTTTTTTAATGTGCACAAGGCCATAGCGTCCTGTGTGCATCAGGCGTCATCAGCAATGTGTTCAAATGTCTCCCCCAGTGGTCTCCCCCAACTCTCCATTTCTTACCGTTGAGGGGGTACTTGTACACGGAGCCCATACTTGGCAACTTTGTGCACTAAAACTTGGCCCAGTCGAAACTGCATGTACAAGGAAAAATCGTTTGATCCATAGAGAAAGAACTGCGCATACTACCGGGGTACATGCATAAAATTCATACAGAATATTACAGTGTCTGTCTTTGTTGGGGCCCAAGCACCCCTGCCTTGATAAGGGTGGGCGAGGTCAGCAAAGGTCAGCAGAGGTCGGTGACCTCAGGGGGAGATGATGATGATTATGATGGTGGTGATGGTAGTGGTTTGGGGATGGAGCTTGCTGTCAATCAGTGGGATGCGATACCATTGGAATTCGTCCACCTGAGGGGTTATTGTAGCCATGCACATTCAGTTTTCTCACTGTGGAGTGATCCATGCTTTGAGTTTTGGTTTGTGGTCATTTGTGTTACCGGTATTTCATTCATTTAGCGGTGTTCATTGTGTAGTCGATGGGTTGGGAACGGAGATCGAGTTGCCTCACATTCAAGTTTGTGATTTACGGTATGCCATATTTCGACCATAATGGCCAGCGGCCGATTTTCATGAAATCAGTGCGTAAGGTACGCCATGCGTAGGGTTTTTGCAACAAATTTGTTGTACAACTGTTGAACAAACTTACATTCCATTTCACGGAACTTGGTGTAGCTGTGCAACGTTTTAAATATAATCTAAACATCTTGGACGAGGATGGATAACAGCATTTATGACAGCTGTTTGTGTTTGATTTTGTTCGTTCATGAAACAGTCGTTGAATCACCTGCGCGGCCATTTTGAAATCGGTTTTGTCCGACTTTCTTCAAAATCTTGCGACAACTCTAAAAATTCTCTGCCACGAGTAAAATAGCAATTCATTTACATTGTGTGTACTTCAAACACAAAGTTGACATGATAGTGTCCTGTATCAACCTCGATTTGTGCAGTGACAGGCTCCAAGTGGTCAAGATTTGCTGGTCTAGGTCATTTTCAGTCGCAACGCCACAACTTACGCCACCTAAAATGATTTTGCAAGCTATTCCATAATTTGTTGGACAATTCAAAATGTGTCATAGCTGAAATGTTGCGCAACGTGAAATGTTGCGCAACTTACGCAATAAATTGTGGCGCAAGTGGAGTTACATGTACTACATTGCGGACATTTTCGGGAAATCGGCTGCAGAGGTGGTATAGGCATTCAAATATATGTACTGTATGCAATATGCAACATTGTTCCACAGGTTCTATTTTTATTAGTTAAAAAAACCTTTATTCCGTGAAACAAAAGTATATTTTGTATTGCCCCATACTGTGCAGTTTGTGCTCTCCTACATGTATGTACCGGTAGTATTGTAACAGAGACGTTTTCCTTGGAACACAAAATGCTTTCAATGCATGTACAATGGAACATTAGATTCAAGTAAAAAAAAACTCAAATAGATTTTCAAACAATTGAACAGTATTTTATTTCAAGAGCACTGTTCTCCAGTGGCTCCATCCATGAGTGAACACGCAATGAACTGAAATCCCACTTATAAGAAGCAAATATGCATGTTTACTCTAACGTCATGTAGGCCTTTGCTACAGTCTACAAATTGCTCATGCTACGCACATTATGACTGTCGGATGTGCTGGTCATTGACTCCTCCGCATTTTGTATTTATAAGGAAAAGGTCCCTTCCCCCAAGCTCCTAGTAGGATGATAATGCATACACGTGTACAAATGTACATGATAAATGTACGGTACGCCTGTATGCAATCCCCTCAATACAAACCCGGATTTTATTTCAATAGGGTACCCGGTTCCCATTGAGATATTTCTTGATAAATATCCCTTTCGTTTTCGGTTTAGTGCATGTGTATCTTCTCACACATGTACCGATTTACAATGTAAGAAAAAAAATGTACACCTTTATAACATCCTGTGAGTTTGTTTGATACGTACGAAGAATTCACAATTTTGTCTTTGTCATAAACAAAAATAACCAAATGCACATTTTGGGGCTGGTTTTGTAATGCACTACAAAGGCACTACAATAAACAAATGGTGAGTCTTCTAACTGCATGGTCCTCTGCAGAGCAACCTCCTGTCCGCCTTACTTAACTGTAAATTTCCAATTGAAAGTGTGCATATATACCCAACGGATCTTCTGTGTGTTTTCTTTCACAAAAGTTTCTGAGAACCACAGGACGGACAGACAACGGTGTATTTTTGGAATGTCTTGTCTTCATTGAATTACCAGGAAACCGTGTCTTCGACATTGCTGGGATTTTTCTGTCCCTGCACCCCCCCCCTCCCCACCTCTCCCCTCCCCCCTCCATTATTGTGGTTACAGTAGTGAAAAGACCAGTTGCCCACGCACAAGGAAATGCGTAATCATATCATTGTCACAAAGCTTCTGTCCTGACAAGGGATCAGGCAGGCAGATCACGCTACACCTCAAAAAGGTTTTGTATTCTGGCCATGGCAAAAAGAAAAATAATACCCTGTCTCAAAATTTGGAAATCTTACCCTCAGCTGAACATTTTTGTTTTGTTTTACATCATGTCTGTTGATAAGTTTGTTCAGTTCGAGTAGATGATATATTTGAATGATAAATTCCCCTAGATGTAAATTTACAGTACATAAAATATTTACACCTGTATTGCACATTGCACATGAGGGTCCACGCAACCTGTTTTTCATGCAACATGCCTTTTGAAAATGAAATTGTTTGGGTCACGGAAGAACGCACCGGGTACTTATGATTTA
Organism: Patiria pectinifera; assembly: GCA_029964075.1. Classification (NCBI taxonomy): domain Eukaryota; kingdom Metazoa; phylum Echinodermata; class Asteroidea; order Valvatida; family Asterinidae; genus Patiria; species Patiria pectinifera. The sequence goes on from CM057136.1 coordinate 11,985,182, forward strand.
ATTTTAGAAGTGTGTAATGTGTGCGCATGGAACTTTCCTGTACTCACTTTATAGAACACAGAAGTTTATTTTTGGGAAAACACAAGTTTTTGAAAGCTTTTCAAAACATAAAAAAATTATTTTTGGCAACTATCAGTTTTCGAAAGCTTTAGAAACTGCAATTTCTGGAAAGCTTTTCGAAACATAAAAACCCTTGTGAGATGAAGGTTAATAAATTAGTTTGGGTGTTGTTACATTTAAAGTTTGTGACCAGGCCTATTTGTTACATTTTGCTGAAATTAGAAATTGTCGTATAATATGCAAAATGATTAAAAAGAGCATACCCAGCTATTCGTATTGATACATCACTCGGTTCAACACCCTGACGATTACCCTTGGGACACTTTTCACACACAAAAAAGATCTAAAGTTTTGATTGATTTCCATGCAAAATTTGTTGAAGTAACAAGAATTCCAAAAAGTGGGCCTGACGACTTTAGACTCATTTTATGGTGGGTGTAACGCTCACGTACCGTACATTGTACATGTGCATGTTGTACACATTGTTGGTCACATACATGTACATGTACATGTAAAATGCACAAACATGTACATGTCCGCACCGGTAGTCTAAAGCTCTATGTAAAGGAATGCTTGGTGATTCCCCTGAACGTTGGGAGGTTTTGTAATCTGGCTACAGTAATTTCCCTAAATTCTTGCGGTTTGTGTACATAGGAAATACACGTGATGGGTGTGTATCACATGTACCGGAGCAGGATGTGACATGGAACATGTACGTAAAGGTATCATGTATTGTTACCGGTAGGTCATTATGGGAACCCCCAAAATGTAAACACACACAAAAAATCATTACCCTAGATTTTGCATTTAAAGAATTCGACCATCAGTATTGTGCATTGAGAGTCCCATGTGCATTAAAGATAGCCTTGTTTACATTATGATAAGGCTGTTGAATAATTTAGTATTCGATTATTCGAAACTGCTTTGGATCAAATATTCAAATATTCGAAACCTGCGATCATGTTTACATGCGCCAGCTGCAACTGCGCGCCGCGCCCGTCAGAAGTTGCACGCAAAGCGCGCCGCTTAAAATTTGCATGCAGCGATCGATGTTATGGGCTGCTGTAGTATTTTTCAATACGTGTTTGTAAAGTTCTGTCAAGGGCTTTAACCTGCTACATGTATATGGATGAGAACAGCGAACCGCTGTTGACAAAAAAAGTTACTGTTAACAACGGGTGGCATCTGACAATAAAACAGTGGTGCAACTTTACGATTAAAAATAATGCCACAGTCGTGTGCGTTCGTAGAACTTTCTTTTTCTTTCGGTAATAAGCTATTCGAATATTCCGTTGATGATCAAATATTCGTATATTCGGGACAGCCCTAACATTTTCCAAAGTGTTGGAAGTATTCCAAAAGTAGGTCTGGCAACATCAGTCTCATTTTCTGGTGTGATTTGGGTCACATACGGTACATGTCCAGGTACGTACGGGTACCGGCAGTCTTATTTAAGCTCTACGTAAAGAAAGTCCTGGTGGTTTCCCCTGGAGGTTGGGAAGTTTTGTAATACGACCACAGAAATTTCCCTAAACTCTTGCGGTCTGTTGTAGGAAACTACACGTGGCGGGTGTGTAATCATATACAGGAAGTACATGTATACGTAAAGGTAGCATGTGTTGTTGTGTCATGGAAACCCCCAAAATATAAACACAAAAAATTTCATTAACCCAGATTTTTCATGAAATAGTAATTTCCCTAAAAAAATTCAGTTTGTTATTGGAAATACCGGTACATGTGATGGGTGTGTATCACATGTAACAGGAAGTACATGTACATGTTCATACCGGTATGTACGCAGAGGTACCGGTAGCATGTGGTGTGTCATGGAAACCCCCAAAATTCAAACACAAACAGTTTTCATTACCCTAGATTTTTTTTAGTTAAAAAAAATTTGACCATCTATATTGTGCGTTGAGAGTCCCGTATAAATTAACCCTCCTGCTATTTAAACAATCACAGACAGTGAAAATTCTCTTCCACTTCCCCTGCTACATTTGTATACTTTTAACAAAGGCTAGTCACCAGCAGTCAGATCATATGTCAAGCAAGCAATTGTGACAAGTCAAACTGGGTCAACAGACAAAGCAGGCAAGTTGTGGTCACAGCTGTTTGATCATTCGCCCAGAGTCAAAGCATACCGCAAGTTGTGGTCACAGCTGTTTGATCATTCGCCCAGAGTCAAAGCATGCCGGTAGCTGTATGAAGTTACGGTACTTAAAGAGTCCCAGCCAGTCAATCCTGCTTTATGTTGGCTGGGAGCTCTTAACTGTTGAAAACAGTCACGTGGTTGATATTGACCGAAAGGACTACTTGGCACAAAATGTATGTTTGCATAGGAGGGCTATAGTCCAGTCTACATGTACAGGTACATGGTGTGGTCTAGCAGTGGAGCACATGGCCCGCTGTGGCCGTGCGTGTTGTGCCCTTGAGTAAGGCGCTTTACCTCAATTAGTCTTCTCAACCCAGGTGTTAAATGGGTACCGGCATTATTCAGGAAGTGTGGAGGAGGTGTGGCAATCTCCCCCCCCCCCTCCCACAGCAGCATTTCATGGACTCGAGTCTGGCCCAATCGCTTCGAAAGAGAGATGGGCACTCGTTCCTGTGAACACAGATTTGTCCCCTTTACCTTATTACTTTTACTACATGAACTCTATGTCCTGGTACATGTACCCCTCTGCAACCCAAGTGCATGGCAATTAACCAGACCCCAGCAGCATATGAGGAAGTGATTAGTGCGCAAATATGGAGAAGTAATTAGCATTGTGACGTCGTCATCATCATCATTGCCAGGGGTAGATGAACACACGCGCACACTCACAGCGGTGACTTGGCACTTGTAAGTCCGCACGGCCAGGAAATGCAGGAAATGGTGGAATTTATACGGCGGGATGAGTAGCCAAGTGTCGTCCGGAACATGAGCGCAGGCGCTGATCGGCACAAATTGGATTAGTGGCATTGAATGGTGGACACTCGATGCTTTCCTGAGCACGTGTGTCGCTTGCTTGGTTTTTTTTCTTCTTTGTTTGATGGCTACTTTTGGAAACCAATTTAGACCAAATTTGGTGATGTTGCACCTAGGCAGAGTAGCAGGCAGCCTGTAGTTTCGCTTGTAGTGCTGTGCCGAATAAACAAAATATCGAAACTCTTGATCCTACAGCAAATACCTGACTACTATTTTTATCTTATAAGCCGTCTCAATTTACATCTAGAGGAAGTTAAAGTTACCTTGTAGAATTTATATATTTGGAGGGATGAAACTCCAAAATTAATGTCAATCGGACAAATTGTAAAGAAATGTCAATATTAAACATCACCACTAAGACTTTCCTTAGAATTTAAGTCCAACGAGATACAACAACAGGTTACCAAAGACCTGACAGAAGGCACCCCCTGAATGGCCAGAATCTGGAGGTCAAGACGCAGTCTTGTTTTGCATAATTAATTGCCGAATCTGTACGAATATCATAAACGCTTCTGTGCAAATGGCTATTCCATAGACTATCCCTTCCCCACCCGAACCCAAAAACCGTGACCTCGTACAAATGTAAATGTGTACTTTACACACTTATATCCAGAATAGCTTTGTCTAGCTTTTTTAGTGTTAAAAAATATTTTGACCACACCCAGTCAGCTACATTTTAGCTCATCTTATTCGTACATGTACATGAATAGGCCATGTACAGTGCATATACAGGTACAATAAAAAAAAAAAAAAAAACCTCAGTCATGTCATTCATTGATTAACTCTGCAGATTTCTTCATTCTTCAAAATCCACATGGAGGTTTTAGAAGATATTACCCATAGATGTTAATTTTAAAATTGGATTAATGCCATCAAAAGCTGCAAAAACTGTACACAAATGTGCCATTGGTTTTCTACATACCACTAGTGGATGATTGGAAGATTTTGGACAGTTTCTACACAAGCATTGTATCCGTAGCGAGCGCCAGTTTTGTCAAAACGCAAAGAAATCCGAAAATATGTTTGAATTCGTCATAGTTTTGGCAATTGCCATGCAACTGCAGTTTGGGTCATTCTAGTATAAATTTAGTGTGAGATTTTTCCTGTCCATTACCTTGATAGCACATATGCTTCTCATACCGGTACTGTGCCATTCAAATTATGAATGACTTCAAATGATTTATTTGTTGAGTATGTAGTTTGCTATTCATGGAGAACGACTGCATTTAAGGAGTACATCAGAATTATAAAATCATAGTATGTCAGGGACAGGAAAATTTCAAGTGAACCCCACATTCATACAATGACCCGTAAAAGCAAGGCAGACAGTAGTTTACTCTATTTTGACTGTACTAGGCTTTAAATCTGCTTTGGACCGTCACCGTCATATCATATGCCACTGATGCCTGTGCACGCTTGCAGGTGCGCCGGTCTTGCGTGACCTGCGGTCGACCTGAATAGTGCAACATCATCGTCACACAGTGCCGTTGAATAAACCACAGGTACATGTGCCTGTAAGTAAGACAGGGCAAGAAAGATTCCTATCGGCAGTCTACCACCCTGCAACGGAGCTCACGTTCCAGGTAGAAATCCCCTAGACTGCGGGGCAAGTACCGCAATTACAGGTGTAGCTCAAAAATTTCACTGGAGGAAAAGTTTTTATAAGGCAGATGTCAAAATATACATTCAAAGAGCATTTTCTTTAAGAACACAATTTTAACAAAGATGTCATTTTAAAGCAACAAAAGTGCTCAAAATCAAAAGACGGTTGCTTAACAACTAACCTGAGAAAAGCTCAGTGAATGCCATGTATTCGAAGAAAACAATATTCTAGGATCTCGATTTCAAATCAAAAGTTGCCGCGTCGAATTGCGCCCGAAATCAGCGTCCGGGACGCGTTCTCATTCAGCCCATTGCAGCTACCGCCACGTGATGTCAGGCACTGAACCAACGAATTATAGAAACTGCGCGCGTGTGCGTTGTGTCAATGCTTGCTCGCACCCATTCACGGCTTCGCCGAATTATAAATGAACTACCATTACTAACGGAAATTTCCAAAAATACATCTTTGGACCTGTGCATCTTTGGAAATGGCCGTCTTTAATTGTTTTCTTCAAAACGACAGCATGCCAGAAAGAATAATTTCACAGGGAGTTAAGTGCCATCACTATCTTTAAACCAAGTATGCTTTTCAACAATAATTTCTTAACTTACTTTTTGGATAGCTGCAAACTCTACCTTACTCTAATTTGGGATTTTTTTTGTTAATATTGATCGTCAGTATGAAAAAAAACCCACAAGACCACTAGTCTAATTTGGTCATAGAAAGCGCTAGACTGCCAATAGAAATCACTGGACTGGGCCAGCTGCGCATTGAGTTACGTCCACGTGGAAAGGCAAAACCCAACACCCCAACCTCACATCGAAACCAAACCCCTAAATCAAAACCAGAAATCTGCCGGTGTCATGTGAGCCCAGCTATGTTTCCTTTTCACCACCAGTCTCCACAGGATATTGTGGCACAGTTTAAAAAAAAGGAAAGGATATTAAAGTGATACTAGAGGACAGATGATGGACATGTATGATTTTCGTAAGTCTGTATTTGCATGAAACTCCTTTGGAAGTTTTTCTGTGCATGCTTTTTTGTGAAGTTAAAGGTACCGTACTAATTTATACACCATTTGCAAACATCAAAACACAATACTACCAAATTATTATGAAATACCTTACTTGACTGTAGGTGAACAATAGTCTCAAGCATCCTGTGAAATCATGGCACCTGGTGTGCTGTCATTTTCAAGAAAAGTAGAATTTGTGTATTAATTTCCAACGATGGTCAAAAAAAAAATTACCTTTTTTTTCAAATTCTGCCCCCAATTTACCAAATTTTGTTAGTCCACATTGAGTTTGCAATTGGTTACACATCCGTGAATGGTTGCAAGCCTGGTTCCTAACCTGACAATTCCCTGATGTCTATACAGTGTTCTGTTTTGTCTGAAGTACGATCAGGGAACTAGACTGCAACTTACAAGAACGGCATTTTTTTCATGTTTTTTTTCCCCAGCATCTGTGAACACAAAAACTTTTAAACAGGCCAGTGTAACAATATTTCCTGTAAAACCCCCCAAATCCACCCATTTCCAACAAATTACAGTAAAAGCAAGTGTACATGTACCGGTACCTTTAAACCGCATTTTAAAGGCTGGCTCATTCATTACATAACGCAAATGCAACTACAAAAAGGATATGACAAACATCCGCGGCGAAATGATTTGTAGTATTTTTAGTGTGTACATGACTAATTATAACTGTGCCATTATGTAATTGGTATTGTTTTTAACTATGGGTATGAAGTAATGCACTCTTGAATGGGCTGGCACTGGAGCATAATAAATTTAATAAATTATTATTATTGGTTATTGAATAGTAGAAACATACAGTAATAGTGTACTCTGTGAAAATTCCTCTGAATGCTAAATTTTTTATATTTTATGACATGATAATTTGCACTGACGCACTTCATGGAATTTTGTAATCAGTTTAGAATTAAACAATTATCTCATTGTTAATAACTCAGTTTCGAAAGGTACATGTATGCTATACAATTTACATAAACTATTACATGTACATGTATACAGTATGTGCATGTAAATATTTACGTGTTCTATACATGAAAGTGAAGTTGAGGTACATGTACATGTACATGTACCAGCATGACGCACATTTACTTGTACGTACATTTATCCAGTCAGTGTAGGAGGAGCCGTCGTATGCCTTGCAAGACAAAGTAAATTTCAACCATGAGGCAATAATGTCTTTTAATGAAGAAAATGATGTGATTGCATAGGATTTTTATGTACACGTACATGTATCTCCCAGCTCTCATACTTTTGGGGGTACAAAAGCAATTCCAAAATGTAACATTTTTAGATTTTTCGTGAAAAGCTGCATGTCATCAAAACTTTGTTTTGTTGAATTTTGCATATTTGGAGATGTACGTAAGTTTTATGTTGGAGAAGGGTAAAACCTACTATTGAAACTCATAGGGCTGTGCATCGGAACCGGGTGCTCGATTAAATCAAGTACTTATACCCTGTAATTAGCATTACATATTACTTAACAGTATTGTTTAAGTAATCGAGTACCATGTAATAACATCACATATTACTTAACAGTAACTTCTCAGAATATGAAAAGGAAAGCTTTTGAGTGTCATTCATGGGAAATCTTCGAAATGAAAGCCAGGCTACATTGGAAAAACGAAACAGATTCACGTTCATGACGCTTGCGAAAATGCAATTTACCAAAGTGAAGTTAAAGAGCTCACTGTACACAGTGAAGTTAAAGAGCTCAGTCTGAACACACTTGTATTTTGCTGTATCGACGCACTGATGTGGTAATATTACCGTTCGGACCTTTATGAACAATCTACACAGCAACTTCAGAGATTTGAATTTTGGGGCTAGGTTTCTTTAACGTGTTCCAGGGTACCCATTTTTTTATTTTTTTTTTTTTTTTCACTGACTGACCATAAAACGCACACCCCTAGAAACTCATCAAAACATTTCATAAATGATCAATAAGTGAGAGGTTTGCGGTAACATCATGTGGAAATATCTCTTTTGTGAGGATGTGTGGTTCTGAAGAGAACCTGTTGTGTTGGGTTAACTCAACAAATTCGAAACATTTCTTCTTAAGATTAAGTTTTGCTGGATTTGTCTTGCTTTTTTTTTTTTTTTAAGGTATTATTTCTTGTTCATTCTCTGACTCTGATTCTCATTCTGCATTAATACTGCTAAGTACCACCCTCCATATTCCAACCACAAAAGATTCCTTCAACCAACTACCCTCTACTTCGTCTTCAAAAATCTTAAAAGAAAACCTCTCCAGCCTACCTATCATCACCACCCCATTGCCTTCCCGCTGAGCTCCCTAATGCATACTGGCAGTTCAAGGGCGACGTGGTCCTCCACCCCCCCCCCTTGATCTGGGAGGTGGAAAAGAAGGCTTTCTTATATTCTCTGGTGTCAGATTTTTGAGGGGGAGGAGTTAAAGGTCAGGGTTTAATAGTGTGGCTGCAGGGTGTTCATTGTTCTCCGTTTCTTGGAAGCAATTTTTCCTGAATTTTGCTCAATCTCTGAACTTCATTTGTGATGCATGATTTACCGACCGGTGCGCATCTTAATGTGTTAAATGTCTAATCGTGTACAGACAATTTCAAACGGTTTGAAGCAGAATTATTTGCATGCATGGAGGAAACCCTGGTTCCAAAAAAAGTTTTGGATTTTTTTTTTCGTCCCTACCGGTAGTTCACTTTACAACTTACATATTAGAACTTGCTGACAAAGAGTGAAAGTCTTTAGTCTTTACATTCTAGACTTAAAAAAAAGCATTTGAACATGCTATATGTTGTCATTTTGCCTTGATATAAAAATGTTATGTCCTCTAATTTACTTTTAACGATTATAATATAGGCAACATGTACAGTGTATGCACACCATACATGTACACGTACATGTACATAAGGCACATGTACATGTACACGTATGTACATGTACATGTGCCTGTACACGTACGTACAATGTATGTTGCCAGTAGAATATTTGTGAGTATGGACTAGGCTATAGTGTTCAGGACTCGAATCCAGGACTCAGACTCAAGTCCATCTCGAGTCACAATTTCGGTGACTGGGACTTGAGTCACATCTGCAAAAGACTTACATGTAGACTCGAACTTGAACAAAATGACTCGAGACTCGGACTCAGACTTAGTTTCAATGACTTGAGACTCACTAGGACTCAACTCGTGTGACTCAACTGTAATCACTGCTTGGTAGTAACCGAGTGTTATCTTCAGCGGGGGCGATTTCTTAACAACATTGGGAGGGGGGGGGACAATATATGGATACATGTACCGGTGCATGTGCGCAGTTAGGTTCATTTTTTTCATAATCAGATAATGTACAAATTTTAAGACAAGAATGGTGAACAAGCAATATCTGTAAGCTATAAAAGCATTTGAGAAAAAATAATATGAAAAGCTTGGTATGTTGGGGTCAAATCTACATGTATACGTACTGGGACAAATCACCATTGGTGTCCCCTGCCCAACAATTATTGGCGGGGATCTCCGCTCATTATTTAATGAGCATGTGCCTACGTGTACATGCTCATGTTATACGTGTACATTTATGGGAATCAGATCCGCTTGACTAATCTACTAGTATCAGCTTCTGCAGAACTTGACACAAATGTAAACTAGACGGTGCCCTGCGTACGTGCAGTTTCAACTCCATGTATGAGTTCAGGAGTGGGGAACTGATACAGACAAGGGAAGTTCTGGTCTGCAGATTAATGTACTCGTGGGCTTATCATATTGTTACTATAACCCTTAATCTTTCATAACGACCCTTGTTGTCATGGATCTGTGTATACAAACTTTGAAGAACCATCTAGACTTACTACAAATGAGAACCACATCCACTTTCCGTAGTTTTCTTTTGTGACCACAAGTTTTTCATGAAATGAATTTTACACTGGAGCATATTTGTAGCATTATTCATTCCTCTGAAATGTATGAAAAGAGTATGAGACATCCCTTTTTGGTATAAAAAAAGTTGCAAAGTGCATTTTTTTTTACTTTTAAAATGTTTCATGCTTTTCCTGACACCTGAGGGCGCTGTTGCTGCAATGTCACTTTTGGAACACACTCTTCGGAGGTGGTTTTTTCTCTTCAAATCGTAAACCCAAAATTCTGCTTATTGAAAACATTTTTGCCTAAACTTTTTCTTGCCTAACAGCCATACTGAAACAACAATGAACCACTGAAACCAGACGAATAGCCTCAGCAACCCCCTAAAAATTCTGGTGCCTTTTTTTATGCTGAAAGCAGAAGTTTCATAGTTTTGCTCATGAATATGGAAATTGGCATTAGCATAAAAACCAAAGTTTGCTAAATACAGAAAATTATATGCTTAGCAAAAAGAGGTTACCAGCCAGAACAGCATGCAATGTATACCACTTTTTGGACCGGTTCTCAGATCATTTTTGCTTGGCATAAACATTTGTGGGCACAGAAATTGTCAATTTGCAAAAAGAAAATGATTGATTTTGTGACAGTCTGGTTCCTTGACTGGGCCTGTGATACAGATATCTATCCCAACATCATTGCCATGGGTTTCCCAGCCGAGAAACTGGAGGGAGTGTACCGAAACAACATTGAAACTATCGTCAGGTGAGTGAAAACAGTACCATACGTGCACTTCATACAGTAATAAAAACCGAAACCCAGATGTTAGGACCATTTTTTTTTAGTGAAGTTCTGCATGTAGCACTTTCAAAAATTTTCCCCGAGTACAGATCTATGCATGTCCATCAAAGAGTCTGACTGTATAAAGCTGACTCATATTACTCTGGGGAATACAAAAGGGGGCAGTCAATGCCCTACCCCCCTGTCATAAAGGTGGTTAAATTCAGTGCATTTTAAAATTACTGGCCGAGTAAAAAAAACCAAAAAACCCAAAAGGCAGGACCATTTTTTAATGAAGTTCTGCATGTACAGTGTAGCACTTTCAAAATCTAGGACATGCAAGCCCAGTTCATAAGCTTTCTTTTAGTACAAGAATCATTCAAATCACTCATGTACTTTTCAAGTTACGAAATTTTAAACACAAGCACCGTCTTAAAGTTCTGTCCACGGATCACAAAAAAATGTCAGTGTTCTTTCAGCAAGATGAAAACAATTCACCTTCATCCCTATGTGAATTGTGTTCATTTTGCTGAAGAAACACTGACCTTTTTTTGTGATCCGTGGACAGAATTTTAAAACAGTGGTTGTGTTAAAAATCCCGTAACTTGAAAAGTACATGAGTGATTTGAATGTTTCTTGTACCAAAAGAAAGCGTAATGTCTGGGCTTTCATATCCTAGAGTTTGAAAGTGCTACAATGTACATGCAGAACTTCATTAAAAATGGTCAAAATGCACTGAATTTAACCACCTTTATGACAGGGGGGTAGGGCATTGACTGCCCCCTTTTGTATTCCACAGAGTAATATGAGTCAGCTTTATTCAGTCCGACTCTTTGATGGACATGCATCTGCGCTAGAGGAAGAATACAATGGAATTGATACAAGTAGATTTTGCCTATTCATGCGCAAAACCTCAGTCTTTTTTTTTATTCCTGTGACCAAAGTGGTCTGTGGTAATTGGTTTTGGACAAGTAAATTGCAGATTTTTTGTATTCTTTCTTTAGTTATTTTCTGAACTCGCATTTTTTCTGCCTTTTTTTTTTTGTCTGTTTCTTTTCTGGAGACTTCCGGAAATGTGTTAGCGTGTGGGTGGGCCGTCATTGCATTATGGGAAAGTTTTTTTTATTGTTAGGCAAATTAGGACCGAATTATGGGGACTTTCTGCTGTCCCCATAGCGTCTTTGGTCCCAATAATACCATGAGACAACACGTGTGTAGTCCATGCAGTTACGAAACAAGGATGTTTGTGTGCGTGTATGCATCCGTAGAAGTGACGTCTAATTATTGAACTGGAATTTTTTTTTTTTCTTGAAGTCTTTCACGGGAAACTATGCCCAATTAAAAAGCTGCTTTTTTTTATTGTGCTTAATTGGTGATGGCAAAGCTGGAACATGAATATCTGAGTCTTAAAATCGAACGGGTAGGAAATTTTCTTCAAATTTCCTTCTTGTTAAATCCAGAAAAAAAATCAACTTCATCTCGTAAAATATGGAGAATTAGAGCAGTTAATAATGTAAAAACCTAACTCGCGCCAAATAACATCGTTGGTTATTTTTTGATAGTTAGAATAAAATTTGTTTGTGATTTATTATTTTTATTTACAGATTTCTGGAGGAGAGGCACGGTGAACACTACAAAGTGTACAATTTGTGAGTGAATTATTTTGGAAATTTTCCGTTAAACCTAAAGTTTAGTAATTGTACTTATTGCACATTTGCAAGTGGGCAAGGGCTGGGGGCCTTTTTTTGTGGTTATTTTAAAAGGACGATAAAGGTACATGTACATGTGTGATTGAAAGAAAAAATCTGTGAAATCAAGTTGCAAAGAATCCTTTTGTGGAAAAAGTCCTTTCTAGAAAAAAAGGGTCCGATATGTTAAAGTTTCACAGGAAATTAACTGTCTCTAACAGTCTCTAAAGGTTCAAAAGATGAAATACGCTATTTGTTTTATATTACACAGTAATAGCAAAGTAATATAAGTTTATAAAAAAAGTGGGTTTGGGGGGTTTTTTTTAGAAAAAATGACTTGTCCAGAACACTGTCCATTGTATTCAATGCAAAGATGGAAATTTCCTGTGGTGGATTGAACTCGGAGAACGTGGGTTTTAGGAGAATTTTTTCTCCTCGGAAACGAAGACAGGAAATTTGGAGATGATGAGGGGAGACGGAGGGATGAGATCCCTAGGCATTGCCCCAGGGTGGGGGGGGGGGGACAGGACAGTAGACAATCGATGAGAGAAACATAATGAGACAAGGAGAGATAAAGCTCCACGGATTAAACATCCTCAGTGATAACAGGGGGGCTTAGGCACTTGAGTCATCCCAGCTTCTGATGGACCCGACCACAAAAAAAAAAATTACACTGCCACTGTCTGAAGCTATTTTAAGAATCTCAACAAGTGTCTATTCCTGGAGGGGATGCTACGGCGCACTAGTTGCCATGGCAATATTGACGTAGCAGGCTGGGTTGGATGCTTTTGTCCCCTGGGGTGGAGGGTGAGCTTTTGGTTTCATTACCCGCAAATGGTCCGAGTGGTATTTAGGAATATGGTGTGATGGTGTGTAAAAAAAAAATGATTTCCGTCACTCTTTGCAGCCCTGTATATGCTACGAAAATTGAAGAAAAATGCATTTACGTACATGTACACTGTACATGTATGTATTCCGTCATTAAATGATGAAAATAGTTTTTTGACTGCATTTGTCCCTGAAAATGTAATAATGATCAGAAATAAGAAGTCTTCAACGTCTTGACAACATAACAGTGCGAAAATAGAAATGCCTTGAGACAGTAAAGGAATCGTATCATGTGCATCGTTCTATTTTTTTGCAAGTGGCAACTTATTTTGTAAAAATAGGGTCAGATGACATAGGAGCTTTTTTTCTAACTGTTCCGGATATTCTTTTTCAAATAAAATAAAAATTGGTACAGGTGTTCAGAGAGGAATTACGATGCGTCCAAGTTTTGCAACAGGGTAGCCAACTACCCCTTTGATGATCACAACCCACCCAGATTTGAACTCATCAAGCCTTTCTGCGAGGACTTGGACCAATGGCTGGCGTCGGAGAGGGACAAGAACGTCGCCGCGATACACTGCAAAGCGGGCAAGGTGAGTTTTCAAGTTGATGTATTCCGCAACCACTACCTGCACCCCTACCTCACCCCTACCCCACACCCTATTACACACCCATCCCCTATCCAGACCCAACCTCCTTCCTCTCCCCCTCCCCCTACCCCACCCTTACCCCCTTCCTACTCCCACCCCTTCCTACTCCCACCCCTTCCTACCCTCACCCCTTCCTACTCCCACCCCTTACCCACTCCAACCCCTACCTCCTTCCTACTCCAACCCCTACCCCCCTTCCTACTCCAACCCCTACCCTCCTTCCTACTCCCACCCCGACCCCCATTCCTACCTCAACCCCCCCCCCATTCCTACCACCACCCCCTATCCCCACCCCTACCTATCCCACCCCAAGCACCAACCAATCCCCATCCCATATCACCCAATCCCCACTCCACCCCATCCCCACCCACCCCCAAACCCCCAACCCCTGGCCCCCCACCCCATCCCCACCCTATCCGCAGGGAAATCTTACCCATTGATTTATAAAAACTAAAAAAAAAGGAACAGCTACGTGTGCCACAAGCCGGAATTCTCTGCATTTGGGACCATTTGTCACTCAGAACTCAAAACCGGTATACATGTATGCGGTAATTGAAACTGCCCAGAAATGTGAACATAAAGAAACCACCCACATAATGGAACAATATCCCAGACAGTCTGAAACCATAAACCACGGATGTCTTCTCCTGCAAAGATTGGGAATAGTTTTTCGCTCGGGCTTTTTTGTCCTGAGTTTTTTTTTCGGTTTATTCCGTGGACTTCAAACGTGAACATTTACTATACATTTGTAGCGTACAATGCCGGTAGATGGACATTGAGGAAAGGGTTGTTATCTTAATTGAAGCTACATGTAGTCTTGTAGGGCTTTTTTTAATTAAATAATATTCAGATTTAAGATTATAATATATACATTGTACCTGTCCATGTTTACTGTGAAAGAATTTCTTTCTCTCTCAAGATTTTTTTTCTTTTTACCATGGTTGATAGATTTTAATTTTTTGTTTTATTTACTTTGGTTAATTATTTTGGTGAATTTTTAGTGACCAGCAAAAAATATTCTATGAAAATGGACATAAGAAGAAATCTTGTACTATGAGATATAAATACAAAAACAAAAGTGAAAACCGTATTTTACATGTATTTAAGGATAAAAGCTTTTTAAAAAACATGAAACATTCCCATCAGTTTGCATTCGATTGAGCTCACGTAGTCATGTAGAAAATTAATTGGACTTTTTGTTTTGACACTTGATTTATTTTGTTCAGGGACGCACTGGCGTAATGATCTGTGCTTACATGCTGCACCGGGGGTTGTACAAAACGGCCGAGGAGGCCCACCAGCATTATGCGTCGGCTAGGACAATGAACGGGAAGGTATGTGACAGAGTTGTTAATAAGTGAATTCAAATTAAAGGGAAAATACAACATTTGCAAACATCGAAAAATAAAACTACCAAGTTGTTACGAAATACCATACCAGGATGTTGGTAAATGACATGCTTAAGCATCCTGTAAAATTATGGCACCTGGTGTGAAGCCATTTTCAAGAAAATGGTATATTTGTATACATTTCCAACGCTGGTCGGCTGATCACCGTTGGAAAAACCTAACTATTTTTCAATTACTGCTCCAAATTTACCCTTTTTGTTAGTCTAAATTTTGTTTTGCTAGCTATTGGTTCCATGTTCATGAACGGGTGCAGGCCAGCTAGACTGGTTCCCTTACCTTACAATTTTCCGGTATTTTTGATCCATTTCATCTTTAGTGGAGTCAGGGAACCAGACTACTTGAATATTTTTGTTTTTCTTGGTTTTCCAGCATTTTCGAACACAAAACTTCAAACATGTCAGTGTAACAATATTTGATCTATTATACTAACCCCCCAAATAGTTCATTTCTGAAAATTACAGCAAAAGCCAATGATGTACATTCCCTTTAAGGGCCAAGAAGTCAATCAAAAGACATCACAAGTTTAGTCACAAGTAAATTAATTGCAAGTTATTCAGTTTTAAGACAAGCTATTTGAATTGAACATTTTTTTAACTGAACAAAAAATAGATGTTTCACAAAGTCATCAAGTTACATGTACATGTTTAAAAATACCCAAAGCAAACTATAAGCATTAAGCGTATCCAAGGTTTCTTTGAGGATAACACAAAAAAAGCCATTGACACCTCATTTTCATCGTGATCCTCTATAATGGTAAACAAATAACAACCAACATAATTATTCAAAATATACTTATAGAAAATGTATAGCATAGAATAAATTGCACGCATAGAATAAATTGCAAGTGCTACAGTCACACGCACAGACAAAATACAGTTAAAAATATACCCAGTTAAAACAAAACATCAGGTTTGAACTGTTCAATCAATTGCTGATATCGAGTTTCCGTGATGTTCTGCAGGGCGTCACGATACCGTCGCAGAAGCGGTACGTGGAGTACTACGGCCAACTCATCGGTAAACAGCTGGAGTACAAACCCACCACGTTACTGCTGAGAAAGATCCACCTGGAGACGATACCGATCATCGGGGGCGGGAACTTCACCCCGTCCTTCACCGTCTTTCAGCAGAAGGTCAAGATCTTCACCTCGCAGACTTACGACGTAAGTATTTCTGGCGTCCGTAGTGTCCCGATCAAAGAGTGTAAATAATAATAATAATAACAGAGAATTTATAAGGCGCACAGTATCTGGAGGACCATTCCAAGGCACCGGTCACTAGTGCATCAATGTGGTTGAATCGAAGATGAGTCTTAAGATGGCGTTTGAATGATGACAGATCAGTTGTGTCCCTCAACTCATATGGCAAGGAGTTCCAGAGACGCGGTGCAAAGTACTCCGGGTTGAAATTTTTTTTTTTAATTTAGGAGTGTTTTAGTCGAAATTTTATTTTTATTGCGAAACAGAAGGAAAGTCTTTTTTGCTTTATTTGAAGGTTTGCATGATGAAGAGAGCAATAAGACTGATGACGGGCAGAAGATACCGTCCGAAACTTTTTGAGTTTCCCCCGGTTGTTTTCAGAACCGCAAAAACTCACAAAAGAGATTTTGAGCATGGTGCCGACCGCAAACTGACATCTTATTTTTTGTGCCTTATTGGAAAATTGCTTTACCAAATAGAGCCAACGAATAAACCTCATTTCCGCTCCATTTTTAAAACTCAGAGCGAAGCTTTGAAATTTCGCGGTATTCCTGGAAGACTGAATCGCCGCCGCTAAACCGCAGCTCTGCCAGAGATGCCCATCTCAAAGACAATCAATGCGCGCGTGGGAAGACCTCCAAATACCGTCCCCGATTTCCCTTTGAAAATTGTTCATCCCTTTTAATCAGGGGGGATTTTTTTTTCTAACTCCTTTCATGCAAATACCACACAATTGTGAATGCATAGGCAGTGCTCGCCAGTAGTCCCGACCCGACTTGGTAAAAAAATCTCCCGAGATTATTCGTCGTCGATCGCCAAACCGGTGTGGGTTACACTTGCGTGGGCCGACGTTGAAATAGATACACATGTGCACACAGGGCTTCACCGCAAGGATATAGCCGGGTCGGAAGAAATGCGGTCCATGTACCTACGTCTGTAGTAATCAGCCTTATCTGCTTCGGCGCCCCATGGGTCATATCGTTTCCATTTTGAAATCCCGCAAACTCGTGTTTGTCTATGTGTGGGTGGCCTTGTTAATGCATCAAGAAATAATCAAGCAAATTGAATAGGATATATCTTCGCTGTGTAAGAGAAGGCAGTACTGATATAGATTTGAAATTCAAATAGAAGACCTGTCAAGAATTTTTCAACAAAAATATTTGGCTTTTGAATTATTTTTTCTTCTTCGACGATCAGATTCAAAATTATGACCCCTCCTTGCGGTGTTTATTACATCCAGTGGAAAAATCAGACACTTCCCATTCTAGAAATAACTTACTTTTTTACTTCATCCAGTTGAAATCAAATTCAAAAATTAACTTCTTCCAAAAAAAAAAAAAAAAATTGCATTGGTTAAAATTGACATCTCACTGTTTCCAGGAACAGCCTGGTTTTACCGTGGAGCATCCCACTTTTTTAAATGAAAAGTTTACATAGAAATGCTAATTTTACAGAAAGCAAAAACACTTAAGATTTTGTTTTCTCTGTTTCTATTATTGTCAGGGTGTGAAACGAGGAGTGAAGAGCATGGAGTTCACCTTGCCCCAGCCCGTGCCGGTCTGCGGCGACATCAAGATAGAATTCTACCACAGACACAACATGATCAAGAAGGTAAACAAAAAAAAACAGCCCCCGCCATTTCATTCATTCAATCAATCTTCCTACTAAATTTGGCCCAACAGCTTGAGAAGTCGGTAAAGTGAAGTTTCTTTTACTGTATCTGTGTCTTTTAACCTCAACTCTCCATGCATATTTTCTGGTGGTGTTTGAAGGGACTGGGACAGTTAGAGCTAAAAGTTGGCAGTGGATCGATCGTAACTTACACTTGAACCAAAAGATTTTCTGCTAGAAGTTCAGAACTGAAATGGTTTATGCAATGGGCTTCGTGCGTGAGCAACAGAGGGCGCTTTTTCACCACATTCGAGAGCTCCGTGGATGGGACGCACTGCATGCGCGTACTGGTTCGCGCGCGTATGGCGCGAAGTACACACGACCAATATAATTACTGCATGTGCACAAAGCCATGACGTCTTTGCGTGCGCATCGGGCGTCTTCAGCAAAGCGTTCGCGTGTCTCTGCCAGTAGTCTCGCCTAACTCTCCCTTTCTTACCGTTGAGGGGGTACTTGTGCACGGAGCCCATGACGCATGAAGACACTTTTTCAATACAAGAGGCAAATTTTACGACTTCGCTAAAATCTTTGGCAACTAATCACATAACCAGATAACACCAGGAAAATATACAGTTGAGAATTAAAAAAATGTGTTCTTTCTTTCAGGACATTTTCTATTTGAATCAAAACCTAGTTTGACGTTATTCCTATTGAGTGTCACTAAAAATTAGCATCATTCCAAGTATTGGTTAGCAAAAACGAATCTTAAAAATTGTCCAAAAATTTGTTGTCCCCGCATCAGGATAAGCTGTACCATTTTTGGTTCAACACGTTCTTCGTGCCGAGCTGCAAGGACGTGGGGGCGGACTCCAACGGGCGGAGACCGTACCTGCCAGACGACCTCAGCCAGCTCAGCTCCCGCTACACTAGGGTCCTGTCGCTGAGGAAAGACGAAGTGGACAAGGCCAACAAAGACAAGACCAACAAGTCGTTCTCTCCAAATTTCATTGTGAGTCAGGGTGACTTTTCAACTAATCTTAGCCTGATTGTGGATTTCGATTTTGTTCTCCCTAATGGTATGCAGCTGGTTCTAATGCTTGACAAGCTGGGTCAAGCCGCAGTGGAGGCAGAGGGCGCTACCAGCAAGATAAATCAAAACGAGGTTTGGGAACTTTGGCACCCCAACCCCAAAAAAATTCAAGCAGAAAAATTTGGCAGAATTCCAAATTTATAACCTTATATATTCCTAGGTTTGATTTGTTTCTGTTCCAAGGTAGAATCAGGCTACTTTGCAAGTGTAAAACTGTTTGTTTTTTTAAGTCACTTGTAAAAAACATTTCGCACAATACATAAAGAGGAAGATTTTGTATGGATACAAAAATCCATTTAACCCAACGTACGTCGTCTGTCCTGTAAAGTGGGTGAATATCAATTGAAATATAGATTAGACTGTTAACACAGCTTTGCGATATGGAAATATTATAAATTTAATGTATCCTTCGTCGTTTTGCCCTCAGGTAACGTGTATATTCAGCGACGTGGCCGGCGAGAAAACGCGACGGACGTCGGCAGACAGCGGTCAGTCGTCCGGTACGGGGAGTGATCACAGCGACACGGAAGACATCTCGGACACCGACTCTGAGTCCGAGTGGAACCCGGCCGATATCACCCGCGTATGATGCCCCCCGTTAGAGGAAGTGACGTCGCCCCCCCACCCCTCTCGAGTTGGCAGGCAAAACTGGAGGACGGATTGAGGAGCGCATCGTTGCGACAATAGAGGGCCTCGTGGTGCGAGAGATTGAGTCTGTGAGATGGTATTCATCAGGGTACAACTTTTTTTAATATTCTTATTTATTATTATTTTAATTTTTTTTTCATGTTAGCATCATTCCAAAATGCAATGTCATCATCCAAGCAGTAACTGACCAATAGAGGGCACTGTCCAATTAAATATTTGGCAGTTCAAGCTATTTAAGTGTCGGAATAAATTCATATTTCATATTGCCAGTTTATAGATATTGGGATACATTTTTCTAAAATATGTAATTTTCTAATTGAAGTAAGTTATGTAAGGCGTCATATCACGTTAATTTTTTTCTCAAGATTTACATTTTTTAAATTTTTTATTTGGCCTCAGGCGCAGTGCATTTTGTGTCGTTCTTTTCAGAAATAGTTGTGGTCTATCGGAGTTGTTTGCGAGTGAGTGATGGCCACTACAGTGTTTTGTTTGTGGTTGCTCTTGCAAAAATAAAACAAGGATTGGGGGGAAAAAAATTATTTCTGAATCTATTCTGGGGTAAAAATGTAAACTGGACTGCACAAAGTCTGCCCGAGGTGCCTGGAGTTTTAGATTGGCCGTTTGCAGTTTCGAATAACATTCCTTCCGTGGTAGGGTTTGTTATACTGTCTGTCAGCCCCCTGGGGATTTATAAGTGGCAGAAACACGTCTGCTGCCCTCATGTGATTCACAATCAAAACTTTGCTGACCAATATAATGAATTGATGTGTTTATGATGCGATGACATGGGCCTAACTGAAATCCGTATTGTGGGTAAATTGTTACGCTGATATTTTTTTTTACATGGACTTAAAGGCAGAGTAGATCATTTGCAGCTATCCAAAAAGTAGCCGACCAAATTATTGTTAAAAAATCTTACTTGGTTTAAAGATGGTAATGACACTAAAGTCCCTGTGAATTTATTCCTTCTGGCGAGCTGTCATTTTGAAGAAAATATCAGAAGGTCATTCCCAAGGATGAGTCCAATGATGCATTTTTGGAAATTTCCGTTATTAGTTGGTTTGTAATAGGGCGAATCTGTGAATGGGTGCGCGCAAGCGTAGACACGACGCACACGCATGGTTGCTATTATTCGTCGGTTCAGTGCGCGACATCGCGTAGCTGCAATCGGCTGAATGAGAACATTTTTCAGATGCCGATTTCTGGCGCAATTCAAAATGAGGCATATTTTGATTTAAAATCGAGATCCTAGAATATTGTTTTCTCAGAATATACAGCATTCACAGAGCTAAAACGTCATCAGGTTAGTTGTTAAGCACCCGTTTTTACATTTTGAGCACTTTTGTTGCTTCAAACGAAACAAATGACAAATGATCTGCTCTACCTATAGTGATGAAACCCAATAGTAGATTTTAAAAAGAAGACTTTAAATCATTGTTTGTGATGTCTTGACTTGGTTGTGAAACCACTTACTTAATTTCAAGTTGATTGGCAGTTTTATCTTGCATATACTTAGTCCAATATGAATGCGCAAAACTGAAATCAAAGAGATGGCACGTTGTCTTTTGTTCTGAAATAGTAACATTTGTTAAATGTATGCTAATTTCTTGCGAGTCTTAACTTTCCAATTACAAAAAAAAATACAGTTATCTTAGACTTCACACAGTTTATTCGAAGAATCCAACTTCAGTAAAGAACATTTACAGAGATATGCAATTTTAAGGATACAAATTGTAAAAATGGTGCTAGATGCATGTAAAAAAAAAAAAATGTGGTACTTCACTGGCATTTGAAACAAAACCACTAGGAAAATCTGATTCATGGTGCATTGAATTTAAGCAGTATGTTCTTTTTTTTTGTATCAAATATTGCTTCCATGGATATTGTAACATTGTCTTTAACTTTAGTTTCCATCAAAATTATTCATATCCTCCCCACGGAATCAACCATTTTTCAAAGTTATGACCAAAACATCTCAGGAACTGATTTTTTCCCACTTTGGTGCACCGTTTATTCTGGTAAATCTTTGTTCTGTTCTAAGAACGGTGTTGTACTTGTAGTCACGTCTATCACAAGTCTTTTTGTCGCAAGTCAAGTCACAACACTTTTCCATACACGCCTTTATAAGCCTAGAAGTAAAAGTGCTGACTTGGGTCATAATTCCATTGGACATCTTCCGACCCTGTATTTTTCTCATGTGGAATCGATTGCATCAAATCTGTTGCTGAGATGAACGGTGCTGTAATTAAGCCTTCCTTTTACTTGTATTTGTAATACAGACAGTGTCGGGTAAATTTTGGTGTCGGTTACCGTACTTTTTCAGCACCAGTTCCTGGATATATGAGCCTGGACACCAGTTGATAATGTGGCATATTTTTTAACTGGTAACCTGTGGTGGTCTTGATCAATACATGTCATTGCTGTCTTTAGGTTGTTTTTTTTTTAGCTGCACGCAGATTACCAGTTCCAGTCGCCACCTAAGTTCAGACTTTGTCGTAATTTCATTGGTTCAGATTTGTGTTGTAAAATAGATATTCTTCAGACTCTGTCAAGAACTGTGGTTTTTTTTAAACTCAAACATTCTTGATAAAGGCTGATGATTGATACTCAGAATATTTGACACTATTAATTACTCAGATTTGTTGATATATTTACACTTTTATACCCAAAAAATGAGCGAGTTCATGGTGGCGAAAAAAAGGGAAAAGGGACACAATGAACAAAGGCACGTGGCCACTAGTCACAAGGACTTTTCTTAAGCCCACCCCCGCCCCATTCAGGGAATGGAGTGGTATCTCCCCTCGAGCCTGCCCCACCCCGTTTCCCCGCCCCATTCAGGGAATGGAGTGGTATCTCCCCTCGAGCCTGCCCCACCCCCTTTCCCCGCCCCATTCAGGGAATGGAGTGGTATCTCCCCTCGAGCCTGCCCCACCCCCTTTCCCCGCCCCATTCAGGGAATGGAGTGGTATCTCCCCTCGAGCCTGCCCCCCCCCCCTTCCCCGCCCCATTCAGGGAATGGAGTGGTATCTCCCCTCGAGCCTGCCCCACCCCCTTTCCCCGCCCCATTCAGGGAATGGAGTGGTATCCCCCTTCCTTCGAGCCTGCCCCACCCCTTTCCCAGCCCCATTCAAGGAATGGAGTGGTATCTCCCCTCCCCTCGAGCCTGCCCCGCCCCTTTCCCCGCCCTATTCAGGGAATGGAGTGGTATCCCCCTCCCCTCGAGCCTGCCCCACCCCCTTTCCCCGCCTCGGTCCTAATTTGCCTAACAATAAACAAAACTCCCCATAACACAGTGACGGCCTGCCCACCATCATTTGTGCAGTACACATACACTTTTTTTAAAAGTCGGGCATCATTGCAGCGTTTTCACAGAGTGCTAACAAAACTCTGTGATTTATTCTTAGTGTCTTCTGGAATTGCATAAATGAAAAGACAAGTGTTGCTTTCAGTTGAAGTATTTTCTGAACTGCAATTCCTTTTTCATCTGTGAGGCTGATGTACCATATTATAATTTTTAGTGTTGTAAATTGAAGCATATTTTGTTTTTTATGTTTAAAAAAAAAGTTAAAAAAAAAAAAAGTTGTACGCAGAGTTGTTAACTGTAAATAGAGGTGTATTTTTGGTCTGCACCCATTTGTATATGTATGTATACATAAATATTTATCAAGTGTTGCAGAAATCAGTTTTAAAAAGTCTTTGGAAAGAGCGTCTGCACTTTTGTAAATGAAAACACTCTATAAGAAAAAAAATTACGCAG
This sequence comes from Patiria pectinifera, assembly GCA_029964075.1. Classification (NCBI taxonomy): domain Eukaryota; kingdom Metazoa; phylum Echinodermata; class Asteroidea; order Valvatida; family Asterinidae; genus Patiria; species Patiria pectinifera. The sequence continues at coordinate 12,008,334 of CM057136.1, forward strand.
TTGTTGCAATGGTGCTGTATTTTATATGCCCCGTTTTTGTGAAATTGAATTTTAAGGGAGTTTATTTGTCAAGATTTTTGCTATAAGGACTCAAGTAAAAATCTTTTGGTCAAATTTTATTTCAGAGCTGACAAATCTGAACTGGAATCACTTCTTTTAAGACCGAGAAATTAACATGACATCTATATTCCGAATGTTTACACTTTTTTATGTTGACCAACTATAAGTTGTCATAAAAGGAATAACCATTAAAACAACAGTGGTATTTACTGGACAGATCAAAATCTGACTTAAACAAGAGCTAGGCAAGTCTAGTAAAACTTGTCCTAGACCAATCGGGTCAAAAGAGTGTATGTAGTCATATCTAAGGCACATTTTTGGTCTAAGCTTAGACTTTGGCCAGTCTAATTCACAAAATCAACATTGCTGCTTTTATGCAAAGAAATGAAATGAGGAAAAAAATACCAAATGTGCACCATTTTTTGTATGAATACTTAAAACTTAAGTTAAATAATGAAGATTTCTGAATGTTCTGCCTTAAAGTTATGTTGGGGTTTTTTTTTTGGGGGGGGGGTTGTTTTTTTTTATAGATTTTTCCAATTACAACCAACTCATTTCCAGTGATTTTTATTTGTTTATTTGCAGGATAATTGCCGAGATGATTTTTTTTGTAAGAAGATGAACAAGTGATTAAAAAAAAGATGTTGTGTGATATACAATGGATACCTTTAATGTATAATAATATATTTTGTGGGAAAATAAAAGAGGATTTAGATAGAAATATACGGGGTTTATTGCTGCCTTTTATTATTTCAAACCGAGTAAAAAACTGGATTTAACTCTTATGGAAATTGGAGGGGGAAAATGGGCTGGGGGCTGTTTTTGAAAAAAAAAATGTGTTCCTGTGGTTATTACCACATGGTGTTACCGCAGACCGAAACTATATCGATACTCCACAATGCAAAGCCTCAAATCTTATATGTATAATACACATTCGCAAAGTTGATTATCCATTCCCAATGGTTGGAACCTTTTTAACCCCGAACATGAATTCATATTCAAGACTGCCCATATTGCCTTCGGTTTTTCATCCCCTCTTTCGCATTTTTTCCCAAGCCAGAAATTTCAAAATGTATTTCGCAGTTGTCCCCACCCCCACCCAATATTGCACATTTTCACGTTGGAAAGGATAACCTTGGATTGAGGGTGTCTGAGTTCCATACAATATCGGGGAATGATCCTACTGACTTTCAGCCGTTGGCGGGAGGAAATATACCCACTCGCGTCCCCGTATATATAAAGACCCCTAGATGCGTGGTGGTCCCCCCCCCCTTCCCGCATCCCCGTGTTGAGACCCCTGGACGCGTGCCGGTGGTGTGCATGCTATTATTACTAGCTGGGGTAGTGAAGACCTATTAATAGATGCTTTTCACCCTCGCCCCGCCCATGGAAGGGAAGAGGATACCGTTTCTTGCATCTTTGTTGTCCTTAAAAAAAAACAAAGATGTGAGATACTCGCGAAGTCGCGATGCATCCTTACCTTCAAGCAATTTTTTGTGGGCTGCCAAATAGTCAACGCATAGATAGACACCGAAACTGTTTAGAAATACAATCAGTGACAGCCAGTCAAATAAATAATTGTCCGCAAGTTTTACCGTGATTGATTGTAATGTCAGCCCCAGGTGAGATGATTTTCATTTGCATGCATGCATCCTCGACTTGGTATGGACTATGCGGTTTGACATCTTTCTCGTTCTCTCGACATTGCACACGTCATTCGCTCCTATGCCGTGATGGCAAGGCGCTAATTTTAGTCGCTGCGGCCCCGGCCCCGTGCAGGGGAAAAAACTGAAGATGAATTGACGTCACTCGGTGGCATTGCAATGCTCGACCTGGCCTGCTGGCTACGTATTTCTTTACAAAATGCTGACGATTCATGAGCCCGACTGACGTCATAATGACGTCAGCCCGGTGACAGCCCTGGATGTGGGAATCATTATGCTATTTTTTTTCACGCAGTATATGAATGAATGACTCCTTGTCTTTCGTGATTTGGGAGTGAAGACATTTTGAAATATGCAAGTCCTTCTCCCAATATTGTACTAAACAGAAACTTCGATTAAATACCTTTAATTGTGCCCAGAATCCATAACCACATTGATTTTAGAGTAAGCGACGTTTTCCCTGCGACATTGCGGATTTCAATATTAAAACATGAAAGATGCGTTTCACTCCGAAAAAAAAGTTTATCTTTCCAGTTGCTATTTCTCTGAAAATAGAGTAGGTATGCACTTTTGAATGAGACATCGAACGAACAAAATCCACCATCGTTTAGTTATTGAACTATTTCTTCACAAAAATCGAGTTATTGGCTTCAAGACAATAATTCGGCTCATATCTAATTTTTTCGACCAAGTATGTTTTTGACCAAATTTTGCCTGCATTAGACTGTGTACATTTTTTTCAGTTATATTTTCTCATGTTGCTTCGCCAGGGCGTCGTCTGCTACAGAACAACCAGCTGCAGGAAGCCGTACTATACGCATGCGCATTTTCAAAAACTAAATGCACGTGACGTTGGCGTGGCCATCACAGGGCTAGGTGCCCTTGGCCTTTGGACAGCGTGTGGGTGTGAGGTATGAGCGGGAAAAGGCCGCCAAATAATTGCGACCAAAATAAATCCGGTGGAAATAGCTTACGTATCAAATTGTTTCCCTGGTTTCAACTTAATGAGAACGTATAGTGTTTGGTTTTAACCTTGGTAAGGGTTCCCTGCTTAAGACACGCTCCCGATCGTAAGGCCAGTGGCAGTTCTACGGGGGGGGGGGGGCATGGGGGGGGGGCTTTAGCCCCCCAAAAAATTGCATAAACAAAATTGCACTAGCAAATTTAAGAAAGTGACGTACATGCGAACGGTCTCCCCTTAAATAAATAGTCGTGAGAAGGGTGCATTTGCACACTTTTAGTTAATATAGTGTGCCTGATTGTAGGATTTTATCAGCGCTCCCCACTGAAAGTATGGCAATAGTCCCCCCCCCCTCCCCACACCTATTGCTTTTCGGAGGCCTAAGTGTCCAGAGAAAACAACCGGTCTACATTTCAGCACGCCTACCTGAAAAAAAATCTGCATCCACCCTGCTAGCCCCCCCCCCCCCAAAAAATATAGGCTCTAGAACCGCGCCTGCGTAAGGCAAAAAAAAAATGAAAGTGGGCGTACCCCAGCGGCGCGGCACACCTGGGAGTGGGGGTGGGGGCTTCAGGCTTGGATGAGACGGGGGAGGGGTATTCAGACGAAATTCAGACGGGCTGTGGTGTATGAAAACAATGCACACTAAAGTACTACGTCAGATTAAATGCAGCCCTCCCCTTTCGAAGTTATCACGCCCGGCTGAAAACCAGCGCTCTTGTTTTTGAATCCTGTCTTTCTTTCTATATACCGAGACAAGATTGTAGAAGGGATATCAGGCTTTAAGTCCGGGCAATTTTCAAACATAAAGTAGGGGCTCTTATGATACTTGGGCAGTGGCGTTTGCAGGATTCTGGGAGGGGGGGGGGGAGTCTTCGTCCTTTTTCTTCGACTGTTGCCGCTTCAGTGAATTGCTGCACAATCCATTGACCCGAGCGCGCTAAAACATTACAGCGCGCGCTAAGGACGTCTTGGAATCAAGATTAATAAGACTAGACCGGGGGCGTAGCTTGATCCTGAAAAGTCACATTCATTCGCGAGGTCGATCTGAGGGCCGGCTTTATAATGAGGCTATGCGTGGGAGGAAAAAGTTTCCAGTATTTCAAGAAAGATTTTTTTTCAAATTAATTTTGTTATAATCGGTGAACATTTTAACGAATATTTATTTTGAGCGCCGACTGATGCCGATCGTCTCGTCGCAGTTTTATGCACTACTCGGGTCGCAAAAAGAAAAATTCCGAATGAAATGTTTCCCGACAGTTGTATAGCCCAGGCGCAGCTTGATCCTGAAAAGTCAGTCGTCGACTGTTCTGTGTCGTTGCAAGGTCGACCTGAGGGCGATCGACTTAATGATACGCGAGGGCCAACACTTTCATATTTCAAGAAAGGTTTCTTCTAGTTATTGTCATTATATAATGGCACTTCCAGATGCTTCGGTGCAGTCATTCCGACAGTGCTTGGTATGCCCTGCACGCAGAAATATTTTGGATTCTATCTTGGGGTAAGTTTTTGAATTTGTAAATTTCCTTCTTAAAAAAAAATGGCGATTTTTTTTTCTGATAGATTTCAAACTCACTGCATGGGCCACGGCTGTGGCTACCATTTACAAGTACACTTGCGCCTCGGCCCAACACCCTTGAACGCTAGAGGGCGCTATTTAAAATCTTGTTAGCCGCTCGCGAGCCGTCAATTGCCTGAAGAGCGATTCTGGCAAAGTCGCTGGATCCTATTGAATTTTCTCCTTTTCTGTGCCAATACGGATCGAACAATTTTCTTACATGTAGCTTGCCTATTCTATAGTTCGCGGTCAAGTGATAGAGTTAATTGACGGTAACTTTACAAAAATCCTCTTTGCCCGTTTTTTTTTTTTAAGGTTACGAAGAATATCAAAAGATGAAAGGTGCCGAAACTTTTACTGCGCTTTCCTTACGGGATTGTGCCTGCATTTACACGTGTCCGCTACATTATGACACTGCACAGTACATTTTGCGGTTTTAGTCCACCGGAAAAGATGACCACGTGACCATAACATTGAATAGTGTAACTAAATCAGACGTGTAACCTTCCGCTACAGGTAAACTAATTCCTCCAGTTTCTTTGGACTCACGTTTCTTAACCTACGATTTGTTCAGAAACCAGCACAATCATGTCCGACTAAAAATCATAATGATCCTCAACAAAATATGGCTTTTTGTCATTAAAACTTGTCGTTCCGAAAATGCAGGTCAACTCTTGCTTCGGGAAAATTGTTCCGGTAGCTAGTCTTGTTTCGAGACAACTCACGGTAACAGTTTTGAAATGGTTCCGATTCACATTTCTAGATTTAAGAGGATCACTGCTAAAAAAGATGATGCTATGGTGTCAAAATACTAAATTATGATTGGGCTTTTGAAAAATATGGCAAGTTAAATTATAAAAGAATACAGCATTTGAGTACAAGTTAGTTTTTGAACCATACACACCAAGTGCGAGGCTAGCAATCCTTTTTACATGCGGAGCGATAATAAAGGGTGAAGGGTCAAATCAGAGAGCGAGCTTGACTTCCTTGCTAGCTAGCGGTGCATTGAGATAGTGGCGAATATCCCGGAAAATACCACTTTTTATTGAGAAGGAACTACAGGGAAGTCGTCTTCTTCCGGCTCTGCAGAGGTGTGGTTGTTCTATGGGCTTCGAAAGTATCAAATGGTGGTGTAATTCCTCGGTAAGCCTGATTTTGGAGCTGCACGGGCCAACACACACTCACTGGCCTGGGAAATTTTAACCGTGCATGGTGGATATGGAGGGCATGAAGCTGAAGCAATAGTGTGTTCGCTACAGCTAGCGGCGCTGCTGCAATGCTGCATCAAGTCTAAAGCATGCAAATCGTGTATGCAAGGATGCATTGAATAAAGTTCTTCTTACTTTCTAGTGTGGTGCCTTGGAACTCGTGAGATGTAGGTGCACTACTCATCCAGTGTGACTGACAGGAAGATATTGAAAACAGGTCCATTTTGGCGTAACGTTCAAAGTGGTTATGATGTCTCTACCATACTCTCTTGATAAATTGACAGTTTTAAAATAACCATCAAAATTTGATTGGCTGTAGAAAATACAACATGGTGGGTTTGACATTACAAACTGGATCAGTTTCGACCAACGCGAAACTAAAGGGTTAGTCACCAGCATTGGCCCGTTTCAGGGTCCCTTCGGAAACGTGACTGCATTTTTTGTCGATGATGTGACAATTTTTCATTATCATCCTGCAGTCGGTGACTTTTTTTTTTAAGCGATTCATTTTTCAAAATCCCCGAGTTCCGCCGAGGGAATCATGGCGGCTAAGCTACGAGAACTTGTCAGCAAGAACAAGACCCGGTACACCGATGGAAACTTCGACCTGGATTTGACCTGTATCCTTTTTTTTCTTTCAGCATCTTGAATTTAAAGGAAGAGGTTGTGTCCTGTGAGTTGTTAAAGTCGGTTCATACTTCATGACGTCATGAAACATTTGCTGCAAAATTCGCCAGAGTTGAAATGAAAGTGCTCAACTTTTGTAAAATTGCAGCGCTAACACTTGTCGTGACGTCACAAAGTAGCTTTCGCATTCGCTTTCGCACTGAGTATTAACCGGCCTTTAAACTGTGATAAATTTTATTGGCTGTCAATGGAATGAGTTGACAAAGGTGTGACTTGCAGTTCTGGAACCAGATTTCTACATATAGGGGGGAGCAAGCAGAGATGAGGGCCAAGAAATGGTGGCATGGTGTAAATAGATTTCCGAAATGTTTCTCAGTGGCTACAGAAAGAGAACAAATGGGAAATGAAGGGGCTTGGGGGGCGGGAATGGAAGGAGGTGCTGGATATCATACGTCACGTGAGAGTGCTGTTGTACACACATACATGTGCAATATTTGTACTCAACAGCCATTGTAAGTCGCTGCCAAAACAGTTTCTACTGTTAAATTTACTGCAGAAAATAGTTGGTATTGACATAGGGTGAGTATTGAACTTGGGGAGGAAGGGTAAACTTGGGGGGCAAGGGGAAAATTATAGGGGACAAATGCCCCTTTGCCCCCAGTACAGTAGTGCAGCCATAGGGTATGAGTTGGTGGGTGTGTATGGGTTGATCATGGGTCAGTATACATGAACGTGGTGTCCTATTCTGTTGCGAAGATACTGGACTCCCTTGGTTTCCAAGGCCCAAGATGCAGAGGGACACCATGAATATTGCACTTTGGTTTGAGTGGTGCAGAGGTCATGTGTAATTTTTTTAGCTTGTCCTCACATTACCTTGGGTCCCAAACCCCATTATTATTTAACCGTCTATGCAAGCATACATTCTGTGCCAAGTAGTCCTTTCAGTCAAACTTCAAACAAGTGACTGTTTTCAACAGTTAAGAATTCCCAGCCTACATAAAGCAGGATTGACTTTCTGGGACTGTTTAAGTAACTTGATGCAGCCGTGCTTTGAATCCGGGTGAGTGATAAAACAGCCGTGACCGCAACCTGCCTGCTTTGTCTGTTGACCCAGTTTGACTAGCCACAAATGCTTGCTTGACATATGATCTGACTGCTGGTGACTAGCCTGTGTTAAAAGTAAAGCAGGGGAAGTGGATGGAAATTAGGACTGCCTGTGCCTGTTTAAATAGCAGGAGGGTTAACGCCCCAACATCCCCCACCCAAAAAAAGGCAGAAATTCTGTAACTCAGTGGTAAGGTTTATTTAACTGAGAACGCGATATTTACACAGAAGGTACACTCATGGTGTCTTCTTTCCCAGAAAATTGGGAAGAAATCTGACAATACAAAATACATAAGTTGGTGTAGAAATGTATGAATATGCTGTATGTTTGACGCATTGCAAGTCTTGTTTATTCGGATGGTTTCTATCCCTCTCAAAATAATTTTATTTTAACATGTGGTTCAAGTATCTTTGGTAACATTGTAAATTGTATTCTTCATTTGCTCATGATAGAAATTAAAGGTCACCTAGTACACAACCAAAATTTAAAGGGAAAAAAAAATAGTGTAGACTACGAGTTACTGGGAATTGGATCAATGTGTGTAACTCCATACCGTGGGTCTATTTTTGGTTTTTAATTTGGAGCCTGCGAGACGTGTTTATTCAAAAGAATTTGCAATGTACTGGAGTGCAGTAAGTTTAACCAGTTCACGTCGGAGGACGTGATAACACACACACTGGCTGTTTTTATACACGTCAAGATTGCCTCGACTTGCCTCCGGGTGACGTCTAAACACGTTTATCTCTCGTGACTTTTGTACATGCACAGCAAGCCTGTGAAGTCTGTGGAGGCGGACCGTGTGTTGATCTTGAATTGGCCGTTGTGCACTGCCTATTGTACAATTTATGCTCCATTGCACACCCCGGAGTATTGAAACATTATGAGGTTTCGACAAAAAAATATCGTACAAATACTGTTCAAATGACCCTTGTGAATCAGTATTTGTGGCGTTTGGATGTATATCGGAAGTTGGCTGGAAAATTTTGTCTGTTGCAAAAATCGAAATTTTTGGCAAAAATAATCCTGGCGCAGGCTCAATATTGCTTCGGAAGGGAAAATCAAAGCACCCGTGTTGGGCTGCTGTGCAGAACCCTAGAAATACAATCATAGTGAGGATGATTCATTCAGCAAATTTGTAATGGAATTGCCTAGTGACAGGTACTGTTTTGGACAGGGAGCTTTTTATTCTCATACTGTTTTACCAGTGTAATTTCACATGAAGTGGAACAGATTTTGCCAATAGATTCACATGTGGTTCATTTTTCGGAGGTTAATACACATATTTTCCTCCATAAAAGTACCGGAATTACATATGTTTGATAGACTGTCGTAATGATAGAGAGGACCCATCATGTGAATATTAAATTTTTTGAATATTTACCACATTAAACTTATATTGGGATGAACATATCAATAGCCACATTGCACATTGCAAAGGTGGATATTGGTTAAAATACATCAGGAGACAGCTGGTATTTTATGGTGACATTGTCAATGAAAACATAAAAAAAACACACAAAAAACAACGTAAAAACATATCTTGATATTTTGAACCCTTTCCATTTGATTTGGTACATACATACATGTACACATCATCTGTCATTAAGATGGGTGCAAGCCAGCTAGTCTGGTTCGCTGACCCGGCAATTCCCTGACGTTCTATAAATTGCTCCGTTTCGTCTGAAGGAGGGTCAGGGAACCAGACTGCAAGAACAGCATTTTTTCCTTGTTTTTTTCCCAGCATCTATCAACACAAAACTTTAAACAAATCAGTGTAACAATATTTGCTATAAACTACTAACCCCCCATATCCATCCATTTCTGAAAATGTCAGCAAAAACAAATGTTGTTTATAATTATACCTTTTACTCAGTATAAGTTTATGTACATTTTTTTTTAGGGAAATAGGATGCAGCCAATAGCTACAATTATTTCTGTAATTAAGAAAGAAAACTTGACTTTCCTTATCCTGTGTATGTGCCTCATAATATAAAATACGATCAAGTGCAAAGAAAATGTGTATAAGTACACAGTATTGCACTATCCCGAAGTAAGTTAGGCCATGTAAAAAAAATTAATCAGTTTCTCATACCCGCCCACTTCCTTTTTTCCCGGCTACGTTTTTTTTTTCTTTTCTTTTTTGGGTATAAATTCAAACATTTGTAATATATTTTGCATGTATGTAGTATGTGTACATAGATTGTCTTTTTATTAGTTTCCAACAAAACTGTGGCCATGTAGAAAAGGGTAATGGCTCCTTTGAACACAATTTTGTATCAGCAAAATAGTCTAAAAAAATGAAGAATCCATCTGCCATCTTGCAAAATCCGCCATCGTAAAAAATAAGTGCCTGCCTCCTTCATTTTTCAAAAATTCAGGACGAGAAACTACTTATTTTTTTAATCGGCCTTAATACAAATAAACATATACACATTCATTAACATCGACTCAAAATTTGAGAAAAACAGAAAAGTTAATTTGTTTGCATTGCTAGAAAAAAATGTACCCTAGAGGCTGCGCCCAGCAGAGCCGTGTTACAATTCTCTGAAGGAATGCCAAACAGAAAGACAAAGCAAAACTCTGAGGAAGTTCTGGAAACTGAAACTCCATTTGTTGCATTTCCTGCAAAATTGGCCAAGTCAAGTTTTCGTTCCTAAAAATAGGCAGCGTGTCCACGTACAAAGTGGCGAAGTGCCTGTCTTTAGGGGCCTCCGAGGTTAGATTCACCTGTGATTTGAGAAGCAGATTGAGTTATAATTTTCGTTTTAATTTAATTTGATGTACCGAGTACGTGTGTGAGTTAGCATTTGGTAAAACCATGCACTTCTGAGGCTAAGGTGTATCGTCATAAAGTGATTGCCATGCTTTTGCCGTTAGGCTTTTCTTGGGGGGGAAATTTAGCTTGAGAGATAAACGGAATGCTCTTCAGCCTTTTCTGATGTTCTTGTTTTTTCACAAAAGCATCTGTCTAGTAAGCGATAATATGTCATGAGTGTACATGTAGTCCAGATATCACGATGGACCGATGGGCTGAATTATTTGCTAACCGTGGATTATCCTGGTCACGAGATTAGACCATCAACTAGGCGAGTGTACATTCAATTGTGGATGACACTTCGTATTTCAGTGTCTTCCTTGCATGAGAAACCCGGGAGGGGGGGCCGAGGGCTGGTGGATCTGTCAAGTTGAACTAGATATTATGGAGCTGCTTACGAGAAAATATTGTAAATTGTGAGTTTACATTTATGGTGCATTTAGTGCTACAAATAACATTACACAAATATTCCAGTCACAAGTATCGTAGTATACATTCATGTACATTCATCCCATGACACATTAACTCCCTAACTGAATCCCCTTCATCCTTCTCAAAGCCAAAGGGGGAGGAATTTGGATGTTGCAGTTTAGTAAAGTGCGTTGCTGATTTTGTAGGATGCACTTTGTCAAGGTCTTGGGCCAGACCTTGCGTTGTTTTTGCTCAGCCATGCATTATAAATATAGGCCTGGATTATGCTTGAAATCCTCCGTACTGCTCCAGGATGTCACTGGCCAAGCCTCAACATATTGGTCACCCCTCCATGGACCATATTCAAGAAATTGAGGCTACCCAAAAAGGCCCAGGGAGTTAGGGTTAATATATATAGTTCTCAGCCATGTTACAGTGTAGCAACTTACATGTATATCAGCAGGATTTGATCACATGTATACATTGTATAGGCCTAGATTACTTCAGAATTTATTATATTTCTACCCCTATGTATTAATATTTCCATTCTTACCGTGTAGCAACTTACAATGCCCACATCAGCAGGACCCAATCATGTGTATGGTATCTAGCTGCTAGAGATTACTTCAGAATTTGTTTTACTTCTGTGTATTTTAATTAACATTTAACATGGATTTAGTCGATTTAGTAGATTTTTTTTTTTTTTTTTTAAGATTAGTCAATAATTATGAAAGATATAAAATACCCGGTATGTAAGGTTTTTACATGTTTTATGGCCTATTTTTATTTTTAATATTAAATCAGATTTCTGGTCAGTCTATGTTGCAATTATTATGATTTAATAATATTAGGTACGTGTACATATTATATATAAAGGTTTTGTAGGTTTGTTTGGGAGGGGACAGTAAATTTCCAATCGATTCAATCCAGTAAGATGGTGAACACGGTCCGCACATATAATCTTGACTTGGAAGTGTGCATGGGCATCTGCTGGACACACTGTAGCCTACTTTTTGACATCCCATCTTGTTATGAACCATGTAAAAAAAATCACCAAAACTTGACACTTTTTTTCTGCCTCAGTTCCAGGTATAAGTGAACAACCTGCATGCTGACCAAAGCCTTCCTGTAAGTGGGAATGAGACACAAGTTTTTCCCTTTTATCCTGAACCATCAACGTGTGGGCGTTGATGTCTGTACAAGGGAGGGCAAAATAAACCCTGCTACATGTATAATATCCAATGTAAATACGGAGCCTCCCCGAGCATGCTTACCCTCATTAGTATGTATGTATAAGGGACTCCCAGCAAGAAGGATTCAGGATGTGCACATCTTTATCACGATTTCCTCGTCCCCTTTGTCGATTTCCTGACCAACGGGTGCCCTTTTTTGTTCCATTTACAGAAAAAAAAAATCAGGGGCCTATCCCTTCATGTAATACAATCCATCACCAGCATGCTAAATAATTAATTAGATCGTACATTTACGAACATGTTGTTTTTAGTATTACATACATGTGGAATTTATTCATGTACATGTACATGTATACCGGGTATGTACATGTACAGCGTAAGCCCCATGTAAACTACATGTACATGTACCGGTACTTAACATAGAAATATATACCAAGTAATGTTCGCATTACTGCTTATAAAATATTAAAAGGCAGGAAACATGTATATGTATGTAATTCCAGCCGTGCAACTTTTCCTCAGATCGGCTGATTTCCTCTTTCTTTTATTTCCATTTCTGCCATTCAAAATTGAACATCACTGTACAAAGTCTTCGGGATTTTAGAATTTCCTCTTTTTTTGGGGGTGGAATTTAACTGTTTCATAATGCCTGTCATTTGCACAGAATTCTGTGTGAATTATACAGAACTTAAAATAGCAACAAGGGTTGAGCAGCCCTAGCCACAAAGATAATAAAACCAATCACATGTAAATATTTATAAATTTGTATAATGTACCATTTGGGATTTTGATCATTGTGGTCAATTTTTTTTTCCCCATTACATACCGGAACATTGTGTGTACTGTACATGTACGCAGTAGTGAATGGTGCCATTACAGAGCACATGTTCCATTCAACATGAAAAATTGTCATGTTTGTGTGCAATAATAAACCGCACACCGCCAAACATGAAGCAACGGTACCCATCATATACCGTACATACATGTATGTAGCGGTACCATATCTTGCTTTGGTTGCATTAGCATAAATCTCTTGAAATAAGTTGCTTCTGGTGTACTTTTTTTTTGCATTTGAGTGATATTATAACACTCACAAGAAATACACGTACCACTTGTCCATGGCATCTGATATGTCATAATAAATACATACTGGTACATCACCCATCCTGCTTTGAAAGTTACTAGAAATTTGCAACAATCGTATCGTAATTTGCAACACTCATATCGTAATTTGCAGCAATCATATTGTAATTTGCAGCAATCCTATTGTAATTTGCAACAATCATATTGTAAATTGCAACAATCATATTGTAAATTGCAACAATCGTAAATCTGCAACTTAGTTGTATTGTAATTTGCAACAATCATATTGTAATTTGCAACAATTGTATTGAAATTTGCAACAATCGTATGATAATTTGCAACAACCGTATTGTAATTTGCAACAGTCATATTGTAATTTGCAACAATCATATACATGGTAATTAGGGAGTTACCGTAGGTTAGTGTAGCGGTACTTTCCACTGCTCTTGACCGAGGATCGATTCCTGCCTGGGCCAATAAATGTGGATTGGGTTTTCAGTCCCTACTTGATTCCGTGGGTTTGCCTCAAGAATATACTTCTGGGTTTTTTTTTTCCCATCTCAATCTGTAATTTCTCCACGATTGTCTTCTCTCTACTTGGCCCCATGGGAGACCAGTGGATTCCACTGAATGGGATACGCAGTTAAAATAAGAGTTCAATAAATAAATAAATAAATAAATGTTGTAATTAATGTCCTTTTTGTTTGGCCTCATGACCAAATAACTTTCATGACCGAATAACCTTCATGTGTACGATTCAGTTACCTGTTATTCTTATTAGGAATAAGTGAGGTCCGCAAAGTTTGTTTAACTTTTAACACGCTATCCTGGATCTTTTTTTTTTCTCATTTACTGCATGTACAATGTTCATGTACTTCATCGAAAGGGAAAGTGTGGAAGTGAAACAAAAACTCTGATGGAAGTTTTATGTCATGTGATTGTCATGTTTGCACGTGTACATGTACCGGCATACTGTCTGATTTTACATTGTACTGTACAAAATGCCATATACTGTGTACCTGTATGACACTGTAGGTAACATACATGTACATGTACATGTGACACTATAGGTAATGTACATGTGTACATGTACACTACATTTGTAAATCATTATAAGAAAGAAAATTGTGATTTATTTACAAATCGTTTTTAACCCTCATATTGATAGAACTGTCACAAACTGTATTAAAAAAAACAAAAAAACAAAAAAAAACACTTCCTCTCCTAAAGCTTGTGTACAGGCTGGTCATCAACTGCCAGAACCCTTACGGATAAACCACAACTGTCAAAACCTGTTGAAGGGGTTTGATAGGGTGTCCTGGAATACTGCAATTCTATAGAACTTATATGCGTAACAGCCGTTGCCCTCCAATAGAGGGCGGTGCCTTTATTTTTGCTGGGATATGTATGAGTGAACATTTTGTGCCTTCATTGTTAATGAATTAAATTAATCATTGCTCAGCAGCACTTTCCCACAGCCTGTCAATTGTACCAATATGAGCCCAATTTACAAAACTGTTAAAAACTGTCACTTGATAGATTTTGACAGATACCGGTAGGGTACATGTACATGTATTTCTCTCAATTTTGTCACTGAGAGAGGGGGGGGTCAATTAAAACAAAATAAGTACATGCTTGTACATGTATCAGTAGTAGATTATGTACATGTATACATGGCCTCTACATACACATGTACGGTAGGCACATCAATTCTCATCAAATAAACATGGAAAGGTTGCATTCAAGCCACTTCTGAGAAAGTTTTGTTTTAATTAGAGCATATCGAAATTGAAAAAAAAAACAATAACTAAGTTTTGTATGTACCTACCGGTATTTAAAGTAAGCATGGAGACAAAAGAACAAAACTAACCGTTCATGTACATGTATGTCAACACTGTCATTCGCCATTGACACGATGCACACGCGCGCGGTTGCTATAATTCCGTTGGTTCAGAATGCTGCATCGCGTAGCTGCAATTGGCTGAATGAGAAAGTGTCCCGGATGCTGATTTCGGGCGCAATTCAGAAACATGACTTGGCAACTTTGAATTGAAACCGAGATCCTAGAATATTTGTTTTCTCAGAATATACAGCATTCACTGAGCTAATCCTTCATCAGGTTAGTTGTTAAGCACCCTTCTTTAGATTTTGAGCACTTCTGTTGCTTCAAAGGAAAACGATTCACAAATGGAATGACAGATGATATACATGTACTCTACCTTTAAAATAGCAGAATTTGAAACCTGGCAGTTTAACTGCAGCTTGAGTAGAGTATGTAAAAGAGAAGCACTTTTCTCTTAAATAATGTACAGTTTTTTTGCATTACATGGTAAGTCACTGCATGCACTGTGCATGACGGCTACTTTTCATGTACAGAACATGAAACCTGCATCTGCATACATGTACAAGAACATAAGGTTCATATACCCACTAATTAAGGCCGCTATTCTGTAATGCAGTCCACAGAAACGAACTACATACAGGGACACCTCACTGTTGAAAGTAGGCAGTTTCGTTTGACGGTGTGGTGGAAATTGCATTTCAGACAGCGTGGTGTCCATTTCACCCCAAAGTGTAAAACTGAAACCGCCCGGCTGATACCTGGGCATTAAATGATGCAGGTGCAATTGGTGTTGTACAGGTGCAAAATACTCGCACGTTCCCATTCAGTCTGCTAAAAAACAAAACAAAATCAGCAGTGATTTTTTTTTTTTTTTTAACTGGTGCATATGAGAAATTGCCGAACAGCAGGTCGCACTGCAAACTGTAGGGCGACCTGCTGTTTTGTTTTTTTAAAGTGACGCTTCCCTATCTTGTGTTTGTGCCGCATTCTTCCATTTGTTAATTCCCCGCGACCCAAATTGCGATAAACCGTTGGAGCAAGGTTTTGAACAGCCCTCAAAGAACTCCACAGTTTTCAGATCTTTTTTTTCCCCGACGAATTTGCCTTTCCCTTGACATATTCTCTTCCCTCTGACATATATTCCCGCACACGTTAACATTTTCTAATGTATTTGCCCTTTTATAAGGAGACGAAGGGGAAAAAAAAACACCTTGCCGTGTTTGTCTGCGAATGAAATTCAAGGCTTGTATGCCAAGCGACGGAATGGTTTCGTCAAAGAAAGGGTTGCTTTGGTATAAAAAAAAAAAAGGAATAGAACAAGAAGAAACTCGTTATCAAAGGTCTCATCGTTCACGCATTCAAGATGAGGTGGGCGTATCGATAATCATATGAACCCAAAAGACATGTACGTGTACATGTTTCTCTGTACTTGCAGGGATCCTTATAAATAATTACGTAAAAAAACATGGGTGGAATTTTTGCTATAAATTGACAAGACACTTCCGATAATTATCATGTGCATGAATTTACCCAAATGTCATCTCGTTTATATTCCTAACCCATTTCAGACTGCTTTCGGCCAAAATAAACACAACTACGGGTACCTTGGTCGTTAATTAAGACACTAAAATGTGGACAGAAATTTTGCAACAAATGTCTGTCCATGTTAGGTGTACACGTAGGATTCTGAACATACATGTACATGTGTAAGACTCTGTGACGTCTTATTCAAAAATTCAGTAGATTGTCTTGATTTAGACAGGTAACAATAATGTGGGATCCATAAGTATGAAAAGGTGCAATACTATTGTACAGCTACATGTAGTAATAACTTTCTACCAATATTAAAGCTATAGTCCATCATTTGCAGCCATCCGAAAAGTAACTGGTGTAATTATTGTTGAAAAACAAACTTGGTTGAAAGATAGTAAGGTGACTAAACTCCCTGTGAAATTATTCTTTCTGGGAAGCTGTCATTTTGAAGTAATCAACGAAAGAAGGCATTTCCAACGGTGATTCTTAAGAAGCACCTTAGGAAAATTTAAATTAGTAGTTTCTGCTTTGTTAGCCAGGCGCGCGCACATTATTTAACCCTGCACACGCGCGTTGTTGTTATAATTCGTCGGATCAGTGCGCTACGTCGCGTATAGCTGCAATTCAAAACAATTCAGAACATGATTCAGTAACTTTTGATTTGAAATTGAGATCTTAGAATGCTGTTTTTCTGGGAATGTACAGCTGAAGCTTAGCTGAAACTTCATCAGGTTAGTTGTTCAGTATCCTTCATTAGATTTTGAACCCTTTTGTTGCTTCAAACGAACAAAATGCACAAATTACAAATGATGGACTATAGCTTTAACAAACTTTCTGTCCTGTTACGTACTGTACTGTACTGTACGTAGCATTCTTAGCATACACATCTTGTAAAATCTTCCTGGAAAGTCTTCAATTCTTGGCGAGCACAATCCTCAACAATGGGTTGAATGGGGTGGGAATGTACAAGGGGAAAGTGGATTAACCATTAACCTGATACCGGTATTATCTTGCTTCATTTCCCAATCCACCATGTCACACTTTTGTTCCCCTTTAGTGTGTATAAAGATCTACATACACGTCATCAAGAATAGAAACTACATCACCCATGTACATGTATGCATTCACATTTATTAAAGGTCCAATTGCAAAGCCGCTGCGCTTCCCACACGCATCAGTCCGAGCCTTTCATAATGGGGTGGTATAGTCGTTTCACGCTTTGCGAACCGTAACACCCAAAAGCACAACTGGCATTGACTGGAGATAAAAATATCCCCGTCTCCATGATCCTTGCAAGATGATACTAAGTTGCTTAGGGCACCAGACCAAGGAATACGGAGAAAGGACAGAAAAATGGCAGGTTTTGAAAGCTTGTCAATCATTATGCGGTATTTCCTTAAATATACAGGGACATGTGTTCTTCTGAAGCCACGTTGGCATTTTTTTTTGATAGTCTTGCAGTTGCACATTTTAAAAAAATTCAAACTTGGCTTTTTGTGGAAGCAATTGTAATAAAAGAATATTATAATATTCAGAATATTATTTGGGTGTTTATGTTGCATACATACAGAAATATTCTCGGTATTGCACTCCTTAATACTTAAGTGGTTCAAACAGATATATATGTATATACACAATGTATACATATCTATACAAAGTGTGTATACAAAGTATACACAAGTACATGTAATATATTTTAATGTTGATTTATTGTAATCATAAGGATGTGGGGTGTTGAATTGGTTTCCTGCTTTGAAACGGTTTCCTGCTTTTGAATTTGAATTTCAGAACCTCCTGGCCATTTTTCTTTTAAAACTTGGATTACAGATTTTTTGGGTCCCCGGTGTGGGGCGGCGAGCGGGGGGAATTTTTTTTTTGTGGGGGCGCCCTTTACAGCGGGCCAATAATGGTGAGCCCAGTATTCGGACACGAAGGTGCTCAAACGAACCAGTCCAGTGCACAAAAACGCAGTATGCACTCAAGGGCCGAGTGTGGATCATGTTATTCCTCCATGCATGGATCAAGTATCAAGGCGCGTCCTGTGCATAGGCCTTAAAAAGGACGGCGATTCGTTTCTCTATTTTTGGGGCTAGACGCCGGGATTGCGGTTAAAAAGTGAATCAAAAGCTTGAGATTACTACTCCGATGGCAAAATTTTTGTTTGATTTAAAAAAGAAAAAAATTGGTCATTAAAAGTGGAATTTTTGGGCGGCGATTTTTGTAAAAAAATTTCCATTTCCTTTTTTTTCTTTTCGGCAGCGGATCCGTAATCCAAGTAATTTTTGTTCTTAAAAATGGCCTGAAGAAGAAACAAGTGCAAGTGCACAATAAGCTCTGGCCGTGTTGCGAGAAGTCTTGTATGAAAGTCTTGCAAGAAATCGATCAAAATGATCCCTGCCAGAGCTGAAAAAATGCGACGCCGATGGCCCATATGAAACACTACACTTTTGGTCAACTTTCGGGACTGACAGACAGACCGACTACCAAGTGACATGTAGAAACTCCTGCCAGAGCTTAAAATATATAGTGATCAGGCATGAGATTTTTTTCCACACTTTTGTCTGAAATCAGACTTTTTGAATCGGAGAGAAGGACATTATTAGCATAGAAAGATGCGTTGCATCTTTCAGACATTTTCATCAATTTTTTTCCAGACGTTTTTAAATTGACAGTGCATTCCCTGAGTGACGTCGGCTACATGTACATACAAACGCGTTTTAACAATGAACATGATTATTATTTTATTCAACTAAATGAGAATTCCACAGAACCATCATCATCACGCTCCGACCTGATCAATGTGAACTCAGGTTTTCCGTTTTCACTGCGCATCAAAAGCAAGCCTCGTGTTAATTCGCGTCCGAGATTAGATTTGCTTTGTGTTTTCTACTGCGTTTCAGTACCCAGTCCCACATCTCGTCACCTTGTGACATTCTCCCTGCTCTCGCCGGTAATCGAGGCACGATCACAAGTCCATTGCCGAGCACCACTCCAAACAGGTGACCGGCTCCCCGATCAAAATTGAAGTTTTTTTGGTTTTTTTTGTATTGGAGTGGCTGACGATGTGCTCACGTTATTGGGGGCTCGTGTGCAGTTCTGCATGCCGTGGTATAATGAAGAAGCTGCTTTGCGTCTGCCTAAGATGGCACGTGTGACTTCAGATCAATTTGCCTGTGGGGGAAAAAATGGGAGAGAAACCATGAGATCCTACCATGGATGTGCATTCAGAGTATCCTCGCAGTACAGGGAAAATGAAACATGAATTACTTTTTTTACAGAACTGATATGCTTCTCTAGCGCTACGTAAAATGTCTTGTCAGTTTGGTTTTGTATAGTTAGGTTACATGCAAAGCCAGATGTTTCGACTATACCGGTAGTAAAAAGAGAAACGTAAACTTCTTTTCAGAACACTGCAAAAAACAAAACTTAAGACAAATCGGTCATGGTATTGTGCCCAATGTTGGTCAACAAACCAACTGCTGACAATCGTGGGCAAAGTTCTTCCCGGTAGTTGGTCAAGTTTTGCTCGAATCAAGCAACAGTGTGGTACCCGGTAACTCATGTTGGGCAAATAAATATTGCCCAACAATGTTTTTTTTTACCCATTTGCTAGTTAGTATCAGGGAAACAGAAGCCAGTGAGTTGTAGAGATGCTTCCACTGGCAAGAAATGAGAAGATTAAAAAAACGCTGTAAATTGACGAAAAGAAAACCAGTTCACGCGGTCAGTTGGCTTATGATGCTTTGGATACTGTACCGGTGAAGTAGCCTTCGTTGCATATGCGCAACGTCAAGAACGTCAAGAGACTCTCCTTCTCCCAACCCATTATGGCATCAGGAAATTAAATCGACACCTCTGGTCTTCCACCGGTGTGCCTCCTGCATCACCCGAGACCATCCATACAGCAGACTTCTTGATTCGTCTGTCCGTCATCCCCCCCCCCCCCCCCCGGAAACTCAGAGCGCCACCGGACGGAAACCACCACCCTTTGTGTTTAGTGATTAAATATTGGTTCGCTTGTGCAGGGGCCGGATGTGAGAGCGTCGACGTAATTAGGCCGCCAGGCACCGCGCTTCCAAAGATATATAACCATTTGGGAATGATAACACAATGGAAAGAGGATAGTAGTCCTTTTGTTAATGTTACCGGACGCAAAAAAATATAACAAAATTAGTTTGATCTGTACTAGGCAGTTTCCTATGTTGTCCTGAAAGTCAGCATACTATTTCCGTAAAGTCAGAATTTCACTTTCGCGTTCTGTTTCGCGCTGAGGTTGAACTGGCCTTAATTTGAAGAGAAAAGAGAAAGAGATTGTAATTATTAAATTTAATTTTCAATTAAAAAGTATTTTGCCTATTTACCCCTGAGATTTACCCATTGTTTCCTGTACCACCACAAACTTCGGCAAGTTGCCGAAACAGCAACAAAAAAGAAAAAAAATCACACACCGGTACATGATATTTCAATAGAAACGTTAACTTCCCCGTGTTGGGGCCCTATTCCTAAAGACCCTTTGACACTTGACAGATATGTGAGTTGATTCATAATCTACATGTATAAAAGAACCTCTTATTGAAAGTACCGGTCACGATGTACGTCACTGGCGTTGGCCTGGGAATGACAGCCAAAAAAAAAAAAAAAATGGAAAAAAAATCCTTTTCAGTTTGCGTTCGGCAGCGAGAGATTTAATTTTGTCCCATTGTAATCGCATTCAGTAGCTTTTATTAAATACAGTTGTTAGTGTAGATTTCCCGGGAGAAGACGATTGTGGAGAAAAGCTTGTACGTAGTTTACGTGAGTGTAAGCTGATCATTGGGATTAGAAGTGCTGCGGGAACAATTGAGTGAACTTTCAAATGTTGCTAAAGTACTGTTAAAGTTCTTAAAAGGGTTGGATGTTGAAAAAGGTCATGCATAGTATACACATGCACATGATAGAACACAATTTGATGATAGTACAGAGTTTGGGGGAAAAAGCCATAATGAAATGTACCCGAAACATACAATGTACATTCAGTGCCAAGTAGTCCTTTCAGTCAAAATCAAACAAGTGACTGTTTTCAACAGTTAAGAATTCCCAGCCTACATAAAGCAGGATTGACTGGCTGGGACTGACTTATGCTTTGACCCCGGGTGAGTGATAAAACAGCTGTGACCACAACTTGCCTGCTTTGTCTGTCGACCCAGTTTGACTAATCACAGTGCTTGCTTAACATTTATTATTATTATTATTTATTATTATTATTATTTATTCGGCCAAATTACATGATACAACAAGCAATCTACAAAGTAAACAAAACTAAACAAACACAATCCAATCCAAGCTGGCCAGGATTGACAAAAGTATAATAAAACACTGTGACTCGAAAGCCTGACTGCTGATGACTAGCCTTTGATAAAAGTATAACAGGGGAAGTATAAGTGAATTTTGACTGTCTGTGACTGTTGAAATAGCAAGAGGGTTAAAGGTAGAGTTAGACCATCTGCGTCTGTCCAAAATGCAATTGACCAAATTGTTGTTACAAAGCTTACTTGGTTTAAAGACAGTAATGGCACTGAACAGAATTCCCTGTGAAATTATTCCTTCGGGCATGCTGTCATTTTGAAGAAAACAGTAAAAGGTTATTCCCAAAGATGTGTCAAGTGACGCATTTTTGGAAATTTCCGTTGGCAGAACGTTGGTTTGTAACTGGGCGAATCCCCAAATGGGTGCAAGCACGTTGACACGATAAACCCACACGTGCAGTTGCTATTATTAGCGAGAATCGTCCGTTCCATTGTGACATTACATGTACATAGCTCGACAATCGGCTAAATGAGAATGATTCTCATTCGTGTCCCGAATGCTGATTTTGGGATCATTGTGTCATGACTCAGCAACTTTAGAATTGACATCGAGATCCAGATTATTGTGTTTTCTGGAAAGGCGCAGAGATAAACACGTTTCATTAATTCTTAAACATATTCTCATATTAATTCTTAAACATCCGTCTTAAGATTTTGAGCACTTTTGTTGCTTCAAACGAAAAAAAAAAAAAACACCAATAACAAGTGGTCTACTCTACCTTCAAAGGGAAAATACAACATTTGCAAACATCGAAAAATAAAACTACCAAGTTTTTACGAAATACCTTACTAGAATGTTGGTAAATGACAGTTTAAAGCATCCTGTAAAATTATGGCACCTGGTGTCCAGTCATTTTCAAGAAAATGATATTTTTGTATACATTTCCAACGGTGGTCGGCCGACCATCGTTGGAAAAACCTAACTATTTTTCAACTACTGCTCCAATTTTACAATTTTCTTAGTCCAAATTTTGTTTGCTATTGGTTACACGTACATGTTCATGAATGGGTGCAGGCCAGCTAGACTGGTTCCCTTAACCTTACAATTTTCCGACATCTATAAATTGATCCATTTTATCGATAGTGGAGTCAAGGAACCAGACTACTTAAACATTTTTGTTTTTCTTGGTTTTTCAAGCATTTTCGAACCCAAAACTTCCAACATGTCAGTTAAACAGTATTTGAGCTATTATACTAACCCCTCAAATAGTTCATTTCTGAAAATTACAACAAAAGCCAATGATGTACATTCCCTTTAAAGTACAATGGAAACAGTAGAGTCCTAATCGAGTCAATTAAATGTCAAATTACAGTCAGGACACAAGTTAACGGGAAATGAATTTGAACATTGACAAAGAGAGTTGCATTTTATATCACAGGTCATTTGAATAGCTGAATCCTTGATTTGAGGCTGGACGGCGTGTGATAGACTCTGATGACTTGTGGTGGCCTTTGTGATTGACTTTTGATGACTTGTGATGGACTCTTTGAGGGATTGTGATTAAGATGGCTTGTGATTGACATCTGATTTCTTGTGATGGCTTGTTATAGCTTATGATGGACTTTGGACTGACTTAATAAATAATAATTCTTACTATAATGGGGCGACACTCCCATAGACTTGCACGCAAACCTAAACTGTCGCCTAACCAGAGTTTACCTGATCCTTTTTCCACGAAATTCGGTATTTAGGGGAATTGGACAACAAGGAATTGATCTGGATGGGTCATGACATTAAAATTCCTTGTCCTAAGGGTCGTTTCAACAATAGGGCGACACCAAATTGTCGCCCCAATAGGGTGTGTCGCCCTAATCGAGACGACACTTGAGAAATCTGTTGCCCTATTGCAGCAATTCTAAATTTAAAAGGTATTTATAAAGTGCTTTAAACGGGGTATCAAAGTGCTTTACAATTATTATTACCCCTCTTCAACGGGCAAACACTCCTGAAATCTTCTCAACTCCCCGGGAGCCGTAATCAACCTCTCGCAGTCACAGTAACCAACTCTGCCCTTGGAGGTACCCATCTACTCCTGGGTGGAGAGAAGCAATGAGTGACAAAGCGCCTCGCTGAGGGGTATATACACACGATAACCCCGGACAGGACTCGAACCCACAGCCTGCAGAATTACCCGCAGACCACAAATTCAATGCTCCAGACCACTCAGCCACGGTTGATTGATTTGCAATTGATTTGTATGATTGATTTGCAATTGATTTGTATGATTGATTTGCAATTGTTTGTGATGCATGTACCTTGTGGTTTGAGTTATGATGACTTGGCGAGTAAGGTAAGATGATTTGAGGGTTTTACTTTTCCTATCCCTGAACATTTTTTCCCTTAACTTGATGACTGCCAGATATCTGTAACAATGTCATTGCGATGGGATTCCCCGCACAGAGTCTGGAGAGCGTCTACAGGAACGACATGGAATCGGTGGTCAAGTAAGTGTAACATGTGTACTTCTTCATACCTGTACCGGTACTTCACCCCAAATGTGTCCCTCATTCACTAGCTAGTGAGGAACACGTACCCCTCTCCAATCTTCTCCTCTGCTCCCCTCCCCCCCCCCTCCCCTCCACTCCCCACCACCTTCTCCACACCTTGAAGAGAAAGTGTTTTCTTTTACAGTGTATATGTTTTAATTTTGAGGAAGAATTAAACCGGATGTGTTTATCATTTCACACTGGGTGATTATTGCGATTGTTTTAAAATGTGTGATAATTGTGAACAAAGTGTTAAAAACCAAGTGCATTGTGCGAGAGCGAAAGGTTGACACGTTTTGTTTGACCTCGCGTCAACTTTTCGTGCACTTGCAAATTTGCAGAAGTTGAACACATTTTGCCTCTGGCGAAGTTTTCATGACATCAAATTGGCTTCACATTCGCATAATTTGCTCGCTTGCCAAAGGAAACGGAGCAGTTCTCGTCTTTCACCTTGAGCGAAACTGAATGTGGGCAGCGCAGCCCAAAGACACGGATGTAATTAGACCTTCTAGAAAGACCTTCATGGATGAGATTATAACCTTGCGTTTACCTTCCTTCGTGTCTCATTTCCTTGTAGCAGTGCCGCCGCCGATCAGGGCTCGTTGT
The DNA here is from genome assembly GCA_029964075.1 of Patiria pectinifera. NCBI lineage: Eukaryota > Metazoa > Echinodermata > Asteroidea > Valvatida > Asterinidae > Patiria > Patiria pectinifera. Next base: position 12,032,833 of record CM057136.1, read on the forward strand.
GTTTTCCCCTTTCTGTTTTTGTCATTCAGAGATGCAAAAGTTAAGCTGGGAATCGCTTTGTCTCTCATAGTGTGAGACCCACACCTGTAATGTGTGTGCATGATTGTATAACAGCGGACATCCAACTGGTATGCGTAGGCATACGCACATGTACATACATGTCATGAATAACAGTGGCCAAGTACCAGTAGTTCTGGCATGGGCAGTTCCAGAAGAACAGTGAATAGGGTTTGCAATAGGTAATCTGCTTTCTGGGCTGAATTTAAAACTCTTTCTCTGGAAAATTCTGGTTGATAAAGTTTGTTTAATAATTCTTGACTAATGTCAATCCTTTTAACCTGGAGGGTATACGTGTATGCTTGGCTAGATTTATAATTTCAACAACTCGACTCAGTATTTTACTTTTGTTTATGTTTTGTTTAGGCATTTTTGGTACATGTATATAAATTGTGATTATTCATTTTTTTTTATTAACAGGAATGCTACATGAATGTATAAATTTGTCTATGTGTGGACCTTGCATTCCCCCCCCCCCAAAAAAATTTAAATTTAGTTTGACAGTAAATTTTGTTTTTATAATAACAGAACGACTCGTGGAACAAAACGGTTTATTTTTGTTTCCCCTTTTTCATAACGTTATGAATTAAAATTGAATTTGAAACAAATTTTGATTTTCAAAAGCATAATATCTACACAGTGAAAAAAAACACTACTACACAGTGGAAAAAAAACTACATGTAAAAAACAACGCCAATTCGGAATTAAACACGTCCAATGCGTGTGTAATTGATTTTCCACTGAGGTTTGGAGAAGAAAAAAATGTTATGAGTTCAAATTGAATTTGAAACAAATTTTGATTTTCAAAGTCATAATATCTACCCAGTGGAAAAAAAAAAGGACACGTAAAAAAATAAATAAAGCAAATTCTGAATTAAACACGTCCAACGCTTGTAATTTAGTTTCCACTAAGGTTGGGGAAAAAAAAAAAAAATTGAGGGTGTTTAGTTTCATATGTAAACATGTCATTTGTCAAAAACCAACGTACAGTGTACGGCAAAAAGGAAACTCGATACGTATTCGTGTCGGCTACGTGTGTGTGTGTACGCAGCGTGCATTCCACTATGAATTGCGAAGTTTGCCCTTCCACGGGGAGAAAAAAAAATCGCTGCTGTCGTATTTTGCAAGGATTTCCGTGATTGTCTGTGTCCGTGTCTGTGTGTGCGTCCTCGGTTTTCTCTCGGAAAATGTCACGGCCGTGTAATGACCTATCCTCAGTGCCCTGAGGTTCGGAGAGGGGGGGGGGCAAATAAGGCAACAGAATAGAGGCCCCTAGGCCAGGTTCTGTCTTTTGTACAAGGGGAAACACTGGCCTTTTGCTCTATCCGTGCACAATCTGCAAAAAAAAATGACAGTAAAGAGAAAAAATTATTCTGAACTAGTCAGATTGGACCTCAAAGCCTTGGTGCACGTACGTACGTGATCTGCTTAATAAGGGCAAATCTACGTGTTCATGTACTAAGGTTGTTAGAGTGTGCACAATAAAGTACATTGTACATGTACCGGTACATTTACATGTATTTATACCGGTATATAGATTTTTTAACCTTTGCAAATGCATCATTGAACAATGTACAATGTACATGCAGGTGTTCGCTACAAAAGAAGATACGGTGTGTGCACAAATCAAACGAAAGAAGTTGCAGAAAAAGTTAAAGCACTTTACAGGAGAACAATGCAAAATGTGGTTAACTTGCTACATGTATGTGTTACCATGCAGCACTCCAGACTTGCGATCCATTGAGTTTCAAGAACATAGGTCCGGGAGCTAGATAAGCCAATGTAAAAAATTCCCAGATATCCACGCCCACCTACAAAATCCAAACTAAAAGTAAACTGTTCATCAAACACACACATTAACATTAAGACATGTACATGTAAATTGTTACACATGATACCTACATGTATACGTGAAAAAAAATTAGTGAAGTAAATGTAACTGCGAATGTTCTTTGTTTAAAAAGTGTGGGTTTCAGTTTTGGAAGAAATGTTCAGGTATTTCTCATTTGTTTACATCTGTAGTACATGTACATGTACATGTACAAACATTTTGAACAAAGTACCACAGGTTTAAAGTTTCATGCTACTTAATTTCCTTCTTTCTATTCATTAGATGCATATGCGTCGGGGTGATGTAAATTAATATTAGGCTTTGCCCTTCACCGACGTATAAACACTGTATACTCAGTGTGTTACCTCCCGAGTGAAAGTTGGAAAAAAATCACTCGGGTGGGACTCAAACCCACGACCTCCTGCTTTCTAGTGCAGACGTCTTACCACTCGACCACCAAGCTTGCGGGATCGGTTGGCTGGTTCGAATCTGATGTGCATGTAGCAGCGGGTACCGCTATTAAACTTGTTTGCATTGGGGTGATGTTTAATATCCTTCTTTCTAGCATGCCACGCACGCTCGATCGAATAAGTCTATTTTTGTGCAAGATGTGGCAGTTCTGAGCACCGCTCTTGACTTTTCAAGCTTCACTGTTTGACCTCCCACACCCCCACATTGTTCCTGAGGTGATCAAAAATGAAAAATTTGGCTCAATTCTTGCAATGTGTCAGCCAAACAAGTTGCCAATCTGTGTCATTTTGAAGTATGTTAATGCAAAGAGGCTACTTTCTACCGTAACCTACCATACATACCATTGATACAAATTCAAATATTTGAACATTCTTGCAAATCAATGAAACATACTTGGTTTTGTAGTCAAGTAAAAAATGTAAAGTTTTGAAAATGAATTTCAACATTTTGCTCTACTTTCCCTTGTCTCCCCACAGATTCCTGGACCAGAAACACCCACATCACTACAAAGTCTATAATTTGTAAGTACTGGTGCATGACTGATTGACTGTCTGACCGAATCATTGACTGACTGCCACTTGCGACTTTGCCTGGGTTTAGACTGGTGAAGAGTGCAGGGCAGTGCTATTGTATAGGATCACCGTGTAATGGTCTCAATCTGGCTCATTGTTTTCACCATATGCATGAAAAGACTTCCATTCTGAATCAATTCGGGCCATTCACAATGCAGTGCGCCACCAAGAGTTTGCCATGGAGAGTTAATTTTTCCCATTGCATTGTGGGAGAAGGTCGACAAATTTGCAGCGCAGGACGTTTGAAAATGTTACTTTTTCCGGTCAGTAGTTTCCTAAGCGTATGATTCGAGAATATGTTTGCCCTTTTCTTTTCCTTTTATCAATATGGTGTGTTTTGTAAGGCGGCAGAATGGTACGCCCCAATCTATAAAGAATTAGCTCAAGTTGTCTACTGACACTCATTCAAATGGGCCATGGTTTGTCGACCGTAAACCTGAAAAGTGGACTCTCCATGGCAAACTCCTGGTGGCGCACTGCATTGTGAATCGCCCGAATTGAATAGGATTTTGTGCACTCTTGGACCACCCTTACCAGCTTGCCCTGTCTGCTTAAGATTTGTTTCGCGACCAATATTATTTTTTTTCTTTGAGTACCCTGTCGTGTTCAATTTGCTGTTAGATGTCTCTTCACTATAATAAATCATTTCAGCCATGACAGCGTTTTTTTTGTTAAGGACTACTTGTACATAGTTGAAAGATGGAAAAGAGATTAAAAAGATGAACCTTCATTACTTAGGTACCGGTACGTCTTCTGGTTACTTTGTGAATCCGTGCTCTCAACATAAAAAAATCCATGGCAGTTGTACTTGTATTTCATTTGATTGATTAAAAAAGTAAAGGTAAAGTGGACAAACCTGTGTTCGCAGGAATGGAGTGCCCATCTCTCTTTCGAAGCGATTGGGCCAGACTCGAGTCCATGAAATGCTGCTGTGGGGGGATCGCCACACCTCCTCCACAGCGAGTCTGTTACCTTCCCAGCATTGACTAATGCCGGAACCCATTTAACACCTGGGGTTGAGAGGGGTAATTGAGGTAAAGCGCCTTACTCAAGGGCACAACACGCATGGCCACGGCAGGGCTCGAACCCACAATCTCACGATCGTGAGGCCTGTGCCCTACCGCTAGACCACACGTGCCCTCCACTGTTTCACTAAAGTTTTTGAAATTGATCATGTGTGAAATGGATCATGTGAAATTTGTTGTACACAGGCATGCAACTTTTCCTCGGATCAGCTGATTTCCTCTTTTTTCACTTCCAATGTGTGCCATTGAAAATAGAAAAACACTGTACAAAGTCTTGAACAAATTTGAATTTCCTCTTTTTTTGTGACTTCCCAGTTGCATTCCTGTGTACATGAAAATTTGACACAGGATGAGTGTAAAAAAAATGAACCATTTTATAAACAAAGACAAAAATTTATTAAAATGAATAAAACTGCAAACAGCTTGCTGATTGGATTGACCAGAAATATTTATACAAATATGAAGAGAAAAAAAATTGACGGCCTTACATTTAAATCCTAGCAGAATCTTTGTCAAAGGCAAAAAAAAATTAAGTAAATAAATATTAAGCAAAAGTTTAGCCGTAGACAAATGGGCGCTAATGTTTGTTTAACGCCAGCACATCCTGACAGTATTAAAATACACGTGTCCATTCATCCACAGAATGCACATTGACATGTGCACACGTACATGTACGTTCTGTATACTTAACACACACACTTCAGGAAGCTTGCAACGACCCCGCGCATGTGGGTCTACATGTACATTTCTAAAGGTTATCGCAGGTTAAATAAGCTTATGCCGCTCTGTCGCGCTGACTTCCAGTCAGGCCAGTTCCACATTTATAATTTTGTAGGGCAGTGCAGGATTTATAGGATATGTGTCTCGTTTGTAGTGTAATTGACTCTGAGTGAATGTTGATTATGTGGGACATGTTCCTGTTAAAAAAAAAATCAAAACGGAACTACAATGTACATACAGACAAGGATGTCGAATGTGATTTACACAATGTACATGTACGTATTTTTAGGTTATTATGGGGGAATTCATTAGAATTCATTGGTTTTTGTAATTGAACAGTTGAACGTTATGAATTTCAACAGTTGGGATTTAATTAATATTAATGTTATGAATATGATAGTGAGGAAGTGTTTTTTTAATATAGACTTTTTTTTGTTCATATTGAAATATTGGAGTTTCACATTATTTCTGAAACCCTAACCTTCTAGGGTGCGTAAAAAAAATAATAATAATAATAATGAGACTGGAAAATTTGGGACTTTCAGGGTTAAAATTCTGAAAGTAATAAAGATTGTGACAAATAAATTGAAGTCATTAACACCGACCTCCTTGGCCTTTTGGGGTAGGGTGCATCCTCAGTCCTTCACAATCGTCCATTATTTCAGGGGTGGCCACTGCCTCAATCCTGCAAAATCCTCCAACAATCGCTGTTAATACCGGTACATGTATACATGTACGTTGAGGCAGGGCAGATGATTTCCAAAAGCAGTGCGAATGATTTCAAGTATTATCTAGGCCTAAATTCATGCACGGCAAAGTATAAACAACACAAGGTACAGCCTAATAAACCAATGCATCCTCCAAAATCAACTACACATTTTGGCCCTACAGCCTCGATCCTTCGAAATACTCCACTTACATGCATGCAAAAAAGATGTTGGAGGATTTTGAAAGGCTAGGCTAAAGTGATATATACATATACAAGCCCAATTCTGTCCCATTAAAAAAAAAAAAAAATTCTACAAAACTTTTATGAGCCCATTATCTTACATGAAGACGTCACATAATGTAATACAATAATTCTGCCAATTAAAATTCATGAAGCATCTTTTTCTAGAAATCGATACGTACAGGGGAAGAATTATTCATGCGCAGATCAGCATCACTTTCTAAAGCCCTGTGCCTGGGAACTAAGACTCTCTACGGAAGGATCTTACAATGCGAGGCACAGGTTGTTAACACGTGAAAGACCTTTTCACTGTCACTAGTGATCACGATTTACTGCAGTAGTGGCAAGACGAGTGGCAAAAAGTGGCCTGTATGTGGGCACATGTGAGCGCGCCAGGGATATGCGACATAGATGCCGGTTAATTTGATCCTGCAGAGTGGCCTGTTTGGCCTGTGCGGTATTGGATTTTGAGAGTCCCCAGTAAACTGTCACAAAAAAATCACAGTTTTCGGTATTAGGCCCCCCCCCAAAAAAAAAATGTTTAGTATCCCCGCCCGCTTCCTTTTTGGAGGCGGCCGCCTCTTTTTCTTTTTTTTTCTTTTTTTTTTAAACTCAAAAAATAATAAATTTTAAACAGTGACATCAGTTTGGCCTCTTGTCTGCTGCATGATCTAGCCCATATAAAGCTGGCATGTTAAAATGGCAGCCATTTAAAAAATAAAAGCTGGCAGCCATCTTGAAAAATTGCCCGGTCGGGCAGCGTAATTTTTTTTCCTAGGAGGGTTAGGGGCAATGTCATGAATAATTCCGTTTTTCCTTTGAATCATTGCAAGACTTAGGTTCTCGTTCTATTTTCCCCTTAATTTAAAATTATCTCAGTGATAAATTTGGAGAAGAAAAATAGCTGATGAAAATGAGCAGCGATGACGCGATGACGGATGAGGGATCTTGTATCCATAGCTCATCTCTCATCTCGCCACTAGGCTACTGTGTGTGTGTGGTAGACACAACCGTTCTTTAAAGTGCTTTAATGTATTGTAACTAGTTGAATAACTAACAACAATGCTGTTGATGTCATTGTACGTTCTCATGGATTAACATGAATTATTCATGGTCGGGCAGCCATCTTGGAGGGGGAAAAAAAAAGGGCCGCCTCCTTCCTTTTTTTCAAAAAGGCAGAACGCTAAACTTTTTTTTTTTTTGGCCTTATCCGGTACTTTTTTGGGCAGATTATTATGTATTAATACAATAAGAAATGTGTCGATAGAGACACTGCAGACAGGCAGTGTGGGCAGAACTTCAGAGGCCCTGCTGGATGACTCGTAAGCACAATTTTCACCGTGACCACAAGAAATTTAACCCTCCTATGCAAACATGAGAATTAGCCTGGTTTTTGGCTGGTGAGGAGAGCCGGGCAGTGCTATTGTATAGGATCACCCGGTAATGGTCTAAATCTGGCCCGTTGTGTCCACCGGATGCATCACTTCCAGTGAATAGATGTAGGTATTCAGAATCAATGGAAGAGAATTGTGTACACTCTGGGACCATATTTTTAAGGCTTTCCTAGTCTTGTTTCAAGTAGTATGTACAGGTACACGAAATTGTCTTACATTTTATTCAGTCTTTGAGTGTGTGTGTATTAAAACGTCATCATTGCCAAAAGGTGAGAACTTGATAAAATGAAAACGTTGTAATTGTACGTATAATTTTTAAGCCAAATCGACGTCTGGTGCTAGAAAAGAATTGTCAAATTGAATTTAGGATACAAAACCCTAGCTGCGGCTGTAAGCTTGTCCGTCATTGAACTAGGATCTGCGGCATGCACATGTCTATGGTACTGTTGTCCAAAAATGCTTCGTGAAGGAGAAGTGGCACACATGCGCGGGTGAAACTTCAACTTGGCTTGGGCAATTCTAGCGTTATGTAATGTCCAGGACAGAGCTGTTAGAGCTCAGTGAATAAACCTGAAAATGTGTTTTTCAAATTGTATACATCCATCATCTAGTGATGGTCAAGGAGATTACAGACTAGGAGTTTTGGATCATTTCTCTGAATCATTAATGATATATCATGCTTAATTGGCCCTGTCACAGACATTACACTTTCCTTTCATAATGCTAGAATTGCCGCTTATTTGTTTTTGCTTTTGTATCGTTGCCTGCAGATGTTCAGAGCGCAATTACGACACATCCAAGTTTTACAATCGGGTGGCCCACTACCCGTTCGACGACCACAATCCACCGAAGATCGAGCTCATCAAACCATTTTGCAACGACGTGGAGAGATGGTTGATGGAGGACAAAGACAACGTCGCGGTCATCCACTGCAAAGCTGGAAAGGTAAAAGTTGCTTTAAGGGCCCATGTAATGTCATTCTTTTGATGCAATCTTTGAAATTGCACCTTTGTTTCCCATTTAACATTATTTTCAATTTTCGTTTTGCCATTTTTAAGGGCATTTTGGTGCCTTTTGGGTTTTTTTTTTGATGTAAATTTCCATGTTCATGTGCAAAAGTGTGATGTCATTTCAGGCGAAAACCTTAAAGGGAAAATACAACATTTGCAAACATCAAAAAATAAAACTACCAAATCATTTTGAAATACCTTGCTGGACTGTTAGTGAATGACAGTGTAAAGTATCCTGTAAAATCATGGCACCGGGTATACTGTCATTTTCAAGAAAAGTGGTATTTTTGTTTCAATTTCCAACGCTGATCGGCCAACCAGCGTTGGAAAAAACTGGCTTTTTTTTCAAATACTGGCCCCAATTGACCATCGCACTTGTTTGCAATCGATTACACACCTATGAACGGGTACAAGCCAGCTAGACTGGTTCCCTGACCTTACAATTCCCCAATGTATGTAAATTGCTCTGTTTCTTCTTAAATGGAGTCAGGGAACCAGACTACAGGAAAATGATTGTTTTTCTTGGTTTTTATAGCATTTTTGAACCCAAAACCTCAAAAAAGTCAGTGTAACTATATTTGCTTTATATTTCCTACCCCCCAATTCCATCCATTTCTGAAAATTACAGCAAAAGCAAATGATGTATATTCCCTTTAAAGCCCTTTACAGTTATAAAACACTCCAGTGCCCCATATCGCTCACCGTACGCAAATTTTTATCTGGCGCACTCTTCGTGCAACTTTTTTATGGCGCAGCACGTAGTTGCAGCTGGCAGTTTCAAATATCCGAATATTCACTCAAAAACAGTTTTGTGTAACCGATACTAAATTATTTGAATATGGACAGCCCTAATTTCCTGGAAGATTCGATTCCAACAATTCTAAAGACGAGATGAGTTTGAAGGCTAGGCAAGTCTGGAGGAGGGAAAAAAACATTTTTTTTCCCCCCAGTTCTTCGAATTAGCATAAAGTACATCTGATCCGCATTGACTGTGAAAACTGTATGTCAGAATGATGTATATAACCATGCGCTTGACAGAATATTCCCTCGTATCATTTGTTGGAATGAATAGCAAATTTGCACTTCTGGCTAGGGCTTTATTACTGTTTTTGTTTTGTTTTTTGCACTCGAAGGGGAGAACGGGCGTGATGATATGCGCGTTGCTCTTACATCAAGGGAAATGCAAGACGGCCGAAGAGGCAATGGAGAAGTACGGGGAGAAGAGGACACGAGACGGAAAGGTGAGATGACTTCCCAATCTGACTCCCAAAATGAAACCTCCACGTGTCCTTAAGCTGGACGCTTTACAGTAACTTTTCTTGAATCCTCTTCTTTATTAGTCAGTGGAATATCCCATTGCACAGCAAGGGTCTATGATATGCGAGCAGATTCGGCGATTAATTATGCAAAACAAGACTGCGTCATGACCTCGAGATTCTGACCATTCAGTGGGTTCCTTGTATTACAAAAACATGGCAGCCAAAATTGACCAATCAACTGCTTAGTCCACTTTTTTATCGAAATGACGTCACAGTTTCTAAAGTCGACTCTGATTGGCTGGCGCGTGGGATTGCATAAAACTTGCATTGCTCACATGTATCAGACGCTGGTTACGTAGAGGGCTCCGTTTGACAACGGGTGATATGCAGACTACTCCTATTTTGGCCTCAACTGAGAAAAGAGAACACAGTGTGGTTAAGAAGAGTGTTTTTTAATTACTTATCCTACAGCCTAGAAGAACGTTGTGGTACAATGAGTACCAATTCTGTGTCCTTGAGCATGAAACTTTACAGCAATAGTTGCCCTTCCTTCCCTGTCTTGGTCCATCAGAAGAAAAATTAGATTTTTTTGTAGAGGTGATCTTGCATTCCAAGAAGCACTCATCACAAATTTAGTAACAAAGGGATCACTGTAGCACAGGAATTACAAATCCTATGTCCCTAAGCAAGCCACTTTGTCTCAATATTTTGTAACTACATGTATACACAGTCATCATGCCCCTCTTTACATGGTTGAGAATTTGACATTACACTTTTATTTCATTTTTGTATTACTTCATTTATTTTCTTTCTATACATTGCGACAGTTTTAACCATTTTTCCACTGAACAGCACGGATTTAGCACGTTTTTAGGGAAAAAAAATTGGTTTCGGAGGTTATTTTCCCCCGCGAGCTGACCAAAAAAAACCCCTTACTTTTGATTATCTTGTCGTTACACTTTGCTATATCGCATTTCACAATCCTATTGATACACATTGATCTTCTCCAACGTTGTTCCCCTTTGAAAAGGAAAAAGCAAATCCCTATTCCCACGCTTTTTCTCCCGCTAAAACGGGTCGCTCACCTCTGAAAGATTGCAGCATTTCTCATCTGACGCGTATGAATAGTCATATTCACAGGTGCAGACTGGGATTGTCTGTGTGGGGGACTCTCATTCAGTCCTAGATAATAAAAAGGGACAAAAAGCTACATGTGAGGGAGAGCGTGCATGGTTAAAAATAGCAACAAAAGATGTGTCTAGGGGCTGGAAAGTTATTTTTAATTTCTTAAGTGTGCGTTGGTACTCGATGTGATCATCTTGATATTTCTGTCCAGTCAAGTTTAGCCTGAACGGAACGCTTACGTGCAATATTAATAATTTAGCCATAGGCAGTTTTACTGTGTTGTATTATTTTCGGTTCAATAGTTTGTTCTGAAGATTAGATTACTGCATCATGCAGAAGATTTGAAAATCATGTGAAAGATACGTTTTTGATTATCTAGAACTTTGGCTGGAAAGTGATTAGAAAAGTGATTTTTGATGTATTTTAATTGTAAATGCCGCCATTGTCATTATTTATGACGTAAAAAAAATTAGCTTTTAATTTTTTCGACTTTGTTGGATTCAGTAGTTAGGAGAAATTTTGTTATTTTTTACATTGCACTTTGTTTCTTCAGTTTTCTTTAGCCCCACCCTTCACAAATCCGCTAAAATCCTCTTTGCAAAATGGAGGATTTTGCAGGATTGAGGCTACATGGCAAAAGTGTGTTGCTGATTTCGGAGAATGCACTGTGTCAGGGTCTTGGACCGGACCTTGCGTTATTTATGCTCAGCAGTGCATAAATTTAGGCCTAGATTACATGTATACTTGAAATCCTCCGCACTGCTCCAGGATGGTTCTGGCTCTGCCTCAACATATTAACAGTGATTGCCGAAGGATTTTGCCGGATTGAGGCAGTGGCCACCCCTCCAAGGACCACATTCAAGAAATAACGGAGGATTTTACAGGATTTGCGGCAGTATGAGGATTTTGCAAGATTGAGGTTACATCCTCGCAAAAATGCCTAAGGAGTTTTAATGATTTGCCGATATCACACCTGATAATCCTAATGTCTATCTTCTTTCTCTGCCAAACGTCCGAATCATAAGCCAGACAGTAGTTAATGCACACGCACTACAATGTAGCGGCAAGCGTACGAATGACGAAAGTGCAGATGAATGCAGTTACTTATACCGTCGAGGATCAATATATCGATGGGACTTAACCGTACCACAGCATACAGTCTCCGTTCCTTCCTTCTGTCTACCCCCACCCCCACCCCACGCACACCCCCCCCCCAACACACGCCACACACTTTGCACAAAATTCAGCCTTCCTTATTAATGAAGATCACATGCAAGTGCTTCGACCAGACAAAAAAGATCATCAATTTGTTTCGACGATTTGAGATGCTAACTCAGTGTTTGTGCCGAAGCTTTTTCTCTTTCTTTTTTTGGTTAACACAAAAATGCCAAGTTGTTCGGGTCAGTACGCAATCATTGAACTGCCCAGTCCCAGTTCGTCCACTGTGTAAACAATGTACATGTAGGCGCGGGGTACTACGCGTATTATGCATATATCCCAAAATAAGTTGTGCAGAGGTTTGTACATGTCCCAGTACATGTAGATGCGTAACGAATGAGTTAGTGTGATATAAAGTTCACAGTGGCTGTCTGGATGTCGATGAGATTTTTCAGATTTTTTTCCCCTGATTTCAGGATTTTTTAAAAATCTCTTTTGAAATCTGAAATTCCTGAGGTTTAACATTTATTTATAAGGCTTGTTTTTATTTTATTTTTTCTTCATTGAGCCTTCCAAAAAAAAATGACCAAAAAAAAATGGAAAAGATGAAAATGAATCGTAGTCTTATTTTATTTTGGCCTTATTAGGTCAAAAAAAAAAATTCGGTCTCTGTTCAGACCAAAGTTCCGGAATTGGCGCGGCGACGCATTTTTTTTCTTTTTTTTTCTTCAAGCTTGGATTGTACAGACAAGGTGGGGTACTATTTTGCTTTTTTGGTGTCCTCATGTACATTGGTGTCCTTCATAATTTGCTTTGGTGCTCTCGATCATTTGCCGTGATGCAATTTCCCATTCCTTGGTGCTCTTTGGTAAAAAAAAATTGAGGAGGTGCGGCAATAGAGGGCGCTGTTGGAGCTAGCGCGCGCTGACCAGAGACCGACTTAATTTTTTTTTGGCCTTACATGTAACTGTTTGTTATCAAAAGTTGTGTTGTTACAGATGCATCTGACTTTCAAACTTAGTATCTCTTTTTTGGGAGGGGGGGCAGTGCTGAAAAGGGCAAGAACCTTTTTTAATTTAGGGAAAATATTTTTTTTAAATTAATGTAAGTAATAGCGTGGTCGGGTTGGCACAACATCATGTACCTGTCCTGATGTCTCTGGTGGCCGCGGTTCTAATCCCGTCCGTTGCGCTGCGGGGATTATGTTGTCATTCCACACTCCAAAAGCGTGGGTTCCCTCGTAATTAAGTCTTCTGATCTATACGGTACCTCCGGCCTTTCCCTCTGGTAATTCTTTGCAATGTCCTCCTGGCTATCCTGACTCCTGGCTATATCACAGAACTGTGATGATGCAGTTAGTATATTCTCCGAAAGGTTTTTCACCCTGAAAATTTTTCATTTTTCTAAATGTTACTGGCAATTCCCACAAAGCATTTACGTTTACTTATCTTAACTTTTGTCATTTGAGCTTCTTTGAAAGTTTGACCTTATTTTGACCTTGACCCCATGATGACCTTTGACCCCAGTTTGGTCATGTGGCATGTTGGGGCTGGGCTACTGATACTTTTGGACAAAGTTTGGTTGAAAGCGGTCCAAGTATGTGGGAGCAATAGACAATGTCAGTGTTTGTTACTAACTTACGGACTAACGGAGAGACATGATGGTTTGTTGAGATACTACCCGCAGCTACATGTACATGTACATGTAATAAATGTTGGTTTGAGTTGACCAGCGGCGTCAGTTATTTTGATAAAAATATAATTTTGCGTCTGGCAAGGTATAACCGTTCCAATCCATAGGTGCTATTTACACAAGTACTGTATGTACTGCTACAGGGGGAAAAAGGTCCTCATTTATCAAAGAAAAAAAATCCCATTTGTAACTGCCAAAAAGGGTCACTGTTATTTTTATGCAAACTCCCCCGCCTCCGCTGTCATTTCAGAAAATATATCTCAGTTTGATTTGACAAGCACCGACATTTATTTCCCGTAAATGTTATTTTTATTTTTTTTTCGTCGCGACAGGGCGTAACCATTCCAAGCCAAAGGCGCTACGTACAGTACTACGGGGAGATCATCCGAAGCAAGCTGAACTACGAGATGGTCCCGCTCTTGCTCCAGAGAGTGCAGCTGGAGACGGTGCCCATGATCAGCAACGGTTCCTGCACTCCCTACTTTGTGGTCTACCAGCAGAAAGTCAAAGTCCACACCTCGGAAGTTGTCAAGGTGATGCTCGATTACAATCCGTTAATTTTTTTTTTCTTAAAGGGGCACATCCTCATGAAATCGACGAAATTTTTATGTTTAAGATTGTTTACTTATCCTATTTCAAATAATAATAATAATAATAATAATAGCTTTATTTACAGATGGTAGCCATGTCACCTGACAGATGATTTTCAATGGGCCATCAAGGTTCTGGTTGAAACTAAACTAACCTAATATCTCATTGTCCCTGAGAAAAGACGGGGGAAAAACCTGGTTGTTTACTTCTTGCGCAGCGGACCTTTTGTAGCAAAGGCATCCGTATTTCCAGCCGTAAATATAAGTCTCCTTCTACCCTAGCTTTTGTGTCGATGATGTCCGACGATTCAATGTACATGTGAAGTGTACATACCGGTACATTCGTGTATACACAAATGTTGTTTCCTCGCACGTCCGCTGCATGCATTGCTCTGGTGGAACATCGGCGAATGAAATCACGACTAGCATCCAAACAGAACGATCCAAAAAGTACGCAAAAATTACCCTAAAACGGCCATTTTTGTAAAGGATGGTTGTGTGGACGTTTATACTCTACTTTTAAACACTCTCTCTTCAATTGATATCATTTCCTTAAGTTAAAAACACTTTTTTTTTTTGGCCCGATTGGGCGCTTTCCAGGGCGTAGTGCCCCTTTAAACTTCCTGTAGCTGTTTTGCTTATTATTGGAGAGGTGTTCAAATTCTGTTGTACTGTTGAGGTCACTTTTCTGTCAAGCTTGTGTCTGTTAAATGTTTTGTATATTTGATTGGTATTGGTTTTGCACACTTTGCCCCACTTACTGGCAAAAGGTTGAGAGTTCATCATCCTACATGTATAAAGGTCCCTTTTCCTGCTATGTTGAGTCCATCAAAAGCCCTTCATAAATATACAGGGGGAAGAGAGAGATTTGTCAGAATTTCTTTTTCTGATTTGAGGGTTTTTAAAGTATCCTTTTTTTTAAAACCTGGGCTCCCTGAGGTTTTACCAGAAAGGTGATTTTGAAGGCATAATAGCTCTCCTCTAAAAGTACAAGACACATGTAGTATACCCGGGACCGCGATATCTTTGTCACGGTATACTAAGAAATTAGCGCGGCAACATAACATTTTTTAAAACTTTTTTTGTACAAAACAGCCTTCATCTGTTATTGCACGGAGCCCATAAGAGTGTAAAACGATCTTGTTACTTGTCGCCAGTTTTAAGCTATTTCTTGGGGGACGGGGGACACAAGAACCTAATCCATATCATCTGCTTCTACAAGGAGCTTCGGCCAAAGTCATCTAAAATGAAAAGAATAACGAGAACGTAAAGTCTGATTTTTATTTTCTCTTGTGGACAACTTTGCACAACATTAAATTCAAAGGGAACGGCAATCCAAGGGAAGGTTTTTCAAGCAGCCAACTCTGTTCCAAATTTGACGGAGCAGTAAATATCAGATCTACATCAGCTGGGAACCGGTCGCACGTTCCATACATAGCACAACATTTTGACTGGTAACCTGTTGACGCTGTATGGGGAAATTTTTTTTCAGTGAGAGCAAACCTGTCTGCTTTGCCCGCTCTGCGAACTCGTCCCCCGCTCCCCTATGTCCTGTGGGAAATGCAGTAGCGGATTAGCCAAGCTTTTTCCCCTTAGTCCGAGAGGACTGATGCGCGTGTTTGGAGATTTGCCGGTCATTGCCCCCTCCTGTTTTCTAGGAAGACTCAGTGACTTGTTGATCGATAGATTGCAGTTGGCTTCATTTGCATTTTTCAGCTTGCAAACATGCACCGAGTTCACGCATTTGTCCTTCTTCAGTAAGGGAATACGGTAGATATTGTTTTAAAGGGAATATACATCATTTGCTTTGCTTTTGCTTTTCAAATGGAAATGGTTGGGGTTTGAAAATATATAATATATATAGTTACTTTTTTTTTTTGAGTTTTTTGGAAAATGCTATAAAACCAAGAAAAAAAAAATTTTTTTTTTTCCTGTTTCCTGACTCCATATACTCCATAAAGAACAGCAGTTTTACATACATTGGGATTTGTAAGGTCAGGGGGTCTAGCACAGCGTCTGGCTTGTTGTAATGTGTGTGTAATCAAACAACACAAGCGATGGATGGTCAATTGGGGCCAGTATTTGAAAAAAAAGTTTTTTTTCCAACGCTGGTCCCAAATCCAGCATTGAAATTGATAAAAAATACCACTTTTCTTGAAATGACAGACATACAGGGCCCCATGATTTTACAGGATGCTTTACACTGTCATTCACTAACAGTCCAGCAAGGTATTTCAAAATGATTTGGTAGTTTTATTTTTTGATGTTTGCAAATGTTGTATTTTCCCTTTAAACAAGAACGTTTAAAACCGGCTGGGGGCCTGGAAACTGTTAATGGCTGGGGCCGTAGGCGAGGGCTATTATCCGCAACCAGGCCCCTAGCCGGTTTTAAACGTGCCTGGTTAATACCGGCCAAGCACATATTTATTCCCATTCATAAATACCTTTTGGTCAAAACAAGTCAAAAATTCACGAATTTTGTTCAACAATTTTGCCTCATGTTCTGTGAAATATCCCGCTTGCCATGTGCCTCACACGAGTAGTGGTTAAAAATCTCCTTTCATGGAAATTGGCAAGCGCGGGGCGCATACTGTGCGATGTGGCGCAGAATGCAGCGGTGTTTTACCCGCGGTTTAAAACCACCCACGTAACGAGCTCTCGACCAATAGGAATGGGTAAACTGTCTTAGGTATTTATGAATGATATGAATTACTCAGTGTTGAGTTTCTGAATGCATGTAATATCAAAAATAACAATAGTCAATCTCATGGATCATTTGCATATATCCAAAAAGTAACCTGCCAAATTATTATCAAAAAAAGCTTGTAACCTAGATTAAACATCCTGTGAAATTATTCCGTCTGGCTTGCCATCATTAAGAAGAAAACAAGAAATGAAGGTGATTTCCAATGACCACTCGATTGGCAGATTTTTTGGAATAAACAGTTCTATAGACGAAGTCATGTTTCAAACAGTGGTGCATGGTTTTTCACTTTTTTCCCCAAAAAGTGTAGTCTCCACTGCAGCTGACATTTCAACAGGTTAGGTTTTAAACATTCCCCGGATTTTGAGTGGTGATATTATTGGAAACCAAAAAACAAAAAAAAAGAAAAGCAAACGATCCTATATGCCTTTGAACGAGACAAATTGTTTTGACTTTTTTGAAAATGGTGGCCTTGTCTATTGTTTCTGTCTCAAAAAGCCTTAAAACCTTTCTAAGAATTCATGACTTGTAAATGCTACCTTGGGGAGACTATTTCCGCACGCACTTAGACATTTTCATTATCATCCTAAGGCTATCTACTTTTAGTTTAAAGAGGTTGTGGAATGCTCGGAAACATTTCCGTCATTTTTTGGGTATATGTAGCCTAAGGTGTGATGAAATAAAAACGACTATTGTTTCTGTCATGAAATGAGTGCAAAGGGTACTTTTGAGACCTATTTTTCAGGTCCTGTTTCAACCCGAACGTGCAATTTGTGTAAAAGTCGTCGTTGCGGGCAGCAAACAAAACACAGTAAATCGTGACGTAATAAACAGGACTCGTTTATGCTACTCTGCATTGGGAGTCCTGTTTATTACGTCACGATTTACTGTGTTTTGTTTGCTGCCCGCAACGACGACTTTTACACAAACTGCACGTTCGGGTCTCAACAGGCACGACAGGACTTGAAAAACAGCTCTCAAAAGTACCTTTTGTACTCATTTTATGACAGAAACAATAGTCGTTTTTATTTCATCACACCTTAGGCTACATATACCCGAAGAATGGCTGAAATGTCTTCGAGCATTCCACAACCTCTTTAAACAAGAAGTTAAATGTGTGTGTTCAAGTCCCATTAGATTTGGGCTGTTCAACACTCTTTCTGCAAGGTACATGTTATGGGCCTTATTCACGAGTCGGCCATATTGGATTGAAAGTTGGGTAAAATCTTTATTTTTTTGAACTTGCGAAGAGAAATGAAAGAAAGTTCATTTATAATAAATTCCAGTCTGCTTCAATGAATAATTGAAAATTTGTAATTAAACATTCCCCAATGTTTAAAGCCATATTTAACAAAAAAATTACAGTGAAATAAGGCTGCATTGTGCCTGCATAAATAATTAATGAAATACATTCAGGAAACTCAACAAAAATGGCCAACACGTGAAAAAGGCCCATATACCGTACATTTGTACAACATTTGCTTCTACTGTAATGTTCAGAAATGGATGGATTTGGGGATTAGTATTTATTAGCAAATATTGGTACACTGAACCAAGGAAAGAAATTGTCGTTCTTGTAGTTTGGCTCCCTGACCCTACTTCAGACGAAATGGAGCAATTTACTATGAATTGACGTCGGGCAGTTGTCAGGTCAGGGAACCAGACTAGCTGGCTTACACCCTTTCATGGATGTGTAATTGATTGCTAACAAAATGTGGACTAACTTAAATTTTGTAAACTGGGGGCAGTAGGCCTATTTGAAACAAACTAGTCAGATTTTTCCAATGATGTTCGACTGACCATCATTAGAAATTGATACAAAAATTCCACTTTTCTTGAAAACGACAGCACACCAGGTGCCATGGTTTCACAGGATGCCTGAGACTATTATTCACTTACATGTACAGTCAAATGAGGTATTTCATAATAATCAGGTAGGTTTTTTGTTATGTTTGCAAATGTTGTACTTTCAAGATACATAATGGAAGGTCAGTTATGTAACATCATTTTGCCGATTCATGCTTTCTTTTTCCTGCGGGAGGAAGTAGCATGAGTGACTCAAGACAGTCAAGACGGTGGGTCTATTTTTAAAACAAGACGAGGCCAACCTAGTAAAGATGGCCCCAGAGTGCATGAGATTCTGTTCAATTGATTCAAAATGGCCTGTCACCAGGAGTCTGTTCTCGTATCTGCTTTTACACAATGGGCTGGATTTAGCCTATTCGGTGGCGTTACTGAGTGTCACGTTTGAGCCGGGCAGTGCTGTCGTATATGTGACCTGTTCTGTCAAAAGCAGACGCTTCTGGGCAGAGGTTGAAATTGAGATAGGGCCAAAAAATGCTGTGTGGGGTGATTTTTTTTAATTTTTTTATTTTTGCATATTTGTAATCCTGAACATGTTTAAATTGTACTGTAAAAGTTTGAAACCCTAATTCGAACTCTAAATATAGTATTTTTGATGATTTGTTAAGGTACCGTTTATCAGTTAAAGAAATGTCACTGGAAACAGGTCTTTAAAATAGACCCCAAACTTTAACTGCCGTTTTCTACTTTTTGACACGATGAACTTCAAAATAGCATAACTTTGCCCAGGAATGACCGGTTTCAAAAACTATACCACATATTAAAAGGAAAATGTACATATTTTAACAAAATGCAGAAAATCTCATTTTTGACCTTATGCCCAGAAAAGTCTGATTTTGACAGAACAGGTCACATATACGACAGCACTACCCGGCTCAAACGCCAGTGAGTCAGTAAGTGGGTCGGTGAGCAAGGAAAAAAAATTATTTAACCAGTTCACGTCGGACGACGTGTATACCGTACACGGAAAGGTTTTGCGATATTCGGAACGAATGATGGATAAACACGCAACAAGCGAGGCCGGAAATATCTGTCTGCCACCCGCTCGCAGCGAGCGAGGCCGGAAATATCAGGGTGTACTACCCGCAGATGACGGCCTGAATCCGTCTGGCATCATGGTTGGTAAAAAACAATCCCGCGCCAGGGTCCGGTCAATGTTAAAGTATTCCCAGTGCAAACTGGTTAAGGGCAAGATTTGTCTGTCTCTGAGCAAGATCCCCCCCCCCTCCCCCGGCACCTCTCCCGGCCCCTCTTATGTAGCAAACAGAAGAATCCCTTCCCACCCCTCATCTGGTACCAAAATGGTTTCTTTCTTTGTTAAGGTTTGGGTCTATGTGGGATGGGGATCGTCACTCATCCTTGGGGGGGGGCGTCATTGATAGACTTGTTCCCAGTCATCTAATTATTTCCAGGAAGGAAGGGCACGGACACATAATAAATCTCCATTATTTCATTAACCCAATGAGGTGGGCAGGCCTTTGTCTCTTTAATTCCATTTCCTTGTCAAATTAATTTGACAGGGCCCATCCCTGCTGACATCCCCAGGGGAACCCTGGATGCCAGGGGGCCAGAAATTGTACATGCAGCTCAGTAACAGTGGACACAAAAATGGACAACTCCGTATTCAAAATCAAAATTGATAACTTTGTGTTCAGGCTTTAAAGACACCCAAAAATTCAACATTTCTACGCCCAAACTCACATGATCCCTGACTACACGGCATGTGTAGTGGCTTCTGACTTGCGCCCCTTGAACATAAACATTGACAAATTTGGGAACCGCCAACATAGGGCTGGATAGCTCGGTTGGTAGAGCACCGGAACGGCAATCCAGAGGTCGCAGGTTCAAAGCCTGCTCCAGTCAATATCGTCGGTCAACTTCAAATTTTAAGAAAAATTAATTTCCTATCATGTGTATAGACGCTTTTTTGTTCAGCAGCTATCTTTGTAGCCCTGACCAAGGCTGTCTACCTCTTCCCTGAACGAGCGAGTGGCCACTACAGTACAGCTTAGGCTGATTTGTCCGTTACCCATTGCACTGTACTTGAGACGGCACACAGCGCCGCCTACACTAACCTCAATGATCCCCTTGCTTGCCCGCATCGGACGCCCCACACACATTTCCGTAAAGAGTACGAACAGTACACCATTCCCTAGTCAAGGCCTCGATTCATTTATAAGAAATCAAGAAATGTTGGTGATTTCCAACCATCAGTCAATTTGCTGATTTTTGGGAATAAAGAGTACTATTGACCAAACACTTGTTTCGTGATCAAAAGAATGTGCGTGCTTTTTCACTGTTACCTCAAAATACATGTGTAATATCGAAGGAAAAAAAAATGAAAAGAGGCAGATACATCTACATGAGTCTTCTTTTTCTGCTCAGTCGTATGATTTTTTTGTCTCACGTGCCCGGAAGTTTGATTGAGTTGATTTGATTATTTTCACGTAATTTGATTGATTTGATGGGATTATTTTATATGTAATTTGACTGATTTGATTTGATTTGAACATTGTCAGGGGATCAAGAGAGGGGAGAGGATTATTGAGTTTGACATTCCCACCACGGTGCCGGTCTGCGGCGACGTCAAGGTTGAGTTCTTCCACAAAACATCCATGCTTGTGAGTCTGCTACCTTTCCTACGATAACGTCATTCGTATAAAGGTCTTTCCTTTGTGTCAAGTAGAAACTTGCCACTCATTATGACTGCCGCATGGACAGAAATTCTCATTTTACTGTGGTGCTTAAATTTTGTGCATTTTTACATATTTTTAGTTAGTGTTTGATGGATTTACCCTTCACCGAGTGAAATTCATTAGCACTGTACACTCGGTGCTGTCCGAGGGTTTGCGAGAAGCAAAAATCCACAAACTATGGGTGGGACTTGAACCCACGACCTCCTGCTTGCTGGTGCAGACATCTTACCACTCAACCAACAAACTTGCCAACCACATTCGAGCCCTCCTACTGGTTGTCAAGCCGAGTAAGCCTGGTTGTCAAGTTGTAAAGATGTCTGCACTACAGGCTTTCAAGTATTCCTACTTTTTCCATTTTTTTTTTTACCTTGCTCCTCCTTTTCCTACTTTTTTCTTGTAATGCCATTTTTGTCTACTTTTTTGTCCCACAACTCCGAAAAGGGAAATCTCATTGAATATTTTTCACAACAGTGTTACACACTGTCATATATGTAAATCACACAATGAAGGGCTTGGCGCGCAGGAGTACTGCAACTGTTTTTCAAGGGCTTAGTTAAGGATGGAGCACAAGTGTTGTGAGTACAGAATATGCCACGTGAGGCTTATGGTGCTGTGAACATGAATGAGTATCAACGAAAACTACTCCTGAAGGCCCACAAAAGTCCTATTTTTATCCTGATTTTGTCCTCCAAAGTCCTATTGTCCTGTTTTTTTGGGGATGAAAAGTTTGGTCCTACTGTTCTACTTTTTCACCTGGGTCTGCTTAAAAGCCTGACACTAGAAACAGGAGATTGGGGGTTCACATCCCACAGTGCCGATGATCAATTATTGTTATCAGTTATTATTATCTATTTGCCATTTCTGTCTTGCGTTATTAATATCTATTTACTATTTCTGTCTTAAAATTCCAGGACAAGAAATCATTGTTCCACTTTTGGTTCAACACGTTCTTCGTGGTCCACCCTGTCACGGAGCTGGGCCGGCCCGGGTCCGGGACCTGCAACACGGAGACGGTGCCGCTGGCCAACGGCAGCGAGGAGCTGGTCATGGGTCTGAACAAAGACGCCCTGGACAAGGCCAACAAGGATAAGACCAATAAACTCTACTCCCCAAATCTCAAGGTAAAAAGGAAATGTAGGGCCTTTTCAAATGCCTGCTTTGTCTTCGTCTTCATCTTTGTCTTCTGCTTTGTTTTCGTCTTCTGCTTCAGAAGATTTTAGGCCCCCAAATCACATGTAGGCAAAAGCTCTGGCAAAAATTTGAAATGAGTCAAAGGTCCGAAGACTTCCATTTGGTTTGCGTTTAACCACTTCGCGCCGGGATTATTTTTGCCGAAAATTTCAATTTTTGCAAAAGGAAAAATTTTCCAGCCAACTTCTGATATACAGCCAAACGCCACAAAAACTGATTCGCAAGAGTCATTTCAACAGTATTTGTTCGATATTTCTTGCCGAAACCTCATATGTTTCAATACTCCAGGGTGTGCACTGGAGCGTAAATTGTACAACAGTAGGCCGTGCACAACGGCCAATTCAAGATCAACACACGGTCCACCTCCACAGACTTCACGGACTTTGTGTGTTTGTACAATAGGCACGAGGGATTAGCGTGTTTAGACGTCCCCCGGAAGCGGGTCGAGGCAATCTTGACGTCTTAACCCGTCAGCCGTGCCTGTGTATAAAAACAGCCAGAAAAAGCAAAGGTTTCGAAAACCCTCTTAATGCTTACCAGTGTTTTGGTCCAGCCTAATCACAAGTGTGGTCACAAGAAAATGCACGTGGGAAAAACAGCAGAGTCACGTTTATCAGTTTACAAAATATGCAGTTTACACTGTTGAAAGACGGCATTTAAATCTTTTCCTATCACCCTAAATATTTCCTGAATGTGAACATTTCCTACGAGCACGAGGTTGATTTGACATGTGATGTATGAATGAATTGATTTTTCGTCGACCACAGATCCGGTTATACTTCACGCGGGGCAACGAGGGCGACATACACAAGCGCTCGCCGAACCACGAAGACAACCTGAGTCCCTGCGGCAGCTCCAACGACCTGCTGGAGATGGAATCCTCAGAGTCGGAGGAAGAAGCCTGCGAGGACTGGCCCTGCGAAGATGGAACCATCACGTTGGTATGATGACGGCCACACGGTCCCCCCCCCCTCCCTCTTCCTCACTCTCCTCCCCTAGGTGCGGTGCACGAACTCCCTGCATACACACATTCTACCGTCTGTGCATGGACAGACATCCGTGTTTGTGTCTCTCTCCCAGGGTACCAGACTATCTTGGTTAGACTAACAAGTACAAGCCCTAGGCTTAGTCACAATCTCCTGTCTAGAGCTACAGTCTAGGATTCTGGATATAACTACATTGGGAACATGGTAGCAGTAGCCTTAGCCATAAGAACCAGTTCGCATCACCTATTAGTAAATTCTTCCTAGGATTTTAGCCTGTGATGGTTGATTAAAAAAAAAGGAAAATCAGGTCTAAAAAGGCTTGTCAAAGGGCATTCTGATGGTTACTGAGTTGGCAAGACAGGGTTTTCAGTGGTTTTTTTTTTTGAGAATTCAAAATAGTCTGGTGCCCTCCGAGAGGCAACAAGTTGAGAAGCGTCAGTCGTCATCATGTGTACAGATCTGCAAGGTATCAAAAGCTGACATTTGGACAGGCACAAAAATAAAAAGGATTTATATTGTATGTAAAATGTTTATATCTATATATCATGGTACAGTACTTTTTATTGAATTTGAAGCAGCTGTTAGCTTCTTTGGTCCTACTCCCTCTGTATCTTCGCACTCGCCCGCTGTTCCCACGCACACGCAGGCACGCACGCGCACCAATTTGGTGGATTGTCTAAGAGATTGTACGCAAAAACGTGTCGGTTGTAACAAAGAGAGTGATATGACAGGAACGTGGATGTAACTGCTATCATGTGCACACTACCCGCGCATAGGCACTATCGGGTTTTGTTCGTACTTGGCACCATGCACTCCCACACTAGTACCCCCTCAACGGTTACAAAGGGAGAGTTGGGAAGAGCACTGGGAGAGACATTTGAAGGGATGGCTGATAACACCTGATGCTTATGAGGAGACGTTAAGAGTTTGTGCGCGCACTCAGAATAAGATCAGTTGTGCATACTTGGCCAAGTTCGGGCAAGGACCATTAGTCGACTAGTGGTTGTCCCATACCCATGTGAACCAGTATATGCATATTATGGGTTCAAGTGGCTGAATCGGATCGGGTAGCCCATGCCGTTCCATTAGCTCTGACGTCATTCTCGGGGCTCACCCGGGTCAGCCACCACAGGCCTTGCATGTGGAGCAGAGTCAGTGGTGGAACTACGTCACACGCATGCGTTGTTCATTCCATGAAACGGACAAATATGGCAGCCGGACAGCGGAAATCTCAAGAGGACCCAAAAATCAACTTTATTTGAAGTCTTAAAAGTATCATTTATTGAGTTCATTGCGATTTTAGACGCTATAATTTCAGCCCAACTTTTTGAGTTTTGCAAGTGACTGAAACAAAGTAGTAAATCTCAAAGCAAGACAGGCATTTTGTCGGTGGCTCCGACAGCAACTGCGGACATCACGTGAGAATCGTGATGGCCCGCGGTTGAGTGTTCGATTAGCCCGGCTGTCGTGGCTAACCCGTCTGCCTTTACCCGATTCGATCTGGGTGAGCTACTCGAACGCACCCTATACAAAGACATACAGCATCTTCTTGGAAGCATCAGTCGTCGTCAACAATGTGTTCGAATGTCTCTCTTGGTGGTCTCCCCCAACTATCCCTTTCGTACCGTTGAGGGGTACTTGTGCACGGAGCCCATCAGGGCTTTCAAAAATGGTTTCATAGTGCAATCAACTGTTTGTGCTCACAGAGTCCATCCATACATGCATATAAACACATGTGAGTGCATGCTGTGTGTCCTGAAGGCTTTGGCTTGCTTGAACGACCACACTGCGTGTTTTCTGTTCCTGGACTGAGTCCACATTTGCCCAGTCGTTGAGAATCATTTGGTCCATTCAACTGCTAAAAAAACCTGCTATTGGATGTTTGTCTAAGTTCTTCAATCCCCTGAGATCTGATTGTGCGTTGGATCACCCTAGTTGATTCCAGATGATCCTCTCAATATCAGGCAACGGAGGGTCTTCAAATTGTTTCTCTCCCGGTGTGCGTGTGTAACAGGGAATATTATTGGTTCACAAGATTGCCCTGCCAAAGTCTCAGCCAATGAGAAGGCTTCTTACTTTACCCTGTGCATCCTGCAATGCAACGGTTACGATATAGCATATAAAAGTAAAGAAATAACTCTACATTGTTGAGAAAAAAAAACATGTACATGTAAGACACTTGTTCATAGATTAAAAATAAAGGAAACTGTACATTTCTTGCACCTTCAGCCCTAGTTTTTATATTTTAAAATAAGGAGTATATTATTGCATGTGAATACTTATATATTAAGCTAAGTTAAAAGCTGAAAGAGGGACAGAAACCTGCAAAAAAAAATTGCGCAATTTCTCCATTTTCGTCTGTTTTCGTTTCTGTTTCGGCCGTGGCGACTTTTGATCAATTCCTTTTGTTGAAAATGGAGGTCGGAGTTTGGGAGAGAATGTCGGGAAATGGTGCAAATTTTTGCCAGATTTTTGTCCTCCAAAATTTCGTCAGGGAATGTACACACTTTAAAAGAGCTTTTACGAACAGTCGTACTTGTGTCACAGCTTAATGTGTATTAAAACTTTAAGAGTTTAAAAACTAGTTAAAAATTGCCAAAGGATTTTTAATATCACTGTTGTCATTATAAGTGTGTTTTTACATTATTGAGAGACGGGGAAAAAAAATCCAATGTACAATGTTTGTTAGAGTCATTTGTTAATTGATTAATTGTTTTTTTTTTTATAGATAAACAAAAAACACTTCCACTGTAGTGAGTACTTGTAATATGAAACTTGTGGACGCCAATGATATGAATTTGCTTTACCGGAAATACTCCAAACGCTGCGAAGGTTGTAAGTGATAGTGTCTTCTCAAGAAACTGTTTATTTTACATCGATTGTTTTGGCAAATTGCCAATGCTTTCATCGGGAGATTGGTTTAAAGATGTCAAGCATATCTCCTGATACATTTTGCTTGAATCCAGTGGGCCGGGATTTTCAAGCGTGTTTCAAGGCAATTATTGTGAATGGAAAAACCAAGCGAGTATGACGTGATTAAGTTTGACATGATAAGTGAGTACGACTAACGAAACACTATAGAAATGCACTTGCCAGAAATTCACTCGCGTCAAACTTGTTCATCTGCTGTGGTCTAACAGGACGTCCCGATAAAAAAGAAGAAGTTGAAATAGATACTGTTTACCGACTGCAAAGGATTAATATCCCATTTCCTGAGAAAGCAGCTCTTAAGATAACATTTATTCTATCATGCTTTATAAAATGATAAAAGTCTGGTACATGGTGATAGATTTAACTTCTAATGAACTTTCCCGGTTTTTTTTTCTTCATGCTGCTTATCTTTTGGGATGAGTCGCCAGACTCCCCAAGGCAGTTCCACTAACTGCGCAAAAGGTTACCACCAGGGACCAGTCTACTTCTCCTAATTTTTAAAAATCCCGGTGATCATAACAAGTGACTATTGTACATTTTTTTCTCTCTCTAGTTTGTCGAAATTGTGACCGGAGAAGTCGTGTAGTTTTTAGACACTCATTGTCAAGTCTACTCCTCCAGTAGTAAATTTACACAGATGTAATTTTTGTGGGCGAGAAAATTTGAGAAAATTAGCTATACTAGTACGTGTACCCACATGTTTGTGGAGTGCACCCTTTTTGCACTTGTAAAAGCAAGGGTTTATGTCTAGTGACCCGATGTACAAACAGGAAGAAATTAAATGCAGTTTACATGGCAGTAGCTCTTGTGGGAAACTTGTAATATAGAATATATGTATAATTATGTACATAAAAAAAAAACACTGTGTATACATATTGTATAGGGGGGCAAGAAAGAAATGTTCCCATGACTTTATCGACCTTGGTTGACCAAAACTAAACAACAACAAAAATACGCCCGTGTTTTTCAGTATTTTTTTTTTCTGAAATGTTAGGAAGTAAAACATTTTTTATTGCAGATTGTGTGACTGAAAGTTGTTGCGTTGTTTGGTTTTTGTATGGTATGGTTTGGTGTCCATTTTGTGTAAAAAAACATGAAAAGTATTTGACCAAGTTTGCACTGAGGGAAAAAAAAAGGTGAAATTTTGACAACGCAACTCTCTGGAAGTGAAAAAGAAAAAGAAACAAAATGCGAGTCAAGTCCTGGACTAGTTATGTGACTGCTAAATAGATTGACTTAAATTATGTATTTATTGTTTAAATCTGCAACTTCTTTTTTTATATATATATTTTACTGCAAATTTAACTGATATTTGAGCAAGGTACTTAAACAAAAAAATACTTGTATGTTTTCCTGTAAAAGTGTACCAGGGTAAAGTCCCGAACCACCCTTCCTGAAAGTTGAGATTTGTTGTAAATATTTGGCAGTAGTGACAGTTTGAGGCATTATATCGAGAAAGGAAACAGGTCACTGTTTTTCGATAATTTGAATTTTTTTTCACAGAATTCCCTTGAAACTCAATTCCTTGGCCTCTCAATAAATGTAATACTACGCAGGTTAATGATATAACACCCACAATTTTGAGGGGAAAAAATGGCAAAAAAAGTAATATTCCATTCAATTGTACTTTATTTATAAAAAAGGTAAAAACCGAAAAAAATCAATCAACTTTCTATACTAAATATTGAAGACAATTTGTTTGGGCGTCATTTGGGCTGCTTCATGAAGCAGTTTCTGTTGGTTAAAAACACCAGCTATGTTGTGGAGAAAATATGTGGCAAAGTGGGTATTGTGCTGTCCGAAAAAGTGATCGCAGCTTCCCTGTGTAAGGTTTTTCAGTGGACAACTTAATGAGTGGTCCCTTGGTCCATTCTCTAGGCCTGGTGGGTTTTATGTGATGAGACATCCCACAGTTGTTGACATATTGTGGCCAATTACCCATTCTGGCAGCTTAACCCTAACCTACCAACTCCATCAAAATTCATCCCCCCGCCCAGTTTGGTGGATTTTGGGGGACTTGGTCCTGCAGGCCTGGCTTGACTAAATATTGATGGATCATGATGGACTTGGGCCAGGAGGCCTACAGCATAGCATGCATTGGAAGCAGTGTGATTGATGGATTTTGGCGGACTTGGTCCAGTACTTAGTAAAAGACAGTAGGGAGTTCGGGTTTTAAAGGCCAAACAGAGATGGCCTGTGAAATTATTAAGTCAGAAATGACTTTCGAACAAGAATAAAAACTCACATGAATAACAAGTCTGGCCACATGTCATTTATTATTTGCATAGGCAAATGTGATAAGGCCATCTTTCCTGTTTGGCCACTTTCCCATCATGGCCAGTTGTGGTAATTTGTCCAAAAGTGGCCGGTAGTCCAACTTGCCACTAACGGCCTTTGAAAACCCCAAATTGGCTGCTGACAGTGTAGCAGTATGTCAGTAGTGGCCCATTTTTTTCTGTTCCATTGTGGCCTCAGTCCTACAGTAATTATCCATTTGATTCTGGCCACTGGTGGCCACTCATAGTTGTTACTTCAGGAAAAAAACAACCTTCTGTACTGTCCTGTATCCCCTACCTTACAACACCGTCATTAAAAAAAAATGAAAACTACTTTAAACTTTGAAACACCTTGTCATTTTAATACTTAGACTAAAGCGTACACATGTAATTGCGTGAGCAAACCAGTACAGCATATGTGAGGGCCTGTCATGTTTAACCTACTGTAGCTGTAATTTTGATGTAGGACGACACCATTATTATGGAACTAGCAGTACATATATTGTAAGTGCTTCAATCTGTATCGTGTTGAACTAGCAAAGATTGTACAGCAAGCCATGCAGTGGAATGTGGTCAGGACTTTTCTAAACTTGGCAAAGTACACGTAACTCCATGGCCAGGGTACAATAATGTTGTATCAGCGACATTGTCAATACAGAGTTCTTTGCAAAAGGTTATTTGGCTTACTATATGCCTTTGTACTGAGGGCCTATCAAGGGAGCAATAGGTCTTATTCTTGAGCACTTGAGGGCGCCATAATGACATCATAATGGGATATAATCAGACATGAATTCAAGGTTATTAACAATACACAAATTTCAAAAGCTCAACAGTTACTTTTTAGTATTTAAGTGAAGGTACTCGACTGCTTTGATGAACAGTTTTCTTTTTTATTGTACCCAGAAAATGGAGTGTGACAGCGCCCTCGCTTGCTCAGAATTATGGCATATTGATACCATGGCCATTTTCGAATTCCAGGCTTTGTCTCCAGTTTTGGTTTCATCCCATTTCTCCAGAGTTGCATAGAAACAGAAAATAGTTAAATTGAGCTGTCGGCTTAGTGGAGGGTGATCGCAACTTACCGGGGGTACATGGTGACAAAACACAGATTTGAAAAACCTCCATGTCAGAACATGGCTGCCATCTTGTCAAGAAGTGGACCAGTTAGTTGGCTTAGTAACCACATCTCCATGGTAACCAGTAGTAAGTCTTTTGAGGGTCATGGTGGGATGGATATATACATTTGTTCTTTGTGTGCCATGATGCCAACTAGTTTTATCAACATGTTGTCTATGCAGCCAGTTTCTGAACACGAAAATTTTAAACCACAAGTTCTATGGGAGACACTGCTGTCAAATGCATAGACTGCTCTCAAAACATAAGAGCACCAAGCACTAATTCAAAAGTAATTTATGACTCAAAAAGTCTAATTCCTCATAAATTGCTCGAGGTACATGCACAATTGCACATGCATTTTGTAACTCTGATATTAAGGAGTTGACATTTTTTTGATAAATTTGAATTTTGCCTGCCTCAATTTTGGTCCTATACAGGCAGTTGATAGGCTGGTACCAAGTTGTGAATGCATGTCTAACATTACATCCTGGTCAGGGAGCCAAACAAGATGGCAGCCAAGTACAGGTGCATAAACTCTGTAAGTAAACATGGCTTGCTCGTTTTTTTTAATGAAATTTTTGATAGAACATTTTCTGTTGCACTGAATTTAGGGTAGTTTGCCACGTAATCGTTAAACAATAGTCCAATTTGTCAAAGTTTATATTTTAATTGTACTGAGAAGCAAGTCCCTTGAAATCTTTCAACCCTCGCTGTATGAACCAATTTGTATATGTATGCACAAACGATAAACCCGAGTCTCGTCATTATCATGTGCTTGTACATAATGATAGTGTAAGCCCACAAACTATGGCCACATATGAAGAATAAAAAAAAAGGTTTATTTTGGTCACAAGCGTCTGTGTCTAACATTGGTATTAAATTATATGTTTGCTTTCATTTTGTGTTCTCTGTTTTTTGCATGTAATTACGAAAGTTGACATCAAGAGCACGCAAGTTTGAGCGTGGACTGTGATTAACCTAGTCCAAAAATTTGGGACTCTCAATTCACTCTTTTCACACTTCCGCCACGGGCATGCAGAGCCTCGATCCGGCAACTTTACACAATACATATAGCCAGATCAGTGATTCTCGTGTCAGGGGTTCAGATCACTGAACCGGCTATGTTTATTATGTGAAGTTGCCAGATCGAGGCTCTGCATGCCCAATGGCGGAGCGTGAAAAGAGCAAATACTGTGTATGAGAGTCCCGAAACGCAAGATATTGAAAACATGCAACACAGGAAAATAGACTGGCACATGAAACAATCAGTCCAACACCCTTTGTGGAACTGCATCAGTCAACTGTGTCAAGAAACATGTGGTATCTAGTTCTGTTTCTACACATTCCCTATGGTCATGCCACCAGACTACTGAAGTGTCAATCTTTGCAAAAAAGTTGGACATGCACAAGTCTAGACTTTAGATTCAAATGGAAATAACTTGGCTTCACTCTCAAGTGCAAACTGTTAAAGAAAAGTCTCCTTTTAACATTAAATTGAGACCTCAAATTTGGCTGGTGAAATACTGAGGACCTTGCCTTTGCCCCTTGAAAATGTTGGAGAATTTTGTAAGCTGAAGAGTAAAATTGGTCTGATCTTGTTTTGCATGTTTTTCTGAAATCAAGGTCGTAGTCTGTGATTAACCATAATTCGACTAACTTCACTTGAACACCGGATGGATGGACTTTAGTTGAGTTTTTGGAACTGGAGCCTTGGGGGGGGGGGGGGGGAGAATGGTTCCATGACTGGTTACCAATAGCCGCATGTGTCATAATGCATAGCAGGGAGCCAGGAACAAGAAGTTTTTTCTGATGACGTTTCGACCAGTGTTCGACTGGAGACATTTGCAGGTTGCTTTTTAGTGCGCAAGCATAAGTTACGTTTCAAATCAACCACTAGTCGACTTATGGTCCTTGCCCAAA
This sequence comes from Patiria pectinifera, assembly GCA_029964075.1. Taxonomy (NCBI): domain Eukaryota; kingdom Metazoa; phylum Echinodermata; class Asteroidea; order Valvatida; family Asterinidae; genus Patiria; species Patiria pectinifera. The sequence continues at coordinate 12,064,369 of CM057136.1, forward strand.
ATTGCTCCAAGCTGTTCTTATGGCGCAGCATTACATCAGCTGATGACAACATCATTTCATTTACAATGTAGTATGTGCGTTTTCACCAGTTTCAATGTCTTGCCATTAAGCACTCCAGACTCAAGAACATTTCAGTTTTGTGAAAATGGGTCTGGGAATAAGATTTCAGAAATTCCTGAACGTCAGTGCCGACTTATAGAAAGAGGACCAATTTGAACTTTCCCGTGCCCAGTTGGAATATTAAAACGGTCTTTATTAAACTTTTCACCAGTGAAATAACCTCAAGTGCAAGATTTTGTTCGTCGATACTGCAAACTCCAAGCTCAATAACGACCCATGATGACTCTAAATTTAATATCAAGTTCTTTTTATCAAATGAAATTGAGTGATCACAATTCCACGTCCGTAACAATTCCTTAAACAATCAACTCAAGCCGTTTTATATATGCAGATGTAAGTCGTTAGTTAAATTTACATGAGCTTTTAATAGTCATCCTCGGCTGGAGTTTATCTTGTACACACATTAAATGTTTACTAAAATCAATAACTTGTCATGTTGTAACTTTTTAACAAATGTTAACACACACACAATTGCCGAAAACATTGAAAGCTCAAGACCTTTTGTAAGTTGGGAGACAAAATTTTAACAGCTTATATGTAAAACAAATCCCAACATTCTCTTCAAAAAATTACTTTATTTTTTACATCTCTCTCTTATTCTCAAATGAGAAAAAGGAAAATTACTTTTGTCCCAGAACTTGTAAAAAAACCCTAAAATGTTAAGTTTTCTACCTACTACTTGAAATATCAAGTTCACTACATGTACGTGAAAAAAACCAAAAAGACTTCCTATTATAAGATTTTAAGACTTCCGTACGATAATTTATATACAGTTTCTGTACAAACTCATTCAAGAAAATTGAGGTTAACATGATCTCACTAACCTGAGGAACAAAAAATACATGTGTATAAGTTGATTCCGTCTTTCATACGAAATTAAAAACATGTCGACGCTTTGCCAACATGATCACTCCTGTACAGAATATTGTACATATTTTGGTAATCAAATTTTTGAAAATTAATGTATCACACGTGAATGGCGTGATGAATCACAATGTTCCTCTCAAATGTGAGCCCTTCTACCAGGTAAGTTTCCAAAAGGAAAGAGAAAACAATCAAAAAAAGAGAAAAATACATTTGGTTGATAAACACTTGACCACAACGAGTTCAAGACGGACATTGCAAAGCATGTGAAATAACATGTACAATGTGAATTGTATACACGGCGAGTCCGAATGACCTGGACCCAAATTAAAGAAAACATTAAAATTAAGTAGCAATTATCAAAACAAGTACAAATGGGATATGCAATACGCTGGTATTTTGGACATATTTGGTGAAAGTTTTGTGTATATCCATTGTACCGCTTTGAAGAAAAGCGCTAGCAAAGACCACACGCTATTAAATACTCTGACCACGGTTTCACAAATGTATTGAAATCGCGTACTGACGTGAAGGAGTGTAATAAATAAAAACCTAGTCACGGTGACCGACTCACTTGAAGTTATTGACAAGCTGCTCGCTTGGAGAACGATTTCACCGACAAAACTGTTCGGCTGTAACTTATAAAAAGGTCACAAACTGCCAAAATCATGAAATGTCCAATGAAAAATTTCCCAAGACAGGGCAAAATCTAACACCACCTTAACATCACAGTGCACAATATCTAACCAACTCGGCAGAATCCCATTGCCATGGTTTCAAATGCCTCTCACGACTGAATACAACCACAACTCGCTGTTGTGAACCGGTAGTCAAGTCCATCACAAGTCCAGTCCGGTCACGAGTAACACGGGACAAACAATAATGGGTTGTTTGAATAAACCATTATCATGTTGGGGCCATCTTGATTTTTTTTTCCCATTCAAATCAACGGAACCAAAGTGAGGCTGGAAGGAAAAATAGTCTGGTTCCTTTTTGCACAAAAAACCATTATCATTCAGTACTGTTATTGGATACAGGGAACATGACTGAAATGGTGTCAGCATGATAAAGGTCTAACGGGTGATGACTCGTGACTGACTAATTTACAACTCCGCAGAAAAATGGAATAAAAGCAATTTCTGGTGACGTTTTCTAGTCGCTGTCAAACTTGACCGAGTTGATCGCAGTGGAGATCGGCCCTCCCTTGTAGCTGCCCCGCTTCTTTTTCGTCTTCTCGTGACGGAAGGCTTTGCCGCGGACCACCTTGAGATCTTTGTTGGCCCTGTCGCCCCAAGAGCCCCTCGAACCCTTCTGTGTCGAAGAAAAAAAACCAAAAGAATAATGAACTCAAAATGCACGCAAGGCACTAGAACTAGCTTAAAACTTTCATACATTGAAAAATTAGTAGTATAACCGCTACGGATCTTGAGTGCTCAAACAGAGATCTGTATAAGGTATCAATTGTTCCACCCAAAGCAGATAGCCAGATGCGTTTTATACACTACCTTTGCCTCGAAGGAATTGTCCTGCAGTCTTGGGTCGATTTCGTGGTCGCCTTCTTTGACACGTCGGAAAGGTTCAGCCTTTTTCTGTCAAGAAAAATAAAATTAAAAATTGCAATTGAATACACAAGAAAACGCAACATTTGTTTCGAAAGGATATTGAGAGACAGAAAGCAGAGAAACTTAATTTGGGAGGAAAATGCTAGTCTCACATTCAGATCTGGAAAAATTATAACAATGTTGGCGTCTTGAAACCTTGCAAACAGAAAATTCATGAAACCTATAGGGCAGCACGGCATTACGTCAGCCGATGGAAACATCTTATCATCATTAGCAAGGTACCATTTTTACCATTTAGCACTGACACAAGAACAATTCAGTTTCCAGAAAATGGGTCTGGAAAAGACATTTTCGGAAGTTCCTGGATGTCCGCACCAACCTATATTCCTTTACTGAAGTGTTTGGGCCTCAGGAAAGGAACAGCCAATCACAGGTTTCTAATGTCAACTTACCATTCTGGGAACGGTCGCAGGGCTCTGTTTGTTCTTAGCCTGGGCCGGTGTGGTACTGACTGGTAGGGTCTGGTTGGCTGGTTTGGTGTCATCATCATCATCGTCGCTATCATCGCTTGAGGATGAGGAAGATTTGGATGGCTTCTTCTGCAAGTTGGAAAAAAAATTGAAGGGAAAAATGTTCAAGCTGTCAAACTTCACATGAGGGCTAAGGTGGCGATGTGTCACATTTTGATATAAGATTTGAGGCTTTGCATGGTGGAGTATCAATACTTGTGTCACATTTTGCACTTTTCAAACGGCATCATTCACTTGCATAATTTCTTAAACAAACCAGACTCAATGTGGTTGATGCTATTCCTCTATTGCCTCAACCGCCGTGCTTGTTACATTTACCTGTGCTGCCCCAAACTGCCTCAGCACTGTTTAAATTTATGGATTTATCAGGAAATATATATAATGTAATACAATTTAGTACATGTGCTAATGGGTTTTACAGCACAGAATATGCAGTTTTGACAACCCAGATGATAAACCTACATTGAAATCTAGGGAAAGAATCATACATGTATGAGACAGTGTTTCGGAAAAAGTAGACATGCCATTTTGTTCGATCGTAAACTTAACCACATCACCGTCCAAAACTGCCAAGCAGTGAATTTTTTTTTTATCCCAGGGGAATACATTTGTAAATACAATGTATTACAATACAATGTAGTGCATGTGCTAATGGGAATGTTCTCTTTTCAGAAGTTCAAACTTTTAAATCTTTTGTCCCCAAGACTTACCTTTGTCAGCACTTTTTTCATCACCACTTTCTCTGCCTCGCTTTCTGAGCTCGATTCGTCGGAGCTGCTCTCGCTGCTGTCTTTGCTTTTCTTGGATGCCTGGCTAGGCGTGGCTTTCCCGTTTGTAGCTTTCTGCGTTGCCTGTTTCACCGGTGCCTTCTTTGTCTCCGTTTTGCTCTCCTCCGAGCTTGAATTGTCTGAACTCGAGGAATCGTCTGAACTCGAGGAATCGTCTTTACCGTTCACTGGGGCCGGTGTTGGCGTTTTGGCAGGGGTTTTCTGAGTCTGCGGTTTAGTGGTTGGCTTCTTTTTATCTTCGTCGTCGTCCGAGCTTGAGCTGTCCGATTCCCCACTGCTGGAACTTTCGGCAGCTTTCTGGGTTTTTGGAGTTTGTGGTTTGGAATTCAGAGCTGGTTTTGTTTGCTTGGTCTCGGGCTCACTGTCTTCGTCAGAGCTCGAATCGTCTGAACTTGAGGAATCTTTCTTGGGTTTTGCTGCTGGAGACTTTGCAGCCGGTTTTGCTTGGCTGGGCTTTGAAGCTGGGGTCGCTGGAGCTGGCTTCGTTTTAGCGGGACTTTCATCCTCCTCTGAACTCGAACTTTCGGTGTCACTCTCTTCCTCGGAACTCGAGGAAGCGCTCTTTTTAACAACTTGTGAAGGTTTTGCCTCCTGCACCTTTTGCGGCTGTGTGGCGGGTTTCTTTGGTTCTGCGTCGCTGTCAGAATCCGAATCGGAACTGGAATCCTCAGAACTAGAAGCTTCAGAACTGGAAGCTTCCTTGGCCTTTGATGCCGGTGTGGCTTGCTTTGGGTTTGTTTTTGCAGGCGGTTTGGCTGCTGGTTTGGCTGATGATGCCGGCTTTTTGGACGCATCATCTTCATCGCTTTCTGACTCGGAGCTTGAAGCCTCAGAGCTGGAGGACGACTCTTTGGCTTTTGTTGCTTGTACTTTACTTGGTGCGGGTGTCGATCGTGCCACTGGTTTTCCGACAGTTTTAGGTTTTTCATCTTCACTGTCCGATTCCGAACTGGAGTCTTCAGAGCTCGAAGAATCCTTCCCTTTAGATGGAGTTTTAGCTGGTGATTTAGCAGGTGTTTTTGTTGCTTGTACTTTAGTTGGTGTTGGTGTTGATTTTGAAACAGGTTTTGCAACAGTTTTTGGTTTTTCATCTTCACTGTCGGATTCAGAACTAGAAGAATCCTCAGAACTTGAAGAATCCTCCTTTTTCGCCGGAGTCTTGGCTGGCGTTTTAGCTGGTGCTTGTGACTCTGCAGCTGGTTTAATTGAGCCAGCGGGCTTTGAGGAATTCTCTGTCTCGGATTCTGAGCTGGAATCTTCGGAGCTTGATTCCTCTGAACTCGAAGACTCCGCCTTGGTTTTAGGGGCCGGCTGCACTTTGGGAGACTTTGCCTGGGTTTTGGGAGCTGGGGATGGCTTAGCGGCAGGCTTCTTTGCTTCATCATCGCTGTCCTCTGAGCTTGAACTGTCATCACTGCTGCTTTCTTCTTTCTTCTGTGCTGGCTGGGGAGTTGCTTTCTTGCCTTTCGGGGTCTGGGTTTCTTTCTTGACAGGGGTTTTGGGTTGGTCTTCCTCACTGTCACTCTCGGAGTCGGAGCTGGACGAACTTCCGTCGCCGTTTTGTAAAGCTGCCCCTTTAGAAGGCGTCGTAGCAGCTGGTTTTGTGGCCTTTGCCGGTGCCGGTTTCTCATCCTCCTCATCAGAGCTGGAGCTCTCCGATTCGGAGCTGCTGGAGGCATCCTTGGTTGGTTTCTTGGCAGCCGGCTGTGGTGTCGTTTTCCCCACAGCTGCTTTCTTAGCCTGGGGCTTCTTGACCTGCTTGCTCTCTGCCTCGCTCTCGCTAGAACTTTCACTGCTGGACTCTTTCTTCCTCTTAGTTCCTGTCCCTGGCGGAGCTTTCCCCTTTTCCTCCGAAGCCTTACTTGGTGTTTTCTTCTCCTTTTTCTTGGACACTGTTTTCGTCACTGGTGTTTTGGAGGGCGTTTTCTCGGTTTTTGCTGGTGTCTTTTCAGATGTTTTAGAGGGTGTTTTGTCTTTCGTCTTCACTGACGTTTTAGGCGTTTTGGGTGTTTTTGAAGCCGACTCCTCCCCCTTGAGCTTCTTCTTTGCGGCTGGGGATGGTGTGTCATCAGGCTTGGCTTTGCGTTTGACCGCACCGCTTGGAGAGACCGTTTCATAAGTCTTCAGAATCTGAACCAGGTCAGGATCTTCCGGTTTTGGTGCATGTACCGGCTGAAAGGAAATAACGAAGACAAGTTTTATTACCCCAAGTTGCCATAAAACATGTTCAAAGCAAAGCATCTTCCCCATTTTGTTCCCGCAAACTTAATCACTCAATTTCTTTATCTTGAATCAGAGAACAGTTGTCATGGTTGTAGCTTTGCAAGGATACATTTTTTACCAATGGTTGGCAGGCCTCAAAGTATTGATTTAATAATATTTAATAAGGTGTTTCACGGTATTTTATGTGCACCATCTTATGATCTTGCCAACCATGCCAACGGGGCAATTTTACATGATTTGCTGAGTATGCATCGTCAATGAAAAACTTTGGCGCTTCCAAGTTATCATGCAGTTATTCTGAAATGCGCCCGTGTCTAGCACTCAGCGCGTGTTCTTTTTGCACCGTGAACAAGATGGCACATTTTACCGTGAAACACCTTATTACTTTTAAATCCGATTAACATGATTAAATCATGATTAAATTTAATTTTAGGCCTAGGGCCTAAATGATCTTTTTAAACTAAAGCGAAAAAGTACAAATGAAGTACTAAGACTAGAGCCTTTCCACAAAGTCACAATGATTTGTTTTTAATTCAGCCAACTACAATATAATTTTTTTTTAAATACAACTTTATAAACATAAATTTTATTGTGAAATAGCGTCAAGTTTATATTTTCAGTAAGTGTCCGGAAACTGGGCTCATCTGGATGGCCACTCACCGATCCCGTCTCCTTCTGCAGCGCTTTGGCCGTCTTCGTCAGCTTGTTCTCCCTCAGAAAGCCGTAAATATACGAAAACAGCTTACTCGGAACGATGGAACTCATCTTGGAGTTGTGTTTTAAGATTTCAATCAACCGAAATCTCTACTCTTGCTCAAATTCTAGTTGCTGATGAACGAACTACACGTGGTGTCTCAAATGCTCACATGGGAAAATTAAAAACCCAACGTGTTGTTGATTGTTGCTCTTGATTAGCGCCCAATCGAGAACCTCAATGTCAATTCTGATATGAACGAGAATCGATTACTTTGTATGATGTGAACATTCATCAGTTCAAATGAAATACCAATTTAATCCCCAAATAGGTCAGTCGATGTAAAATGAAATTAGTTTCACTGCATGTAAAGATTAAATTTTGGACAATTACTGTTCCACATATAATATTTAGCTCGAAATCTAATTTATCGATTCTATCGATTGTAATCGAAACTCGCTTCCCACAAGCGTGTCGTTATTTCGCAATCACAGGAGCCTGAATGCGCGATTTCTTTAGCCCAATTGATTGAAGCGCCCTCTCGTGACGATTTGTGTTGAGCAACCACACTTGTGAAAAGGAGTGGAACTTGAAATTTTGGTAAGTTGAATATCGACCAAAAAAAGCATAATACTAGGCCTACCACTAGGAAAACAAATGTCTGATTATTTCGGAAATGAAGATGAAGACTTTCAACGCTACTTTTCTAAAGCTTTGACTAGCAGCTAGTTTAAAATATAGCAGGAAATGTGTAGCATGCATTTACTTTGGTGATTGGGAATTATTGCATTATGTCACTCGGATCGGAGAAATGGGAATTCCCCTCGCGTCCTTGCGCAATTTTTTGTCCTTTGAGCAAATTTGTAAATTAGAGGGAAGTAAATAATTTGAAAGAAACTTATCTTGACAAAAGAATCGTGCTCATTGATCAGGAAGGTATTTGCACACACTAGCAGTTTTGGGTCAAAAATAAAGGATACACAAAAAGAGAGAATTTTGCTTCATCTCAATTTATGGGACTTAAAAAAAATGATCTTGTCATGACTTGTGTAAGGGGCTATCTAAAAAAAAAACACTGAACGAAGTGCAAATGTAGTTTTAAGTTATTTAGAAAAGGGATATTTCTGCATAATTTTGTCTGATGATTCTGCAGAGCAGTAATGAAATATTCTCAGCTTAGGTAATTCAATTGTTTTTACTAAATAAAATTTTAGGCCTAACGTTACGTTAACTCACAATTAACTGATATAGAAGTTACAAATCACAGATTTCTACTTGCTTGCTTAATATTACTGAGTAAATGTTATTTGCCATAATGCCAAGTTTGCAGTAGGTCATGTAGGTATTGCTACTTGGGTTTGTTAAACAATTTTGCAACTTCCAAGTTCTTGTAGTTTTACGAGACGCCATTCATTGATAGCTTGCCTGGATCCTTACCACTCCATTAGCTAAGACGATGTTATCCTGACACCATCTTCTTGCAGAAGAATTCCAAAACAGAGAAGAAGAAATTTTCAACCACCAGCATCAAGAATTCGCCTTCCGCAATGCCCGGTGGGGAGGAAGTGCGTTCGGTCAAACTGAGCCTGTCAAAGAGTGAAATCTTCGGCCTGGTCTTTCGTCTGGCCCTGCTCGGCGTCTCAACTTACTATGGAGTCAGGTGGATTGTCAAGGCCATGGATCCGACACGGAAACAAAAACAGGAAGCTCAAGAACAGGTAACAAAAAAAGGACTTTGGTTGTTTTTTTCCAGATCACTGATCACAAGTCACTACAAGTCTTCACAAGTCATCCAGTTCTTTTTCCTTACAAATGCAGACGTCATGGTTGAAGATAAACGCACTGCCAGAAATACCGGGGCGAACCTTTTCTCTTAGCGATAAGTGTTACTGGGTTCTTTCACATGCATTACACAGCACGCGGGACCTACGGCTTTACGTCCCATCCGAAGGACGAAGCAATAATGGTTAAGTGTCTTGCTTTAGGACACAAGTGTCAAGACCAGGGCTCGAACCCACGCCCTGCTGATCAGAAACACCAGAGCTTGAGTCCGGTGCTCTTAACTGCTTGGCCATGACACTCCACGTTTCAAGTCAACTCACAGGCTATTTTATGAATTAAGTGTAACAAAGGTATCCTTTTGTCATTTTTCATCTCCTTCTACTTGTGGCCTAATTGACTTGTGATTGACAAAACCGGCACTTTTATCCATAAATTTGGGTCTCAAAAGTTTTGTGGTATTCAGAACGGATGACAGATGAACATGCAGGAAGCAAGGCTAGAAATCTATGTTTCAAGCCTCGCTCCCTGCGTGTTTATCTGCCAGCGACCCACTCGCAACGAGCGAGGCCAGAATATGAGTGTTACCCGAGGGTGATGGCTTCAACCCACCTGGATTGAGGCCTCGTTACGTTCTTATCAAAATAATCCCAGTGTGAACTGGTTAAACACGGCTTTCAATGTGGCTTCAGACTGGGTTGTTTCCAATGGACTTGTGATCTGTAGGACTCGACTTCAACTCTTGAATCTCCTCTTTCCTCAACAGGCCCAGAAGTTGATGAAGAGCATCGGAGTCAAAGGAGTCAAGCTCAGCGACTACGAGATGAGCATAGCGGCCCAGCTGGTCGACCCCCTGACCCTGTCCATCACCTGGGCCGATATCGGGGGCCTGGAGACCATCTGTCGGGAGATCAAAGAGACCATCCTACTACCCATGAAGAAGAAACATCTCTTCAAGGACTCGGTTCTCCTGCAACCTCCAAAAGGTTGGTAATGTGTCTGTGGCGTCTTGAGTGGAGACTACCTGTGTTGTTTTGACCTTGAAATGGTCATGGTGTAGTGGCGTTAATGCACAAATGCTTAGTTCACCTTTAGATGTTCAAGGTAATTTTTACGTGTTTTAGCATTGTGAAAGCTTGACCAAACAACTATAGTGTCAGTCTTTGGCCATTGTGTCCTTGGACAAGCCACTTTACCCCCACTTGCCTCTCTCCACCCAGAGGTATAAATGGGTACCGGCGTGAAGCCCGGTTCATACTTTCACACGAAAGCGAAAGCGAACCGAAATTTGTGAGGTCAACAATACTTTCAAGGCCCGTCCACCATTGTTGACGACATGAATTTCACTTTGCACTTGCTTTTGTGTGAAGTATGAACCGGGCTTTAGCTGGGGAGTAACCTGCAATGGACTTCCAGGGGGGAATAGAAATATTCTCGGTCATTTCATACCAAGGAAACCGGAGATAAACGCCGGCCCGATGGACCATATTGGCTCGTGATAGATTTTACTACTTTACTAGATGAGAAACTTTTTTTTTCCAGGACAATAGAATGCTGCTTTAATGTTTATCGCAATATCAAACACATGGCCATAACTAATATCTCTTTGGCCCGGACATATTATGTATACTGAGCATTGGCAGCTGAAAATAACTGTAGCAAACCCCTCTTCTGTGGACCAATCTGGGCAAGTGATCATTGTACGCTCACAAGGTTCCCTTCAAAGGAAAAACCAATGTGCATTGGCCCCACCCACCCCCCGAGTTATTTTATCTGAATCAAATGCCGCTTTCATTGTCAGGTGTGTTGCTGTACGGCCCGCCTGGCTGCGGTAAGACCATGTTAGCCAAAGTCATAGCCAAGGATGCCGGCTGTCGCTTCATCAACCTCCAGGCCTCAAATCTCACCGACAAGTGGTACGGTGAATCCCAGAAACTGGCATCGGCCGTCTTCTCACTGGTAAAGAAAACATTCACCATTGTACTCATCGATTGTTCGTATGGGCAGTACTATGGAAAATATTGCTGTAGGACATTAAACCCTGCCTCTCTCAGTCACTCGAGGGGAGTCAGGTTGGCGTAGTGGTTCCTTCCTCGCCTTCCACCACTGTGACCTGGGTTCGAATCCCGCCTGGGCCAACATGTGGATGGGGTTTTCAGTCCCTACCTGATTCCTTGGGTTTTCCTCAGAATATTCCTCTGGGCTTTTCCTCCCACCTCTAAAACTGTAATTTCTTCTCATTGTCTTCTCTCTACAGGTTTTTTTTCAGGCTTTTGAGCTCAGTGCTTAGGGTACTTTTGAGGAATCCTTGGTTTCATTACCAGAAAGAAATAAAATAAAATAATATGAAATAAAATAAATGGAATGAGTTACCCTATCTGTCAAAATCTATCAAGTGACAGTTTTTAACAGTTTTGTAAATTGGGCTCATATTGGTACAATTGACAGGCTGTGGCAATTTTGTCAACTGAAGGTACCATGCCTTGACTGACAGTAATAGATATGGTGGGTTTAAGTAGTGCTGAGTGCCTGGCAATGATTGATTTAATTCAGAAACAGTGAAGGCACAAAAGGTTCACTCATGCATCAAATCGGTACATCAAGACGTCTAATAGTGGATGGGCTTTATCCTCCTGCATTCTGCAAGATAGTCAATTTGAACATTATTTCAATATTAGGTTTTGCCCTTCACCGACGTGTTTTGATAAATACTGTATACTCAGTGTTGTCCCCGAGTGATTGTAAGAAAAAAAATCACTCGGGTGGGACTCGAACCCATGACCTCCTGCTTACTAGTACAGACTTTCTTACCACTCGACCACCGAGCTTGCCGGGGTCGGCTGGCTGGTTCGAATCTGATCTAGCAGCGGGTACCACAACAAAACTATTCGCCATATGGATTTTACAAATGTGTCGGCGAAGGTCAAAACCCAATATTGAATTTACATCACCCCAACTCAAATTTCATCTTATGAATAACTTACTTTACACATGTAGACATGGGCACGGAGGTCCATGGGTCTGAGTGCGTTAGAATGAGGCTGATGGGACGATGGGGGAGGAAGAATTGTCACTACACATACACTTAGCCACTAATCCACTCTAAAAGCTTTGAGATTGACGGCTATCGTCGTGTCCACAGTCAAGTCTTAGTGTATTCTTGGTTTGGTTTCTCATTGTACCGTATTTGTTTCTCACTTCCCAGGCAGTCAAGTTGCAACCAGCCATCATCTTCATCGACGAGATCGATTCCTTCTTGAGGTCACGGGCCAGCCACGATCACGAGGCAACGGCCATGATGAAAGCACAGTTCATGACCATGTGGGACGGGCTGATCACAGACAACAACTGCGACGTAAGGTTGATTTTCGTTGCGGGGACTGTTTACACGGTCCCGCTTATTTATTCTCAAGCTTTATTTTGTATCAGTGGAGCGCTGTGGTTACGGTGTTCGACTCACGTGCCGTGGTACGTGGGTTTGAACCCTGGCGGGGAACATGGTGCTTGTGTTCTTGGGCAAGACATTTTACTACAATTGCCTCTCTCTACCCAAAAAGATAAATAGGTACCTGTGACGAATGTGCTGATCTCGAGCTGCTGCAAAAACTGGTCTCACGGCCTGATGAACAGGCTCAATAACTGTGAAACGCTTTGAGACCCTTGGTGTAAAGCGGCATTTAAGCTCCTCATTATTATTTGGGAAGTTCATTTTTTTTACATTTTACTCACAAGTATTTGGCATTTTTCACAGATTGAAACTTCTGGTTCCTGAAATAGTCTGAGTGAATTCAAAGCTTTTGCAAATGGAAATTGGAATTGAGCATGTTCTTGTTTGTTAGATATCTTATAAAGAATTTTCATACTTCCTGTTCTCAAAAATCAATTTCAGAATCACATGATTATGTCACCATGACATCTGTTCAATTTTGAGCTACGAATTTTTTTTGTTGATATATGTACTACATTTCAGCCCAATCAGTCATGTAGTTTTCTACGTACATGACTATGAACAAATACATTTGGCATCACATGATATCATCATAATAATTTGTTTACATCCTGACTCGTTTTTGCTCCCCAGGTCATCCTAATGGGCGCCACAAACAGACCCCGAGATGTCGACCCAGCAATTCTAAGAAGAATGCCCACAACATTTCACATTGGCCTGCCTGTAAGTATGCTTGTCTTGTCTTGCCTAGAACTGCACAAAGCGCAGTTAGAGAAACACACATAGGATTTATTTCCTTTGTTCGAGAGTCACGTCTGGGTGACTTATTCTACCAGTTTTGATCTTTAAAACGTGATAAATATACAAAGTGGCTCAAGTGGTTTTTCAAGTCCCGCATTGTGATTGCTGTATCTTTGGAACAGAACCTCCCAATGAAATGAACTAAAAAGCTTTTGGAAGACCAATTATTCTACCCGGCAATACATTAGACACAATTTTGAATACTACCCCCGCTTTTCTGAAAACATGCCCAATTCGACTGTTAGGTTTTTTTGTGGGACAACCTGTAGCTGTTAATTCAAAAGACATAATAAACTTTTGTATATCTAAACTAAGAATGTAATTCTTGTACATGTGCAAGTTTCTTAATAAAAACTAGACAAGAAGGAAGGGCAATTTTGGAATCACTCTAGTCCAATGAAATCCAATGCACAATTTCAAAACATGACGGTGGGAAATTGGATGTTACTGTATCATGAATTGGTTCTTAAATTGTGTAGGCTTCCACAGCCTTTGAGATCATAATGCATTTTTCTATGATCCTGTTTTTTGTGTCTTTATTTCAGGGAAAGAGGGAAAGAGAAAGTATATTGAAAATAATTCTACGCACTGAAAAGGTAGGTAAACTACATTTGCCATATTTAGTCCAAGTCATTGTGAAATGCAGTGCACTAATGCATTCCACACAATCACGATGTGATAACAGACCACTGCAAACATGTAGTACTCAACAATTGATGGTACGTTAACAATTTCTCATTTTTGGTTTTCCGGTGTGTAGCTAGCAGACACCGTCAATCTAATGGAGGTTGCTGATCAGACAGACGGATTCTCGGGTAGCGACCTGCGGGAGATGTGCCGCAATGCTTGCATCTACACAATGAGGGACTACATGAAGAACCAGACAGGACTGAACAGGTCAGGGGTCAAGTTGACGCACAAAATCTCCCCCCCCCCCCTTTGGTACTGCATCTTTTAGGAATCAGGTGTCATTGCTGAAACTATGGCTCCAGCTTCGGCTCCTGTAGCACACAGGGCCACTCTCGTAGACCCCATCGGTAGAAAGTGTACCTTTGCAGATTAATGTGCTCGGCTAAACTAAGCTGAGAGCCAGTTAAAAGAATAGTAGTACACAACACTACTGCTATCACAAAGGTACCAGTTTTACTTTTGGATCCAGGGAAAATAAATTGTCGTAAAGTGTCTTGCCCAAGAACACAAAGTTGACTTTGGCTGGCTAAGCTTGATTCCGCAACCGAGTGTGACCTGGAAAGATTTTGATTGCAAGCACTGTGGCCATCCATCAAATTTGAAAATCCCAAGATGACCGCAGAAAAATTCCCAAGATTTCCCAAAATATCAGCATTATGTATCAAAATAGCAACACAGACCCTATTTTTATGCAAATGGGGCTCACAAAGTGCAATTTACATGTTGCGCATGCGCAATCCATACTTTAGTGTTCTCTCAATAGTACGAAAAAAAACATCCCAAGGCTCAGCGAAACATTCCCAAGCCCTGGCCTAAATTCCCAAGATCTTGGGGAAAAAACCAAGGAGTGGACACGCTGATTGCAAGGCCCTGTTTCCTGGAGCTGCTTAACCCAGAAATTCCCTAAGCACAGAAAATATTAGCTAAGCAAAAACAGGTTATCAGCTAAACCAACGTTGCCATGTACACCTCTGTGACTGGTTCTCCACTGACTGTTGCTTAACACAAAAATTTGATTAGTAAACAACATTTTCCGCTTAGCTACTTCACGAAATAGGGCACGGGTCACACAGTGCTGGCTGAATTAATGATTTTTTTTTCTTGCTTATTTTCCCCAGCGATGAAGGTGAAGCTCAATCAGCAGAGGAGTCGCTGCGTCCTGTCTCCATGGAAGACCTCAGCACCTCGCTGCTCAAGACCAAAGAGACCAAACAGCTGCAGCCGGGAGGTGCCAGCAACGCTGCACTCCCTCTGGACTAGAGTAGGCGGTACCGTACCCAGTGGATAGTGGGGATTTCAGGTCAGATGAGATGGGATGTAGGGCAGATTTCTGGTTGAGTCCATCAAAAGTCAAATCACAAATCGGTCACAAGTAAACAGGGGATGAACAATGAAAAAAAGAATGCCTTTGTCGTTCATTTGAAGAGCTTGTGACTTGACTTGAGACTGATATTGCGGGCTTGTGACTGACTTGTGATTTTCTTGTGATTGGCTTGTGATTACTTGTGACTGACTTATGATTGACCTATGACTGACTTATGAGCGACTTGTGATTGGCTTGTGACTGACTTGCGACTGACTTGTGATTGACTTGTGACTGCCTTGTGACTGACTTGTGACTGGCTTGTGATTGGCTTGTGATTGACTTGTGATTGACTTGTGATTGACTTGGGATTGGCTTGGGATTGGCTTGTGATTGACTTGTGATTGACTTGTGACTGACTTGTGATTGGCTTGTGACTGACTTGTGATTGACTTGGGATTGGCTTGTGATTGGCTTGTGACTGACTTTTGATTGACTTGTGACTGACTTGTGATTGGCTTGTGACTGGCTTGTGATGACTTGACTACAGCTCTTGGGCAGAATGTGTTTGCTAGCTCACCCACGTATTGCCTGGTTCAGGTTCACTCCACTTATATAGTGACCTGCTCAGAGCTATACAACATGCATGTGTGATGGGCGTTGAGGCACAGAAGCGTCCCAGAATTGTCGCCGTAAACTCAAAATTGGGTTGGTGTATACTTCAAACTCACAACCTTTATACATTTTGTATAATAAATGTGTTTTTTCTTTTTCTTCTTTTTTTCCTTCCAGTCTACAGGATGGAGTTCTTGCCAACTGACACTATGTCGGTTCGCTGACAGTACTTGCGTTCACCTAACTGACAAATGTTGAACTGGTCTTGAGTGTTGTCATGAAAATGTTAAGGAATTCCATTTTTTGGAAGATGTAAAACGTATGAAAGTGTTACAACATGAGCAATATTTGTGATATATGTATATGCAACTCCTATTTATCGTGAGTTGAGAAGATGTGGATATTGTGTTTAATGCTGCAAAGCGTAAATGTATGCTTTGGAGAATGCATCCAAACAGTTTGTGGCATAGGTAGCTACGGTATTTTGCAAAACCAAAAGCAAAATTCTTCAGAAAGCAAATTAGGTAACAATAGTAATTTTCGGAAAGTCTGTAGTAGTTCGAAACCCCTGCACATGCAGAAAATGCCTAAGTATGGCTGATATTATTCTTGTTTAATGTCATTTTATCTGCTGTTATTGAGCAGCCAAAAATGTTCAACCATATGCGTGTAAATAACAATTCCCTTTTCTTTACCTTTTTTTTTAATGTACAGGGTGTCTCTCAAAAAAACACTCAAAGTGCCTTTTTTTTACAGCTTTATGAAGCATAAGTCAAATTTGTTTTGATTTGTCCGTAAACCTTAATTTGTCAGCTTGAATGTACTGAAAACATAACTTCAATCGGTTCAAGACTTGTTGAGTTGCGGCTAATTAAACAAAGATATTGCTTTTTCATTTTGTCCACGGCGTCCGATGTTTGACTGCTGCAACGAGAACAAGGTCCGAAGCTTGCATCCATGAAACAACCAAGTAGAGGGCAGAGCAGAACAGTAAACATCTAAGAAATTAAACAAAACAGTCTTCTTTAGGACTACCATTTCTTCCAAAAAGAGGAAATGACCATTGTTACAAAAAAATATATATATATATAAAACAACAAAATAAAGAAAGAAAGATGTAAAAGAATTAAAGAGAGCAAAACTACCCTCACCCCAAATTCATTACATTCCTAATAAATGACATTTAAGACAAAAGACAAAATGAAAAAGCGATACCTTTTGAATTGGCCATAACTCAATAAATGTTTCTCCGATTGGAAAGATGTTTTTGGTTGCTGAAAAGCTTATGAACTATAATTTTCAAATATGTATCAATATTTCTTATGTAATTTTTAAAAGCTGTGACAAAGAGGGTTCTTTGAGGAATTGGTTTTTTTTGGTTGGGGGGGGGGGGAGGGGGGCACCCTGTACAAAACAGTGATGTATGCAATGGTCATCGTATGTACTACAAACTTACATAGGAGACAATTTGTTTGAGACATTGTTTCCAGATTTTTTGTAATGCGTGTAAATTGCAAGGGTGTAAAATTATATTTGCCACCTTCGTACTTGACAGACGATAGTAATAAATGAAAGCATTCTTTGCCAGCAAATTTATCAGAATTGCCTTTCAGTTTTTTGCTGCATTTAATAAAAAATGGACTCATATGCCCAGCCCACGACAGATTTCATTTGCAGTACGTAGGATGATGTATGCTTACAAAGTAACGTGAAATATTTCAAGAACTTCACTTTTTTTTCTTCAAAATTTATCATCTGCACAATCACATTTCAACCTTTGTTACAAGGTTTAACCACCGCTTAACCACATTTAATAATAATAATAATAATAATACTTAATTTATTATCGCGCCATTAATGACGATAAATGCGCAACAAAAACAAAACAAAATCAATATCAAATTTAAAAAAACATTTAAATAATTTAACTAAACAGGTCTAATATAAATAAAACAAATAGATATTTAGGATTTAAATTCACTTTAAATTCATGAATGCGTATGATAGGGCGGTAGTTTTCCAAAGATGAGGACCTGCATGAGAAAATGATCGATCACCCCAAGATTTGTGAGTGTGAGGGACAACCAGCAAAGAAGCATCAGAAGATCTCAATCGCCTGGATGGATTATATGGAGTTAATAGGTCTATGTTGTATTCAGGAGCTGAATCATGAAGGCAATGAAACAACCCTAGCTCTCTCCTCAATCCCCCAAAAAAATCTTCCAGTTGGGTTTTCAGGGATTTTGGAGGATTGAGGCTGAATGGCAAAAAAAAAAAGAGTTGGTTGATTTTGGAGGATGCATTGTGTCGAGTTTGTAGGCCTGTACCCTTATGTTCAGTCATGTATAATTGAGCCCTGCGTTATGCTGGATATCGTCCGCCCTGCTTCTGAATATCGTCGGCACTGCCTCAAGCCATTAACAGTGATTGTTGGAGGATTTTGAAGGATTGAGGCAGTGGTCACCCCTCCACTGAACAAATTTAAGAAATAACGGATGATTTTGGAGGATTGAGGCTGAATCCAATTTTTACGTGGTGCAATTGGAGGATTTTTTCAGGATTGAGGATGGTTCCTACATGGCTATTTTTTTTTTTTTTTAAAGACCCAAAACCCAATTTTAAAAATTTGCATTTCTTTTCATTTTTTCCAATTATCAGTTTTAGAGGGGACCCCCCACCACCCCCCCACCATTACACCCACTAGACTCCGCGCCCTCTTTCCTTTCTCTTTTTTTTTTTTTTTTTTTTTTTTTTTTTGGGGTTGGGGGGGGGGCAAGTCCCCCCCCCCCCTCACGACGCCCATGGGTTCCTATATGAGCCTAGGGAGTTAGGGTTAACCACAAATTATCACCAATGTCGCACTCCTCACCACATCACCACATCACCATGACAGTCATCGCCTAAACTGTCGCCATTCTCACCACAATTCTTTTTCAAAAGTGTATTTTTCTCAAACCCCCCCCCCCTTATACATGTACACCTACTACTACATCATTAATATAAATATCATCTCAAATTTCTTATCACCACCACTTCCCTCGACATCCAGGCCTTTAATTCAAAAAGGAAAGAAAAACCTACTAAGCGCGCCAGAATTATGCATCGAGGGTAATGGGTTCATTTTCGGTGTCGTCCCCCCAGCTTTTAAAAATTTTCTTCCGGCTGGCCGCGTCACCGGGCGAGGCGCTAGATCTCACACGCCGCCCGCGACAAATTTCATCGGCGAGGCGATGACCAAATGGCTTTGTCGCGGCTGAGTTCTCAAGACCGGACTCGGAGAAGTGGACCAGGGGACAGTGGCCTAGTTTTCGGAGTCCGGGAGGAAGTTCATATGTTGCTTGACTTTCTCACCATCACTACCCCCGCCCCCTCGCTAAAAACAAAAAACACACACACACATTGATTCGTAAGCAACATGGAAACAATTCGTTTCTACAAAGTTTTTGTTTCAATATTTTCCTTGAAAACGTAATTTTTGGCCCGTCCATGTCAACTTGACATTTTAGCACATAGCTGTTTGCAATGCTGTGGTTCCATTTTTAATAGCCTGTTGTGATAGGAGTTGACAACATAAATTTTAAAAGGTAAAAATTGGGTTGTTAAAAAATGCACATTTTTAATTCTTGCTTATTCCAGCGTCCATGCACCTGGAAAATTGTTGCAACCTGACGCCAGTTTTTTTCTTCATATGCCATCTCAATGAAGGTCATTCGTTGCAAAAATGATAAGACATGAATCTGGGACGGAAATGCTTAGAAAATTTCCCTGACTCTCCATAGACTTTGTACACAATCGCGGAAGTGGCGTCAGGTTGCAACATTTTTTTCTCGGTCATTTTGTTGTCGGTTCGTTGGAAGCTGTCACTCTATCTCCAGTTTTCAAAAATGAAATGGTCAGTTTTGAATTTTACGCTGTTACGTTTTTCCCCGTTGACCCACATCTTTTTCTATGCTTGGTCGGTTGTGTAGTTGGTTGAAGGCTGTGTTGCCGGCCGGGCGCATTGGTTGGCCGGTCGGGTACGGTCGGTTGACCGGTCGGTACGGTCGGGTGGGCGGTAAAGTCGGATGACCGGCCGGCAGGCAAGTCGATGAGTGCTAACACATTTTGTAAACTAAATGTAATACAAAATGTGAATGATGTACCGTCTGTGCTATTTTGGGGGATTGTGGCCTATAGTGGTTAGGGTTTGTGACTCATGATCAGAGGGTCGTGGTTCGAATCCAGCTGCTGGCTACAATGTTGTGTCCTTGGGCAAGCCACTTCATCCCCACTTGCCTCTCTCCACCCAGGAGAATGGTACCGACATTAGCTGGGGAGTAACCTGCAATGGACTAGCGTCCCATTCAGGAGGAATAGAAATATTCTCAGTCGTTCATGCTACTGAAACCGGAGATAAACGCCGGCCTGATGGACCAAATTGGCTCGTGACAGACTTTACTGTTTGTACTGTGCTATTTTTGAGTATCACCCCAAAACAAAAATACTTTCTTTTTTTAAGTGCTATTTTCTAGCAGTGGAAGGGTTATTCACTTTTTGCATGAGACATCAAACGAAAAAAAAAGTTATGAAATTATAATTTGAGACCCGAAAATAATTCAATTATCGCAAGGTAAGCCTGGTTCCCTGCCTCTAATATTAGAATCGAAAACGTAGTTGGTACTGCTATATATTGTACTTGCGTGTTCCAGTGTTCGCTGGTTCCAAATCCAAACCCAGCTAAGTTAACACTGATCACCTATTCATAATCCAAAGCAATATTGCACAATTAGCATAATATTAATATTCATGAGGCTGCACGTGCGCCATCTCTGAGGGCTAATTAAAAGGTTGGACTCGATTACGTCACTGAGGTTTTTTTTCCGGTTCACCTATTACCGACCGAACGATCAAAAATATGACCGGCCAGCCGGAGGCTAAGTTATTGTACGAGAGAGATTAGCCAAGGCGGCAGTCCTTTGATGACAACACGTTTAAGAGAAGTAAAAATGAGAAAAGGCACTGAAGAACATCGCCCGGGGCCTTCAGTATACCATGGATAGCGGGAGTTTTCCCCTTGCCTTTTTGTGTACGTGTCTCTTCGATTTCAATTTCTTGATTCAATTAATAATGTGGTGGGGATTATTTATTCTGTGGTCAAAATGAACAACACTCATGTAGTTATGAACTTGAAAGATGCTTAGATGAAATTACGGGGAGAGGAAAACAAAGCTTCTCCCCAAAGCAAAAACAAAAAAAATGTTTATGAGAAGAAAAAAAAATCACTTCACTCCACAAATTCATATTTATTTCGTAAGTTCAGAACATGTTATGTTTTTCCGTATAAAGTTGTATATGTAGTTTCCCAAAAGGATGCCAGCCCTGGTGTCATGTGAAATACGGATTACTAAGAAACATGGTCATTATCTTAAATGGCTCTTAACTCTCACACGTGACTTATCGTCACTGTCCAATGATCTTCACATAGGCATGCGCAATACAACTAACGTGTCCGTATATCATCAAGTCAAAATTTCACACTGTACAGTTGCTTTTGCACAATAGCGCCCCATGTGCTCTTAAAGGAACGGAGAGGCCCAGTTTTTTGAAAGGGTGAAACAAGTTTCAATATCTGGCAAAGTCCAGAGACTTTTTCTTCTGTAAAATACCTCACAAGGACCTCCCATGTGCAATAGCGTGTGTGAAACAGACGGCGTTCTTATAATTCGTGGTTTGTGTACAATGTTCTTATTCTTCCATGATTTTAACTATTTAAGGAATTGCTCCGTGTTGCCATCTACCCTTTATGCACATGTCCAGATTCATCTGAGGCATTCTCAGATTCAAGATTTTATCTTCGCAATTATTCCTCACCAACCGCTCTCATCGTTCATCAGAAATAAAGATGAGTGATTAGCTGAAATGATTCCAATCAGCACATTGTATAATCATGCACAGCTAATTAGGCATGCCCGACCGCTAGGTCGGGTTCATGGACAATCAACGTGGAACTCGATTCAAAAAAAGCCCCCCCCCCCCCCCCAAGTAGTAATACAATCATCGCACAGATTAGTCCCCAATTATATTTCATTCAGCAAACGTCGTTTGTCAATCACGGGGCCTTTAGTGAGGAGAGACACAAGCGCCCTAAACATTCCACGTGACACGTCCCTCTCTTTGTGGTGAGCGGTGCCGACACTACCATATTTGGGCACACAAAGGCCGCGCCGCCCGGCAACATCAAAGGCCGCCGCTCGCCACCACCTCCGCCAGAGAGAACCAACCGGCCCCGCCCACTTGAAAATGGAATTTCCCCCAAAGGGGGGCCAAAAGGGTCAGAGCTAATCAGAAAAGGTGGCCAGAGTCTTTTGTTGTTCAGAAGTGTGAAGTTTGCCGCTTTTCCCCTGTTTTTCTTTTGTCATTCATACGCTGCAAATGCAATGGGACGTGATATTGTTATTGCACGTACGTTGACATAATTACGGTACCAATGGAACGATTGCTCGGCGTCCATGTACCGAATTATGTGCCCCTTGCGTCGGTAGGTTAACGAGGCTTCGGCGCACCGTCGATTGACCCGAGCAGTGTGGCTATTAAGTTATTTGTTTCTTACCATGTGCTGAACACAAGCTACCTCGCCCGGCTAAAATCAATGCCCGCTATGTATTTGTTTACACAAGAAGAAAATATCGATAATTCCCGGACAAATTTATTTTTCCTGGAGCACGAGATGATTTCAGCATGATTGCGTGATGTTCGGGCCCGGTGTTTCCAAGGCCAGGATGGTCGGTATATGAGCTACGCCGTGATGAGGAACTTTTTGGAAGTCATTAATTATTTTTCTGGAGTTTTCATCCCCATAAGCATCTGTGGTTTATGAACTTTGTGTTTACTTTTTTGAATTGCATAAAGTGTGGTGAATGTTTGGATGGTTTAGACATGCTTACACGACGGATGTGGTCTTGTTTTCCCAACACTCAGATCAGTTTGAGACACCCAAAATAATTTCGTCTTTCTTGCTATTCATATCAATATGAGCATCGACTGTTTATTAGATATCACCTTAAACAAACCTTGAAGTTACAGAATGGTGACTGATGAAGGATGCAGGGATGCAGGCAAACAAACAAGCAGCGATGAAGATGGTGGTATCACCATGTTTCGCCGTGGTGAGCAACCGCCTCGTAGGACACAAGACATCACCACCATCACCATCATTAGACGGCAGCAGGGCCACATCTAAGATCAATTTGATCACCACAATCACATTATCACCACAATCACCCATCACCAGATCTATGATAAACCTGTAAACTCAACCACCCCCATAATGTATCACCATGCATCAGCATCACAACCACCGACCTCAGAATCACCACACAGTCACACCACATCTAAGATCAACCTGCCTAAGATCAACCTGCCATGATCACCACAACCACTGACATACATTGCAAGCTATCATCAGTGTCACCTTTATCAGCCTTTTGATCATCAGCATTGCAAGATCAAACTTATCACCTCTACCTGCATAACTATTATCACCATTACCACCATCACCCTTGGAATTACATTAGTATCACCATCATAATGTTCAACATGATCACCATCAACTTATCACCCTGGCCCCTATACCATCAGCATCACCGTGCTCAACATGATTACATGTATCACCACCATGACCTTTGACATCATCTGTACCACAGTGCACCATCCAACATTAAATCCACGATAACCTCTTAATTTTAAACCTTCCCAAAGATCTCCCCAGATCTCCTCATTGCTCACCTCTGTAGCTCTACCCGACCTTCCCCCTACCCTCCCCCTAGCCTCCGGTCGATGCCTTTTGAGTTTCTCCAAGCTCTATTCGCACGTCTTTGCCAACCCTGCATTCAGCACCAGCTGCCTGGCGGGCGCGAGGCTTTCGATCGCTCCCTCGGACTCCGATATCCGCCCCTTCGATTTGCACTTTGTCGGCACGTCGCACTGGGTGTCTGACCCCTGCCGTAACGTGGATAGAGGACCGAGTCTTAACATTTAGATTGAAATTTTCAAACGTTGCGCTGTGAGTATGAGGTGTTCCATACTAATAATCGAACTCTATAAGCATAGAAATTGGTAACGTTCAGAAGTGCCAAGATCAAGCCAGCAAGATCATAACATATAGGTTGAGGCATCATAAAACCTGGATAGAACATCCTGTTCGATTTTAATTTGTTTACACTTTTTAATATAATCCCGTCACTATAATATCTACAAAACACAAAATAATTTCTCAACAAGTACGTCTACATACAATATCTACACATCGATCATTAATTTCAATGTCAGTTTTAAAAAAACCTACTATACTTTTGTGCGTGGCTTCTGTCGTTCTCTGAATGAATTCGAAAAAGCAAAATGTTCCTTCAGTTGTTAACTCCCCGTTGAAATCAATAGAATAATTGACTGATTTGGGTTTTTTTCCACACGGTGATGTGGTGATAATCCATTAAGATTTTGACGTAGTGCAATACGAAACAGAGCTTTATTTTCAATATGCGATTCCCCTTATAGTTTCCTTTCGAATTTATCGCAACACTTAATTATAGTGCTTCGTTTTGATGGGTCATCGGCGATTATTGTCCGAGACAGTCACCTTAAACTATCAGTCACTGTCAGAACAATGTCCATGACGGTCACTCAGAGGACGCAGAGAAAAACAACAAACTGCTCCTTTAAATGAAGCATGATAACGCCATGCAAATCTCGGCAGAAGTGACCCCTCCCCCCTTTCTCTGACAGTCTTCGTCACTTCTTTTTTCTCGCCAGACGCCTCGCCGTTGACACCCACCGTGCGATGCCGGGCTGCACCCCGGTGTGCCGGAGCCGCTGTACGGTCAGAGTACAAGAGGAGTCCCGTCTGTCAGGGAAAAAAACACGTACTGACAAACCAGCTCTTCAGCAGGGAACAACAATGGATCCAGGGGTGATATCGAGCGATGTTTTTAAGGGTGATTCGGGCGTATGCTGCGCAGGCGATCGAGGGCTCATCTTGTTGGTGTAATTTCAAATACGATTATCTCTTTTCTTGTCGACTCAGAGTGTACGTCATACTGTGATGAGTGACATGGGAGCATACAGATCGTCGTTTGCAATAGTCCTCCGTGGAGCAATATATAGCTCCATGATTTCTCCAACACAGTTTGCTGAAGTTCAAAGGGAAAGTGCCAGGTGGTACTTCCCTCGTCTCAGGCCAACTAAAAACCACCTGATCTTTGCACTAAAACGTCCCCATTAATTTGCTTTGCTAAGCCCTGGCTTTCTGAAGCTTCACATTGTTTTACAGAAGGCACTTT
This sequence comes from Patiria pectinifera, assembly GCA_029964075.1. NCBI lineage: Eukaryota > Metazoa > Echinodermata > Asteroidea > Valvatida > Asterinidae > Patiria > Patiria pectinifera. The sequence continues at coordinate 12,089,100 of CM057136.1, forward strand.
TTGGGGGGTTGTTGTTGTTGTTTTGTTTTTTTACAGAAGGCATTGCGCATTAGGACAAATTGCAAACCAATTGCAGACAATCACAGACATAGGTTAACTCTGATGGTGGCATTTGTGGTTTTTTTCTGCGATGTCATCTTTCCATTGATGCTATGTGTAGTCCTGCATCAGATCACATGACAAGAACATTAGAAATGGGAATGGAAACCAGACTGTGCCTAAATGACGGTCTGGATACACCAAAAGTCATGGGAACCACTATACAGATCATCTTCCAATCGTCATCCACCATTTTCACCTCACCCCACCCCCAATTAAAGGAGTTTAAGTATACATTGGATATATCTCTTTATGCAACAAAGTTGTTTCTGCAGCTCGGCCGAAACACCTTCTATTTTCGTTAAGATTCTTCTTCCCCTCCCCTAAATTACACGATTTCGAAGTTTTATACTGGAGGCGAGAAAGAAAGCTTGACTGATAACGATGTCACAGCAAACCCGCTCACACGTGAACTGATGCTACTGATGAGGCAGCCGCCGGTTTGTGCCGCTCACACACCGCCAAAGCATCCCCCCCAACCCCCCCTCACCCCGATGTCTTGTCTCGTGCTCCCGTCCTGATATCACCGGTTATAACACCATCCAACCCCGCTATACTCCTCTCCCACTTCGGGTCATCGACATCGCAACCTCATCGATTTTCTCCCTCCTTTCCATCTTCCTCTCGCCCTCAGATCCAAGCCAGTTTCCTTTTTTCCCCCATCCTTCAGTCATCTCGCAGTCTCGAGCCCCCCGTGTTGTTTTTGGCTTTTGTGCGCCGCACCTTTCCTCCCGTAAGTTCGCTCTCGTCTCCTCCGTTTATACTTCACAGCGCCGCATCGACTCGCAATTTTTGTCCCCCCGTCTTGCGCTGGAGTGTTGAAAAGTACATGTCGCCCCGCGAACACACGGCCCGTGTACTAAAGACTGCCGTCAGTTCTGCCCCGTGTCTTTCTTCGCGATGTAGGTCTATCTATGGTCAGTGATAATCGCCATCATGCTTCATGAAATATGACGCCTAATTGGACTTAGACGCAGAAAGAAAAGAGACCGAGCAAGCAAGAAAGACGGAGGGATAGCGAGACTTTATATATGCAGGCCTGGAGCTCCTGGTGGGGTGTCCGCACTGACAGACAGCGCTATGGGACCCATTACCACCATTAGACTTTTCCTTCTTGCAATTGCTCGCACCGCGTGAAATTTTCCTTTACCTATTGACATCTTTCCTTTTGTCTTTTTAATTACAAATTTTGTAATATAAATGAACACCGTGTTGTTCTCTCTTCAATGTATGAAATGACATTTGAATGTCCTTTTATTTCTTCAAAATAGTTTCAGAGTTGCTGCTATTTCAGCTGTTTTGCCGTGGGTGCAATTGAGATGATAAATTCACAGTCAATCGAAAAAGAAGAAAATTCATCATTCTATCCAATGAGAGCTTGAAGTCGAAGAAATTAGCCGCAACCAGCGCCTTGAGTACAGTCATCAGGGAAAGTACTTCCGCCGCATGTGACAAAGCGAGAGCAGATTTTCTCCACGCACAAATGAAACAGCGCCCTCACTCGCTTCAGTCATTCTTTGCTTTTCCTTTGTGTGTACAGACGTGCTACGCGTACGCGAATCCGAGTCCTGGTTGACAGGTATACCTTTGCGATTAACATACAAATTAACAAGTAAATACTACTGATAAATATCTGTAAAAAAACACACACAAAAATCAAAGATATAAGTGAAAAGGAAATTACGGGAAAGAAATATTCACATTCACAGAAAGTAAAAGAAGACGTCCTTTGGATGCCATCAAAATGACGAAAAAGTGCAGAATCATAATTCATATTGAATATCTTCATTTAGTATCTGCGAAAATCTTATCTTTTGTAGTGCCATTGGAAAAACAAATTGTAAGGAAATTAAACTTTGAAATATAATATTCTAACACAATACAGAAAGCAATGATATTACCCTCTATTCTAAACATTTTTGGGTTTTATATGAAAGCGAATTAATAGTGCAACTTGGCCAGCAATTGCCGAAATAAAAAGTACACATCGCACCCTAATCTTTCGGGTAGCACCCAGGGCGATGCCGGACCAGAGGCGATTTTGGGCTCTCCGCCTGCCCGGGCCCAAGCAGCTTTCTCCCCCGCACCCATCCACGCGCCGACCAGCTCGCTTATGCCAATGCGAATTAATTTCGACACACTCCATCCCCGCTCGATAAATAACGAAACTCACTCAACCAAAAAACAACCAAAGCGCCAACAACAACGACGAATGGTGAAGAAAGAAAATGGAGAAATGAGGAAAATTCGGAGAGGAAGGAATTATTCCGTTTCGTTAAAAAGAAAGAAAGAAGGGTTGAAGTTTGGCTTTTAGAAATCGGGTCAACAGAGCGTGTGTTGTAGGCGGGTACAAAACAACGGGTTGCCGTGGAAATGGCCCAAGTCACGGATTCACGAACCCTTTAATAATGTTGTTTTAATCTGATTATTGCTTTGCCAACAATACAAATTCAGCCACTTTTGGGTGGTTTTTAACTGGGGAGGAGGGAACACCAGCTGAAGGTATTGTCTCCATGTGTGTGCGTGTGTGAGCACAAAATGACAAGAGCTTTTTTGGGTTTGTCAACGCAACCGGGAACCTTTTCAAGCAATTGCAATTTTAGAGTTTCAAAATTTAAATGGAGGTATATTAAAATGGTTTCTTTTCACGGGTTGTAAGACACTCATCATTATTACCTTAGAATCTGGGGAAATCTATTATTCATGATTAGCATGGAAATATAATTTTGTCATCTTAAACATTTTAAATAAACTGATTCAGTAAGTTTTATTTGAAGTGATCCTTTAGTTAAATTGTACAAGCAGTAGACACTAATTGTACATTGACACAAAACTGCAGCTGTTCCGAGACATTAACATGTGTAATAAATAGAAAGAAATACATCATCGGATTGAATCAAAAGTCAGTTACATGTATTCATTTATACTTTATATATTGCTCATCATATTCAGTCCAAGTTTAATGCACTTTGAATAATTTTATCTCACAATGGAAGAAAATAAACAACGATCAAGCATCTGACACCAACTTGAAACACAAACATTTGTGGATATGAAACGTTAATATTAGTCATAGTAATTATTAACACACTCATTGTCTGGCTGTCACGGGTTGATTGTTAGATATTTTGATGACAATAATTAAAAACAGATGATGGCAAAAATGACAGTTCCTGTGATAATTTCAAAAGATCACTTTTAAATCTCAAATTTCTAGTGAGCTTTATAAATACAAATTTGTGTACTCCTGGGAAATAAACTTAGTGACCATTTTTATAAAAAATACAGTGGTCATGTGACTAGACGCTAGTTTTCATCTTATAAATCCTGCATGTCCATTACGTTTAAGTTCAGAGCTGTGACAAAAAAATCCCCTATCGCGCCATACCAAATCCCGACTACCGAGATATGCAGGCCGATAAGACCATGACTGACACGGCGCATGAAGTGCTTTATGTCTGTTTATTTCAAGTTCATGCACCACTGCCAACATCCGGCCTAGTACATGCACACACACTGCATGGGGTTGTTGTACAGTGTATTTTTACTGTGTGATCCTTGGGGGGGGGGGGTGTTTATGATATGTACCCGACCTGCCAGACTTAGCTAATCAGCTAATTTGCCGATGGGTTTTCAAGCGGCTCGGGTCATTATAATCACACCTATACCAGTTCATTGCAATTAGCAGGAATTACCGAGTAAGCCATTTCGATTTCGCTCAGCACTCACTTTAAGCAGTGCTGTCAAGCATTTACATGTATTTGCATACGATTAGCACCCTAGTGCCGCTTTCCCCCTACAGAAGAACACCTTGTTTATTTTCTATCGGCCCGATGTATAGTATCGCGCCATCTCGACACAAGACATCCGCAATATATAGCGCACTGGAAATCACTTGTTTATCTAGCAGGCGGACTGGATACCGCGTGTGCTGCTAGTATAGCCCTAGCAGCGGCCGTATCAGGGGCTAGGAATGTCTGGAATTTTACTCCATATTCATTAATAATCCCACATAAATCAAGCTGATACGGCGCGCGATTGGTCAGTTGGCCTTCAATCGCGGCGGAAATGTAGTTAATATTAATCTGGTGTGCATGACATCACAGAATGCTTCGTTAATTGATTGGCTACACTGGCCCCCAGCTGACACGGCTGGCTGTCAATCACAGGGCGCGGAGTCTTTTGATGTTGGCCGGTCGCCTTTGCGTCTGTACACAACTGAATGGTTGGGGTTCATTGACGTGGGACGTGGAAAGAAAGTGGAGTCAACTTGAAACGGTTTCGCCGCGATTTTTTTTTCCACCCGTGGATTTTTTTAAAACCCGGGCCGTACAATGCCACAGCAGCCCAGCCGTGGTGGCGAAGACGATGGGCCCCCGGACGAGACCAAGACCTACCACACCGAAGGAGAACAGGAGGAGAAAATCAACGAGAATGCCGTGGGAGTCCGGGAATCTTTCGACCATCTCAACGACGAAAAGTCCAGCCTGGTGAACGCGTACGAGGGGGAATGCTCGAGCAGTGGCTCCAACAAATCCAGCTCAAGTTCACAGGTACGTTTACCGTCTCCCACACACCCCACCAACTCCCCAACCAACCCCAATCGATTCCTGACATCCTAAACGACCTTAAAACCAACTTGTTTTTGCTTGTTTCCCTCTAAAACAGAGGAATAAACGGCTAGGACCGAGCGAGTATGCCGACTCGAGCAAGGACGGCCGGCCTAAGAAACTCCATGGTGTCCCCGTTGTTGGTGAAGGTGCGTAGTGTGTGTGTAGTACTAAGCACGCCGTGTTTTCACGGCGTTGCACGGCTATTGGATTGCATGTGCCGTACAATAATACCCACTGTGTTATACCGTAATGGCATAGTATGACTCAGTAAATCTGGTGACCTGGTGGTTTTGGCGGCCAACAGCACGACCCAGGGCATTCCATTTTGCACGTGCATGTCATGGAGTGGCATGTCCCCTGGCTTGATGGTCGGCATCGCCATTGTGCGGTCAGGGAAATGGCGAAATTTGAGCCCCCGTGTGGACATGAATTGCTCAAAATGGCCGTACACTCATGCATGCCCCTTGCAGTACACAAATTACATGCACCCCAATGTACCCATGTGTGATGTGCATTAGTTACACTTACAGTGCACACAGCATGCATTGTACATGTTTTGTCTTAATTGCTGAATTGTCAAATTTGCACCCTCTTGTGTGTGAACTTGATTTTATTATGGTTTCAAGGACATGATTATTCTCAGACCATAAAAATAGTAGCAATCCACTTACAATTACAATGTAGGCCTACATGCATGTACTATGTACATGTAAGGCAAGAAACACACATATTAAAACAGGGTCAACATGGTCAACTCAATCTATGCTGGATATTAAAATGGGCAAGCAGCAAATTTTATTAAAAGAGGCATTTTGTACTGTATCTAAATTGAGGATTAATTATCATATTATTGGGAGTTTTGGGACAAATACTGGATTGGCTAAATCGTGAAATCCCCCCTCACAAGTTCGACGAACTACATATACATGTGTGTAATCATTCATCCCAAAACAAACAGTTTGCAGAAAGCGCACCTCAAATACATTTTCAACAACCGTACTATACACTTTATATTGACAACATTCTGATGTAATTTTGGCAATTAACAAAATTTTTGTGGAAAAATGTCCTTTTGGAATAAACTGTCAATTTTGTCTCATTTGCCCTCATAGCTCAGCACATGTCTTAAGGCCGGTTTGTACTTTACGTGAAATGAAGCCAATTGCATGACATCAAAATTTGAAGTTAAAGTTTCATTGTGACGTGTCGCTGTTACCCTAACTTGGCACTGAAATTTGCCCGGAGTATGAATCAGCCTTTACAGTTGTACACGTACATGTATTTACCATGTACGCGTATACATGTAGTTTGTTCCTAAGATGAACAGTTGAGACAGTGCAATAAAATTAACAGCTGCCACATGTACATACAGTACACAGTTGATGTCAATTGTACATATGCATGATAAAACCTGCAGCCCAGCATATTATTACATGCATATCAACCAAATCATAAATTTTTACTACCCGTCTGCATCATTGATGCTGTCATAACGCTTTGTTTAACAGCCTTACTGATATCCAGCACTTGACCTCGATTCACACCGATAATGGCGAACTGTCCCTTAATCCACAGTTTTTCCGATCAGGCACATGTAGCAGAAACAGGGAGACGTGGGTCAGATGAGGACACAGTGGGAATTAATGATATTTAGTGTGGGAACATTCAAGGTGGTATTGTTGTTATCAAACAGAAGGCTTCGCGGACTCTGTTTCAGAATTTGAGATAAAATTTCGTTGTAAAGTCTGCCCCAGTATAGTCTGTGAGCTGCTTGCATTGTGACAAAAGGTATCTCGCGTTACAAAACGATCCTTTGCAACGTTGGTGACAATTGCTTGCTATTTTACCATGTTGCTACACCATATTCATTGCCAAAATCTTTAGGTGCCGTATCCGTTTAACAGACATTGGAATTGGACATTTTACCTCAAGACTTAAACATGTCTTTTGGTGTGTGTTGGGGAGGAGGGGGGGGGAGGCGGAGGGGTGATATTAAGAAATACATCGAGCGTAACTTTCCAACATACACCGTATCTGTGAAGGCGAACAGTGTGAAATGTGAAAATCCAATTTATGCAAGGTGGTCACTTTCATGTTTCCTTTATTAGCCTTCTCCGAATGGCGTGCTGCGAAATTTGTATCGATTGGATACGTTTCCGCTTTTTCAGTAAAGACCATCACGCATTCATGCAAAAGACTGGACCTTTTGCAAATCCCTAACCAACTGATTATTCCTGCAATTATAGCAAAAAAAAATACAAGACAAATACAACTGTACTCACTACTTCCTTTTTGTGCAAGCACATTAAAATGGCACACAACATTTTTCGGCTCGCATTTTCCCTCTTGTCTGCAGTGAAAAATGAAAGAAAGAAAACGGAAAAAAACCCATAACAGTCTCACACACTTAATGGAAATTCTTGCGACAGCCGTCACACTCTGGAGATTTATCCAGATGGATGAACGAGGAAAACACGCACAGGATTTGCAGGGAAGATCGCTAGTAATTTCTTTTTTTTTCTTCATTCTCTACATGTGCAAAAAACATTCCAAATCAGTATCTATGTGCCAAGGCCAGACGGAGTTTGATATTTATTGCATGATCACCGAACCCTGGTTAACCGAAAAACCACATTGGCATGTCTTTTTATTGCATGAAAACCTTTGAATTTGAACTTGGATATTTTTTTTGGCAGTCTTTCCAAATGTTAATGTCTGGTATGGCCATTTGGTAAAAGGGCATACTAAGTGAAACCATTTTTAAAAATTATGGATGGAATTATAAGTGATCCATTAAAAAAAAAGCTGTCATTGCAATTGAAATACAGTGCTGGCATTTTTAAAGTTTTGCCCCCCCCCCAAAAAAAATGGCACCACCAAAATGTGATCCGTGTTTAAATTTAGTCCACATTTACTTCAATGCATATCTAGTTTTAGAACACAACAACTTAATTTCGCCAAATATTTTAGAAGATTAAGAATAAAAACACTTTCTAGCCTCCACCAGAGTCTAACTGCTTCAGGCTTTCAGCCAGAAACCAGACGGCTTTTGTGGCTACTTTAGTTTGTTACGCAAATTTATTGATGTAAAAGCAATTGGAATTCTAGCAACGTTTGACACCCTGTTTTGCTATTCAAGCCAATTTAAACACAATTTTTTTTTCTCAAATGCTTGCTAATACACTGAACTGCATGTTTATGTTGATGGCCAGCACTGGCATTTGCGAGTTCCCATAAAAAAACCAATATGAAAAAAACAGTATTTTTGGCACAATATTGATGAAAGCCGGAGTTCTTTGACCCTTGCCGAGGGGCAATTGTGCACACCAATAAAACACCTGCTGTACACAATAAATCCCAGCAGGAAAAACCCCTTGAATTATATGATCTTCATTAAATGATCCCGATTGCAGTAATTGATTGGTTAAAAAAAAATCTCAACTAATGCCCAAGAATCTGTGTAAATACCAGTGATTTAACGCAAATCAAATGGCTTCACAATTCATGTTTTTTTTTAATGTCCGTCTGTTGAAGATATGTACAGTACATTTAAAAAAAAAAAGACACATTTCACAATTTCAAGCATGTGCGTGTCTGCATCGTTTCCCAATGAAAACAAAATTCCAGGCAAAAGTTTTTGTTAAGGTTTCCGCCAATTTTTGTTTACCCAACTCCTAGTCCACAACAATGGAACACTCAATGAAATACAAAAAAAAACTTTGCAAAACATTTTTTTTGCTAACCACGCAGTTCTGCAACTTGCATGTAGGGGAAATTCCCTAAATTTGGATGTACATGTTCAAGTCAGACACTTTAATGAGCTGCTGCGATACATCACTAATATGTGACATCTGATGTCTTGAATACAATAACAGGCCAAACTACACCACCACCTTAATGCATGACCTTGTACATCATGTTATCGGATGTACGCAGAGAAGTGAATTTCTACTGAATTGCCCGTATGTATTCTGAGCTTGCAGCATTAGCCCAGAAATGCGCAGCATGTGTCTTTGCTAACTCAGAAACCAGAATTTTTGTCTGCATCCATAACGGAACATTCTTCAAAATATTGTAAGCTGATCCACAACATTTGGCCTAAAGCAACAGACTTCATTGCTGGAGAAATATGCAAAAAAAAAATTTTTTAGCCAGTGCAAGAAACAACAATACAATTAAATCTGAAGCGGGTTATTAAAAAAACTGACCTGTCGAAATTTCAGCTAGCACTAAATAAACTATTTGAGAAAACTGTGAATATACGCAAAGCATAGGTTTCTGTAGAAAACACGAGGATTTGGTCCTAATTATTGCGAGGACATGGTGGTACCTGTAATTCCTCTTTTCTGGAAAATGACAGCATACTAGGCACAATGATGTCACAGGATGCATGATCCTATAATTCGCTTACAGTCAATTAGGATATTTCGTGATATATTGACAGTTTTCATTTTTGAATGTTTGCTAATGGTGTCCTTAACCCCGTCTTTAAACCCTTTGAGACCGTCTTTAAACCCCGACAGATTTTCTCTAGGCACCCTGCCAAATCTTGGCTGAAATAAGAACCCTGCTAAATGCAACACATTGCAAGAGTGGATTCTGTTGCATGGTGCAGTGAACCCAGTGCATACCAGCCTTGGCACCAAGCAGTTACCATTTTAAATACAACCAAATGCAACAGTGGATTTTGTTGTATTGCCTTGGCACTATGAGCAGTTACCCTGCTTAAAGTGCAACAAGATGCAACAGAGCACGGGAACTTGAGTTGCCTGCTTCATGCAACAGTATGCAACAACTTTTTACCTTTGTTGCTTTCTGTTGCATTTAGCAGGATAAGGGTAAAAAGTGATGGAGTTTACTCTTACATGGGTACATGAAGCGGAAACAATAAAAAATATTCAACTTTATATTTTTATCCAAAATTAAAATATAGGCCGGACTGTAACCCTTCGTCCCGGGCCAATATGGCCCGGACGTCCTTCACAAACACACACAGATACATATTTCTGTTATTGATACCGATATATCTGCATTGATGTATGACTGGGAAATCGAATTGCCCCGGGCATTTCCTGACACCTTACTCTCTCTGTAGAAGGAGATTCAGTGTGTAGTTTGAATTAAATCCCATTGTAACCCTGGACAAGTGGATCGATTCCCTTTAAAAAAAACTTTTTTTGTTTACAAATCTAGAGTGCTGGGTTACAGGGTGTTTGTACCGGTACACTTTCCAATCCTGTTCTTGGTGAAAACTTTGATAATTTTTTTTCCCAGGGAGAATATCCACTTGGATTTACATGTACATGATGTGTGTAAATTTGAATTATTCCAGATATTCCGAAATGAATTGATCAAGTGATTATGAAATTCTCATTCCCCTCTGTGCAGTTAAAAAAAAACCTTTTGCCAATGGCTATACAAAATTCATGATCGCCTTTCTGAGAGAGACAGATGAAAATTTGAAAAGCGTGGATATTTTGTGCTAATCCCCTCTCTGTACCTGATCCCAATACCTGTACCTAATCCCATGAATGATTAATCTCTCTGGATTATCTTCCTCAGCCCCTGTGCTCGGATTGAATGGATTTACCAGTCGATTTGAAAATTCCCCGTCCTACTCGACCCCAGGGAGTAAAGCTGAGCATTTCCATGACATCGCCCGGTTTGCCGCGTACAACAACCTGGCGATCATCGCCGGCGGTTACCATCCAAATGGCTCCATGGTACCCGGCTCATCGGTAAGTCCCCAGTTTTGATTTTTTTTTCTTTTTTAAATTTTCTCGTCTCTGATCAAAGCACTATGCTTCTCTTGTCAATCCCGTTTTATTTTTTCCTTTTTTTAAAGAAAAAAATGCTGTTGTTTATCTGCATTTTCAGTTTCTGCCCCGATACCGGTAGATGAACTAGCTGTTTTCATTTGGTGGTTAGAGGTTTCCCACCCTTGATTTTCTTATTCATTTTAACGAATTGTTAATATTATTCATACAGTAGTACCCTTACTTAACAGAAATATTAAGGGGAAAAATTCTTCCTCTGTAAAATGATCAGCTTGACCCATATTCATGTGTGCATCAAGTGAGTTACATGTAGCAAAAGCCAAGTCGGAAAAAAAACTTTGACAACTTGCAACCTGTCTGCCAAGAACCCAAAGTTTTGATGCCTGTTCCAGGCGAAGAGAATACACCCCAAAATTCCAGCACACACACAGACACGGTTGATGAATTGTGGACATTCCATCCCACGCACCTGGTGCTTAGGCGCAGCGGGACAGATCGACTATCGCCGCTCCCCCTTGTCAGCCCAAGTCTGACACCGACACCCCTACATCTTGAGTGATATCCTGGCAGCGACGACGTTATGCCACCAGGTCACGTTGCAGTTGCCTGCAGCGGCGACAGTAGGTGGAAGGTTGGGGGGGGGGTTTAAGGGGAGACCTGCAGTACATGCTGTGGTCACTCCTTTAAGGACCTTTGTCACTTTGGACTCGATACCTCAACGATTTCTCAGTGCTATTGGATTCGTTATCTAGAAGAAGAAAAAAAAAAAGTACCATTGGCAAAGTTACAGGATTCTGCAGAGAGAGTGTTAGATTGTCTGTAGAGTTCTAGCCGACACCTGTTGGACGGGCAGCGTGAATATTCCACACCTTCTAGGCATGGGGCGATGTGTTTCCTTTTGCACCGTAAACTGCAGGAAAGGTTTCCCCCTGCAATTCTGAATACAGGTGTTGGAGGTTAGGAGGCCTAGTGATGGATGGTGCTAATTCTGGATCGTTATACTGTAGATATTGTGGGGGCGATGCTAGTTCCGACATGCATACATGGAGCTGCTGGGAAAATGCTGCAACTCTGTAAAAGCAAGACTGGCCGTGATATTTGAATGGAATGGGGCCAAGACAGTTTTGTATCAGATTCGTCTGAAATATTGAACTTGTTATGAAAATTTAATTCTGTTTTCTGTATTATTTTAACTTTCTAAATGAATTTTCTAAAAATTCTGAATAGTGCTCTGTCATTTGCTAGGTAGTGTTAGGTAGACCACATGCATGACTGTGCATTTTATGCTTTTAACGACGTGTGGATGCGTGTCGGACCAATGGTCCCAAAACAACCTGTAATTAATGGGCATTGATTTTGTGAGTATGAACGGTGACTAAACACACGTCACCAGTCAGCACAATTCCCACATAAATTGACACATTTCTGCGTGCAAGGAAAAAAAAATCATGCTGTTTAAAGTTTAATCGAAGACCTACATTTCACAGTGCAACACGAGTGTTTTGTTTTATTAAATATTTCTCCTGCCCACGAACTTGGCCGCGCACTAACTGCCGACGCGCATTGCTGCGATGCCAGCCTCTGCACCTAGCAACTTCCTCATGTCTCTCTCCCTTGTTCTTTCTGTTCACTCTCTGCGGCCCGATGTTTGTTTGTTTATATTGACTGCCCTGCCAGACACAATTTATCAAACGCAGTGGAACTGAAAGTTTGCATTCATGACAATTTTGTGTGCACCATACGGTTACTCTATTTTTTTTTTCCTTCTTTTTTTCTTTTTCGCTTCTCTATTGCTCTGCGGTTTAGTTTCACTTGTGTTGCATTTTAAAGGTCTACAGCCCCACATAAACATGTGGGAGTGAAAAAAGTGTCAGCGAAAAAAAAATTCATTATGTTACATGTATGCTGAAATAACTATCGCATCATTTATGGTCTGGTGATTCTATCATTTGTGTGTGTAGGTGTGTCAATGTGGGGGGGGGGGGGTGGTCCGGTAGACTTTTTCTTATTCACAAAAATTAACGATACGTGTACATGTTTGGTAACAATAAAATGACCTTTAAATGCACATATCACATTTCAGTTAAAGGCTAATGATCTAATGATGGGCAAAGTGAAAGAACAATTTCATTTACCATTAGAATTAAAAATTGGGGAAAAAAACCCAAAACTCAAATTTTGTAGAAACACGTGCATAAACGGTACAGGGTCAATGTCTTCCAACAGCAAAGCTGCAATTCCCATCATTAGTGATTTTGAAAGTTGACACTAGTAAAGCAGACCTGATAAAGGCATTAAAAAATGGGCATCCCAAAATTAATTTACTCAACAATACTTTATTACTTACAATACAGTGCTTTGCAAATCATTTTGTCCATTGTTGCTGTAAATGATAAAGTTCATGTATCGTACATGTGCCTACATGTACATCTCAACAGCAGCTTTGAAAAGTTCCATATTTTCCAATAGTCTTCTCCTTCCTTTTAAAATCCAGCTATGAAAATATGTCGAGTGGCTCCAATGTTGCCAAACTGTTCCATCGAAGACGATGTGACTTTATTCTTTAAATGTCATTGTTGGAAAATTCCTGCATTAGTCAATTGATATGCATCACTGTGCCGTAACCCAGTGGCACATTTCTTGCGCTTGAAGTTGGGACATCAAGGCTATCAGATTCCACATGAGAAAATTCAGGACAAAACGTGCCGCAAAAATGGATTTTGAAACTTTTTCTTTTTCTATACATGTGGGACTGAAAAATATTTAGTTTTGACAATGTACCGTACATGGTAGAATAATCACTGGATTTCGTGCTAGTACAGAACATGTAGTTGATGTAGCGTCCAAAGGCATGGGATTCTAGTTTCAGTGTGGACATCCCCAGTTACTTGTACCTCTGCTTTTTTTAATAAAAGAAAAAAAACGGTCGGTCGGTACCGGTAGGAAGTCACCAACAATGGGCCATTGTCTTGGGTTGTACAGGTGGGCGGCCAACCAAATTCCTCGTAAAAGAAGGCCGGCCCAATCGGTACCCCGCATTGTGGCCCCAAAGTAACAAAAGGTTGTCGCAAGTGGCCCCTGACAGATATTGAGGGAAAGTTGTGTGTTCCTCTGACTGATGGCAACAGAGAATCAATACAATGAATCAACTTGCTTTTACCTGTCATCGGAAAAAAAAATAGCGCTGCGTGTGTACTTTGGCGCAGCTTCATGAAGTGATATTCCTAGCGATTCTGGCTGACTTTGAGAAGGGTTAAGATGTGTGTACTTTGTTAGCTTTTAGCTTTTAAAACTTGTGGTTTGGAGGAGCTGTCACACAAACTTTGCAAAGTTGTCCATCAGGTTTAAAATTTAATTGCTTGCGCAGTGTCGGTTTGAAATATTTACCACTCTTTAACATGATCAGACTATTGAATCTGAGTTGGTTGTGTACGTTACTCAGTCTGTCACCTGTTTGTGGAAATCTTGTATTAATCATTTTGATCGGCGTCTTTCCGCTTCGTATTCCAGTTACAGATTGCAACGGACAACAAAAAGAGTTTTCACACTGTACATGTACCGTACGTGCGGTACATTTAAATAAAGTTTTGCATTTAAATGGACATTAACCACTCATACAAAAGTCATGTACATGTATGTGCACACATACTTCCCTTGACAGTATTATCAGTAATCTTTCCTGAAATGCACACGTCCTAAAACGGGATATTATGATCCCAAATAGGTCATAATTTTGAGCAAATGGAGACGCTGAAATGACTTCATCTTTTTGGTACATGTACCAACGCTTAAAAAATATCCTTTTAGAGCATTTTAGTAACTAAATCTGAAAATTAAAGATCATGAAAATATAATTTTTGAGTTACGTAAGTAGTAAAGTGTAAACTTGCATCAATAATTTTCAGATTCCGTCTGAAATAATAAAAAATTGGGTCATTACGGTGAATTGAAGGCCTATTTCTTCGGACTGTAACTGTCAACGAGCATCAACTGATGTAAACCGTTAGTAGTAAGGTTCTCCACGTTCCACTCCACATCCCTTGATGTAATCTAGAACCCCCGATGGATTTTGGAGGATCTAGGGGGTTTGCTGTTAACAAATAATTGTTGTATACAATTACAGCTTGCAGGCTGGCATTTGAACCTGCACATGTACTTTCTTCCCATGTTCTGTCCTGTACAGTGTACGCATTGGCGCTGTATACATGTATGCACCTGTACTGTATGTCGTTTCTTCTTCCAAAAAAAAAAAAATTAATGAAAAACTGTTTTTGAGTGGCAGGAGCTGTAATCGTGATCTGTGAATTAACTCCAAGCCCGGCGCACAAAAGCTCTCGAAAGATAACATGAAATTTTTTATTGTCGGTTGATTGATAGATGGCCTGGGACTGGAGCCGGGCCGTCTGAATAAAACGTCTAAATTGTGCTCACGAGAAATTAAAAATGGAATCAAATTGAGATTTCAATGTAGAGAAACCAGTCACGCTTGTAAACAGTGAGGGAAATTCATCCGTTATAAATTGACCAAATTGGCACACGTTGGAATCACATGAATATCTGTTAGGCAACCATGGTGTGACCGGCTTGTTTATATTATCAGTTCAACGGAGGGGTTCCAAAGTCGGTCCCCATTGAACATGCCGCGTGTTTCAATCTTGAAGCCAAAGTTCAAAGTTCACATACGTCAAATTTGTTTTTGTCTGAACGTTCATTCAGTTTCCCCATAAACGTATTACATTGTTTTGTTTTAGGCATTGAGTCTACCCTATCCCTTTGTTTTCCCTACTTAATTTTTTTAAACTGAACGTTGCTGGTTATTTGGACTTTTTTTTTACTCAAATCACTGACCATGTCTTCACCTAGTCAGCAGTAAAGTTCACTGTGAATTTTTAACACTGGTGCCAGCTTTTATTCCCTGACTTTTTTTTTTCATTTTTTTCTCTCCATTGTCGCATGCCCGGTCTGTCTCTTGGCAGTTTTCCATTCTTTTACTTTCCCCGGGAGTTGTGTGTCAACATGAGCCAGTGTGCTGTTAAAAAAAGACCCCACCGCACCCCCCCCCCCTAAATTGTCCCAGCGCATTGTTTTGTTGACATAAGCTGTGCTTGAAGACTCAATGGGGGTGACCCTTGACCTCCCTTGGGCTGCCAACCGGTTCCCCCACATTTTGTTTGTGTGTGCTATGTGTGTCGTCTGATGACCCCGGTAACCAACCTGTGCCGGTGCCATTGCGGGATTGACAAGTGAACTTGGTGGCCGGGGCTTGACTTGGTTTACTAAGTCTTTCTGCCATGCTGGGTGATGTCTAGTCTGGTTTCCACTACCCGCAGGACACATTGTCTATTCTTGAAATCACAAAATCAGCGAAATGACATAAACTTAAATTGTGCAATTATACAGCCATGCTTTGCAACCACAGTACAAGGAAACTTGACCAAATCAGGGCAACGTTGTTTTTTATTGAACAAATGTATGCCAAAGCTTTTCATCAAACCCCAGTACGCAATGATGTGCAGTTAAATCATAACTGAACTGTTCACAGTCAAGTTACACTGTAATACTATAGACCTTATGCTCAAGGAAGCCATTTTGAATCGTGTTCCCTGAATCTATTTTATAAGTTGTCAACTGTTGAATGGGATGGTGCCAAGACTATCTTATGATTGGCGTGCGTTCCAAGCCTCACTTTAAAAATTATTTTTAAAATGTGGCTTATAATAAAAAGTTAGGGTATGTTTGTAAATCACACATTTTAAATTATTCATCAGAGCAGACTGGTAATAATTTGAAATGAACTTCTATTTCTTTGCTTTGATTTCTATTCGCAAGTTCCAAAAAATGAAGAGTTTACCTCGAAGTAAGTTCCACGTCCTCGGTAATAAATGATGTAATTATATATGATGCTTAATATGAACTTCATACTACCGGTATGACCATATAGTGACGACCTTCATGCCTCGTAAATGCAGGTGCACACGCACTCACAAAATCATAAAATGCCCAACACCATAACAGGTTAATTAATCGAATGACACAGCGCCTAAAAAAAAATCAATTCTTATTAACTTAATGCACAATCCAAATTTTGTTTTTAGGCTGTGCCCAAAACTGCATTTAGCTGTTGTCAAGACTGATTGAATCAAGCATATTGTCGATGATGACAGTACATACAGCCGTTGACATTAAAACTAGAAAAAAAAAAAATCATCGTTTTGATATTATTCCTTTTCATACTTGCTTTTAATTTGTGGCTGCTAAACGTTTTGGAAAATATACATTTAACTTTGCCCACCCTTCACACTATCAAAAACCTTGCTCAGATAACAACAAAACTAAACATAGAGTACATGTATGTGAAAAAAAAATTCACTTGAATATGTTTAATTTTTCGTTGGATATTTACAAACCGTGTGGTTTTGCTTTCAATTTATCAACGCAGGTGTTGTGAGTGTTTTTGTACTAGTGCTGAACCTGTTCAATGTTATGCTTTTTTTTTTAGGACAACGATTAAAAATTAACCAGGGTAGGGAACGAGTACACGTGAAGTGTCCACACAGCAGTGCTGTAGTGAACGATTAATGTTGTCCAGTGGAAAATAAATGGGAATTGCTACACATCGGCCCAAAAATGAGCCTTAAATTTGTATGCCCCCTCCCCCGCCCCAATCTGCAATACCTCCCGAAAGTTACTTGTGTCAGCCCCCTAAAATCCTTTCACTCCTGCTGATAAAAAAAAAAAGAAGAGACTTCGGCACGCCTTGTAAGGCTGGTCTCATACCGGGGTACCAATTTGGTCTATGGGATCATGAAGGTACATGTAATGTACAACATTTGCAAACGTCAAAAAAACGAAACTACCAAATTATTGTGAAATATCTTACATGACTGTAAGTGAATAATAGTCTCAAGCATCCTGTGAAATCATGGCACCTGGTGTGCTGCCACTTTCAAGAAAAGTGGAATTTTTTTATCAATTTCCAATGATGGTCGGCCGACCATCGTTGGGAACTGACTTTTCCCCTCAAATACTGCCGCCATTTTACCAAATTTAGTTAGTCAACATTTTTTTTGCAATTGGTTACGTATCCATGAACGGGTGCAAGCCAGCTAGTCTGGTTCCCTGACCTGACAATTCGCTGACATCTATTAATTGCTCCGTTTGGTCTGAAGTAGGGTCAGGGAACCAGACTACAAGAAAAGCATTTTGTTGTTGTTTTTCCAGCATCTATGAACACAAAACTGCAAACAGGTCAGTCTAACAGTACATGTATTTGCTATAAAATATTAACCCCAAATACATCCATTTTTGAAAATTACAGCATGTTGTATATTAGCTGTGAGCATGTCTAATTCACAAGTGAAAGTCAGTCAGTCAGTGTGTGAGTCAGTCGGACGAAGGGGACTTCAGGCTGGCCCTCTGGGACCAGCGGAAAAAAGACGGTGAAGAATCTGTAAAAAATATCAATGGACATGTATTCTTATCGAGAGGCAAATCTACACATGTATACAAGAACCGAAACCCAAAGAGAATGCCCCAGTGTTGACTGAAGGAAACGTGATGTTGTTTAGTCGCCTGTGGAGACTGGGGTCCCAACATGCAGAAGGGGTTATCGGGGTAGTGTGGCTGGTAGTCGTGCTCTGTGACTGTTCTATGTTTGCTGAAAAACCCTCCCTGGGATGTGTACATTGAAACCAAAGGTTTAAAGGGGCACACCCGTCTTAAAGTGGCACACCCGTCTTAAAGTGGATAGATAAATCAGCTATACGTACATGTACGTGCATGTTTTCCTCTGATCGGCTGATTTCCTCATTTTACACTATACACTTACCGGTATGCCATTAGAATTGAGAAACACCGTACAAAGTCTTGTATTAAAAGCTTGGAATTTACTCTTTTTTTTGGTTACTTCCCAGTTGCAACTTGCATACCAGTACCGGTACTTGAAAATTTGGCAAGGAAAAAAATGCCGCATTTTATTCAAGTGTCATTTTTTTGACGTTTAGGAAATTTAACTAATGGCCTGTTTTTTCCTTCCTTTTTCAACAAATATAAATGACTCTTTAACATTAGTAAGGCAGTTTGCTCGGAAATCCGTATTTTTATTTTATTTGCCATTTAATAAGATTTGTAACTTCGCATGGTGGAAGTGCAAACTAGTAAGGGTTTGCGGTCGCGCCATGTTGAAGAATCTCTTTCGAGAAGATGTGTGGTTCCGAAAAGAACCAGTTGGTTGTGAAACGTCGAGTTTCACAACCAACCGGTTCTTTTCAGAACCACACATCTTCTCGAAAAGATATTATTCCACATGGTGTTACCCCAAACCCTCACTAGTTTATTTGCCAGTTGGAATGTTTTATTTGCCATGAATTTATGTCCTCCCGGAAGGAAAATGTTTAAAGTCCAGCGCTTCAAAACTTAGATAAAAGGTTTTGGAACTTAGGCTAGACGTGTCAAGACCACTTCTGACAAATTGAAGTGTCGATTTTCCCAACTGCTTTCTAAGCACTGCACTGTCCATTCCCCTAAGTTTATTGCAGCTTTTATGGGAAAAGAGAATTGGTCAATTTAGGACGAAAACAAGCTGCGGGTGCACTATGTAATCCTTATGAGTCACCTTTGCCCATTTGCAAATGGGCCACAGGAATGATTGACAGGTTGTTTTCAACCTTTGACCTGTTTATTTTCTTAATTGGGCAGCAGGTTTCATCCCAGAATGCAACCCCCCCTTGCTCCCCTGTTTTCCATGAAACTTGGCTTTGTGTTTGGCCAAACCACAAGAACCGCACATCAGCGCACACAGGCTGACTGTACACAGAGCTACTCTCCATTTTTGTGTAGGGTAAATGGGCATATTGTCTGTCTCTGACCCAAAGGTGTTCACTTCACAAAACAGTGGTGGAAAGACCAGGTCCCTTTCTCCTGATCATTTAGGAGGTATTGTCTGAGGAAAACCAACAAATGGCACCTCAATTTTGCTTCTAAAGGTTCAGTTTAGTCTTTTCTTGGAGTTAAGACCATAGCAAGGAGTTCGTGTTCTTTCTCTCTCTTAGTCACACTACTGTGTATGTACTTATATTTTTCACAATCCACGCACAGTACATGTAACCATGTACTGTACTGTTTTTTAGTTAAACATATTGGCTAATTTTCTTGAGAAAAAGGTGTTCTTTTTTGTTTGTTTTGTATTTGTTTCTGCTACATGTACTGTTAGGTGTCCTTTACAGTTGTACGTAGGATTTTGCCTCCAAAACGTTAGATAGCTTTCTATTTGTTTGTTTATACAATGTGTAACAGCACATGTTTGAAGTTGGGACATCTGTAAATTGTAATATTTCAAAAGTTAAAGAAACTTGTGGGTTTCTGTACTGAGGCATCACGGGGCGCACTAGTGAATTTGTTTTATTGTTTCCCCTTTTAAGACAAGAAAATCATGTAATACACTTAGTTGGTTGGTTGGATGGAACTTTGGAAAATGTTCAGTTTAAATATGGAGCTAAAAAGGGTTGTGTGGTCCTGTCGGAGGGAGATTTTGTGTAGGCCTCTTGTTGAAAGAGAATGGTGTCCTGTGGTACTGGTAGGTTGGGCTGGATAATCCGAAGTCCAGGTCCTTGATGTAGTGGAAATGAAATCTTCAATTGATCTTGTTTTGTACCAAGAGTGGTATGCGGATGATGATGATGATGATGATGATGATGGCCCTAGAACTCAAAGAGCACAAGCAACATAAAGACGTCCTCGCCACCCTTTCCTGACAAAAGTCTAAAAGTTGTTAAACCACAGTGACCCTAAGTTAGGCCTCGGTGTCATATTTGTGAAAGAATCTTTGTGGTGGCTCTGTGCCTTTTGGATGACAGGTATAGTGTCCTGCTTGATTGGCCCAGGCCTCAGGTCCCTCACTGAGACCAACATTGTCAGTAGGCTCCCTGGCTTCTAAGTGCTTCAACTGACCCCTGCCTTTTTTCATCTTTTTTGTGGCGTGGTCCAGCAGAAAGCAGAATGGCAAAACAAAAGGCTCCGGTCCGCAATCTGCCTAAACACACTCTCAGCCCCCTCGCCCCCCCCCCTTGTGTTTGTCCCTCCTCTCCGGTTTGTGTTTTCCTTGCCGAAACCTGGAAGGACCTGTACACATGAGTGGTTTGTGTGTGTGTGTGGCGTGGACGGAGCAGTGGCTTTACTTAGTTTTGAGTTACCAATGCTTTCCTGATCGTGCAAAGTGAATGGATTTTTTTTTTTGGTTTGGGGGGGGGGGGGGGGTTGAACTGCGTTCAAAGGCCCTCCCGTTCTGGGGGCATTGTCTCCCGAGATTTTGTTTGTGCTGGGCAAACGGTTTGATGGACGGGCAGGGTCCCTTTGAGTCGGCCTGGCTGTTGCTCGGTGTCGCGGGGCAGCGTTATTGTTTGAAGCGGCGGGCGCTTTTTTGAGTGAAAGGGGAGAAAGAAAAGAAGGGAAAAAAAGGGGGGGGTGGAAAGGATGAGAGGTTAGATTTGAGTGGAGGGTTCACCGGTCCATTCTTGTGGCACGTTTGGACGCTGCGTGTGACTGCCACAATGGGTTTTTTGGACGGCGGGACTCATTGGGCCAGACTTTTCTCAATCTCGTCGGGTACATTAATTAATGCCACGCGTGACAGAATCCACCAAACCCATTGAACATCGGCTCTAGATTCATTCACAGGATTTGCAGAGTGCACTCAGTATGTACAGTATATTATCTAAACATTTCTGCAAATGCTATAATTTGTAATTTTCAAGTTATAAAGATTTTAGAAATTTTTTCGTTTTATGAAAAACGCTAAAATTTAGAAAAATTAATTTTTACATCTAGTGGTCCACTGGGCTTGCTTTGGGAATTTTCTCGACTACAAATTTTTGTTGTTGGTCGCACTGTCCGTTCATTCACAGGCTTTCTCTAAATTCTGATAATGTTTACCGTCACCTAGGCGTATTAAAGTGCAGTAGCATATTAGTCATTGCTATATGCCCCAACACGAGATGAACTGGTGGGTAAGGGGGGGGGGTGCTTTCCGTGTCATTTTATTGAGTTGTTTCGCGGGTTCGGTTGACCATTAAGGCTCGTGAATGAGGGAAGCCACTGCACTGTGTCAAGCGTACGCGTAACGTGTAATAACCTCCCCCCCCTTTACTTCTAGAAATGTAGTGTGTACTCTGACACTCTGAGCTAATGGTTTGCCCTGGCTGATGGCTGGTGGTTTGAAGTGACGAAAGTGCACAGGCCGCGTGTGACAGTGGCACGGTGTCGGGGATTCTGAATTGGACTGCCTGGAAAAACTAACATTTGAGTCCGCTTTTGAACATGACTCTCTGCGCCCGCGAGATGTGTTCTGTTCGATAGGTTCAGTTTATGTGACGTAAATGCATACCCATCCTCCATCCCGTTTTCTGGAAACCTTTAAACTCGCTGGGAATGCCGTTCAGTTGAAGCTTCGTCAATCAATTCGTTGGATATATCAACAGAGCTTACAAGAAAGATAAAAAAATAACAGGAGACGGCAAATACAACGTCGGCAAATAGGACGTCGGCCCGAAAGGCCCATGTCAAATATATGCACATTGCAGTACAATCTTTATTTCTCAAAAAAAAAAATGTCCGCGTGTCAAAGTGGCGTAGCAACGAGAGTGGGGTTGTCAAAGTGTTTCCACTTCCTTCAAGCAAATGGCTGACTTACAGTGACATACATAAATTGTACCGGTATGCCAGCAAATTCAGCACGTACATATCTTCGAAAGCTTGAATTTTGTCGGGATTTATTTCTTTACCTGAAAAATCCTTTTTTTTTAATCTTTCAAAATTTGTCATGCGATCAATCAAAGTGAGTTGTTTGTCGGGAACTTTCATTTGGAGATTCAGGCCAAAATACCGGTAGGGCCACTTCATCACATCACTTATCACATCGTCTTGGTGTTCCGACTTCCATAATTTGTTAACTAAAGATGGTATCAGCATGCAGTTTTCACAGCAAAAATGCTGAGATTGTGCTCTTTTCAAATCTGTAAAAAATTTTTTTTAAAAATGACCAGGGCCGACAAACGACTCATTTAGCTTGATCACATCACATTTGTAGTTGACAACAGATATCATGTATTCTAGTTTCTACTTCAAGTATGGAAAAGGTACAACATGTTCATGTACATAATGGAAGTGTGTACAATGCATCATGTAAAAGAAAAATCATTGAAATATTATTCTGCGATGCAACCCAACTCTTCAATTTGGTGATTTACACATTTGGAAAAAAAAGAATGAAACAAATTAATGGAATGAAATGACGTGGCCCCGGTTTTTATTCTGGATATGGAATCCTCAATTCTAGAGTTGTGGATTTTTTTGGTGTGTGTGCATGTTTTATGCAAAATTATTCGAAAGTGAACTTTATCAAGTTGTAAAGCCAAACTTTTCAAACCCGAAAGTACATTTGTAAGCTGGAGAAATAATGAGAGACTGGCCTACATGTAATGTATGTACGTGTACATATGTACAAAATGCTGGTTCCAACGAATAGCATCAAAAACACCACATGCTCTTCAGTAAGTTCACATTTGCACAACTAGTAATCCCCTGCTCCACAAAATTGTAATCACTCCAGCACGGACAGACAACTCCATTGTTAAACCCCTGCGACCAGACACAACTATTTTTTCCCTCTTAAGAAGGGACACCGTACCGTTAGGCTCAGCACCCAGCCAGTCAGCCCAACCGTGCCCACATTGGCGCTGGCCGACCCGACCTATCGGATTTCCGCTGGGAACCGAGGAATCCGCTGGTATTTCACCAGGAAGTCGGCTGATTGAATTGGACGGTTGGGGTCGGAGGTCAGCCGGGAGAGGTCAACTCTGGTTGACCCCACTCCCAGCAGCCCTGCGTTGATCATGTACGACGGGTGTAGTTTGCATAGCAACAGCTAAACACTGTACACTGGGGGTGATCACATGTACATGTACATGTGCTTCAAATGTCGAGCATTGTACATGTGACGTGTACATGTACGTTGTACACGTACATGTATGTGTACCGGTACTTGTACATGTATGCATTTCATTAAAAAAATTCCCTTAAAAAATAAATAATTAAATGAAACCTACATAATTAGGTACATGTGCATGTGGAGTGCATGTTGTAAGGTTGTCATTGCTGTTCTGTTGAATGATTTTTTCGCATTGATCTTCAAATGTTGGAAATTTTTTTGCCGAAGCCAAAGAAAATATAGTACAATGTATGAATTTCGAATGATGGAATTTAAAAACGTTTTAGAAGATCGACACTTAAAAGATATATTTTTTTTAAAGGAATATCATGAACATTGTCCATGTACACATACATATATACCGGTACATGCATGTTTGTAGCTTCAATTAACACATAGTTTTTAAAGTGTACAAATTTAGATGTAACAATGTACGATTCTAGTGCTGTAATATAGGCATACAATGTTAAGTAATAGACCACATAAGAACTCTGATGTAAGCAAACTTCACTTCACTGTTATTCTTTGTGTTGTTCCACAATGAATGAACCTCAAGTATGTTTTTTCCCCTCCTCTTGTCCCAAGTCAAAGGCACATTGAGCGCCCTTCCATTAGAGGGAGTTCGTGGCTTCTTAAAAATCTCAGGGATGCTCGCCTCTCTTAAGTAGCCCTCTCGAGGAGCAGAATTGAAGAGCTGTGAAAACGAAAGTGAAAGAACGGATTACAAAAACTGTGTTCCGCCGCACGTCCATTACGCACTCTCCGAAAATCACATTCCCGACCGCGTGACGTCATTTTGCTACATGCACATTGTAGTTTGCTTGTAATGTCACTTTGCTTATATTGACTTTAATTTGGGACGGTTGTTTGGTCTAATTATGTAAATTATGTTAGAACAAGTGTATGCACAAGTAGGCGGTTTCCTTCAGCAAATGCTTTTAACATGGCCGTCTTAATTTCTATGTCCGTGTGTGTATCGGTGATGGTGACGAAACTCCAAACAAAGCCTTCAGTCTGTGTCGGGGAGTTTGTTTAGCCCCAAATCCCCCTTTAAGCAAACATGTGTGCGGAAGAAGACCAGCTTGTTGTTGTGGTTTCCTACGTGTGTAGTACGTGTTCATTCCATTCTTGATCCCTAAGCCAGATGAGACACTTGGAAGTCGTCCCGGAAAAGCCATCCAGCCATGACTGCTCATTGAGACTGGGGGATTATCCACACCCTGTGTGCTCTCTTGCGGCTTGGCTCTCACCTATCCCCCCGCCTAATCCCCCAACTATCATTTAATTGCAACTCCGGCCGGTCGGTCCGGTGAAAGATGTTAAAGGTTTTGAGGAAATGGCAAAAAGGAAAAGTGCTGCAATGGTTCTGTAACAATGAAGAATTTGTAAGATGTATTTTCTTGTGTTAGTAAGTTATCGAGGGATTGGATGGAGAAAATTCCTTGAGGCCCGTCCACAAAAAAAACCAAGTCTTTCTGACTGGACATGATGATAGGAAAAGAACATGTTTGTACTGCAGTTTATCAGCCGCTGGTACAATGTACAGACAGAAAGATGATTGATTATTCCCTATTACTGTTTCCATTCAATTTTCAAGGGGAAAAAAGAATCCTGTTTTAGGAATTTAAAAGTTTCATCGCACTGAAAGGAAAAAAAATTACAATTTTGCTGGGTACCATGAATAACGTACTGTACATGCGTACATGTTTAACTGGATACCTATGTCTACCGGTAAATTATGTAATTTATTAGACACGAGGCGTATTTGTTATGGTTTGAAAGTGACACAGGACCCATTTATTCATTGTCTCAAGACACTGCGCCAGCTACATTCTGTACAGCAATGCGGACATTTTTTTGTCTCTCGTCTTTTCTTTTTAGCTAACCTTTCGAACGGTTTGAAATTAATGACCTGAACATTGGTTGAAGATTAAACCGTGCGGTCTAATTACTCTCGGCTGTGACATGATTCGGGGGGAAAAAAGGGGGGGGGGGGGCTAAAATACCCACGGCCGACGTGAATATTTAATGGCTACCAGGCCAGCGAAGTCATTGATTATTACCACGTTGAGTGCGCGCAGGGAGCGCCTTTAATTTCCCCGACCTTGACTGCGACGTTTTTTTTGCCTTGGAGTGTGTCGGAGATGTTGTTGCACTTTAACAGATGTGAGTTTCTAATCATGAGAGATGCGAATCCCCTTTTCCTTAATTAACAATCGGAGTTATCTCTCTTGGAAGATAAAACTGAAAAAAAAAAAATTATGAGAAACAAGTAAATGGGATACGCGTGTGTGTAACACGGGCCTCGTGAGAGGGTGCGACTGGACTGATGACTGGAAGGTGGCGGAGTGTGTACATGAGTTACGGCACGCGTAGAAAGCAATTAAGGCAATGTTACTGTGCTCAGAATCAGATACAATGTACGTAACTTTACTGATGTACAATATAACAACATTTACTATCTTGACATAGGCACGGGGTGGCTACAGTCTTCAGGAAGGCTACTCTTATTATTATTTTTCAAGAATGCAACACCAAAGTTGCAAGCTGCTTTATTTTTTTGAAAAATCTGAAACCTAAAAATATTTTTGAGATGAGAGATGCTTTCACACTGTGTACGGCATTAACCCAAACTCCTTCCATAGGAAATGTGAAAAAAAAATTCATATGACAAATGAAGGATTCCGGACTGTTAGGGTAGAGGCAATTAAGGCAATGTTACTATGCTCAGATACGTAACATTACTGATGTACAATATAACAACATTTACTATCTTGACATAGGCACAGGCTACAGTCTTCAGGAAGGCTATTCTTATTTTTCTTTCAAGAATGCAACACCAAAGTTGCAAGCTGCTTTATTTTTTAGAAAAATCTGAAACCTAAAAATATTCTTGAGATGAGAGATGCTTTCACACTGTGAACGGCATTAACCCTAACTCCTTCCCTGGGGAATGTGGAACAAAATTCAGATTTAAATTGGAGGATTCTGGACCGTTAGGGTTGAGGATTTTTTTATTTTGTCCAAATAAACAGACTTCGTTGTCCCCAAGCTTCTAAACATCTCCTCAAATCCCATGTGTTAAATTGTCAAAATAGGGACTTTAATACCGGCATGTAATATTAGACCTGTTTTACATGTTGTTGGCTCGGTTGCAGGGTACCGGTAGCATGACATTTAGAATTGTACAACACATTGAAAAAAATTGTATCAACCAAAAAAACAAGTTAAACTCTGCAACACTAAGTGTGCCTGTTATTAAAAGGCATGCATGTCAAAATCAGCGTTATTTGGGCATGCAACTTTTACACGGATCAGCTTATTTCAACGTTTTTTCTCCACACTAATGGCCATTAAAAATTGAAAATACAGTATGAAGTCTTGTAAAGCGTGGAATTTCTGCTTTTTGGTGCCTAATTGCATACTTGCTTATTTGAACAAAAGTTTCGAAATAACACAAAGTTTAGAAATACAATCCTGACATTGTGTACAACCAAGCCAACTAACTCCAAACAAATCTTAAAAAGTTTGCCTCCAGAGAAAACAAATTTCTCTTTTTTTCTCTCATTTTTTTATGAACAGTTTTTATCAACCAACAAACCCTGCAAGGCAAATCGCCAACCAGCAGCCATCTTGAATATGTTTTTTTTCTTCACCCAGACCCCGAGCATTGTGTGGATTTCCCAGTGTCTGCGGTCGTTGAACTTTCCCTGTTTGGTTCCCTTTTCGTTTCTCTTTCTTCCGTTTCTTTTCTTTAACCTTTCCCCCCCTCCTCCCCAATGCACCAAGGCAAGAAGAGAAAGAACCATAGTGTCTTGACGGTGCACGCACACAATGCTCCACAATCGCCCTAATGGAATCCACCCCCCCCCTTCTCGCTAGACCCACAGCTTTTCAAATGGTGTGTGCATGTTACCACCTACATGCACGTCCGAAGCTCAATCAAAGCATCCAACTAATGCCGTGGTTTCCTACCCAATCTGCCCACCGTTGATGTAATTCTCCACTTCATTTTTTTTTCTGACCACTTTAGTTCCCGATCAGATAGTAATTCCCTCTTGACTCTCATTAAAAATGGAGATTAGGATACTGATATGCAATTAAGTACAAAAAAAAGAAAGAAACGCTTTTGAAGAAGAAATTGTAAGCTGTAGACTTCTACGCTGACTATTCAGACACACTCCCAAAGCAAGATTTTTTTTTACCGTCAACATTTACGTGCACAAAGTCTGTTTTTTCCTCTTGATTTCCAGCGAGAATTTTTTTAAATATATATTTTTTGGGGGGGGGTTGTACTTGAAATGAAAGACAAGGATGTTTGGGAAATTCCGGCCCGCTTTTTGAGATACGTAGCAAAAGAATTTGAGCATTAAATTTTGAAGAAAAAAAAACAAAGAAAAGAATTATCAAGCACCAATAGAGAAACCAATTACAAGTTTTAAGCGCGCACGGATTTCTCGTGCGAGAAATTCAGTAGGGTGCAACTCCCGGGGCCTGCAGGTATCTCATCGGTAGGAATTTTAATTTCTTCCGAGGCCCAGAATGAAAAAAAAGAAAGGAAGAAAAAAATTGGACAATGTTCAGGAAATTAAGAAACAGAAGGCCCGACCGGGGTTGGTCTGCTGTTTCGGCCGTTAGCGACAAGGTATAAACAGAGTATAAAAAAGGGGTTTTGAGATGTTGCCACGAAGGATAGTGCCGGAAGGATATCATCAAAGTCCTAGAGACTTTGAAATTGGAATTTTGCGCTTTTTGCCGCGGAACAACTTGCCGGGGACTACTTCAACTAATACGTATCATGATGACATCCTCCTATTTTTTTCCGTCACCCGATAATAAACTCTGAGGGAATCAGTTTTTGCCGTTGTCGGAATACGTGTAAGATGACGTAAATTCTGTTTTTTTTTCAGGCACCGTTTCTTTCTTTCGATTTGAAAAATCATTTTCAACTTCTGAAAATTGCGGTCAGGTAAAGTGACAAAGGCTTTCAGATTTTACGTAAAATATGAAAAGGTAGTTCAAAATGGGGGGAAGATTTAAAATAATAAAAATAATAAATTTCTCAAAAATATAAACTTGTCATAGATTTAAATCTGCACGTTGTTAGATGTTACCCAGATTTGTTTTTTCTCCAAAAGTTGGACCATGAACTATTTTTTTTTTTGCATAAAAAACTGTGGTTCGGTAATCATTCACAAAACGAAGAGGGAATATTTCGGACAGTGTTTCTGCTAAGTCTGTTTTTAAACAGTTTCTCCTTTACATATAAATCTCGACAGTCTCAGATAAACAATATTGCGTGCTTGAGGATTTGATTTGCACACGCCTGAAGCGGAAAAAAAGCAATCGAAAAGAACTTGCCCAAAAACAGTTGTGAAGAGTTGACGATTAAATTGTGGATTATTATTGTACCATTTTACTTCTAATACATTCAACTGTTGTGATACATTGTATCACTATATGTATACATCAATTTGGGAAGGAATTGCTCAATTCTTTCTCGATTATTTGTGTTGAAATCCTGCCATGTACCTGTCAAGTGGATTTGGTTATTGATATTTAATTGATACCTCGGCGGCTCTAAGTTGGCGCTCTGCTGGACTGGTTCCCCAACCTGTCCCACCTGATTGATAGGCATTCTGGTTGAACCAGACGCTTGTAATGACCCTGATCAAAGGGCTGAGGGGGGAGCACCGCCGCGCGATGTGCTAGAGAACTCCTAGCTTTGCCGGGCCCAGCGAGTGCCAAATGAATTGGCATGATTGGATTCTAATTAAGACAAATAATAACGGCTAGTCTTGCTGGGCAGCCATTAAGGGAACGCAGTCTTGCGGTCTGTGTGTGTAAGGAAAAGAAGCGGGAAAGCAAATTGCAATATCTGTGTGTGGCTAGATGCTTGGGATTATGAGGTCGGCTTAAAGCACTCATTGGATGCTTTCACTTTCAGTGGCAAGTTTTTCTTTTTTTTCTTTTTTTTGGGCGTTTCTTTCAGATTCGGAAGGCTTTTCAGGCATGAGTAAGGTCTTTGAATCTGAGAGAAAAACTGAGAAAGACATTATCAGTGCAGAAAGTAGAATGCATCTTTCAGACCTTTTATCCAATTTTCGGACTTTTTTAATTTGAATATCAGCCCCATTTTTTTTAGTTCGGGTTTAGTTTGTATGTCTCCCAGTGTCTGGTTCCACATGTTTAAGATTAAAGTCAGAAAAATGTTTGGGTTTTTTGGAAGAATTAAAAAAAACTTGAAGCTTTCTAGCAAATACACCTCAAGAATTTGTCTTGACCAGTACATAGGCAATTAGGCCTATGCCTATAAGATGGAGATGTAAGTAAAATAATCCTTAGGGACTAGCCTATTGAAAATTGTTAAGGTAGTCCTCCCTGATTTGTAAACTTAAGAAGTTGCTTCAATTGAAAACTGTGTTGAAAAACCAAACTTTGACTCATACTTAACCAAAATGCGTAATCTGTGACTTCAATGCAGTTGTCGTTAATGATTGGATCTTTTTTCACAAGCAACTGAAAGCAGAAGAAAAAAAGAAAAAGACGATGAATAATATTCAATCTCTTGATCTGGGTTACCGGGTTAATCATCACACAGTACATTTCTTCATGTGCGTCCTATCGGGCGAATAATTTCCAATTCATCAAAATTAGATTGGCAACGTGATTCTTTCTCAGCATCAGACCGTCGTCAAAAAAAAAAAAAAAAAAAAAAAAAAAAAAATCCTGAAATTGCATACCACATGTACGTAGGTGCTCAAAGATTAAAGAAATTCTGCCTCCCCTTTTTTCTCGAAACCCTGTCCGATTCCGAGCATGCCCGTATCATATTTATTCCGGGATGTACACTCCGACAGCTACAAATGATGGATCTGGCGCATCGCGCGGCCCATCATTACTTTGGGAGCTTCGCTTGTAATTTACATTATCTCATCTCATACGATCGCCGGCCAAGCGTGAACGAGAGGCACTGCACTATCCCGCTTTTTTTTTTTTTCCTGTCTCTCCCTTTTCGCAGTCTAGCTCGCCGTACACCACATTTATAGTCGTCGTTGTCGTCATTGGACTGATGACCTGACGACCGGGCTTCGTTTCTCACTCCCCCACCCCTACCCCCCCCCCTGATTTTTTTCTTTTTGCTGAAGGGGCAGAGTTCTAAACGAGGAACCTTAGATTTAATCACCTGAGCATGCTTGTGTTATGCTCCTCGTGAGCCGTGTATTAGAGTGTTTGAGGGCGTATTGATGACTACGATATATCTAGGCCTCTACTATGTTTTCTGTTTTTTACTCTGGTCCCGTTATTTTTACGGGTTAGAGGAGATGGGGTTGGAAATCATGGATGAGGAAATTTTCTAGCTCGGAGGTCCTGTTATCATTTTTGTTTGTTAATTTTTGTATGTGAAAACTCAGCTTGTTTTGATGAGGTTTATACTTGATATTTTAAAAAAATTTCCCTGTAAATTTACGTTCTGCCAGAAGAATTTTTTTGGGGCTGAGAGGTGCTGTCCGATTTTTTTTTTTTACATGTTGGTTTTTCTATTGGACGAAAAACACAAAAGTGTGGTTAAGGAAAGTCCGTAATAAAACTCATATTTTTTACAAGTTTGTAACTAATCTTGCATGGTATTTAATTCATGTTAGTATTCTAAAAAATTCCGTACAATTTTATAAATGAACTAGCCACTAAACGTGATGACTCACATTTGTAGAATTTGAATTAATTTGATTGAAATACCCCAAATGATAACAATAAGAATATTATCCATTTGTGCTTGGTGACATTATGCATTCATGCATAAATTAACCAAGTTTAGACATGCAGAATACTTTTGTACATGTGTAAAAGTAAAGAGACCTACGTACAATGTACAGATAGACCTGTAGCCAATAATGTACATAAAACCATGCTACACTGGTCCCGTTCTTGTTTTCTTTGCCACCCTTACTTGCCTGAAATAGGCACCAGACCTATCTTTTCCGATGATAGACATCAGGATTCTCCGCCAGTAAATCGGATAACCTTGATGAATAACACAATTTATTACAAATGAAACGGAGAAGGAGAACCCACACTTTAACCGTATTACTCCATTTCCACTTGCGGGGGAAAATAAAAGAAACAGGCATAAAAAATTATATCCTGAAACATATTACCTTTCAATTTTTTTCCATTAGAAAAGACACCCTTACTCAAGTAACACCGAGGAAAAAAAAGCAGTATTAAAACGTTTGATGACTTTCCTATTTTTTTTTTTTTTTTAGTATCGTTCGTCTTCTTTCCTTTTTTTTTTTTAAAGGGGGGCACTAAATATTATCAGCAGATTAGGTTGCAGTGAGGCTTTTTGATTGTTATAGTCCTAGTTAGCGCACTTTTCCTAAAGCGACGCTTCTCAAGTTGTACCAGTCGCGACTGGATAGAGTATCGCGATCGGAAACATAGCCCGTAGTAATCACAATCCAACCCAAAACTATCCATTTGTCTCGGCGCCCGACAGTGGATTAAGGTTTCAGCCCTCCGTTGATGCAGCTTTTTTTTCTTTTTCTTTTTTTTAACTGTGCGATTTTTTTTTTTCCTTTGGAGCACGAGGATCTGGCAATTTTGCTGGGGCGCGCCGTCACACTGGCTGAGAGTAGCTAGCGAGCAGACAATAACGGCTCGTCGTGGCCTGGCACCGGCGATTGGGGAAGCGATCTCTTTTGCCGTCAAGGGCTTTTGAAGATGAGGGCGGGCATAGCGGGGGGGCCTCCGCGAAATCGAGTGTCGTCGGGAGTGGGACGGAGTGCGACACACGAGCGTAGTTTGTTGCAAACGGCGATGCAACAAATGCGGTTCTGGAAAAACGGTGGTTGTTTGGGTGGCGAGCACTGGTGCAAAATCATGCCTGCAGCATGCAGGCAGCCGGTTGCAAAGACATGAGAGGCAACAGACAATTTATCTAAAATGACCAAATACCTGTGCTTGCCAATGTACCGGTACATGTACATATGTCATGCCCTTTACGAATCTCCCATTAAAATCCACCAGTCAACTGGGGTATTTTGAAAGGATTGTCCTGAACAATTTATCAATCGAGAACAATAACAGTGATGCAACACAACCAGTTAAACTTGTCCATGCCGTGTTTCAATCCGCGCTTGCTGGTCACTCCAGCTACTGTTACTTTGTTCCAATTCTTTGTAAACTTCTGAGTGTAATGGAGCATTACCAGTATCTGCTTCTCCATTAAGAGATGTGAGCTTGTGCCTATTAAAAAAAATTATGCGTGAATTATTGTGACTAAATCTGATTATTTGGCTATGTAAGGATTTGCCTAACTATTTTAACCCTCTTGCTGTCTGAACAGTCACAGACAGTCCAAAAATCAATCCTCTTTCCCTGCCTTGCCTTTTACACAGGCTAGTCACCAACAGCCAGATCGTTTTTACAGCAAGCATTGTGACTAGTCAAATTCAGTCAATAGACAAAAGCAGTCAACTGGTGGAACAGCTGTCTTATCAATCACCTACAGTCAAAGCACAGCTGTATCAAGTTCAATAAGTAGTCAAGGCCAGTCAATCCTGTTTTATTTAGGCAGGGACAACTCAACTGTTAAACCAGCTCCATGGTTAAACACAGTCACTTGACTGATTTTTACTTAAGAAATAAGAATTTCTTTAGACTGTACTGTAATTTTCCATGAAATTTAACACTGATTTCAAACATCAAAATCAGTTGAAAATTTGCTTTTTTTTTTTTTTTTTTTTTTTAAACATTTTATGCATTTTACCCCCAAATAGTCCTCTGTTTTGATTGGAAAATCTTTCCTTGTTTTCATAATGAGTTAAATGCCAATATTTTAAAAAGATTTCCCGCAGGTCCACAGGGACAAGATGCTGGCAACCTTGTTCCCAGGAGATAACTCTCCAATATTTAAGAATTTGCAGTAGTTATCATGGGGGATTTTATTTTTAAGCACGTTGAGACGTTAATTCTGGGATGAAGGTGAAATTTCTCTCCGCGTTTGGGGTCCCAGCAGACCTGAGGCTTAGGTGTGAAAATTTTTAAATCATCAAAGATGTAGTATTTCTTAAGCCGCATTTAATTTGTTAGAAGATTTGCGTGATTCATGCCCAAAAAAGAAGAAAGAAAAAAAGTAGTGCAATGTATAGAATTTATTTTTTGTTGAATTTTTTGAGGTACTTTTTTTCTTTTCTTGTTTAATGAATGAAATGAGATTTTTGCTAAAGTATTCCTAGAGTATTTGATAAACATAGGCTTAGTGTGTGAAAGTATAAAGCCCATTTTTTTTCTATTTTTAAAACGTGTGTTTTCCGACGTATTTATAAAGTTTTCTTGAAATTGAACTTGCACAGTTCGTGCAATTTTAAAGGGCTGGAATTTGTGTGCAGGTCCTTGAAGGAAGTTCGTTCAAAATCTAAAACAAAAAGTTCCGCCGGAATTAGGCAATTCGGTTTTCTAATTGCTGTTAGATTATAGAATTATTGCTGGTTGAAGGAACAAATTTTAGTGGCAGATTAATATCTTTCTTCCCCTTAAAAAAAAAATTAATTTGATTTTTTTTTTGTGGCCAAACCACCCAATATTAAACTGCATGTCCAAGAAATCTGGGACAGCGAGTTGGAGGGTAAAATAAAAAAAAAGAAACTGGTCGCTTTCCACTGTGCGTTGAACTTTGATTAATTACTGTCGGTTGTGGAAGAAGGGGGGGGAGGGGTGGGGGACAAAGTGAAATAGAGGGGGATAGGGAGAGAAAGTCATGCCTGGACCCTGCTGTTGATGGTCCCCCAATTGATATGTCACGCTCGTGCACTCCCATTGTGCCACGGTCGTGCGGGAGGCGCGAGCACGTCTCGGCCCATTGTGGGGAGGCGTGAAGAAACGTTTTTGAAGGGTGCTTGGGATAGGTGTCGCACCAGCCTCAAATCAACGTTGAGCGGGGCAGGGGGAGGGGGAATTGGTTTTTTGCACAGTGAGAGGTATATATGGGATAACGTCTGGCTCTTTGAATTTCATTTCCCTATCATGTACAGTGTTGATGGATAATTGGCCGACAGATTTTCGCTCCATGTTGTATGTAACTTTTCAGTCAGGAAATTGAACATTTGTGGCTGCTTTCGGGATTGTACAATGTATGGTTGTGCTGCTTCGATATTACTACATGAATTTAGTAACTGCATGGTTAGTGCTAATATTTGTGAATTTTAACAAAATAATTTTTGTTTGTTTGGAGTAGAGGGTTGGTGTAATTTATAGATTCAGAGTCCGAAGACTAGGGTTGTTCATTTTCGAATAATTGAATATTTGATTACTCGAAACTGCATTTGACCAAATATTCGGATATTCACAACTGCCAGCTGCAACAAAAAGCTGTATTCGAATATTCCGTTGATGATCAAATATTCGAGTATTCTGCATATATTCGGGACAGCCTTACCAGAGACCTGGCTGATTTACTTGGTTCCCTGATCCCTTCACTGTACACTAGAAGACGGGGCACCAGCCGAAGAAGAGTGAAATGAACTTGCAGTGTTGGTGCAAGAACAATAAACACTGGGGGGTAGGAAGGACCATTTTGCGGTCAGAAAACTTTCATCGGGAAGATTGTTGGTTCTCGTGTCTCTCTGTGTTTTTCTCTGTCAGTTGATGAAAGCAAACCGTTCTCCAGCCCTTTGCCGCTTCTGCAAACAAACAATGGACACGCTGGAATAATGACAACGTCACTGCTTTTTCGGCAAACGATATAAAGCAAGTAAAATATTTGTTTAAAAAAAACTTGAAGCTTCCTTCAGAATGTTTTCTTTAGAAATGAGAGAAAACAACATCATTTGTGTTTCAGATGGCTTCCTTTAAAAAAAATAAAAAAAATTCATGGAGTGATGTGTTAGAAATTGCATGATTGGTTTCTAATTGGGAAATAAATTTAAGAAGAACAGACTCTGTTTTTGTGTGTATAGGGTAGGGTATTGATTTATGTGCGTGTGTACTTTGTGGGTATCAGTCCAGACA
This sequence comes from Patiria pectinifera, assembly GCA_029964075.1. NCBI lineage: Eukaryota > Metazoa > Echinodermata > Asteroidea > Valvatida > Asterinidae > Patiria > Patiria pectinifera. The sequence continues at coordinate 12,124,583 of CM057136.1, forward strand.
ATTTGAAGTACTGAACTTAGTACTGCAAAATACTGTATGTTTGTTTATTCAAAAGCATCGGCATGGTTACAGATAGTACAGTGCATTGAAACACTGCCTGAACATACTTCATTCAGTGATAATTAAAGGGAAGATACAGCATTTGCAAACATCAAAAAACAAAATGATCCAAATATCACGAAATACCTTACTGGATTGTTAGGGATTGACAGTCTAAAGCATCCTGTAAAATTGTGGCTCCTGGTGTGCTGACATTTTCAAGAAAAATTGTATTTTTCCAACGCTGGTCGGCCGACCAGCGCTGGAGAAAACTGGCTATTTTCAAAAACTACTCCATATTTCTTATATTTAGTTATTCCACATTTTCTTTGCAAAATTACTCACCTGTGAACGGGTACAAGCCAGCTAAATTGATACTCTGACCGTACAATACCCCAAAGTCTATAAATTGCTCCATTTCATCTTAAGTGGGGTCAGGGAACCAGACTACAAGAATATAATTGGTTTTCTTGGGTTTTCCAGCATCTACAAGCCAAAAAACGTGAAACAAGTCAGTTTAACAATATTTGCTAAAACATATAAATCCTCCAAATGCACTTATTTCTGAAAATTGCAGCAAAAGCCAATGTTGTACATTCCCTTTAAGTGGAAAAGAGAATACATAAAAAAAAAGAAATCAAGTGATGTTAAGTTGTAGTCATGGTCAAGGAATTTCTGAACCCAGTAGTCTTATCAGTTGATTCATCAGCAATTTTCTTTGGGTATATTAGAAAGCCTGTTCAGTGGGAATTCCTAGATCATTTGGTTGGATTGCTTTGTGAAGAATGTAATGAGAGAGGCCAGTAAAAAGCAGCATAACAGACACAATCTTGAGCGCTCATCACATGGTTTGATGCATTTGTTCTTTCTCTTACCAACATAAATTGTTCTCAAACTGCATGCTTCCTGTTTCATGAAAAAAAGAAAGATATAATAACCATGGGATTAAATATATAACGGTTTTTTTTCTAGTTTAAGTATTTTTGCACTCACTTTAAAAGGGAAAAAAGTAAATGTGAATGATAGACTATTTTCAACTTTGTAACCCGAAAAATCACATTTTTTTTTTTTGGCCCGGCTGAATCTAATTTTAGATTTTCACCGACATCAACAAAAACCAATCCCTCGCAGGCTTTTCGAGAAGCGGCCCCCCACTTTTGTGCGTGCGTGTGTACATTTTCCTTTCGGTCGCCTTTTTTGTTATTGTAGGTCCGTAGAGACTGTACGTAGGACCATGAAGAAAGAAAAAAAAAATCAGAAAGAAAGAGAACCGCTTTATACGCATCCATTGTAGACCATATTGGGTGTTTTCGTTTCGGGGGGGGTGGGGGGAACCCTGCAAAAACGATTGGCTTTGTGAGAAACGGTCACATAAAAAAAAAAACTCCGAGGGAAAAAAATTCAGTCTGCGCTACCTCACCAGGGAAAAGGCTCGTCCGCAGTTGTCAAAATAGGAATTTTGCTTCAGATGCGGTAGAGAAAGCGAGAGAGAATAAAAAAAAATAGAAAAAAAAATACAGAGAGAATGTTTGCACGTGTATTATAATGAACCCAAGTTTGTTAATCTCCTTAATACAGCGTGTATGCCCTGCAGCTTTCCGCCAAGTATTGCCTGGCTATAATAACGGTGCGCGAGTGCAGATCTTCAAACTTTGTCTTGATCACGGCGGAGGCAGACAGAAAGAAAGAGAGTGAGTTGGAAGGGGGGGGGGAAAGCCCTCACTGCTTTTGTTGTATACATTCACAGCGAGTATGAATGGTTTTGATGACTAGGACATTGAATGACGTGCTTGCGATTTTCCTTGTGTGATTTGAGATTATAGTTTGTTTATAAATGGGGAAGATGTAAATCAGAGGTTCCCGTGCTGTGACAGTCCATGTTACCGAAGTCATCTTGACAAATATGGGAGGTTGTATTTGCTTTTTACCCCTTATCTTACATCCTCGATCTTAATTGCCTTGATCATCTTTTATTCCGTCTACATATGTAAAAGTTGTTTTAGAACTTAAAGGTACCGGTACTGTACAACATTTGCGAACATCAAAAAACAACAAAAAACTGGCAAATTATTATGAAATACCTTACATGACTGTAAGTGAATAATAGTTCAAATTTAGTTAGTCCATGTTTTGTTTGCAATAAGCCATTTGGGAATAACCTGTACCCTTTGCGAGTTAAATTTGAATAACATCTGGTACACTGACCTGCTCAAAATGCTTGGCACGTTTTAACTTTGAATTCTCCAGACCAAAGACACTGTTGCTGTATCACATAATTCGGGGCAAGCTCTTGCATAGTTACGTAAGAGACGCTCAGCATCAATACATTGTTCACAATGGGTGAGAATGGCACAAAGACACCAGACCATTCTTGAGCTGGGGGTTGCTAGTGTATAAGGCTTGCCCCGAATCACATGATATAGTAACAGTCTCTTTGGTCAGGAGAATTCAAAGTTCAAATGTGCCAAGCATTCGAGCAAGTCAGCGTACCAGATGTTACTCAAATTTAATTCACCAATGGCTTATTGGTTACACATCTGTGAATAGGTTCGAGCCAGCTAGTCTGGTTCCCTGACCTGACATAAGTAGACCCCAAATTCAAAGAGTGACCCATGTACAAGTAATTCACAATGATTGTACGATCTCCCTGCATTATTATTGAATGTCATTTGTCCACATCAGGTACCAGTACATATCTTTCCTGTTATTTTGGATGGACTGAAGATTCCCTTTAAAGCACACTAACCTTCCACTAAAGCAGTCAAACTATTAAATTCTAACCCTGATTATCTCTGACAGTAGTTGAGTGTCCAACCAGGCACATCAGTGCAGCAATTCAATTCAATAAAAGAAAACAACTTTTTTTTTAAAGAGCATTGGTAGAGTGTCATCAAAGCACACCAATAGGTCTCCTTTTACAGATTTATGGGGACATCAAGCTGTCGCATTACTGCCATAATATTGTATTCTCAGATCTCTCTCTCTCTCTCTCTCTGTGATTCATGCGAGGTAGGCATGAAAGCTGTCTGGTGTGTCACACGATATGTGCCATCGGTTCTCCATAATCCAGATTTCTAGCTGGCTCGTGTGAGCCCTGAATCTTGTGTTGCGTCGGCGAATATTGGCGGGGATCAATTTCTGATCTTTTCCCCGACAACCGCCGTGAAACATCACTGGATCGGGAGAATACTGGAAAGCTTGCAAGTCCTGAACGTTTTTTTTCTCCTCCAATCTGCCTTTCCAATGTTGTCCATGCAGTAGTCCTAAATCGGGTTCATTTGTAAAAATGTATACAGTGTGGTACCATGTACTTACATTGTATTTAATACATTTACATGTAGGTGAAGCATTTACACAAAAAGATTTCAGTTTCTGAGTTTCAAAGATGCACAGCCTTGAACCCCCCAAAACCCCTAAACCCCACCCCTCCCCCCCCCCCCACCCCCCCCCCCCAGAAAAAAACACCCCCAAACCTAATCTGAGCAATTTTTAAATCAACTGCAGTGATTTCTGCTTTTTAAAAATTTGCTTCCATAGTGCCTGCAGGTTCATGGTACGTAATGCACAGATACATATGGTACAAGTTGAAGCAAAGAAATTCTCGATACGACTTCTAAAAACTATTTGCATTTTATGAAATATATATACAAGTCCTTTTCAATGTTTTCACAGAATTACCGAAAGCTGCAGCACAGATCACTTTTTACACAAAAAATCTATCAAAGGACCCCTTCCAATAAAAACTATAGGAAAGAGCAATACAGGTACTCCTAAAAAGTCCATATCTAATTTAGTCTAAAAAACATATTTTGATAATGATGTTTTTACAGCTAAGTGATCTGGGACCACTTGGTTCACCCTTTTGTCCAATCCCGTAGCAGCTGTGAGCATATATATAAAGAAAAAAGTCTGTCCCCCCTAGTGACCGACCCCCCTCCAAATTACTTTACACCATTTGATTTGGTTTATGACGGCGGTTCATTTGAATAAACCAATTAGAAGCGGGGTCCCTGTGCTGAAATCTAATTGGCAGGCTGCGCCTTGGCCCCGTTGCCTAATGAAGCAGGCTGGTTGGGGTGACGGAAGTACATTCACCGGGGAGTTCGGAAAAAAAAGGGAAAAAAAAGTGAAGAAGAAAGAAGAACTAGAGATGATACACAGAGGGTGAGAAAAGATGAGATACAGGGAGAACTTGGCTTTGGTGGGAGGAGGGGGCAAGGGCCCAGTTTTTTTCCAGCAGTTTGGGAAAGCATTGAGATCAAGAAGGAATGAAGGCAGGTCGTGTCATGAAAGGTCGTCCCCGCTGCCCTCTTTTTTGGTTGGATGGATGACCGAGAAAAAGTTTGTGCTGTTTCGAATGGTGACTTGATGAGAAGTCAATATGAACTCATGCGAAGGTTACTGTGAAATGTTGATAATCATGTGCTATGTGTAATTCTATTAAACAGAGCATTGGCCTATTTGGGCGTCAAATTTAGCTTTTGCGGATGCCAAGATACAGTTTGATTCCTGGTAATTGTGTATTAACAAAACTGAACGATCATTCAAGGTCTGTGAGAACTGGATCTAACAGAAAGTTACGATTTGAAAGTCTATAATTTGGGTGCTCTCGCACAGCTTGTACAGGTTCCTTTCGCTAAGAACTTGGGGAAAATTGTTTAAAATTGGAACTTGTCCAAATTTAACCAACATAAGGCTGAAAAAAAAACATGCATTACCTAAAATTACAACATCAAGGCGTGGTTAAACAAAATGTTAAGTACATGTATCGGTACATTCCTTTTTTAAAACATTTTCCTTGCTACTTGGTAAAACTAAAAGCAACCAGGCTCCACATTCCTTTAATCCACAAAACACTGCCTTTGAAAAACAACAGCGTAATAAGACTTCCTGCTTTTTTTTCCCAAGTGTGACACAACCCACTCACTATGTACATGTAGACTACATTCCCAGAATGTCAAATCCTCTTCTTGCATAACTTTTCGTTGAAAACCACCCGTGCACAATTGTGGGCTACATTCCTTAGCCATGCCTGCATTATTGTTCACACATTAGGCCTAGTTAGTCCTAAAGAAAAATCTTCACCCTGACCCTTATTGACCATTCGCAGCAAGATTTAAGACCATCAGGGTCAGTGACCTGGTCTTGTTTACACATCGTCCATTTTTTTTTTTTTTTTCATCCGCCCTGGCCACCGCAGCGACACCAATGGCTGTAAGCGGCCGGCCGGGCCGCCAGGCAGCGGATATAGAAAGGATTTCCTGTGGACAATAGTCGGGTAGCCACATTAATGGAATGATGGCTTCGCTGGGGGGATTAGTCCGGGTGCCAGGTCTTAGCCGGGTCCTGATTGATTGTTGCCGTGGTAACGGGCAGTGGGATTGACTGATTGTCGGCGTGGAGTTATTTTTGGTTATCAGCCTCGTCGTGGATTGTTACACAGGTTTTGATGTAATCAATGTGGATATCTCATTACTACAAATCGTAAAATTCGCAGGCAGAATCGCAACAACTGGAAATTTCACCATTGGAAATGACATTGTTGAAGTTACCTTTGTGTACATATTGCACAATACGCATTCTTTAATTTTGAATTAGACGTGTATATTTTTTAAAATCTTCACTGATATACAGCAATAAATTGGGGAATTTGCAAACACGGAAAAAGTTCAGAAGTTTAAAATCATGGAGGAAGGAACACAAAGCACGTTAAAATTGAATCTGAGAACTTTGAATAACTTTTTAAAATACAGATCATGAATCCATTTGTTAGTGTATAGACTGAGGGCTTTTAATTGAAATTGATATAATGTGATTTTCTATTTTAATAATCTTCTTTTAAAGAGATTTGGTGCACTTACATGTGCATGTAAAGTTGTAAACTGCCAAAAATGCATTCATGTTATATTTATTGTCTTTGTTTGTCTGTAGCAAATCTGCACACCAAGTATTGAAAAGGTCGTAAATCCGCCGTCAATAAATAATACACTCTCACCAAAAAAGTCAAATAAATAAAAGAAATAAATAAATCTGTCACATCGTTGGATATTGAACTTGTCGTGGACAAGTTAGCGTGCTCATCCACAGATCCCTCCTGAGTTGAGGGATAAACAAACGCTTCATTGATAAAACATACTTGGAATAGTTCGGCTGTTTGGCACACACGCAACGGCCTGCGCGAGTGATCAAATGGCACATCGCTGGGCGTGCGCGGAGTAGTTTAAAAGGTGGCGAAAAGGAGGGTTGGAAAAATGTGATTAAATTCTTCCAACATTTTTGTAACAGTGTTGTACACGTGTACTTTTTTTTCAGTGGCTGCAAGTTTAGTGTCATTTACTGAACCGGTACCTGAGCAATTGCAGCATTATGAAATGAAGTGTAATGTCCATGACAGACTTAATTAACCATGATAGGTAATTAATGATTCAGAGAAATGCCACGCTCCCTTGGTCTGTAATCCCTCTGTTGTGTTTCTCCTTCCACCCTTGCATGCTTGTGTGTCCCCTACATGTTTGTTTCTTACTCCCTGTCATTTGCCTCTGAAGGTCTCGTTAAGACCGCAAAGTCAGGCCAGCTAAGTTTGTTGATTTGTTTATTTCACTTCAGAAAATCACCAGTTTCAAGGAGTTTAATTCATTTGAATGATTCCGGGAAATGATCCAAAACTCCTAGTCTGTAATCTCCTTGACCATTACAAGATGGTGGATGTAGTTTTTTTTTTTTAAATGGGGCTTATATGTACCGGTAGCGCTTTATACCAAAGGTTTCAAAGTGCTTTGCAATTGTTACCCCTGTTCATCAGGCCATGAGACCAGTATTTGCAGCAGCTCGAGATCAGCGCAATCTCTGGTCTCTACCTTCACAGGTACCCATTTATACTCCTGGGTGGTTTATACTCCAAGTGTGGTAAAGTGTCTTGCCCAAGAACACAAGCACCATGTTCCCATTCAGGGTTTGAACCCATGTACCACGGCACGTGAGTCGAACACTGTAACCATTGGACCACAGCATTTTTTTTTAAGATTTAAATTTTATATCGGTATGTTTCATTTACAGTTTGCACAATGAATTGACATTTAGAGTTTAGTGATTGAATTTTTTTCGGTGGTTCAAATGTTTGCAGCTGGGTGTTCCATTTGTGTTCATGGACTAGTTTGCTTGAACCTGACTCGTTACCAATCGCTTTCCCGGGGTCTTGGAACTCCCCCCTTCACCCCCCCCCTCACCCCCTCTGTTAATCTCATCAATGTTTCCTTGAACTTTTTCTGTCAGGGTTAAATTTCCTGTGATTTCAGTCTTGACTTTAGTGACTGGAAAATGAGAACTGACAAGCGAGGGGGTAAGAAATTAAAGCGGGAGCCTGTCCGTCAGAAATTACACGTGTGCTGAAATTAACACAGTCAGTCCATTGTTGTGTGCCCAGTTTATTGAGATCTTGGCTTAATTCACAAAAAAATAATAATATCATCATGAACGTAGTAGAACTTTTGAGATCAGAGTATCTGCATACTGTTTTGGGTATGTTTATCAACCTGCAGCGATATATGTACACGTATAGATCAATCATTAACCCTAAAACTCCCTAGGCATTTTGGCTAGGATGTAACCTCAATCCTGCAAATGTAAAAATAGCACAGCCTCAACCCTCCGAAATCCTCTGTTATTTCTTGAATGTGGTCCTTGGAGGGGCGACCACTGCCTCAATCCTGCAAAATCCTCCGGCAGTCGCTGTCAATATACGCAGGCAGAGCCAGTGACATCCTGGAGAAGTGCGGAGGATTGCAAGTATGGTGTAGGCCTAAATTGATGGACGGCTGGCTGAGCATAAACAACACAAGGTCTGGCCTAAGACCTTGACACAGTGCATCCTCCAAAATCAGCCACACACTTTTGCCATATAGCCTGAATACTGCAAAATCTTCCATTTTGCAACGGGGGTTTTGGAGGATTTGGGAAGGTTGGGGTAAAAACAAATTCATTTTTTTTTTCTTTTTGGAAAATTGTGTGCAAATAAAAACTTTATTTTAGCCTATTCAGAAAACACAAATTAGTTCTATGTCACAGATTTGGCAAACCCTTCACGTTAGGCTTTGTCTCCTGGTTCAGCCAGTCTTGAATTCACACCTCATTGGAGGGTTCATGAACTTGCAGCATCGGCAGAGAAAGAGAGAGAGAGACCATTGTTGATGTCTCTGTATTCCACAACGAGGTTGGGATCATAACCCCTCAGTCCATTCCTCTCCTCCCCCCAGGTCTAGACTCTGGTCGGCTCACTCTCCAGCCGACAGACAGACAGGCAGGAAACCACAAAATGCCTGCATGGGGGTGGAGGGGGGGGGATGGGGTTGAGCCAGAGAGGGTGACAATATTGTACCGTGTGTGGTTCACGGCTATCGGCCGGGTACGCTGCGAAAGAACGCCCTCCCTTGTGTTGGATACTGAATTACACACTTTGCTACTTGAGGCCGCGGCGATGGCCCACTCGAGCGCACAAGCACCATCGTCGCGCTATCATCAGGAGTCTCGACAGAGACAACCCACCACAAACGTCTTTAGTTTCATGCTACTTTCGCCTCCAAAAAAAAAAGAGGAAAGAGTCGATCTTTATGCACGCTTAAGACAATCTCTCTATCGGTGGAAAAATGTTGGCAACATCTGCATTGGGACTTGGAGAGATGCTAGTCTTACAGCTGACCGTGAACGACCATCCCTGACAGAAGTGGGTCTGTCGGGGGTAAAGAGGCCGTAGCCTTGGCAAACCTCCGTGTCCATCTCATGAGATCCTCGTGACATCTTCACTGGAGGCAACCAGGCCAGGATCTCTTGAAGTGAGCGACAGTGCCTTCTTGCTGCCCACTCTAAAATAAGGAAAAAAAGAGAGCATCTCTCGAGAGAGTCTAACATTTCAGGTCAGAGAAGGAAATACTTGAAATTAGAAATTTGTTCGGCAATTTTTTTTTTTAATGAACCTTGCCAACCGTCTAAAAATGAATTGTTTGAAATACGATTATGGAACTCTGTTATTTAGTCAGTGAGATTAGCTGCGACATTCTAGAGTTTGCTACTCTAGATTGAGGTTACAATGTATTTCTTATTATCACGTAAATGGATATTTAAAAAAAAAATATTAAGGAAGTAAAACCTTTCTAAGAATTTATTTTTGAAACATTCTTGTGAGCCCATACATGTACATGTACATGTATTTAGTGGATGATAATACATAATAATAATGAACCGTGCTTACAAAGTGCATTTCACACAGGGTTCATGCGCTGTACAAGAGAAAAGCAAAATTACTGAGACTTTCCTGAGAGCAAGTGGATGCATTCAGATAAAAATTGCGTTGGTCAAATGGAATGTTACTTCGTTAGAAGATTCCTCGTTATGCACATCCACAAGATGCTGACGTTTTCATTGCGACAGTCGCAGAATTTCAATTACACAAGCTCTCAGAAACTCAATTGTTTTTTTTATCCTCTTTTCTAATTCTGCCTCCTTTTCTCCAACCCTCTTACTCACCGTATGCCTGCTGTGCCGGCCTCAGCACCACGCGGTACTCACCCCCCTAAACCGTTTTCACCGTCGCGCATTTTTCGCTCTTCCCAACACTCTCTCGGGCACTATTTACAGTCGGCCAGATCCGTGCCGGGTTTAATCAGGTCCTATTAGCAATTAAGGCCTAATGCCTTCCGCGCTGGGGTTTATTTAACGCTTCCCGACCCCTCACAGTAATAACACATGGGGGCAGGGGCTTTCAGGGTTGTTAGGTCTACGAACCATAACTCTCCCTCCGACACCCCCTCCCATCTTGCTCTTATAAGTAAACGTTTCTTCCCCCCAGTCGAATGTAAACACATAAATGAGATCAGGCCTTTCGGGCATTTGTCCTCATTTTCATCAACTGTTTTTTTTCCCCCCCTGAAACATTTTTATCTGATAGCTTTTGCTCTCAGACATACACCACAATTGGACAAGATTATGTTGATGTTATGTGGGATTTATTAGAAATTTCATTCACCCCCCCCCCCCTTGGTACAATATGGTAATACACTGTATTTATTTTTGGAGATCATTATTGTACAAGGGGTCGTACTATCAATCTGGGGTTCCCTTTTTTTCCTGTCCCTGTTACATCTGACATTTATGATTTTATGATTCTGATGCACTCCTTAATTAATGCAGTCAACCTCCAAGAGTGATTATGAATAGCAAACTACGAGTACCTACACCACCAATAAAAATATCATTCTTAATGACACTACCGGTATATATTGGCAAATTACAAAGTACCAAGGTGACGGGCACAGGAAAAAATGGCACACTTTGGACCCTAGATTTATAGAATGACAGACACATATTGAAATACAATGTATACCGTAAGAACATCAATTATTTAACCCAAAACAAGTTCTTTATGTCGCATGTCATTTTTCAAAATGATGGCAATATACTGGTACATGCACATCCACAGTTAAGCAATTGCATAAGTTTTACATTGTACATGTCTACGTGTATAAACAATTTTTTTGTTCATGTACACGTACACCAATTTTTTCTAATATTAGTACAAATAATATTTCATTGACTTGCAATAAAAGTTACTGGAGCATAGTTCCCAGAATCAAGGACTTTCGGAAATTAAATTCAAGTCGGCCCAACTGTGTCTGCCCTGCGTTTTGTGCATTTGTATCAGAGTCTTTTGTTCCCTGCTTCACTGGTATATTTTGGGTTTACAGTGTACATGTACGTGTGTTTTAGTTTTGTTGTTAGATTATTTTTCTCGCTTCAAGGAATAAATTTCTTTGCAGTGTTTTTCTAGTTGTAATCTACTGTAATAATATAGTAATGTAATTAACCCACCATGGCCCTGCTAAGCACACACTTTTCTGGTAACGGGGCCTCCATCCATTTCATGGTGACTGTAAGCAGTAACTACCGGTACATGCACAGCAAAAGGCATGCGTACCGTATCTCAGAGGAAAAAAATTGCTTAAATCAGTAACGTTACGATAGAAATCTCCATGCGCTTGCAACCATTAGTGCATCCATGCCATGAAGTTGCATGCTTGGGGATACATGTAGCACATTTTTTTGCTATACAGGGCCCAATTTCATGGCTCGGCATACTATTAGCGAAAAATCCCTGCTTACATGTACTATAGCAGAAAATTCTGTGCTTACGGAAAGCGTATTTCACAGGTTAGTGAGGAATTTTGGCTTCTGCGCATTCGTACATCCTGTAACTAAGGATTCTGTACAAGTTTGCAGAGTTAGCGCAAAATGTTCCTCTTCACAAAACGGTGATCATAAGCACGAAATTCTGTGGTTAGCAAGGCCATGAAATTGGGCCCAGGCACATTTGCAGTAAGCACAGCTTTTCTGCTTACTGTGAAGCAGTGGATTAAAATTGGGCCTTGCAGTTCAGCACAATATTTTGTGTAAACTTGTACTGGTAATCTGCCTAAATGCTGAGTAAGAACTGGGCCCAATTTTTAAGCGCTGCTTAACAGCCGACTTTATGCTTAACGAGCCTCCATCTATTTCATAGGGACCGTTAAGCAGTAAGCGCAGCAAAAGCACGCTTAACCCCAGAAGAAAACTTTGCTTAAATCAGTGACGTAACAATAGAAATCTCCATGTGCGCATAACCGTTAGCATGAAATAGTGCTTAAGCAGCAGCATGATTTTCTGCTTTAGTAAGCACAACTTTTCTGCTTACTGTTAAGCAGTGCTATGAAATTGGGACCTGTCTGTGCTCATTGCTTAGCAGCAAATTTTCTTTTTGATGAAAATTGTTGGCTCTGGTCTTGTGGCCAGATTTGGTATACCCGGTAGTTGGTGGGCTGGCCTTTTGGGTCATCCAGCATCACTTACGTCTGTCAGGAACCACATGTACCCAGAGTGATTTATTCACCTCGATCAATCCTGGAGCTGCCAGTGCCCCCACTGCTTAGTAGAGCCCGGGGAGGAGGTTAAATCCACTAATGATCAAACTCATTTATCTTTGGGATAATCTGGACACTTCCACTTTTTTTTGTCTGTCGATAGCTCCATGGTTTCTCTCACTCAGAAGTTTTTGTACAGAAATTGGGTGTGGTTCAAGGGGGTGGGGGATAAATGTCAAATAATTATAAAATTTAGCTATCATTTCATGAAAACTTTGAACTATTTAAAAAAAAATCTTCCAAAATTTCAACATCGAAATTTAGAACTTTGATTTCTTTAACAAAATTGGAAAGTTTCTTGAGTTTAAATCTTCCTAAATTTTGAAAGCAAAATATTGGACAAATGTAGTATCAAGGTAACATGTCAATTAGATAAATTATTTTTCACAAAAATCTGATGCATTTGGAAGTACGTACAAATGTATACAACTACACATGTACATGTACCGGTACTTACTGGTACACGTACCAGTATGCATGTAACGACAGAACAAGAAAAATTCACATTTACGTTTCTGTTTTAAATTAATGTATGTCCTCTGTAAAGAAAGAAAAGCAGTTGACATAAACTGAAAGCAGAATGAACCCCCCCCCCCAAGAAATTGTGAATGAACCCATGAGAAAAAACCCCTTGCTGCACATTCTATGTGAAAGCTGTTTGTTTCCCTCATTGGATCGTCACGAATGCCATAAGAATGGACCCGACTCATTAAAAAATATTAATTTCAGCGGCGGCCTGCTAGCCCAGCTTGTTTGCCCAGCCCTGTTTGCCAGCTTAATGTTTAATTCCCGGAGTTTTTAATATCAAGTAACAGTAGCGGACGTGACTTCATCAATGCTATTTCTTAATTTTCTTTTCCCTTCTGTTCAATCCATTGCCGGGCCAACCCTCCACCAAAAAAAGGTTGGATGTACTGTCGGGAACCCTTCCAAATCTTTTTTCTTTTTTAATAAATGAGGAGAAAAAAATTCCTGAGCTGATACATTCTCCAGTAGATCTTCCGAATGGAAGAGGGAATTCTATAGCCACGCCGGACGAGGGTTCACTAAACGGATTTACACATGATCTGGGAGTAGGCTCACTGTTTGGTTTGTAGAAAACCTCCCAGTTGTCATGAACAGTCCGTGTTCAATTTGCCCTTCACCGATCGGCTTTCCCCCCTCAGACCTTGGGTGCGTGCGTCTCCCCCGAGTCGGCTTTCATGTGAAGAGCCGCCGACCTTGGACTTGTCTTTTTTATAATGAGTCAGTGTTTAAGATGCCGTAGTAGAGGGTTAGGAACTTTTTTTAAGTGCATCCAGAAAGAGACAGAGAAGATGATGACCACGATGAAGATGATGATGAAAAAAAAAAAAAATAGTGTGATGCCCCGGCTGGCTAGTCAATTAAGAGACGGTAGCAGTATGGAAAGTGCATTGCTGTACTGCCGCTTGTCACCACTGATTCTGCGGATTATCCGTTACGGCTGCAGCTTGAAAGATTTCACATTTACCAGGTTTAATTCTCTATCTCTCTCTCTCTCTCTCTCACTCTCTGTCTTTTTTTTTTTTTCAAGACTGGTAGAGCCTTCCAGTTTATCTTATTTGCTTGTGTGTGTCGTGTGTGTATCTTGCATGTGGAAATTTGAAGCTTTCAGGGTTCATCGTGATTTTTGAGATATGATTCGGTTAATGCGGAATTTTATCATCTTATTTAGGACGAGGAGGGAAACGCTGTGAGAGCAATCTTAGCGAGGCGCCAAGTGCATTTTGTAGTGTAATGGGTATTCCTACTTGGGAATTCCTACTGTAGTTCTGATTCGTTCTGTACTACTCTTGACTTGTTCTGTACTTTGTGGTGGCGGGTACATCTAAGAATTTCCCAAGTTACAATGACCACTATCTCAAACGGTGCTAACCAAAAGTCCCGAGTCAGTGAGTTCTAATTGGCCCAGGCTGTGTCAAGACAGACTGTGATTCATTGTATCGGTTACCAGCCAAAAACAGCATGCAGAATGTACACTGCTTGTAACTGGTTCTCGACTGATATCTGCTAAGCTTTAATTTCTGTTAAGCACATTTATAAAATTGGGACTTGCTTGTTTTCCAATCTCATTTTCAACAAACCCCCTTGAAAAAAAAGGGGAACTGTCGGCAACGGTACGGTAATTGGCCAGGAGAAATGGAGGCACTCGAGTCGATGGCTACATTTTATCTCCCACTTCCATCCTGGCGGCACACGGTAGAGAAACGCTGAGCCATCTCCATCATTTCAACACCCCAGTCGTCGTCAAATCGTGAAAAGTTTTTCTGAAGTGCGCAGGCACAATCTTTCATATTTTTTTTTTTTTGGTGGTTTCATTAAAAAAAAAAGTTCATCCAACAGTGGGTCATTTCCAGGCCTCCTCAAGTACGTTTTTTTTATTTTTTTAGTGTTTAGTCAGGAGGAAATAGTGTGGAGTGCGAAATAAAATAAATTTGCATTTTGTCCCCTCTTTTTTTTTTTAAATTTCGGACTCGAGCACACGGCAGCCCGTTAAGTGGGCATTTGATATTTAACCAAAATGGAAAATAAATTTGTGCTCGGCGTGCGTGCATTATCTCCAGCAGTTCCTGTCCGACACTTAGAGCGAGGAAGCCAGCGTGTGATTAATGGTGAGCCGGGTGAACATTGAACTCGCGCAGTACCTGGTTTTATTGCACCCTAAGTGGGCATTTATCATGTAAACTCACGCTCCCCTAAGTGTGAATCGCTTGAGAGGGTTTTTGTTTTGCGAGGCGGTTATTATTATTGTTATAAATATATCTAATTTCTTTTTTTTTTTTCTTTTTTTTTTTTTGGTGTCTTGGGTTTAATTTGGAGGATCTTTGTGTGTGTGAGATTGTACTGTTTATGTATGTGGAGGGCGTTAGAGATAACTGGTCGTTAGGGGGAAGATCGAAGTAGGAACTTGGGAATTCTTGGCTCTGGGTACGCTTTGAGTTCATTTGTACGGTAAACGAACGTAAATGGGCAATTCCACAGATTTATAAACCACCAATGTTAAAACTTTAAAAAATACCCAAATGCCACACAACATCTATCAATTTTGAAGCTTATTATCTGTATTTAATCTCAGTTTATTTTTAACAATGTTCAACAGTTCAACTATTACTGGTACTCTTAACTGAAAAATTAATAAGTGCACAAAACATTCCATTTGTCCGTGTATGTCCGACACCTTGGTGTTTCAAGCCGATTTCTACTAAAGCAAACAAGTTGGGGGAGCAATTTCTTTTTTGAAATCATTGTACATTTACACTAACTAATGGATACGTTTTATCAGAATTAAAACTCAAGGTTTTTATCATTATAACTACCGGTACATGTGTAATTATATATGCACACTGTTGAATTGTCCAAATGACACTGTGAAACTGCCCAGGAGTATGAATGAAATTCAAGAAATATGCTTGAAAGAAAATTTGACCAAAACAGCAGAATTAAGGTTATATTTTACCTTGTTGGAGAACAAGGAAAGTTTGAGCTGTTTGTCACATTGTTCCTACATCCTTCTTGTGATTACAATGGTTTTATACGTGTAGTATCAAGACCATGCGCAAAATTTACGAATTCATAGACATATGTACAGTGTAAATAACTTTTACAAAATTAATAAAAAATATTTTTTAAAAATATTATCTGAACAATTTCATTAACCCAGCAGGGCTCATAAACCTCATACACTCTACGTGCCTTGACCTCAAATGACAGTGACCCACAGTCCAGTGGAAAATTACCAAAATAATTGGTCCTATCCGCCTCATCAATTTGTACAATGCTCATCATTGGTATGGTATTATATTGGAGCTTTCAGTTCACTGGCATAGTTACTGGTATCTTTGCCCTTTTTTTGCAGCGCAAACCATTTGTTATTTCAGCATCAAAAGTAATTTGCGGCCATTGTCTCAAAATGTTGAAAAATCGAGTGACGAATGTGAAGGTTGTCTTAAAAAATGATCCATGTTCCTGTTTTTGGCGCTTAATACTTCCACATAAATTTATATTGGTTTTCAGGGGTCTCATTTCTGTGGGCCGTCGTTTAGCGGGAATTCCCACTTAATTGCCATTAACCAGGGATCAGTGGTCCCTGCCACTGACAGACTCACCCCCGGTCGCATCTGTCTTTTGTGCCGTAAAACTTGAAGAAGTGGTGAAAGGGGATGGTTTATCTAAGCCAGCATAACAAGCTTTTATACACGAGGATTTTTTTGTTGGGGGGGGGGGGGGGGGGGAAAAAGATGGATGGTCGGTTTGGGGAACTGATGATGAAGTGACTGTGTTTGAGGGCGATCAGTGTGGATTAGCCGAGACCAGGGTGTCCTCTGTTAGGTTTGTTGTTCTGGTTTCCTTGATAAAAAAATAGACAAATTGCAAAATTGCGTTCACTGTTCTGTTGGCCTTTTGTTTTGGTTATCAGTGAATGCAATTTGCAATTTGCTTCATTTTTTTTTTATCAAGGAAATCAGAACAACAGTATGCAAGACATTTCAAAATTTTCAGTCACTTCAAGAAATCAAAGTGTTAGACTGAAATGTGGCTAATACCAGTACCCTGAGTAGTCCTTTAGTGAATGTAGTTTATAAATGACATTGTACATGTAGTGAGTGTTTAGTCGAAGTGGTCTGTGGAATTGCAATGGTAAAGTAGGGGTATGAGATTGCGCCGGTGCGATGTGGCGTTGTGTATTTTGTGGATATTTGCCATGTTCCCTGCAGGAGAAAAGTCTCAACGGAATGGATCCACTGTGGATATTTGCGTATCGAGAAATGTAAAGAAAATGCTTAAAAGAAACTATTTTGAAAACAAAAAAGTAAAGTGCAAGATTCCTTTTTTTTTGGCATTTAATTAATGGTGAAAAGAAGGGAACAACAAAGAAGTAAATTTGGTAAAATGTGCAATGCAAAAATAAGGTCTTTGTTGGGAATTTCTAATGTTGATTTCTTCCACTGATGATGACAATCAATGGACAGACCTGGAAAAAAAGTTCAGTAAATTTCTCTTTAGCATTTCATCAGATTAATAAACGGGTACAGATTTTGTTTTATCTCTTGAGTCTGCTGGCTCGCATCCAGCGGGCTAAACAAAAATAAAATCTCCGGGGGTGAGTGTTTTCACTGATGGCACTGCTGAATAAACCAACGACAAGAGAACGATTAGCGAATAGCCCCTGAGGGCGCTGCCTTGAAAAGAAAAAAAAATGATTGGTAGAAATGGCCGCCACAGCGGGCCGATAATTTCTAGCCAAATGCGGAGTTTTTTTCACCATTGCCCTATTCATTAGTTTCGGCCTGAGGGCACTTTTGGGATTTTTTTTTTTTTTTTGGGAAAAGGAAGGGATTTTTATTTTGTTGTTGACCTTATGCAGTTCCAATTACGTTTTTCAGAAAAGTGTGTTTTTGTTTGGAATGAGAGTTAGACGGCGTAGGTGTTTAATTAACAGGAAGTTGTGTTCATTTTTAGAAACGGATGGAAGATACTTACTTCTATTACTAAACATCTGCTTGAGAATTTGCGAGTAGAGTATATTTTCTTGTGTATACATGCACAAATATGTCTAGCCTTTACTTCACATGAACTTCTGTTATTTACGTTTTTTAATCAAATTGGCTTAGATGTTTGCAAAGTTTGATTCATTGATTAAATGGAATCCTGCATGCAGAGCAGCATGCATATGGCAGTCCGGAATCCATGTTTGGGAAATCCCGAAAGAAATTGCTGCAATTTTTCATTGGAACAGATTGGAAAAGCAGACAAAGAGTCACAAAAAATCTTGGCCCGGGACACCTTATAGACCACCGAACAAAACCAACACCTCACCCCCCCCTCCTCCTTTTTATAATCATAATTAGCGCTCGGTAGCAGGTGAATGGGGTCGGATTTACCTCCCGATAGATCAAAATGAAAAGTCAAGTGCAGTGGTGGAGTGACACGAAGGATTTATGTCCGCACGTCCGTTGTTTATCTTTCCGCTGATTTACCCGACTTTTTTTTTTTATCCTTCGCTTCTCTTCTCGGATCCTATAGTACCGAGAAGCTTGTGTCAGTCAGTCGGTACCCCGTCCCGCGCCCCGGTACGCCTTGACGGTTAGACACAATGAAAAGTACAATGACTTGAAGGAAAAAAAAGGGGGAGAGCGTAAGAAGAAAAAAAAAAATCTGGAAGCAGGTGGAATTATGTAGACTCTGTGCTATGGTGGTCCTTGTCAGGAAGAGATGTGTGGAGAAAAGCTAAAAGGAAAAGGGGGGGGGTGGAATGAGTGAGACGCGAGCGTTGGAGTGATATCATTTGGCCTGAGGGTGTCGCATGCGAATCGGCTTAGAGCCCTAGCCACGGTCGTTTCATTCCTGGTGAAGTGCTTGGGCCCTCTCTGATCTACTTGAGGGAAAAAAAAGAGAGAAAAAGATGCGCGTTGTGGTGTGGAAGAGGGTTATGAGAAGAAGGAATTGGAGGGGGGGGTGGTTAGGAGGTGGGAAGGGCACTTGTAGTATGGACGCTTAATAGTACTGGTCAGGGTCCTGACATTAGTGTTGGGTGTAAGATTGAACTGCCCTCTGGATTAGCGCCTATTAATAACAACAGAGTGAAGACGAGCTGGACTGGGCTGGATTTTTTTGATAAATTGGGTCATTGGGTTTGTCTGTGCACCCTTTTCTTGTACTTATAAATTACAGTAATTTGGGAGAAAAAAACAAGAAGAAGGCACTGCAAAACTGGAAAATATGTTTATCTGTTCGTGGTGAGTTTGTGGGATTGTGCTGCCTCTGTTCTTGTCACTATCTCTTTACACAACGCCTCGGCTCCTTCTGGCGTGATTGGAATCGAATATTTAACCGGGGAAAATAGCAAGGGGGTAAAAAAAAATCGACCAAACATTAGAGATCAAGCTTTCTGATTAGACGGGGATGGTGGCAACCATCATTGGCCTAGCCACCTTCTTGGCTGCCCCCCCCCTCCTTCCCCCGAACTGTCTACTTCTTCCCCCCTGTCTCATGTTATTGGTTCATTGGGTTTGTATGCCCATGGGGGATTGTGCCAAAGCGTCAAGAAACCGCGAAAGAGAAAATAACGTTTGGAAGAGTAGAGGAAGGGGGTGGGTTAGTCTAGAAGACACCAAAAAAAAAAAAAAGAATAAAGAAAAAAGAAGCAGCATTTTTGACCGGGTTTGTATCGATCCAGGGAGCGCGGCCGATGCAAGCGTAAATAATGCTAACTGAATTAAACCTGGGTCAGTAATTGAACTGTCTGGACACGTGGTCCCGATGGGCTGACGGGATAAGAAATATTGGGAAAAACGCAAATTTCTGACTTTTTTTTAAATACATTTTTTGTTCCAGTTTTTAATACGTACAACTTGCACACAATTAAATATTTCTTGTGAGATAGGGGAAGGATGCATACGTGTATTAAAAAACACCATATTCGTATGATGGGAGCCAGTAGCGCGCATTTAAATATGTGAGGAAAACACAGAAAAGAAAATGTGGTGAGGAAAACAAAGCAAAGAAAGTAATTTGATATTCATATCTTCCTTTATCAAATTGTTAAGGTCATTCACACAAAGTTTCCGTGATTTTTTTTTCAGCTCGACTGTGTTTTCTTACCAGGGACAATATGTGATGAGATCATACTCGAGTGTTTACTGAATGTTTATCTATTGGAGTGATGAACAAATTTTACCTTTAAAAAAAAAAAATAGAGAAGAAATACGTACTCGTCTGTTTGAAAATAGAGAAAATAGCCCCCGGCACGTTAGTACTGGCTCCCACAATACCAGTAGTACAACTGCGCACTAATAAATGCACTTATCTGCGCTGCCCCAAAGTGTAGTGAACTAACAGTGGAGTTGACAGTGTACGGCTTTTCTTTCTTATCGAGTCTCGGCGATGGGGTATTGTGCAGGGTTGGGAGGGGGTACCCTTGCTTCATTTGAAGTGACTGTGGGGGCAGGTTTTGTTTCGTTCGGCTTTTTCTATCTTTATCGACGTCCACCAAAAGTACACAAAGGGGTAGAGGTTAAGAAGGGGGGGGGGGACTCTATAGGACACCATTTTCTTCTATCCTTAAGGGCTTGCCTTTTAGTGGGAGGGAGGGTTTGCTTTGCGTAGGGGATAATCCCAGATTAGCTTTGGTAATCCGACTGGGTTTTGAGATAATTCCAACCGCTGGAGTGATTGGATGTGTTGTTGATGGGGGTGATTGTCAGTGAATTGGATTTGTGTGTGCGATGTGCATGCAGTTACCACTGTACTTTTATTTGCCTGTGTCATCTCGAAAGCATGTGGCATTTGTGGTGTTATATCGTTTTTGGTATTTAAACCACTGTAATTTGTAAAGATGAAGATTATTTTTTTTTCTGAGTGGTGTTTTTCCCCCTGTTATTATTACAATTGATAAAAGATAAAACAACATGTGTACATTGATAACAGTGACAAGAAATATGTGATTGATTGAAGATATGTAATTGAAGAGTATAGAATTATACTGGTCGAAAATTGTTGTAACCACAGTTGTGGACACAGAAGGCTTATACTGTTTTTAAGAATTTTTTTACCTGTTCTTGGCTGATGACTTAAACACATTTCAGTATGCTGCCAAATGAACTGTATGTTCTTTTTTCTGACGGATCTGTAAAACCTTTTTATTCAGAAGTTAATATTTAATACTGAACAACTTAATAATGGAAACATCATTTTGTGAATTTGAACGTATTATCCTCAAATCGCTTCTGTGATCACACGTATACATGAAGTGGTTGTTCCCAATTTTGTGAGAAAGATACATTGATAACAATGACAAAAAAATATGTAATTGATTGAAGATATGTAATTGAAGAGTATAGAATTAAACTGGTCGAAAATTGTTGTAAGCACAGTTGTGGACACAGAAGGGTTACACTGTTTTTAAGAATTGTTTTACCTGTTCTTGGCTGATAACTTAAACACATTTCAGTAAGTTGCCAAATGAGCTGTATGTTCTTTTTTCTGACAGATCTGTAAACCTTTTAATTCAGAAGTTAATATTTAATACCGAACAGCTTAATAATGGAAACATCATTTTGTGAATTTGAACGGATTTTCCTCAAATCACTTCTGTGATCACACGTATACATGAAGTGGCTGTAGCCAATTTTGTGAGAAACAAATGTACATTTAATTTTTAAGTATCAGTTACTGGTTAATTGTAGAATTTGCTGACTGCATTAAGAAGATCGCTGGTCGTGAATAATTTTGCTGTACAGCCATAGTTGGTTGAGCACCGACCAAATAAAACAAAAACAATAGGAGTCCATGCCCGATTCCCGACCTGCCAGTCACCCCACGGATTGTCTGTGAGTCACCCCCGATCAGACCGAGTCACCAGCGGGACGACCGGCGCTGTTGACGATGACGACGATGATGATGATGATCACGACCAATCCGGTGCCTTGGCACCCCCCGCGGCCCGGGGACCCGGTGAAGTCGGACGAAACAAACGCAATTGTGGCCCCCTGCCAATGGAATTGCCACCTCGTGTGAAGTCGGACGTTCCGTCCGTCGGGCAAGTCAGTCGCTTGCATCGTGCGTTTCCACCACCGATACCACCAACCTCGGCCCGGGTTTAATTTTTAATTGGCCCGCACCGTCAGCACAGAACAATCAAAGTCGTGAAGGCGGCAAAAAAAAAAAAAAAATCCGCAACTAGTCTGGTCTGATTTTCTAGCTCTGGCCCATTGCCACTGAAACACGTCCTGGGGAATTGCGCTCGGACGATGGTAAATTGGCTTTGGCCTAGTTTGAAGATGAGCTGGGCTGGCCGTCAGAGAATACCGGACAATTATGAAGTGGAGGAGTTGTTGGGGCATGAAAGAGATACAAGCAGTCCAATCATCTAGGTCATCAAAAACCAGCCGAGTGGCTAGAGAGAATATTTCTTCATTCGGGAGGGGGGGGGGGGATTGATGTGAGGACAGATATTAAGAAGTCGGTCAATTTCAAAAAACTTCCTTGATTGTATGGATGATCTCCAGACTGGTTGTTAAAAAACAATGGTAAGAACGTTTTTGATTTGTCTGCGCCAGTGTTTTAGTCAAGACCATCACAAGTCCTGGCAAGTCCGTCACAAGTCCATTACAAAGTCCTCCAGTCTCAATCAAAGACCTCCATGCAGTCTTGAGTAAATCACTCAAGGGGGTTGGGGTTTAAAGCCAACCCCCCCCCCCCCCAAAAAAAAAAAGAAGGAAGATTAAGAAGTAGTATAAGAGAGAGAAAGGGTTCGGAATGGCGTGACAGTTTTTATTTTTTCGGTGCAGAAGTTGTAGTTCAAAAAAACAATAACCAACCTCATTATTGCTTTCACTTAAACACTGAACTCATTCTCCCTCTCTTCCGCTTTGATTCCGATCGCTGATAAAAATCTCTCTTCCTTGAAGAATTCTTTGAAATCCCGTAAAATAAGGGTCGCCAAAACAAGATGTGCCTCCAGTAATTCGCAATAGAACCAGAGCAATGCTACATCACTCTTACGTTTTTTTTCTATTTTTTATTTTAAGGAGCTTTTTCTTTCTCTGTCTTCCCTCTGTACTGTTTTCTTCTTAAACTCTCCAGACACTCAGCGCCTCCGATCATGCCAATTTTCCAATGCGCCATGAAAGAAGCTTATTGTTGTCAACCCAGAACATGTAGTTAGAATATCATCTTTCTTTTTTTGCTTAGAGTGAAATTACTCAGCCTGTGAGCCGAGAAAGTGAATTTTTTTCATGAAAGGAGCTCTTTTTGAGTTTAGCCTTGGCGTTTTGTTTTCATTCATTTGCTGGATGGACACTGGGATTTGCTTCACGGCTAGATTTGGCCTGGGAACGGAGCAGCAAATTTGAAACATTTCATTGTAGTTCCGAACCAAACTCTTAAATTTCTTCCAGTAGTATAAAAAAGATGCAGCAAGACTTGTGTGCAACTTCACTGGTCAGCTCTTTTGTGGCGTGTAGTGTGCGTCGGACTGAAAATGGACCGTAATTGCCTGCATGCAGAAGTACTGCATGCACACTAGTTTCCCCAATTTTTCGAAATTTTACGAAGTTCCCTGGACGTTGTTCCTGACAGGTTCGTGGGTGATATTGGTGAGTCGTGGTAACGCCCTCTCGCCGTGGCGGGTTATTGCGTATCAAACCATAACAACGTCTAGACCCTACATGTAGACTACACTTTCTAGAGCCCAGTTGACACACCGCGTTCGCACACCGAGGTCAAAGCAATGCATTCAAATGTCTCTCCCAGTGGTCTCCCCCAACTCTCCCTTTCTTACCGTTGAGGGGGTACTTGTGCACAGAACCCATACCAAGCAGTGATTTCTTCCTCCGTTTCACGGAGACCAAAGTAGTAAGCCCAGCAAAGGGCCTGCTTACTCCTCCTCAATCCTCCAAAGACATCCTGGCATTTTTGGAATATTTTGGAGGATTGAGGATGAATGTAACATACAATTTTGGACGATGAAGGATGAATGCACAATCCGTACTGGTTGATTTTGGAGGATTGATGATAAATGGTGTTTGAAGAAGAGGAGAATTTTGAGCGATTGAGGATGACTGCATTTTTTTGAGAGGCAGGACTGTCGGAGGATTTTGAAGGACTGAGGCAATGGGTGTTCTTCATTTGAACACTTGTGCACAATTATGGAGGGTTTTGGAGGATTGAGGATGGTTCCTAACAAAAATGCCAAGGGGGTTAAGGTTAAACTTAAGAGGTACATGTAAAATTTGCTTCAAATATTTATGGCACAGTAGAAATTTCCACTTCATGAAATTTGCAAATTAGCGCTCAACTTTTCAGCCGGCCATCAAAACAGCTTCGTGAAGTTGGCCCTTGTTTGTGGTTTGAAATCCACCATAAAAGGTCGATGGGTGAACTACATGAATTGTACTTCTAGGACAAATGATCAAGCCAGAAAATTACTCAGAAAACTAAGTTTCTACATAGTAGTGTCTTGGATAGCAAAAGAAAAAAAAATTCAAAACATCACAAGGGATTGAAGGGAAGACTCCATGTAGCCATCGTGTCTCGCAGCAATTTCATCACAGAGTGAAGTTTTCTTAGATCTGTTGTCAACATTTTTCTGCCATTGCAACGATGCGCTGCACCTAATCTGTTTTTTTGCCCCTGAACTCCATCCTCTCCGCCAGCCATACTTGACCGAAAAAATCACGGAGGATTTGTTGCCCAAAAAAGAAAAAAATATCTGTCAGTTGAATTCAGCTGTTGGAATGAAACTGTCTCTAACTTCAGTGCATCAGTACACAATGCACCACAGGTCTTAGGTAGTGCTGTGTGAATGGTAGACCCCTAACATTCACTAGTTCTGTAGTTGTGTTATGTAAAGTTGCGACTACCCAACTAGTTAGACTATTTGTCATGTGTAGTTATTGGGAAATATCTCCCATGAATGGAGCATTGCATTGATACAGTTAGGTCTGTCTCTGCTAAGAAAGCATTCTGAACAATTTCGCACTCGTCCAGTTTCTTGTCGGTGGAGTTTTATTCCAGTTTTAACGGAGCTATGTTGTTTGGCAAATCGTCTGTTCAAGCGATCCTTTCGTGAATATCCAAATGTACAGATGAACTTGTACGTTCGTCTTCCGATATTAAACTTTCATCACAAGCGAAACCAAATATGCTTTTCAACAATAATCTCGTCAGTTACTTTTTGAATAGCTGCAGTTACTTTTTGGATAGCTGCAACTACCTTCAAGCAAAAAAAAATATGATCACTATAATGTCCCTTTCCCCCTCAACATGCTTGTAATGATTCCCCATCTGGACTGGCCCTGATCCATCCTAAATCCTTCGGGGACCAGAAATCAAAATTCCATCGGATGTCGGCCCTGCCAAGAGAGGCAGAGAGATAGATGCCAATTATTTCTGTGAAACATTAGCGGGGAGATGCATTCGGTTTGTCTGGTGTCCTTTTCGGAGATGCTGTCTTATATGTCAACATGTTCGGCCCCTCCCCAGAAGAGGCTGGAATTCTTGGCGGTAATTACGAGCAAAATACTTTGCCAGCTCGGAGGATACGACATGTATTTTCAACGGGAGGAGTTTTTTTTAAGGCGGTTTTGTTGTATTGGTGGGATTAAGTAGCCATACATCTTCAAGGTTGTACTTTTTGAGTTAACTTATTAATAAATGTACTCTTACATGTATGTAATTTCAATTTTTTTTTATCAATAGACAGGAGGCTCTCTCCTTTTCAGCTTTTGCAGTATTAACAAATAATATCTTTTGTTAGAGTCTTTGCAAGAGTAATCTATTGACTAGAAGTTCAGAATGATACATTGTATGAACTTGTAATAGAAAAAAGACAAATTGTATTCATTTCTGTATATACTTGTAAGGAACTGTTACATTGTATTCTTATCACAATACATTTGAGTGTTTAGAGAAATGCAAGTGAAGGTTTGACCATTGCTTTCAGAAAAGAAAAAAGAAATGGTTGCAAATTGCCTTTGCACTCTAGTCTGGGTGAGCCTCTCGGGACGACATAGTCCATTTAATAACTTCCATTACCATGGTAACTGGGGTAGCAATCACTGTGTCAATTGGAAAGGTGCTTGTGATGGTGGTTTGGAAGTAATTCATTAAAAAAATGGCCGCCTAGCGCCTTTGGACAAACAGTTAAACTTACGAACTGGCTGAAAAAAAGAATTCTGTGGATTTTTCTTTTTCATACTTATTGAGTAGTGACACATTGTGCTCTTCTGCTTCAGTTGTATCTTTTTATTGAGGGGAAAAAAGCATTGGGGATCATTGGTAGGCATGATTGAGAGTTTAAAGTCTCAGTGCTGGACTGAAAATATGGTACAGAGCTTATTTTGTGTTGTCCACTGCAGTATAAAAAAAATCATTGCTGTTGCTAATTATAAAATTCTGAAAAATCAGTTGATCACTCTATATGAATCTTTTTTTTTTTAGTGGTGATTATTCAAAAGTAAGGTCATTCAAAACAAACAGTGGTTTTCCTCTAAATTAAAATCTAATTGCGATACCATTTCTTTTCATTCTTAAACTGTGCCACCACGTACATATATATTGTTCTCAAGATCATCACTGATTTGCCCTCAGTCAAAACACGAGACATGCATGTACTTCAGAAATTCTAGTCTCTCAAGTTTTTCTGTTGTTTTCAAAAGAACTGCACTCCCATCCATAAACAATCCTCAGTTTTCTTTTCTCGAGTACGGCCTCTCTGTTGAATATTTCGCAATTAGCCTTGGCTTTCATTCCTCAGGAAAAAAAAAAATTGAAGAAAAACAAAATGGCCGTAGTGACCTGGGCGCAGCAGTGGCTATTTATTTTGGCCGACCTTTCAGCTATTAAAGGAGCACTCCTGCTGGGGGACCAAATACCAGCGGGGAGAAAAAATGGTGCAACATGTCACTCAGGGTCTGACCGGACCACGAAAGATGGGCAATGGACATGTCGGTTGTCAAAAAGCATTTCCTGATAATTTGGTAGGGGGTTGGTTAAATATACCCTAAAAATGCAGAACAGGACACCAAAAATATGGAAATGCACCCATTGCACCCAAAATGTAAAAGTGCACCCATGACTATAATATGTTCTTTTAAACCCCAACCTTCCCAAATCCATAAAAATCTATTCCCCCATTTTGGGGATTTTGGTAGGCAAGCCATGAGTACCAAGTCCATCAAAAATCCACCTATGGCAGTGGTGGTCTTGTGGTGGATTTCAGCAGATTTGGGCCTAAAGCATTATGTGTAGCAGGGTCAGTGATGGATTTTGGCGGACTGGGTCCAGTACCTAGTAAAAACACTATAGGGAGTTAGGGTTAATGTTTTTTTCAACCATACAGTCACACTTAAGTCTTCACTTGATTTGTCATGTTTTTCCAATTTATTCCCCAGTTTGTCTCCTTTCCGCGGTGTCTTCCAGTGTCTGTTCCTCACTATTTGATTGATTCATTTCCTTTGTTCTCTCTGCTCCGATTCTAACATGGCTGCTTCGTATTGGCCCCATTTCCTTTTCTTCTGATTGGAACAAGGTACGGAATTGTTTTTCTCGGCAAACGTTTGGGAGATTTGCAGAGACAATGGATCATATACACACACAGTGCCCGGCGATTGTGCTAACTTGAGGATCTCCCGGTTCAGTGTGCGTGTACATGAACGTACCGGGTACTGTCTAGGGCATTGACTCACGAGAACGCAAATAAACGGTGCCTTAATTTTTCCCAGACGACGCTGCGATCCAGCGACTGAAAATTACCTCAAAAAATTCCAATTAACATTGTATGCGAGATAAATAAGTTTTGTGCACATGTTCTTATCGAATCAGACAAGCACAATAATATTTGTGATGTACAACTTAATTTCTATGTGGGAATTTTTTTTCTTCTCTTTTCTGGTGTTAATTGTGCCTCGCTGGCTGGGCCGAGCGTTGTACGAGTGCCGTGGCTTACAGCCCACGTGTGCGTTACGCGCCTGTCTGACTTGATTATCTCTGGCTACGAGATTTACCAACAAACCAGCCGGAGTCTGCCGAGTAGACATAATGGGTGCACAGACCGTGACGTGTGAGAAAATTGAAAAAAAGAAAATAAAATAAATGATAAACCCCGACTCGTATGCAAGACAACCAGTGGATGACAAAATTCAATTTGAGATAAAAAAAATAGATCAAGTATTGAAATGTAAAACAGTGCATGGTGCTACTGCTTTCACACCCACCCCTCCCCACTTTTTTGTAAGGTTCAATTTTATATATTCATTTATTTAAACGGTTATTCACGCGCAGTCGTTCAGAGTAAAACAAGTCCCCAATAGAAAACGTGCATTCTGAGCCGTGTTATTCACTTGGGTCAATATTGGTCAAGACCCCCATTGGTTTGTTAACAGTACGCCAGGCGGTGAGGAAGGAAATTTTGACCATTTGTGACCTCTTAAATAGCAGGAGGGTTAATATGTATACATATATTCAATGATGCATTGTGGGGTCTGGTGATGAGTCAGCCGTAGTGGCTATGCACAGATTTAGGCAATGTCCGAGACAGTCATGGCTATCTGTGGCTATGGCTGTTGAGTGTTGGGTGACAATCGCCAAAAAACAAAAGCCGTGGCCTGAAAACGGATTGGGCCACAAGTCCGCACCAAACACTAAGATAAATATGTGACGTGACTACACCAGCCGACTTGCTGTTTAAGTCATGCCCACCCACTCGTGCGTACCAGTTAGTATATTGGCAGCCAGTCAGCGGTGAAATTTTCTTGTCACGAGCAGCCACTTCTACCACCCCCTCCCCTCCACCCCGACCGAAAAGGGGGTGATTGAAAAAGAAGAAATTAAATCCACATCTCGCGGTTAGAATCCTCCTTGCAATCATAAGCTAGGGAAGGAAGGGGGGGGGGGTGTTTCTGAAAATGCACTTTTCTAATTGTGGTTAAATTGGTCGTGACGAACAATGCCAAAGATACATAATTGGCTTTGGAGGAGACTACATGTACCTCGTCTTCTAGATTTTTTTATATTTTTTTTTGGCTGCTTCTTTTTTTTTTTTTCCCCATTTTTTTGTTGGTTGTCTGGCTGGCCCCGTTGAACGTCAAGACAGCGAGCTCAAATCTTTAATCAAGTTAATGCAGGGTGATGGGTTTGGCAGCCCGTGGTCAGACCGTGCGTGAGTAACGTGTTGAAAATAGCCAGAGTTGTGATTGGGGATAGGGGAGGGGGGAAAAGGGGGGGGGGGGTTTCTTTGTAACTGCATTGACAATAGAGGGCAGTCTTCATCTTTTCTCTAGCTGTGGAGTCCGGATTTATCGACACAAGAT
Organism: Patiria pectinifera; assembly: GCA_029964075.1. Taxonomy (NCBI): domain Eukaryota; kingdom Metazoa; phylum Echinodermata; class Asteroidea; order Valvatida; family Asterinidae; genus Patiria; species Patiria pectinifera. The sequence continues at coordinate 12,153,399 of CM057136.1, forward strand.
TGTCCAGTGGTGCATGCATGCAGTCTTGTGTCAAGTGATTATTCTTATGACTTAGTAAGTTAACCACTTGTTGTTAACAATTAAATAAAACCTTAGCCGACTTGCCCTAAATTTTTGTTATTTATTTACCTCTTCATTTCTTGTTTCCACTGCCAATTTGTTTAATCCTGCAAACAGTACAAACTTTACGGCTGCTCCCAGCTAGCGGATGCTGCGCTTCGTCCCGCTAGTTGAATAAAATGTCCTTGCACTCGTACATATGTAGATTTGTGGCTTGGGATTCTTTCTGTTTTGGCAGAAATCAGTAAAATGAGTACCTATGAAAGAGTACGCCCATCTGTTGTGCATGGTGGTAGTCCAAATTAACAAGTGCTCCTGATTGTCATCGACAGGGACAGAGAAATCACCGTAGGGATCAATTGGAAATTGGAACCACACAATATCGACTTTCTAAAGAAACGTGTAGATTAGGTTTACGACTGGGAAAAGCTGCAATAGTGGGTGTCTGGCTGTACAGTTCGCAGATCATATTAGGAAATTATTGATCATATTAAAGCGGTTAGCTGAGCTTCTAAATCCTCTTAACCGTTTTTAATTCATAATCCTCAATGAAATAGGAAGCCGGGGTTAACATTAATGAGAGTTAGCGTGACGGTAGGAAAAGAAGTAAAAGGTTGAAATTCAGCCCCAAAACATGATCCAAATGTGCACGGAGGCGCTGGATGCGCAACCCGTTTAGTCCGGGTCCGAAGCCGGATTGGATGGCATTTGTAATTCACTTTGTTCAATGTTCCCCCGTTTTGTACAAGTATCATGTGTGGGCATCGTCGTATTTACGCTTGAAATGAAATACACATCTTTGGATGTACATGTTTATAATGTACACTCGGCGTGTTGGCATTAAGGGACGGATTATTTTTGGCCGAAGCCGTAAATGGCCGAAGTGCGGATGATTTTTGTCATAACCTAATTATGAGTTTGTCTCGCACATGCAATTGAAGGTGCCTAGCCCCTAGCCAGGGATATCTTGATACACCAGGTAGTGTTCCAACCCCTTCAAATTAACACGTATTAACTTTCATTCTCTCTGATTCAAATCACCGACGCGCCGGCATCGCGACCCATTTCTCTCTTCTGTTTTTCCTCCGCCTCGGCGAGCGGTAATGCTGGTGGTTTTGGGCTATCCCTGACCTTATTCTGCTCAGCCAGTCTTAAGTTTCGTCTTGAGTTTCACACTAAGTCCTCCCAGTCTCCCAAACTCTTAAGGAGCAATCTCGTCGACGGCGAGCCAGCAGTTCCGCCGAATTGAGACAGTTCAACGACCACTACCAGCAGACGACGATTCCGGGTGTTTTTTTTCTTCCTCTTTCTTTCTCCCTTGTGTGTGGAAACATGACTTGCACCAACAGATCCGTATCAGATAGTCATTGATGTCAACAGGAGATATCTTTTCGCTCCTCATCTAGCAACGGCGAAATGGCGCGAGACGATTTTCAGAGGGATTATTGGCCACTCAACGGGGGCGGGCTGCGCGGTGCGGGAGTCGCGCAAGCAGACGTAGTGGCTCGTCTTGGGGAGTTTGTTATTATTTTGTCTTCTTTTCTCTCTCTGGGAAAAAGGGAGGGTTGTGTCTCCGTAGCAGCTGATGGATTGATTGGAGCTTTTCAACGCCGGGGTTTTTCCGGTCGGTGCTCGTGGCGTCTTTGATGTTTATTTGCTGCTAACACAGCGACTTGTGTGAAGGGGGCTTTTCAGTTGTGTTGCAGTTGTTGTTATTGGGTGAAGTCTTGAAAATCCAATTTTTTTTTTTACTCCTCGTATTGTTGAATCCATGTCTCCTGATTCATCAGCGAGTTGCGTTTGAGTCATGGTGTCTGGTGAGAAAAGTTTTCTCTGGAGTTACGTTACAAAACATATTTCTTTTCATTTTTCAAATTTAATGTATCCCTAACAGTCCTGAATCCTCCAATTTTAGTATGATTTTGCACACCCCCTAGGGAGTTAGGGATAAAAAGATATTAAGATAATTGAAAAACAAATATCGCAATTTGATTGGACAGTTTGATTGCATTAAGTCTATTCTTGAACTGAGTGATGGTAAGACACTGGAATTGAAGGCCTGAGGTCCCGGGTTCATTTCCTGGTGGTGTCAGATTTTTAAAATGCATTTACAAATGTAATATAAGGGTCCTTCTATAAATTTAGGGTCCAAAGTGTGACATTCGTTCCTGTCCTTGTCACCTCTGAACTTTGTAATTTGCCATGCAAGTGTCATTTAAAATGACTTCAAACTCATTTTGATTTGTTGAGTAGGTCGTTGGCTTCATATAATCACTCTCGGAGGAAGAATTCATACATCGAGGATTGCATCCACAATTCTTAAATCGTAGATGTCAATGTAAACAGGGATAGTGAAAAAAAGTGGACTCCAAAAATTATAGAATCACCCATATTGAAATCCGATTAGAATTTCAAGTTTGAAAACCCAGCAATATCTCTACAACATCATTCGGTGGAAAAAGAGATTTTGTCTGATTTTTCCTTTGCCTTTCTTAATCACGAATATCGTCTTCCTTTTGCCGGTCAGTCACCCCACCGTTTTTATTTCCGTTCCGTCGTCAATAAAATATGGCGAGGCGAGGAAATCTCGACACCATAGGTGGCGAGCCATCTGAAAGATCGGAGGCTCAGATGCCTCTGTTTGTCGTCCGTCAGTGCGGGGCTGCGAGTTACGGGGTGGTGGGCTGTCGAGAGGCTGGCCCTTCTGCTGACGGAGGATCAGGCGTCGGGACGCCAGGCCGAGAACTTGAGATGAAAAGCTGGTTTTCTTTGTTCGGTTTGTAAAATCAATACGAGATTCGCACTTGCTGGGAGCACGTCGTCATTTTCTTCGCTAGCATTGCCAGTTTGTGCTGCACTCCGAGACAGTGTATCGAAATACATGTAGCTTGATGATTGGCCAGAAAAATGCTTGAGGTCTCTGTGATTGGTTGGCCAGAACAAAACAGGCATGCAACTTTTCCTTGGATCTGCTGATTTCCTCGTTTTTTACTTCTCATGAATGCCATTACAAAATGAAAAACACTGCACAAAGTCTTGTGTGATTTGAAATTTCCTCGTTTTTTTTCTAAATTCCCAGTTGCATTCCTGACAAAAGAGATGACACTGTGGCTTTGTATTGTATTATTTTAAGCCCTTCAGATATCAAAAGAAATGTTCACATGAATGGTTCCTGGCACTTATTTTTAATTTCTCATTTAAAAAGTATATCAAAGATAGGTTAAAGAATAGAGGACTTTTTAAGCATTTATTGCAACTTGATAGAAATTAGGATAACTTGAACATTTTCGTTCTTAATTTCAAAACTAACACCTCAAATATTACATTTAAAGCATATATTAATGCGATGCCAATTGGTTTGTACATTGTAAATTCATGTACGCGTATATATTCTGTGCGAAATAATCTGGGCCCAAGTCGTTTCTTGTGAACAAGCGTCGAGGGAAATTTCACAAAATTGTTTGTAACCTTTCCCTCTAAATCTGCCCCAAATCCGATATGTAGTGTGGCTCGCCTATGTCAGATACAATACTCAAGAGCCCAGCCTCTATCACTGTACTTAGGACCAAGATGCTGGCAAAAGATTTTCTATGAAAACATCAAGGTGATTTCAAAGGGCAAGGAAATATTTTTTGGGTTTTATTTTTTGGTAAAGGGAAGAGAAATTATCTTGTTGACCAGTTACAACTGGTTAACTACCCCCCCTGCCCCCTAGGCTTACCTCCATCCTCAATCCCAAAATTCAAAAAAATTTTCAAAATTTCGCCTCAATTTCAATTTTTCAAAATTGTCTCCTGTCAATCTCCTCCTCATCAAAAAAAATCCCTTCTCATCTCAAAACTTATCCACTCACTTTCGTGTTTAGGATAAGGATAACAAATCCCAAAAAATCATCAGAAAGTCATCCTCCAAAATGCATTCATCCTTCATCCTCAAAAAATCCTCAAAATCTTGTGCTTCATTTCATTCTCATCCTCAATCCATCCTCCCAATGTTCTTCAATCTTCAATCATCAATCATCCTCCATCCTCATTTCATTCATCATCCATTCACATCACATCCATCTCTAGAATCCTCCAAAACCGCCAGGAGGATTTTGGAGGAGTGAGGTGGGTTAGGGTTAATGTCTTGGGATGGATCTTAACTTTGTCCGTCCATGGGTCATCCTCTGTAGGCAAATAAACAGCAGATAAATTAACGAATGGTCAAGGACTGGTTATCACAACTGTTGAGAATGTTTCAGGCTTTCTTCTTTCAAGATTTGGTTTGTGGAGGGATGACACAACACAGTAGTTTAAGTAACTTAAATAATCTAAAGTTTGACCTGAGGTAAATTACCCGTATCTTCTAGTCACTTCTGGGTTCTGTCTCAGCAGTGCTGTGTTCTTGTTCTAAGATGCAGTACGAAAAAGGAATTTTTTTAAAATATTGTGGCGTCATTTTACCAAACCATTTAGTCTTGCAGCAAGTTCTTTGTTTGACTTTAACCGAGCGATTGAATGAAGTTGAGGTCAAATTTTTCATCAATTTTCTTTAGCTGTCAATTCTCCAATATTTTCAATACGTTATGAATTGTAGGTCTCATTTTGGCTTCATTACATCACTTTGTTGCATTTTGTCAGCTTAGCCCAGTTAGAAAAACAGCATATTTTCCCCCTCAAAAGTACTTAAAATGTGGATGTTCAAAAATGTACGGTATGTACACCGTATCCATTCTGGTGAATTTGTTTAAGGTCCGCTTGCATACTCTGTGTACAGTATTATGTCACCCACCGGTAGCAGTAACATGAGATGTAATAACAGAGATGTAATTGAAAAATACACGCAAACTATGATTAAGTTACGCATGAGACTAAACAATTACGGCATGTGTAGTTAATGTGAAGCATTAGTAAGCCCTTAACATGATTAGACGTGAACATGAAAAAAACCAGGGGAAAAAATCAGAAAAAGGAAGAAAAAAATCGCTAGATGAAGACGATAACAAGAATTGCAAGCTATGACATCAGTGCGTTTGTAATCCCCACACAATGCGCATCCTGTCCAGTGAATGTCTAATGTGCGTACGCAGGGCGGAAGCCGTAGTTTTTTCTCCCCCGTCTTCTTTTTGTCGCGAACGTCTTAGCACAGCTGGATTGACTGTGATTTACCTAAGGAGATTGGGGGATTACATCGCTGGGGCTTTGCCCGGTCAGAATATTTTTTTTTATTTATATTTTTGCCATTAAACACGTCTTAGGCGTCAAGGTCGATAAGGTTATTTTCTTATTTTATCCGTACTCAATTTTTTATATATATTTTTTTTGGTGGCTTTTGTGATTGCGTGTACATGTACATGCTGGTTTCTCGCGCCGCAGCGGTGCTTTCGCGCTGGCTTAGTACCGACTGTGTTTGTTTTGATAATGCGCGGAGGAAGCCGTACCAAAAAAAAAATTGGCTTTGTTGGGGCGGGTGACTTCTGGCGGTTTGGCAGTCACCGATTACTTCTGCTTCTGCTCCCCTGTTCGTGCCCGTTAGTTTGAAGAGCACGGTTCACCACATATTGAATGAGAAAGCTTCTTTTTGAATTTATGTACTTATGTAGTTCATGTTTGCTTCTTTTTTTACCGTTTCTGGGTTTTTGAGTTTAGTTGGGCTTTTTTGTACATGTGCCTTTATGCTGTAAATGTGCCTTTTTGCTGTAAATGTGTGCGTGTACCTTCTTTGGGTCAGTTAGCTGTTTTTTGTGTGAATTTTTGTATGAAAGGACAAATCTGAACAATGCTTGCATTTGATTTTTGCCCCCATTGTTCACGGATGCAGCTGGCACGAAATAATGTTCTTTTTTGGGGGCACATTTGCTGCTGTGGGGTTTGGTGAACTGTGGCATGGAGATGTTCTATTGAATCCAACGGTGTTGTGATTTGAATTTAGGTGGGATTACATGTTACTCAACAGAATACATGTATGCAAAATTTACGATGCTGTTGAAGAGGCAGAAATATATTTTAGAGAATGGCTGAGTGAGGTGGTGGTTTTTATAGCCACTTTATAGACTTCCGTGTAGCAAGTTACTGGTTCATTTACGAGTCACACATATTGCTAAATCATGTATTTATTAAAAAGTTATGTTTTTATCTGCTTGATCTGCGGTTACATTCACCGGCCTGGAGGTTGGAGGGGAAAAAATTGTTTCTTCGTCGGTGCCAAACCGGAATGTCACGCAAACGCACACCCAACCCCGTGCCCTTAAGCAGGCTATTCAACGGTCGCGCTCCAGTGATCGGTTGAAAAATACATGAGATGGTGGGACTTGTGACTCGTTCGTCATTCAGGGACGTGTTTCAATTTGTCAGGGGTTGGGCTGGCTGGCATGCATGTTGGCTGACATGAGCTCGCAAGAGCAAATCCATTCATGAAATCCATTCATGAAATCCATTCATGGTCTGATTCAGTTTTAAGTTGAAGTTCGCTCCGATCAGAACAAGTGAGATTTTTTTTTAGAGTTTGGAAACGTGAGACACCTGTATGAATCTTAATTGCTTTTTGGGTTTTTTTGAAAAGCATTGATAATTGAAATCGAATTCTCAAATGTATACTGTTATTTGAATCTGTAAACCTGAGAAAGGAAAATACTTTAATACTGATGTTAATTTTTTCTCTCACTTACTGATGTGCAGTGGTGTAGTGAGAAATTTTTAACTGTAACTTTTGAGTCTATCCCCCTTAGAGTGATTTACTCTGAACCTTCCTCACTTGTGCATAATCCAACACCACATTGTAACTCAACACCAAAACTGTTGGACTCTGATTATGGTGGTATGCCTGACCCCATGTAAAGCATAATCAGTTTACTAGTGCAGTACTCACTCCAACAGACTCCAACAAAACATGCAGTTGGATTTTGAAGGGTTGGGGAAGATGGGGGTTTCACCAAATGTCTTTCCCCCAAAATTTGAATGTGCCGAATAACCGTGCTGATGGTGAAAGCCACATTGGCATTACAGTACGCCACACGCAAGCAGGCCGTGTGCAGAGAGCGCACCAAGCGCGTTGATCAAATACGTGGCTATACTTCCCTTCATTCCCCCTCCCTTTCCCTAACCCCTTTTTTTTTAAAGACTTGGTCATGGGGGTGGGGTCAACCCCCCCCCCTTCCCCGCCACTGCCGATGTGTCACAGCATAGAGTAGATTTTAGAGAAAGTTCTCACAAACTTTATGGGGTCTTTTTGTCACTCGATCTCAGTTCATTAGGCCACCATCTGTACAGCGAGCCACACGTCAATGTTCCTCAACAACATTCACCGAACATGAAAAGTGCAAATGTTCACGGAAGGTGCAAAAACGTGGAAATTGTTGAACTCGGTTCACGCAGCGCTGCCATTAGGGCTCGTCTGTGATACGCCGGGAGAAAGAAAGAAAAAAGTCCGCACAGAATCAGATTGTGTCAAGTAACTGGAAAGAACTTCCGCTTGCCTTGAAGTAGACAACAGAACGGTGCTGCTACAATACAAACATGGGAGAAGGGTGGTGGGGGGGGGGTGACAATGAATGAAAAGTCAATGTCGTCGGAGCTACAGTAGTCGATGCGGTTTCGCACAGCCGGTGCTGGACGATATTTTATATTGACAGATGTGCCATGTCATTGCAGTTGAAAGAACCCAACTGCGCATAGCGGGTCCTTCCATTCTCTGCATTGTTGTCCCTGGCATCCCCCCTGCGTGCTGCGTGATCAGTGCTAACACCATAAATCAGCTCGCTGTGCAAAGAGCCAAAAGTGTAAAAAAAGAAAAAGAAGAAAGGGCTTAAAAGTTCGCAAAAGAGAGGAGCTGTACTTTTACTCCTGACGCACCATTAAGCTAAGAGATCAAAAGTACAGTGGGGTTAATAGTGGAGAAGGCATTCATGTAAAAATGTGGCTCTACCAGTACCTAGCCGCGAATGCCAGACTAGAGTTGTATAAATTTCAAGTTCAGACCTTTGTCATATTTTTTTGTGCCCACAAACTCCCGACAATGTACCGCTTATGAGTGGTCGGTTTTATAACTTTAGTTGCCATTGTTTCCTTCCACGGCAATTATTTGCTTGAAAGTTGCCTTTTTAAAAAGTTAACCCCTCTGTTTTTGTGTGTGTTTTTTTTTTGAAGTGCCAAGCTTGCCAGTCGCACATGTGTGGGTGTGCGTGTTTTGTGTGTGTGTGTGTTTGCAGAGGTTGAAAAGATTTAAAATTAACGACCCAGAAATCCATGTTGATTCTACATTGTAAATCCTGGATTCGGCATAAATCATAACATGCACAGATGGTGCCATGAGAAAGCAGCAAAGCGCTTTAAGAGAGACATCATTGTCAAGGATACGAGAGTTTTGTATCGGTCGGAAAACTACTGTCACCTGATTTTTATTTATTAAAAAAATCCAAAGTCACCTGTTAAAAGATTAGAGGCTACTTACCGGTACTGGTAGGGTTAGAAACCCCCCAAAATAAACATGTTTTTTCTTCTTCAAAATTGGCTTCTGATGCCTCAAGTTGACTTCCTGTTGTTGTACATGTACTTTATGACGAGTGTCGTGATGCAGATTTTCGTATTTCGATACTGTATGCGATACTTGCGTATTGCGATTATCGTAACTTGTGATGTACATGTACATTATCCGGTACATGCACAAATCCTAGAAACGAATGCACACAAAAAAGGTGGAGACATCACCATGGCTCTCTTAGATGAGTGACTACCTCATAAAACACAGACAGGATAACTTAAGGAGAGTGCAGAAAATATTGTATACTTCTAAGGTTGTTACTTTCCCTTTCCTTTTTGCCTGTGTCTCTTTCTGCATCTGATGGTACTACCGGTAGTAAATATTGAAATGGGCAATTCCACGGTTACTCACGTTACATTTTTGATGTACTTATGAGTTTCCTTGGGCTGTAATATCCTTACTGAAAAGGTTTAATAACTGTTGTCCCCATGGTAGATAGAGTAGACCTAGACCTACATGTACCTAAGCACCAAAGATGACATCCAGAAAAATGTGTTATGTACCGGTATGATAAACAAGACGCACAAAATCGGTTTCGTAACGTGAGTAATCGTGGAATTGCCCAGATGAAAAATGAATAATACTGCTACCTAAACTGCTTACTGATGACCGCATTGACCTGAAATACAAAATGTACACGGTATACAAATCCAAAAAAAGGTTTTCCTCTAGAAGTGTTTTTCACCCAAAAGCAAAATCAAAATTTGTTTTGCATGTTAGTGTCATCTTTGACTTATGCGGAATGTTCATCTTGATCTCTCCTCTACAGGCGAGCAAAATCTCCATGGTGCACCCCAGCGGGCCATACCCACCTTCTCTGGCCCACCTGATGATGTACAATCAGGACCACTACCCGCCGGGAACCCCTCCCCCTCCCCATCTGGCAAGCGCCATAGAAGTCGACGCCAAAACAGGTAAACAAAGTCATACAATATGAGTTCTACACATGTATTTTATTGTAGACAACTACATGATAGATGTGATGATGAAAGTGTTACTCCTAAAACCTCTGGAAGAAACAAAATGGCTAACACATTATCATGTGTGCGTCAAAACAAACTGTTTGAACTTCTGTCATTTCTAAATTTGTGCCTTGTCTGAGTGTGCTTTCATTATTTCATTTTTTGGTCTGATTAAACTACACATGTACATGCATGTGCCCAACACATAGAGCCTCACCATAGACATGTGTATATTCCACCATATCCTTAGATAAATAGCGGACACCGATGTTGTCCTACAAGAAGCCAGCGTGTGCAACGTCCAAATGCTTGCATCTCCTAGTAACTGAGGACCTTCTGGTCTGAGAAGAGTCCCGTGTCATTACGATACGAATTAGGCCACAAATATTTGATTTCGTGCATCTGTACAATGTATGTGTTGTTCTGCGGCATAACTTACTGTTTGATTCTTCTTTTTTTTATGGGAGTCTAGACTTTGAGCCGAACGTGTCATTAAGGATTTGGCACAATTATTGAATATTTGAGCTCTTTTTTCTTCTATAAATCTTTCAAATGTGCAAGTTATATCAGTATGGCTTCAATTTTTTTTGAATACGTTGAGTCTGTGACTCCTCTATTTCACTAAAAAAAAAAATTGTTTGCGAAAATTGTGATTTGCAGAATTGAATCTGCTTAAAGCTGTCTTTGTGTTTGAAAAGTGAGACTACCAGCGTTCCCCCCCCCCTCAAAAAAAAAATTCAGTTTGTTCTTTTCAATGATTGTATCAAGTATTTTTCAAATTTACACTTGAACTTGGGTTGCTTAGACGATTCTTCAACAGGATTTTGTTGCAAACATTGGATGCAGAGTTGCCAAATTTGTACAGATATGGGGTTTTGTTTTTTTTGGGGGGGGAAATTGGGGTTTGGGTTTTTGGGTGGTTGGGATTTTGATGATAGGACTACCGGTACTTTTGCTAGGGTGTTAAGAAAAATGATGCCTTGTGGAGATCCGGGTATAATATGGAACAAAAGATTGTAAAGGTCTCCACAAGGCAATTTCTGGAGGTGAATAGGTCTCCACAAGGATTTCACGAAATAAATTTTACACAAAAACTAGGAATTTCCAAGGTATACTTACATGTTCCTGTCACAGATTAAAGTGTTTTATGTAAGGGATATTGGGTCGGAATTTCAACCCAGGCAAAATAAATCTGGTTAAAATCGGAGCATTTTGAAAATAAGTTCCGACCCTCTCTCGATTTTGTACACTAGAACAAAGCGATGTCTCCACAAGGATAAAAAATTGAGTATTGGTGGACTCTGAGATAAACATTTTTCAAGATATTTGTTGAATTTACATGCAATCATTCCCTTTTTTGTGTGTATGTTTAAAGACAGTCATATGAAAATTTGATTGCGCATGTCCCAAAATGTCGTGATGTGTGGTCGTTTTTACTGGCACCCATTCCTATGTCATTAACCTTTGCTCCTCTTTCAGCAATTGCAAATAAAACAAATTGAAAAAAAAAAATCATTTTACATGTACGTGCTCCAGTGTGTGCTTCATCACACGTTGGAGGGTCGGCCTGTTTCTAGAGAGAAAAAAAAACCCAGGATTTTGTCATCTATCAAATTGTTTGCATAGATGTGTGGGGAAAATTGCTTGGTGAATCAAGTGGGTTTTTTTGCTGTCATTAATTTTGTGTTCAGTTCAAGATATGAAAAGAAGAAAGATGTTGCCATTTTTTTTATGAATAAAGCATTTCCTGTAAAGGCATTTTCTGTCATTGAGAAAAAATAACAAAGTATCAAGAATTTGAAATAATATAATGCTTTTTACCATTCTTTCACACCCAAGAAATACCAGTTTTTCAAGAGTATTGATATTTTCATTAATTGAAACGTTATATTTTAATTTATGATAAACAACGGTGAATCAAAATATGAAATTATCTGTTACATGTAGCTGGTGTTTAGTTATTGGCTTGAACAATGAGAACAGGAACCTCGCAAAATACTTCATACCAGTCTCGTGATTGGCCATAACACTCCCATCTGTTGAAGTTCCAGCCAATCACTTTTCTCCTTCTTTAACACCAAACAGGTATTCCAAGACCCAGACATTCATCTGAACTTCCACTGTACCATCCTCTGTCTCCCGGCTCGTTAGGCAACGTACCACATCACTTGGAAGTATACAACGTGCCTTGGTGAGTATTACCGTTGTTGGAAATGTTGTCAACCCTCCCACTTCCGATCCTACCCCCACGACGAACCCAACCCCTACGACGAACCCTACCCCCACCACCAACCCCACCCCTACCCTCACCCTCCCATCTTCACCCACTGTCATCCCCACCCCTCCCATCCCCACCCATTCAACACCCTCCACCACCCTCCCCCACCCTCCCATCCCCACCCCCACCCCTTTTAAGAGCCAGAGTGAAGAGGTTCCACTTGGCTCTTAAAATGAGCCAAACGTTTTTATTAATTAAAAATCTGTACCCATTTTACTCTTGGATTGAAAAGGCAAGTAGTGATAAAATGTCAGAGTAACTTCATCATTTTTATAAGATTTTTCGTCTCCTGATGATGACTAGAGCAGGCTAGTCGAAACGTTGAGACCAAAGACAAGTTCTGTTAGCAGGACTATTCTTATCAGAACTAAAAACTACTTAGCGAAAGTTGATAACAAGCAGGACAAGTTCTTATCAGAACTAAACATCTGCTGAGCGACAGTAGTTATTACCACATGGTGTTTCTGCAAACCGAAACGATATTCATTATTTTTATAACTGGCCAGCCGACCCCTTGCAAGCTTGGTGGTCAAGTGGTTAAGACCTCTGCTCTTGTAAGCAGAAGGTCGTGGGTTCGAGTCCCCCCAAGCACAAGCTTGTGAATATGCAAGCTTTCAAACAGAGCTGAGTACACAGTGCATATAAAAAATAACATCAGTGAATGGCAAAAAAATAAATATTTTGTCTTTGTTTTTCCCTTTGTAGGCAAGGCCAACCCTTCTACCCCCTCACAGGTGCTCTCAGGTCCCCCTACCCAACTCTTATCAATGCGTCAAGTATGTCGCGCCTCGGCCACCCGGGCCTGCCCCCGCCCCACCACGGTATGGCGGTCACCGGTATCCCGCACCCGGCGATCGTCACGTCCGGCACGAGGCAACAAGACACACAACAACAGAGTAACGACAGGTAAAGATGAATTTGTTTTTTGGCATGATCCTTTGTGCTCATTTATCTTTTTTGTAAATTTTTTAAGAGAAGTCTATAGAAAGTTTTTCCAGGTCACTGAAGAAGACTTCGGAGTTAAACTTCCCTCTAGCTTAGTCAAAGCTACGCCAAAAATCACTCGGGTGGGGATCGAACCCACGACCCATCGAACATTCAACATAATGCCAATAAGATCAGCTGCCAATACAGTAAAGGAGTGTCCTGAGGCTGAACCAACCTGCTCTGAAAGAAAAAGGAGTCCAACACCAACATTTAACACTAACATAACACCAGCATAACACCAGCAAAATCAGGCAGCCAGTACACCAAAGAGGGTTTCTTGAATGTCCAATCACTCCACTTTCTCCGTCCATCAGACAACCCCCACCAAAGGAGAAGGAATCCAAGGCGTCGGAGAAGCTGCGGCGCCCGCCTCACATCAAGAAGCCGCTCAACGCATTCATGCTGTACATGAAGGAGAAACGGGCCAGCGTGGTCAAGGAGTGCACACTCAAGGAGAGCGCTGCAATCAACCAAATACTGGGCAGGAGGGTAAGTCTTTGTTTTTTTGTGGTGTTCGTGTTGTCTTGTTAAAGAGGTTGTGGAATGCTCGAAGACATTTCCGTCATTTTTCGGGTATATGTAGCCTAAGGTGTGATGAAATAAAAACGACTATTGTTTCTGTCATGAAATGAATACAGAAGGTACTTTTGAGAGCTGTTTTTCAGGTCCTGTTTTGACCCGAACGTGCAGTTTGTGTAAAAGTCGTCGTTGAGGGCAGCAAACAAAACATAGTAAATCGTGATGTAATAAAGAGGACTCCCTATGCAGGGTAGTATAAACGAGTCCTGTTTATTACGTCACGATTTACAGGGAATTTGTTTTGTGGAAGTGTTTTGTTAGAGTATGCATGTAGACTATTTGGAGCATGCTACCCATGTATTTTCACAGAAGCCCCCTGGCAAAAGAATTGCGTTAGCCATTGTACAAAGCAACTGTCCCTTGGCAAATTATCTGAACAATAGCTAGCACAATGATTTTCCTCCATTAAAGGGGGCCACCTTGAGTTCACAGTGAAGCTCGGAATGGTCTGTGCTGTGCTGTGCTGCTGTGCTTTATTTTATTGTTCAGTATAGTTGGCCTTTGGTTCGTGTGATTCACATTTTTTAATTTTTTAACTGTAAAATCAAGTGTAGTCGTCAGTGAAAACATACTGCATGAATTATTGAGTTAACACTACTGGTTCTATTATTTGTAGAAAAATGTCATTTAAGTTTTCAAAGAAAAAAGTACCTGAAAAAAAATTTAAATACATTTTTATGGTTCCCCTTCTTCCACTGTCAAATTTTGCTAATTTTGCACCAGAAACTAGACAGAGTTCAAGAAGCTTTTGAGATTTGACACAACTCAATAAAATGAAAGTGCCGGACTTTCTGATGGCTCATGCGATCACATTAAAAGAAAAAAAGATAGAAACTGCACTTTGAATTCCATGGAAACGGGAAGTCACTTTTTGTCTTGAAATTGAACTGTTTGGACACACAAACAGCTTGATGCCATTCATGGGAGGTGGACTGCTTGTCACTCAGTCAATTAAGCTGCACTTGTCGTCCCTAGCTTTGTCCTCGACCACGCACAAACTCCATAAGAAGGGAATTTACCGTGAATACTCCCAACAAAGCCGGGCAGAGTCTTGAAAGACCCCAAACGTCATTCCTCCCGTCCACCTTTTGTTCTGGCCACCAGAAACCTTGACGCAGGGAAATTGATTTTTCGGCATTGTGAAGTACGTAATTCGATTTTTCTCTCCTTTTTCTCGTGGATATCTGATCGATTTTGCGGGGACAGTGGCACGCGCTTTCCAGGGAAGAACAGGCCAAGTACTACGAGTTGGCGCGCAAGGAGAGACAGTTGCACATGCAGCTGTACCCCAGCTGGACGGCCAGAGATAACTACGCAATACACGGCAAAAAGAAGAAAAAGAAGAAAGATAAAAACCCCAGTGACAACTCAGGTATGATCAATTACTGGTTTTTGTATTTTTTGTTTTGATAATAATAATAATACGGGAGTCTTATATAGCGCACATATCTACCAACAATTAGGTACTCAAGGTGCTGGTAATTATTTTAATTTTTTTAAAGCAGGACTGTTCTTATCAGAACAAAAACTACTAGCAAAAGTTGATAATAAGCAGGACAAGTTCTTTTCAGAACTAATTATCTTCTAAGCAGTAGTTATTCCCACATGGTGTTACCGCAAACCGAAACGATACCGATACTCCACCATGCAAAGCCTCAAATCTTATATCAGGTAAATGAAGTTTATGAGAAATATGAGACCCATTATGTAGCACCTTTTATAAAGGTTAAACATGGTGCTGCGGCACATATTGCAGCCACTGCCAGAAACACCGGGGCAAACCCCTTCTCTTAGCGATAAGTGTTACTGGGTTCTTTAACGTGCGTTACACAACACATGGGACCTACGGCTTTACGTCGCATCCGAAGGACAAAGCAATAATTGTGTAAAGTGCCTTGCTCAAGAGCACAAGGACCATGTTCCCCACGGCACACGAGTCGAACACCGTAACCGTTGGACCACAGCCCCCAACAATGATGGTTGATGGTTGTCCTTTATAATTTCCAAGACTTTCCAAACCTCCCAACCCCAAAAATTTCCAAAAAATCTTGGTCACCTTTCGTTCCTAAATACTTGCGAAAAATTTTTAAAATGAAACCTGCTGTTGTGAAACACTAGCTGGTTCTCTTGACACGAACCCATAAAAGACAACAGCCAAATTCTTGGGCAACTTCATTTTTTTTTCTGATCAGACCTCTCTGTTTATTCATTAACACAGACCCGGAACCGTTTAGTGTCTAGCAAGGGGCCGGCTGTCGCCAGTAGGGCTTAATCATTAATTTCATTACGGTCCCGAAATTGCCAAAGACAACCGAACGGCACATTCACATACACACTCGCACACTCACACCAGAGAGGGAACGCTCAGCACATTAACTTTGCATTCTGGAGTTGTTAATGTAGTGGGCTGACGCCAGTTGGTCAAGTCGTCTTCAACTTAATTTCTCTTTTTTAACAATTTTTTCCCAAACCTGACCACTTTTTTTTTTTTAAATCAAGCATGACCACCTTTTCATCAGACGAATCGTATGCGAGCTGGAGATTCTCGTAATGTTAAAGTAATTTAGCAGAGACAGCGTGCAAACGTTGGATATTTTTCAATACAATGTGCTCCACCTTATTACTCAACCTACATTTGGAAAACCAAAGAATGACAGATTTTTCAAGTGATGTCCATATTTTTTTTTTTCTGTGACAAGGCCAAGTGAAGCATTGTTGCCTCAGTTATTCCTAAAAACCGTAAAAAATGGCAACTGATAATAAAAAAAAGCCCTGTACCAATGTCAGCTCATGCTCATGGGGTGCTGTGGTCCAATGGTTACGGTGTTCGACTCATGTGCCATGGTACATGGGTTCGAATCCTGATGGGGAACATGGTTCTTGTGCTCTTGAGCAAGGCACTTTACCATTATTCGTTTTGGATGGGACGTAAAGCTGTAGGTCCAGTGCGTTGTGTAATGCACATTAAAGAACCCAGTAACACTTATCGCTAAGAGAAGGGGTTTGCCCCGGTGTTTCTGGCAGTGGCTGCAATATGCACCGCAGCACCTTGTAAACCCTTATAAGGTGCTACATAATGGGTCTCATATTTCTCATGAACTTCCTTTACCTGTCTTTAAAAATAGACATAATTACCAGCGCCTTGAGTACCTAATTATTGGTAGATACATGCGCTAAAGACTCCGGTATTATTACAGTTCCAGCCCATGCAAGACCGAAATTTAAGACACAGGTGTTCATTGGCTGTATCATTGTTTGTACTAATTTACACCAATTTCAGGTAAATTAAGACAATGTTTGGCATTAATTTTCAGCAACCACTCTTGCGTTTCACAGTTGCTTCGGTTATCAAAATCACCAACATCACAGTAACGACACTGTTTAGTCAACAGATGGTGTTTGGAAAACAAATAGCGGGTATAAATAATTATTTCTGGTGTCAAGTTTGGGAACTATCAGTATTGTACATATGTAATCAAAATAAACCATACATATTTTGTGTCGACATTGACAATTTTTGAGGGTTAACTGAGTAGGAAAATAGTCAGATATGCCACAAAGAGACACATCTTATTGACTTATTAATAAATACCCACAGACTGTTGCCAAAACCGAAACCGAAAAAAAATAAAATAAAAAATAAATAAAGTGTTTTTATCTAACGATTTGACGGCACCCTCAGGTTTTTTGCAATTCATCGATTCTCTTAATCAGTGGAACCGATGTGGATAAATCCCGCCACGAGTAAATATTCCCAGTTGGATAATTCCTAATGCAAACCGTTTAATTGAGTTAGTGGATGTTTCCCTTTTTTTCCCTCCACTTAACACAGTGAGGGATGTTTTAATATTCATGTTTCTCTAAGCGGTTCTTTGAAATTTGTATTTGGATTTTTTTTTTCTTTTCCCTTTTGACCAACAAGGTTATTTATGGTGTGTAGAAATCTTTGACGTGCATGCATTGTGTAAGAGCGACACGTCAACTTACTCTGTTGTTCAGTTTAGACTATAGGTCGTTGTAATAAAGCCGCCATAGTGTTCATTACCAAGCAGAAGGTTGTTTTAAGAGCAGGATTCTCCATCACGTTTTATACAGTGGGGTCTAAAAAAAGTTTGCAGTTTTTCAGATATGCAGATTTCTCAAAATTGGGGAGACATGTTGAAGTTGTTTTCAGATATTTCAAAACTACCAGATCTTGTATGGTGAAAACGGTATTGAAAATAAGTCCTAAGTTAAGAAATGGCGGCCATTTTACATAAAAATGGTCAAAAACCAGTTTGTCCACACGCAAGTCTACGAGACTTTGTCAAAACAGTAGCACTGTGTGCACAAAGAAGTGCAATTACACAATTCTGCGCTAACCCGGTAAGCACAGAATCCTTAGCTTACGGGATATACCGGTACGCATGCGCAGAATCTAAAATTCCTTGCTAACTCGTGAAATACATGTACACTTACCGTAAGTACGGATTTTTTGCTAAAAAGTAAGCAGGGATTTTTTGCTGACTGTAAGCAGAGCCAAGAAATTTGGCCCTTTAGGCTGGCCCTCTGGGACCAGCCAAAAACAAATAAACAAAACAACAAACAAACATGTAAGCAATCAAATTTATAAACGAACAAATTGCACAAGTCTTTTACGACAATATATTATTTTCCTGTTGATGCTTGTGCCCATGTTTTTTTCCCCCCAAAATATGTGATTAACAGTGCTTTATTTCTGCGTGGCCGCTGTGAGATTTTTTCTTCTCGGAAGCTTCTACATTTGTGCGATATGCAGGGTGTTAAATATTTCATATTGAAAGGGGGCCCTGGGGGGTGACCAGCGAAGGGGTGAACATCCCACTAATCTCACTATTAATCCTCCCAGGAAAAGGTTACTCAGGGTCAGTCTTAAAATAAATAGATGTAACTTGGCGAAAAAAAGAGTTATTTGTGCTGTTGAGTTACATGTGAATAGTCGGTGGTTGAGGCATAGACTAGAGATTTCTTTCCTCATTTGTTTGTTTGATCCAAAATACAGGGTGAGTAAAAAAACCCGAAACCCAATTGTAGGGACTATTGTTTTAGTGAAGTTCTGCATGTAGCATTTTGAAAATCAAGGATATGAAAGCCCAATTCATAAGCTTTCTTTTAGTACAAGAATCATTCGAATCACTCATGTAATTTTCAAGTTACGGAATTTTTTAACACAACCACCGTTTTAAAGTTCTGTCCACGGATCACAAAAAGGTAAGTGTTCTTTCAGCAAAACGAAAAACAAATCACATAGGGATGTGTGTGAATTGTTTTCGTTTTGCTGAAAGAACGCACACCTTTTTTTTGTGATCCATGGACAGAGCTTTAAAACGGTGGTTGTGTTTAGAATTTCGCAACTTGAAAAGTACATGAGTGATTTGAATGATTCTTGTACTAAAAGAAAGCTTATGAATTGGGCTTTCATATCCTAGATTTTGAAAGTGCTGCATGCAGAACTTCACTAAAACAATAGTCCCGACATTTGGGTTTCGTTTTTTTTTAACTCACCCTGTGGATCTACACAATACTAAGAATAGGTTGAAATATCTATCTCTAGGGCTGAAGGATTTCTGCTGTGCCTTCAATTCTCGTTACAAGTTTTCAACAATTTTGTGGTTCTATCATGAGTAGGTTAGAGGTCTTGGGAACTTGGCCCATACCCCACACCAGCATTGTCCTGTGGTCTCGCCACAATTCTCCTTGAGGGTGGGGAACTTTTAAAAATGGTGGCTTTTGGCATTATTTGGGGTGAGGGGATTTTTCTGTAAGGGATGGGGAAAGTAAAAATGTTTGCCGGAGTGATTCACCAATTTTCTTCAGTGAAGCTGGGGAAGGGGGGGGGGATTTTCCAGTAAGCATTGGAGGAGGTGCCACCCTTGGGTATATCTTGTGAGACCGCTGACCCTATCCCACACCAACCCCGGCCCAGCCTTTACAAGTGGGAAGCACATATATTCTTTGAATTATATGCAGCAAAACACCTCGTTAGCATTCCAGATCCTAATCTTTCAAAAATTTGAAATACACCAGAACTCAAACGAGATCACTTGAAAAACACTGAATAATTATGTGATGCAGATTGTTCAGTCCCAAACTCGCTCTATCTAAACGTCTTGGAATGCTGTTTTTGTTTTACTACAGCATATGTCTTTTAGGGGTTTTTTTTGGGGGGGGCAGCAGGGGTTGGGGGGTGGGGGTGGCTGAAAGGATTCAGGATATCTTTATATCCCAAGCCCGCTTTTGTAGAGCTGTGCATAATGAAAATGCTACTTCATCCGTCTTGCATAGATAGTTCCAGTCACTTGATACCCGATCCGTAAAAAAAAAAAGAAGAAGTTTATATCCTTATGAAAATGAAAGGTTGACAACGGGGAAATTGACCAGAGGCAAGCGATGATAAGATAAGAAGGCCAAGACGAATCTTGCCGGAGACTGGGGTCGAGGGGGACAGGGGGTAGAGAGAGAGAGAAGGGGGTAAAGGGGGAAAAAGAGGAACGGAGACAGGACAACGACGACAATGATGATGAAAAATAGCCACAATGCCTCCCCAGTGTTATTCACAACACAAATTGGGGATCAGTGGTAGATCTTCAATCTTACGTTGCCCGCCGCGTCAGAGCCCGGGCGCTGCGTGGAATTTTTTTTGGTGTATGTATTTCTCTCCTTTCCTGATTCCTTTTGAATAATCCAACGGAAATCGAATCGTGCGCAAAACCAACAGCCATCCATCATAGACCAATCTCCTCTTCTGTCCGAGGCCTGCGGGTAGTTTGTGGAGAGAGAGGGGGAAGATGAGTTGTTTCACAACTCATACTTCTCTCTATCTCTCTCATTTTTTTTTTCTCTCTCTCCTCCCTTCGTACTCATTTTTTATTCAAGGGGTGATAAATTTTGTAACATTGATTTGTGTGCTGGTGCTGTGCGGACGTGTGAATGTGAGATTTGAAGGAATGGGGGGATTGCATAGAATTTAATCTATTTCCTGACGTGCATGTACTGGTACATGTACGTAGGTAGGGCACATGTGAAATTTGTCCCGAAACTTTTAGATGGATCATTCTATAAATTTAACCCTCCCAACCCATTTATTTCTGAAAATCACAGCAAAAGCAAATGTTGTATTTTCCCTTTACTTGACTTCAAACAACTTTTATTTATTGGGTAGGTAGTTTGCTATTGCCGTTTTCCCCTGGCTTCCCCCTTCTACCTTCCCCCTTCTACCCCCCCCCCCTTTTGCCCCTCCCCTTACCTCCATGAACTCAACTGAACTTCCTGTGTACAAAATATGTGAAATCTGAAGGCCACAGGTCTGAAAATATTGGTGTTTTCCCCCTTGCTACTCTTTAAACCACCCAATCGAATCAAGCAATCAACCTTGAAGTCGGCCATCATCAACTAAAATGTGACCTATCAAGCCCGCCTGCCTAACCCAATCACTTTTAAAATATTCAAAGCCGCTTGCCAGCGCTCGTTTAATTATTCACTGTTTTGAAAGACTGTAGGCATTTCTTTCTTCTTCTTCGCAGTAAGTCCGCCAGGCTGATTGAAAAAAAAAGTCATACAATCAATTGTAATCGTGTTCAGTCAGGATTTTTTAAGAGGGAAACGTAACATATGTATTGTAATTTCTAGCCTCCCGTCTTTG
The DNA here is from genome assembly GCA_029964075.1 of Patiria pectinifera. Classification (NCBI taxonomy): domain Eukaryota; kingdom Metazoa; phylum Echinodermata; class Asteroidea; order Valvatida; family Asterinidae; genus Patiria; species Patiria pectinifera. The sequence continues at coordinate 12,174,445 of CM057136.1, forward strand.
AAATTGCCATGATTAATCACTGTCATTTTTTTTTTAGCCCGGCCACATTTTAATTCAAGGAGACAAAGTGTTCCCCCAACCAGGCGTTGTGTTCAATGAGGCAGTAAAAAAAAATCAGATGTCCATTGTGCCTGAAAATATCTGGCAAAACAGAAAACAGGTGGACATTTAAAACAAGATTCCAGTCAGTTTAGAACTAAATTTTTTTTTTTTTAAATACCTGCTAGAAAAACGTTTAGATGGAAAAAAAGTGTTTTTTTTAAACTGAACTTTCATCTGTTGCTTTTTCCCTTGTTCCAGAGGTTTCAGATGGGAAAATGTGTGTAATTTGTTTTTTTTTCATTTCATCTTCTCTTGGAAAGTTGGTTTTTGGTTAACATTTACTTCTCTTTTGTGGCGCATCACAATTTAATACCTTGAAAGAGTGAGTGGGTGGCCAAAAAAAAAAAAAGCGGAAAAATCCTCTTAGATTATTATTTTTTCCTTTTTGTTCATTTCTTTCTGATATCCTGCGTCCTTGCACCGAGGTGACAAAACGAACAAAAGAATACAATTTTTTTAGTCCCTCCGAGGAGGCCTTTTCCGTTCCTTTGATATCCTCGTCCCGGCCATCGGCAAAAGAGATTTGTTTTATTGGGTTAAGATGTCGTCCAATCTAGGTTATTCCCGCTCACGAGATTCCTCCCTGGAATATGGCGGATTGTTGTTTTTTTCCCCCCAATTTTTTTCTTCAATTTTTTTTTACATTTGCCTTCGGTCTCTTATTCCCCAAACTCCTTTTTTTTTTCTCTTACCGGCATTTCCTTCCCACTGTTTCTCTTGTTCCACCTCTCTCTCTTGTCTTGTCCTCGCACGCTCACACAAAGAGACATTTGTTGCGAAAAAAGGAAAGACGGGAAAGGAAAAAAAAATTGTGCTGCCGGACACGAGAGCCGGCTGCACACTGCATGTGTCATCTCTCCTTTTCTTCTCCGTGGTGTTTTTCCAACCTCGGCCTTATGGGTAATCTACGCTTAGAGGGATCCGCCCGAGGGGAGTGGCCACATAAAGCGCTGGAAAAAAAAATAATAAAAATGAAAGAAACAACGCGAAAAGTGGGAAGGGAGTCGCGTCCTACTCCCTGCAGTATCACCTTACTGGGCCTGGAAACACTCTGTTGTTTTTGGTGCATGGCCGTGTAATTTCCAAAACCTGAACGAGTTTTTTTTATTTTTTTAAATTTTTTTTTTCATTATTCCTTCCCCCCCCCCTCTTTCATCCGCTTTTTATCAGTCCGAAGAATCCCCGTGTTTGGCAAAGAGATTGCTGTCTCACTCTGCCCGGGTGCGTTTGTAGGCCTACCGGAGGAAGGGGGTAATTTGTGTAATGTTTGCTTGCCCGTGGCACTACCTCCACTGAGGATTTGCTGGCGACTATTTAGAAATGAAAGCACAATTACTAAGGGGGTTGACATAGGAATTGCTTTATATGGCTGGGCCCCTGTCTCGCTCTATCCTGTATGCATGGGTCGTTGTTCAAGTCGGGGCTAAGTTTCGAAAGGGGGGGGGGGTGAAGCGAGGGGATATCCTGCAGACGTGTGAGTGGGTGTATTGTTTTGTACTTGCAAGACAAATTTCGGAACAGTCGGGTTAAGAAGTAAATTGAACGTATCTCTTTTGAACATGCTGAACGCATTATTGTCGAGAAAAAGCCATTGGAACTTTTTTTTCTTTCTTCAAAACTTGGATCCTAAGTCCTGTTATCAAAAAGACCCTCATGTTTCAGACCCTCATTAGTTTGTTTTGGGTTTTTTGGGGGCAAAGCAGTTGTAAGGCTTTGGCTCCTGAAATTGAAAATGTCATGTACATTGTAATCCAAGAACACTTTGTTTCACGTGCTTATGTAAAAAAAAAAACGATATAAAATAAATTTAAAAATAACGAACTGGAAGAGGAAAATCTTGTGATCAGTCACCATCAGTGATTCCACTTGCAAAGTTGACATGTGTGGATAATTTATGATGGGTCTGGCTAATACCGACAAAACAATCATCCACAACTTTATCCTCTTGTGATTGATCATGCAGTCTCTTTTTGAAGAAACTTTGAAAGATTTGTTTTTTATTTGGTGTGTGTGTGTGAGTGTTGGTTGGGTTGGAGGGGGGGGGTCTTTTCTTCTGTAATTGGCTGGGTGATCGGCATTAATAATAGACCCTTTTAAGTAATAAAAAATCTTGTTTGAAATTAATTTTAAAAAACCCCAGCTTTTCCCACCTTGGGATAAATTTTGTATTCCTGTTTCATTTTCGAATGCAAAATAATTATAAATTAAAGATTTGGTCACCACTACTCCCATAGACTTGTGCAGACTTTGCTGCATTGAAGTACAGATGATCACAAAATGTACTCTGTATGTAGTGTACAGATGCAGTGCCAATTTCGCTAATTATTTTAACGAAAGCGTGGGATCTTTTCCTACCTCGTCGAGAACATAAGTCCATGCATTTTAGCTGGTCCCCTTCATCACGGTCACCAGTAGCTGGGGTTGGGCTTTGTTCTCTGTGTGATTGATGAGGTCGGGAGTGTTGATTGGCTGTTCCTGAGCGCCACCTGTGATGGTCCTGTCTCGCCAGTGTTCCCAGGAACCCAGTGACAGATTTATGGCGGCGCTTGTTGTTTTGTGTTCACATGCGTCTCAGACCCTGTAAACCTACACTTAACGTGATGATAGTTTCCTTGCAGAAAATTCCAATTTTGAATTGGCCATTCTGTGGTTGAGGTGACCATTTCTAGTCAACTTTGTGATTGTTACTATCAATTTACAGTATTACACAGGGATGGGATTGGTCTGGATTTTCCAGATTTGTGGATTATTAAAAAAAAAATCAAAAATGGGGAAGTTTTTTGTGACTGTATTTTTTCTTGTGCATCAAAAGTTTATCTGAAAGTTTTGCAATGGGCTGTTTGTAGGAGTGTCTTTTTTTACGCAAATTGTAGACCCTGTGTTACTCTGGGGCTCTGTCAAATATTTTTCATTGATTTTTTTCAAACACCCCCCCCCCCCCCCATCTCGGCCCTGGTTTTTAGAGAGTTCCATGACTACAAATCATCTCCTGCTTTCAATATGTTTATTCATTACATGTCCTATTAAAGTTTATTTTTGCATTTTTTTTTAGTCATCTGTTCAACACCACTTTCTTTGTACTTTCTGCATTAAGTTTCTTTAGTAGATTTTGGCACAAAAATAAAGATTTGTTTCCCAAATTTGTGAATTAAAAAAATATCAAAGAAATTGCTTTTTGTGGTTAAACAGGCAGAGGGAAAAGAAGTCCATATGTTGCTGTTGATTTTATTTAAGAAAAAAAAAGTTTTTGCTTTATCAACGGGCACAGAGTCTGTAAATTGGCCCAGCACTGTGCCACGGGTTACGCCCGGTTGACCACAGCAACTGTATCAATAGGCCCATTATTGTAATCATGGGCACAAGGACTGTTTACCTCCAAAAAAAATAATAAAAAATAGAAAATTGGGGTGCTAAAAAGTACAGTCGCACTTTTACTAAATTATCAATTTGAAAAGATTAACGTCAAATTGTAGACTGATTTATGGCCTGTTCGTTTGTGACAACTTGAGCCACTTTTTTTATCACTCTCTCAGACCGGTTGATATTTTCATTTCTGTCGGCTTTTTAATGACGAGGATCACCTGTCACTGTGGAAATGGGGCGGAGCCAATGAAAATAGTTTTGGGGGGTTAAATGTCACTGTACTTTGGAGATGTGTGAGGTTGTACTCTGATGCATGGGCGACTTGTTTGTCCAAAATTCTCACCATTTTTTTTTTCTTTTTCGTTTTCCAGTTTGTTCTTCATGCGTTTGTTTATGCATGTTTGTGAAATTCTTTAATTTTTTTTTTTTTCTTCAAATTCCTGTCTTTTGTGTAAGAGTTTTTAATGCCCCCAAGGGATGTCACGGTTTAGTGAAGATGCCTACTTTGCAAGAAATATTGGACACAATTGGTTGCGCTCACGTCCTGGCACTTAAATTTTTTTTGTTATCGCTTCAACGCTGAGCGCTTCCGATGGCCTTGTCTTTCAATGAATGGGAAAAATAGAGAGAGAAAATTGGCAACAGTTTATTTTAATAATATCCCCTAATGGCAGCCTTATCAATTGACGGTTCGGTTGGGCCCCCAAAAACACCCATTGTGTAGTTGTGAAAGTGGGTTGGTGTGTTTTATTTATTAGGTGCAAGCAATTTGATACTTATTATAGGATGATTTTGAAAGGACGTTTGTCCATTGAGTCCTGAATCAAAAAAGTGCAAGTTTTCAAAACAAGCCACCTTGATTTCTATTAAGGTACATGCATTGCTATTGCTGCAGTACCAACGGCTTCACTGTCCTGAAACCAACCCCATACCCAAACCCACGACCTTCCCAGCCTGGTTTTTATTCAAGATTTTATTGTACTTGTCAGCGGTGATATTTGTCAGGATTTTTTTCTCGATTTTGGGATTTATTTGTCAGGATGTCCTGATTTCACAATTTTTTAAGAGTCACTTTTGAAATCTGGAATTCCTGAGGTTTTACTGTAAAGGTGTTTTTACCAGTTTTAAAGTTTATATACAAGTAGAACAACAGAAATGGGTATTTTTAGGGCTGCCTTAAGGCAACCCTCAAACTTTCAGACGATTATCTCACAAAAGAAATTAACCTTTGTACCGGTGGTTTCCCTCTATCAATATGAAATGGCAGTACATTTATTTTGGTGGTGTTTAATGTCTGGCTCCGTATTGATGTTGTGCATCGGGTCGGGTTAACCAGGCCAAACCGACCCGAAACATTATAGACATGAACCGAATTCGAACTGAAACCGATCTTAACTCCCCGAATCCGACCCGACCCGACCCAACCCGACAAGACAAGACAAAAAATCATGCAAAAACCGACCCGAACCAACCCAAAAAGACCTGAATATCTGGCTTTGGCAACTGTGTCTGCTTTTTTTTGTGCCTGAACGTACCCACGTAGCATGGTAATCGTCATCTCTCAGTAAAGAATCTTACAGTACAGCATGGTGAAGACTCATAACGTTACCCACTGCTGGGCCTACGCGTTTGTAGACTGCGTGTTAGACCACAAACCACATTCGCATTCGCCTGGCGGGTACATTTGTCTTACCGGTACATGTCACATTAACTCTGCATTAACATTGCACAGCGTAAATTTCCGAACTGTTTTGTTTTTGTTTTTTGGGGGTTTATTTTGGGTTTTTCACAAGATGGCTTAACCGACCCGACTCGACTTGAAAATATTCAAATATTCAAAATCGACTCTGACCCAACCCGACTGAAATGATGGTTGGTATAGGTTTTGGGTCGGGTTTGCACAACATTATTCCGTATTAAATTATATCTCAACTGATGCATCTATTTTTCATTGACCCGTCATGGCATGATGGCATAATGAATGCACATTGACAATAATTATCTAAGTGGAATGATTCTGCCCATCTGTGCATTTTAACGTTTTTTTTTATTGAAGAAATATGTAGATCTGCAGATGTGTTTTTCTTTTTGTCTCTGTTTTTAAAGATTTGTCAGGCCTGAAATATTGATTAAGTTTCTAGCTAAGCATATTGACAATCACCTTGATACAAAGATCAAGGAGACTTAGGTCAAGGAGACGTAGTTTTGCAACATTGTTTGTAAGGATTTTTGACCATTTCAAAGATTTCTGGCTCATTTTAAAAAAATTGTCTTATTGTCTTGTGATTTTTTCAGAACCGTCCACTCCAAAGAAATGTCGAGCTCGCTTCGGAGTCGATCAGCAGGAATTCTGGTGCAAACCCTGCAGGTATGTGTTTCGTTTTAAGGCATTTTTTTTAACCCTAACTATGCAAAATCGTATTAAAATTGGAGGATTCAGGACTGTTAGGGTTAAATGTCTTCCTTTAGTCATGTAGTAAGGAAAGAGGGTTTAAGACTAAATCTGACAAAATCAGGAATTAGTGAGAAACTCCATTTTTTGTCAGTGTTTCATCATTCCATGTATTGCTACCTTCCATTTACAGTCATCAATGTTAGTTCCTTTTGTTCAGCCATCCAACCACTATACTTGAATCTTCTTTTCCATTATTTAACACAAGAGGGGGCTATTTGTAGTTACGCAAAGTGGTGTTGCCTTTTAACAAAGCTTTCTGGAACACGGAAGAGTTTTGTGGAACACTGTTACGGATCAATGATCAATCCGTAAAAGAAATAGTAAAAACCCAGACTCCACGTGAATGCTGAAAAACTCATCACAGTGTCATTTCTTGGAAAAATCTGTAAATAGAGAGTATAATAATTAAAGGAATAAATATGTGCTTGGCCAGTTTTAAACAAGTATATTTAAAACCAGCCGAAGGCGAAGGCCATTTTTTATGCACGACCAGGCCCCTAGCGGATTGTAAGCGTACTTGTTTAACACCAGCCAATCACATATTGATTCCCATTCATAAATACCTTTCAGTTAAAAAGTCACAAAATTCCAAAAATTTCCAACAATTTTGTTCAACAATTTTACCTCATGTTTTGTGTAGCACTTCTGTTGTGCCATGTTGTGCGATGTTGGAATAAAGTGTTTAAAACCAACCGGTGTTTCATCAATAAATATCAGCCCTTTATATCAGCTGTTTATCACTAAATATCAGCCGTTTAAAACCACCCATGTTCGACCAGTACATGTATGAATGGGTAAACTGTCTCAGGTATTTATGAATTTTGCTATAAGGTCATTATTATTATTATCCACAAATCGTTATTAATTATTCTCCTTTTTTTGGTGATAATTTTATTACACCAACTAGGAGAAAGAAGAAGTGCATCCGGTACATCTGCTCGGATGAGAACGGCCAGAACAAAGACGACAGTTGCGACAGTGACGATGAGCCCAGCTTCTCCCCACCCGCCTCTCAGAGGATGCCTGATAACGGCCTCGGCAGCAAGGAAGGGCCAGAGATCACCAGGCCTGCGACCTCTGAACCCATGCCCCAGAGTTCCTCAAGTCACAACCACGCCCCGCATGGCGAGCACACCAACGGCCACAGTCACCACAGGGAAAGGGCGCCCTCGTCTTCGTCGTCGTTGTCGGAGCCGCGAGCACCACCCCCGCCACCCCCACCACTGCCGCACACCCAGGCGTTCTCCAACGCGTCATCGTCCGCCGTCGTCAGTACCCATCAGCCCACAATGCACCCGTCGCCGTCGCCGATGGTCTCGCAGACGTCGCCGGCGATAGTTCACCTCCCCCATCCCTCCATCGCGCACTCGGGTCACCCCATGTCCTTCACGAGCACGCCGCCCATGATGGTGTTCCCCTCGCAGTCCTCGCTCTTCGCAGCTCACGCCACCTCCCAGGCGGACATGCTCAGGGGACCGGCCTTCCCGAACGGGCTGACCCACCACGGACTCTTACAACTCCACGCACAATCGCGGCCGCCTCCCACACCCGAGATGCCGCAAGATCTCAGCATGAAATCTGCGACGGTCACGGCATAGTACAAAAAACAACACAACAAAAAACTTGTTTCATAAATTAACAATTGTACATAGAGAACTTATTAATGAATAATTAACGTAAACGAAGAAAAAAAACCACGACGAAAAAGTACCACCGGCCGTTCATCCAGCTGCCAGTCTCTTGGGTTTTTTTAAAGAGCGACGGGAAGCGATTGTGATACCTTGATGTTTTTAACTTTTCTTTTCTTGAAAATAAATAACACTGTCAATAAGAATGTCTGTGTCTTCAGTGCGTTGGAGGACGTGCAGCTATTTAAGCAAATGGAAGACGGGAGTTCTGTTGGTAAATGTTTACCCTCTATTCTGTTTTCGTCTGATGTATTCGTGCTGCAAATTAACACAGAGTAGGTCTGGTCTAGTGGAACTTTTAGCTTGGAGATAGAACTGATAGACCCGTGGAGGTGGCATTTGTACAAGTCTGAGCACTGCTCAAGAAAATTTACTGACATTGGATAAAAAGGCGGATTGTGTCTGACTTGGATGAAGCTGGCGGAGCTTACAACCTGAAGCTTCCTCCCTCCGGGAAATCAACAGCCATTCATCAACCAAAATACGCACCAGCCTCACAATTCCAATCCACAACTTTCCCAGCGTGTGGATATTTGTTGATGCAGTCATATACCCCAGGTACTTGTGTAGTTGATTCAACAACTCAACTTGCTGACAAGCCAAGGAATTTTAGTTTTTACCGAATCAAGATTCCTGCACCTGGGTGTAATATCAACTTCGGGACACTGCAGTGCATGCTGGGATAGGGTGAAAGAACTTCTTCAAAATTCCCCGCGAAGGCAGGTTTCATACTCGGCGTGAAAACGAACAGGAATGCAAATTTGTAATGTCATGGCAAGTTTTCGCGCTGCAAATTCGTTTACAAAAAATGAACGTGTTTCAACTCCAGCAAATTTCGTAGCAAACATTTTATTGCGACGTCAAAATTCGCTTTGTGTTCTCATTTGTGTGAAATGTAAACCAACCTTAATGCGTTGTAACCGTCTTTTGGAAATGCTGCAAGAAACATCTCTCTACACTTCCGTGGAAACAGCGAGTAGCAGAAACGGATTTGAGTTTGGTTGTACATTATATGTATAGCGCCCTCGCTGAGCCACGGATAAGGGTAAATGCTTCACTTTGATTGGCTGGCTACTTTGAGGAAAGACTGTTATCTTGTCCCTCGCACACCATTCTTTCTCGTAAAAACATCAAATTCACTTTCAGACTTCCAAGATGAAAAAAAAAAAACATCTTCTGTATTCATCAAGTGATGTATTTATATCAGTGTCCAAAAATGATCTTTCAAAGACAAATCCAGTATTGATATTTTTTAGTACCTGTTTTGTAACTTAAATTAGATACCCCAGACATGTTTTTAAAAGATTTTTTATGCAAAACAAAGTTAAAACTGTTGAACTGCCATCACACAAAAAAAGTAGTAGCTGTTAACCTGAAATGTTCTGTCAAAATTGTTTTCCTTGGGTTTTGAAAACTTTCAGGATTTGTTTGTTTTCAATCATGCTAAGTTTTAATATATCAGTGTTTAAATGCCTGTTGGCTGGAAGATTTGAAAACGTGGAAGCTACTATGAAAATAAGATACTCTGATAAAAATTGAACAAGTACACTTTTTGAAGAAAATTTTCCAATGTTCACATTTTGAAATCCTTCAACTTCTACATTACCTGTACTGTTTACTAGAATGTCAGTCAGTGTGTTGAGTAGAACTGGCAAAATCATTTTATCTGACAGAGACAACTTTTAAAGAAAGTCAGTTTGAGGCCCTTTCAAGTCCGTATTATGTGGTTGAATATCTACGTCCAGAATTTTTTTCCTTCAAAAAGAAAATAACTCGCTTTTCTCCAAGGTTTTAGTCAGATAAGTGCTCCAGCCAAAATCTACTTACAAATTTTGATCTTCCAAATCTTCAACTGTCTATTTTAAAAAAAAGATTATGATCGGGTCATTCAAACAGTCCTTCAGATAGCTTAGATCAAACCAAAGATTTTTATCGCAAATTATGCACCGTTAAGACAAAAGAAACTGCAATGATGAATCCAGGATAGTCATTAGAAATTGAAACGGGATTAAAGTCTTGCAAGTATTACTTATGTAAAATGTGGTAATGTAAAAACGGAAAAATAAGGTTAGTTGGTGAAATTTAAGGAAAGATTTCCTAAAAAGGGTACAAAAGTTCTCTTGTTTTACGATGGTTTTGTACATCTTGTTCTTCAAAATCTGATTCAGTCGTTAAGAGAATTTCATTAATTAAAAGAACTGTTTCATCAGTTCATCAATTGAAGCCTAAATAGAACGGTGTACAGAAAATGTGCACAGTGCATTTTACACTGTTCATGACATGCAAGGGGAACATATCCTGGCATAATTTGCCCACCAGAGGGCAGCAAGCAGTATCATTGCTGAGCACCAACTAAATCTTCCAAAAGAATTTTGTAAATTGTAGTTGGTTTGCTTGAAATTTCCAGCGTAATAGGCTCATGACATGGGGAGATTCCCCATGCTCTGAGCCTAGTTAGCCGTTGCTACATGTAGTTCAAGGTGATCTTCTTAGTATCTCATTCTGATAAAAGAAGTCTCCAACAAGTAACTTTAATGAACAAAACAAATTAAGAAATGTACCGCCAAAAGTTTTTTCCCAAGCATTTTTACTAGAATACTTTTTGATAACATTTCAATGCAACTTTGAATTTTCAGTGTTTGAGGACACAAGACAGAAAACATGGTCCTTCGGGAGCGTCTGTAACTGTGCAGATGATGAACTCCTCTCTCACCGATAAGATTGAGAATTGTTTTCTTTGTTTGTTGGCTTGGGTATTTTGAACTAGAATGGTGGCCAGGGTCTTAAGAAGAATTCTGAGACACACCACATGTCCAGTGTAGCCTGGATGTGACATACCATAAAAGAACTCTTGGGTATACTAAAACCCTGTTTGGTTTTACTCAAAGTGTTTCGGCACTTTTCTGATCTGGTCTTGTGCGATGATTGGTTTATTGTTGCGATGGGGAACAAAAATGCAATTCTGTTTACAAAAATCACAAATGTTTGAGCACATTTATTCAGTGCCGTTACCTAGATGTGTTGGAAGTTAATTTTGCCACTTGTTTTATTTTTACAGTCTGTCGAAATTTAGAGCAAGTTTCTTGCGTCCAAGTTCCATTTCTAAAATTGTACGTCCTTTTGCAAACTGACTAAATTCAGCATTATTAATTCATCCTACATTAGACATGTCAATTTTGAATTATTATTCCCAATTATGAAGAGCAATTTGTATTTTTCATATCAAAATGAATCATGAAATATAAATTTTCCGTCTTCGTTCATCTCAGTGGAATTATTAAAGTTTTTAAATTTAAGGATATATCCTTTGATTTTTACCTCCCCCCCCCTTCTTTGTCTGAAATTGATTCAAAATCATGAACAGATAGAGGAAAACCTATTTGTTGGATTTTTTTGAAATAATGTTTTAATGTTTATTACTTACAAGATTATATATATTGTCAGCATTCGGAAAGATTTGTCTTGTTTCCAGGTGATGTGCATTGTTTCCCTAAAAAAAAAGACTAAAAAATGGCACGGCTTTTAGCCAAAACGTATTTATTGGCTAAATATCTGTCCTTAATTTCCAGTTTTAAAGTAAACCCACTATGAATACCGACAAAACATTGATGCAATGGTCTAATACAGTTGTTGGTTGTTTTTTCGCAATTGTTTCCCAAAGAATTGCCCAACTAACCTATTTGAACAATTCAGCTATTAATTATGGAATAAACTTGCTTTACTTTTGTTGAAAAACAGGAAGTTATAAGTATTCAGTTTTGCACCGCATTACGTTGTGATTGGCCTCAAAAAGTATAATGACTACCAGCCAAATGTAAGGGCACATTACTATGTAAAATTGTGGCTGGAAACCGGTGATAAGCGAATTCCACAATAAAGCCCATCAGTAAACTGAGAAGTTGACCTGGGGTCGGTGAGTAGTTCGATGATGTCATTGGTTTATTTTAAGAACCACGTTAGCCAATCCCTGTTCAGTTCAACCTCCTTGTGCCATATTGGTATTTTTTTTAGGGAAACAATTCTGACAAGCTCACCATTTTGGATGGAAACAGTTACTATGTCAGCCAGCAATAGACGTCATTGTCTGGTGTTTTTGAAAGAGTGTTTGCAGCAGAACACTCGCTGTCGAGAATCGTTCTTTTTTATTAGCAGTTTTATATTTAATAGTGAAACCAATTCTAGTAGTTTGGAGACAAGTTTGTTTTGTGTTAATACCTCATTTGACAAGTGTTTGAAACGCTTTTGAGTTATTTTTGTTACAGTTAATAATACTCCCATAATTCTCTTCCGTTTGGTTTTTGCACCGTGTGTAAACATAACAGCGTTATATTAAATGTACGTATGTTGTTTTCTTTGAAATTGTTCATGTACAATGGACGGATAATTAATATGTATGATAAAATAAATTTGTTCAGTTGGTACAAAAATGTAAATAGAATACGGTGTGTTTTGGTGCATTTTTTTCTAATAGATTTCAGCTCTAGTGCAAGTACACAAAGGAGGCTTATATTGCTTTGCAGCTCGGTTAATTCACTTCAGACAAAAAAAACCCAAAATGAGGACAAGAAGGCAATAGTTTTCTATTAATACAGTAATTTAATTACAAAATGTACAACATTTACATTTTTTTTTACAAGAAAGATAACTGGTTTTTTCTTTTACCCAACAAGTGAAGTAATTTTCATAGTTTTTTTTTTAAAACGGCCTTTAAAATAAGATCAAAGGGGGAACCGATTTGAAAGTAAAATCCAAAGCAACAGAATTGGTCATAGTAGATAGAAAAGCTAACTGAACATCTCATTACTGTGCAATTTACCGGGTCTGGTGCCCTGAAGCTGTGATGAGGCCAATAGCACGGAATGTAGAACAGTGCTACCAGACTCATTGTTAATTGTAGCCTCAGTCCTATAGACTAATTCGGCGACAGCCATTTTGTTCGGTGGCACCAGGCTCGCCGCGTGAGTCGCGCTCTGGTAGTATGCACGCACTCTGGGCTCCTTCCACCAATAGGGGTTCCAAGAAAGATATGTGCCTGCCCAGTCTTTAAGAACGCATGTGCAGCATGTGCAAAAATGGTTTCTGATTTTGTTCGGCGAATCCCAATTTAGACTTGTATGCACGAGAACCAGGTTGTTAGCCAAGCAAAATCCAAGAACACATCCTTATCGGCCATTTGTCTCCAATTTCTCCCAGTGTGTTGGGATGCATCTCCATACATACTGCATACCCTATCCCTCCTGCTGCATAGATCTAGAAGGCCTTCCTGACAGCTTCCAATGCGTCATGACATAACTTGTCCAACTGACCATCACTCCCTGCAACAAGGACAGAAAATTAAGTAGAAATGTTACAAATCCACAAAGTTACACTGGTTTTGCCCCTCTGGGTCATTTTAAAATTGAACTTGGGTGCATTCCACTTGGACAAACAACACAAACATTGCTAATGTTTTTGCAATCTTTTTCATGCATATCCAATGGGAAATTATTGGGAAAAGTTTGCAGTTGGTGTAAGTGGAACTTGTCCTTGCTTTGCATGCATAATGCTTCGTGTATTAGTGTCTCAAAATAGGAAAGTTCTTATTTGGGATGTTCCTTTTATGAGCACAGTCGGTATGGGAACTCACTGTGTTTTGCAAGGCTACTATTCTTAAAATGGGCATTTTGGTCTTAGGGCTATGGAAAGTCACTGTAGTCAATGTCAAAAACTGAAAAGTCGGTAACCACAGCCACAAAACAGTCAAATTTGACACAGTCTCAACATTCACTCACATATATTAAACAAGGACTTCCAAGATTGGAACCTGTCTACCTACCATAGTCCATCTGTGTGATGTCGCATCGGTACACTGTCTCCCCGTTCACAATCAGCTCTACTTTATTCCAGTCATCGATGGGGCACAGCTCCACGGTGTGACCGTCTCCTGCCAGCAGAGCTATGAGAAGAAGATTGGTAAGTGGTTTAGGGGATATCTGGTGTAGGCCTAATTTGTTGTGTAACTGGTAGTGATCGGACAAAAGTTCTTTTGCAAGTTCAGCACTGGTCAGTCACCACCATTAACAGATTGCATCCTGTGCCTACTTTTGTCAAACTCAAATCTTAATTTTAAGACTGGTTTCTTGTCAGTTTCGGGAGGGGTAATCGCAAATACTTCTTGAGTAAATTTGAATGATTAACAAGTATGTGGGAAGAGAAAAGACACAGATATTGCCCCTTTTCCCTTCCCACTGCAAAGCGACATGCACACTTTGAATTTATGTAGTGGCTATCATTACGGCAGCCGTAACACAATTTTCATCTGCTATCGTTATAAAATGTCATTGCAAAACACCATCACAAATCTATATAATATTTATAACTGCCCCACCAACCAGAGTGCTTTGGTAGCTCGATTGGTTAAATGTTTGACTACTATGCCAAAGGTTCTGAGATTGTGGGCTGTCGTAGCCGCTGCGTTGAAATGATACTGTCATCGTCACCATGGTCACTGAATTTAATTCTTACTCTTCTTAGCAAAACCATGAAAACCTGTCCAGTCAGTGGGGGCGCCCTTTTTTTATTTTATTAATTTATTTTGGCAAATATGAACAAACATACAGTGGTACATAAAAAAGATGAACTTACTTACATGAAAATACAAAGTCAAAAACAAAGCCAACATGGCCAAGGATAACCCAAAAAGCTGTTTATAAGATGGCTTATTAATTAATATTTCCATTGGGGTCCTTAAAAACACCAGAAACAAACATACATATTGCAGTTATTCGCATGCATCTGCATCATGCCAGACAAGGTCCTACTCCTAGTCACAACTATGTGAGGTATATGGAACACAATATGGCTAGGCCTACTGGACCTACTTCAATTTAAGAGAAAATATAGTTTCACGCATTTTACTAAAAATTAGGCCTACCTTGCAAACCTTCCAATCGAGATGTTCGGTGTTCAACGATGCCACACGCTCGATATGGGCCATATCGCACCGTAACTAGTGCACTTTTCGGCATATTTAATCACTGTGTATTCAACTACAATATTCTTTCACACGCAGTTCTTCGGAATTTTTGTAAAAACACCAAGTTTCTGAAGTAGAAATGTGGGAAATTGATAGGGAAAATGTGTCCTGTTGTCTAGATACGGATCGTTTGTTGTGCTCAGCTGTCATTACTCCACCAAATAGTAACCGCCCCACACCAAGAGAGGGCGCCCCAGGCCTCGCTCGCGATATGATCCCAAGAGGGCGCTATAGCCCGAAGAAGGATTGAGACTTCAAGATGGCTGCGTACAGGAGAGGCTTGACGCAATCTTTGCGAAGAATTTATGTAATCAATTCCACTCGAGTGTAAGTCGCCATACGATACATATCATTTGGAAATTGGAACAGATGCTAGGCTATATTTTGTTAAGCCTGTGACAGGTTTTTGTTGCTAATACTACTAAGCCTTGTAGTTGTACAACTAAGTAATTGAAATTCCAAATATGCTTGCTGCCGAACGGCCAGGTCGACCGGTTGAACATGTTGATGTTGAACTTTAGGAAGGAGGAGGGCGGGGAAAAAAATGTTGCAACCTGACGCTACTTCAGCGGTTGTGTACAAAGTGTATGGAGAGTCAAGAAACTTTTCTAAGTTGAGTATTTCCTAACAAACTTGGAAATGTATCCCATCTCAGTCCCAGATTCATGTCTTATGAGCTGGAGTTACTCTTATCTTTTTGCAATGACTGACCTTCATTGAGATGATATATAAACAAAAAAGTGGCGTCAGGTTGCAACATTTTTTCCCTAGTTTTTTATATTTAAACCTGATGCCAACTTTTTCTCTATAACTAAGGCAGTGTATTTTGACCATGAACTGTTCCCTGAATTTTTTTCTCTCTTGTACTTGTAGCCTACCAGCACTGCATTGGGCTTGCGCAGTGACTGGTTTTTTTTAATTTTTGGACTCAGACATTTTTACTTTTTTTTAGTGGCTGCAATATGCGCCGCAGTACCTTGTAAACCATTATAAGGTGCTACATAATGGGTCTCATATTTCTCATAAACTTTATTTACCTTTCTTTAATAATTGACATAGTTTCCAGCGCCTTGAGTACCTAATTGTTGGTAGATACGTGCGCTATATAAGACTCCGTTATTATTATCTGGTGCCTCTCTTACATTGTCATTGTGAGTTTGCCTTCAGGAGATGGGAATCAGACCTATAACAGTTCCAGACTTTTAAATACTTCCCTTTAAAAAAAAATCCTTCAGAGCTACAATTCATAAAAACCCAAGATATTCTGCAATTAAATATAGGATTCAATTTAAAACAATAAAGGAAGAAAACCCATACTTAAGTGACATGATTTTTTTTTTAAATAACAAACTTGGGTCACTGGGCCCTCACTCAGTCCAACGCCTTACCTGACAAACCATATGTTTGCTCAGTTCAAACACGGGGTAATTATTGTCCTATGGATACAGACAGTACTTGTATAAATGTGCATGTGCAAAGTATGTGCCGACACAAAAGCAGAAATGCAGGACCGGTTCACGGTACTTTAAACACTTCGAATTTATAACCACAGGATTGTCATTAATTTGAAATACGATAAAAGAAGAACAACTGAATTTTAAAAAAATGGACTGAAACATTTGTAATCTTCAGGCATGCAACTATTCAGCTGATCAGCTGATTTCCTCTTTTTTGACCTCCCATGTGTGCCATTGAAAATAGAAAAACACTGTACAAAATCTGGGAAAAATTTGAATTTCCTCTTTTTTTTTGTGATTTCCCAGTTGCATGCCTGAATCTTGCTAGAAAATACATTTACTTGAAAAGTAGACTCTGTACACGATCATGAAATGGCATCAGGATACTATATTCTTTCCAGTTTCAAAAAAAAGTATTCAAAGCAGTCGCAATATTCTGTAGTTTTCTCCAGACAACAGTCAAAATTGAGGTCAAATTAAAATAAATTTATTTTCCCTTCATTGTTAAAACTTGCTACCACGGCTTCAATATCTATGTTGCAATTTACAGAGGCGTAGAAAAAGTCATAAATAGGTTGCACTATGTATTCATATTTATCCCAAATTTTTTCTTCAAATTTTTATTTTGTACTTTCTTAATTCACAGTGCCAATGGTAGAGTGCAGTCCGAGCCAGCAGCAGCACGAGGCATTCACATTCTTCAGTCTGTAAATACAACCACTCAAGGGAACTCCAAACAGCTTCTACAAAGATGGGCTCCGACACCTGGCATTCAGCAAGGTAGCTTGATATTGCATTGGTCATTTGTTATTCAGGAAATTGCAATTTGTTTTAATTTCTGAATGTTTTTACTTTGGGAGTCAAATATCCAGATTTATTATTAAGTTATAACAAGTAAATTGCAAGTTGCCTTAAGGTGGCAGTACCTTAGTTTGGTCTGTAATTGTTTTCTACTCATTAGATGTCACATTATTAGTGATGTATCACATTCACTTTTCCAACAGCAGCTCATTAAACCCTAACCACCCTGAATCCTCCAAAATCCTTTTTGCAAATTGGAGGAATTTGCAGGATTGAGGTTACATGGGCAAAGTGCGTTGCTGATTTTGGAGTACGCACTGTGTCAAGGTCTTGGGCCCGACCTTGTGTTGTTTATGCTCAGCCGTGCATAAATTTAGTCCTTGATTATACTTGACATCCTCCGCACTGCTCCAGGATGTCACTGCCTCTGCCTCAGCCTATTGACAGTCATAGCCGGAGGATTTTGCATGATTTAGGCAGTGGTCACCCCTCCATGGACCATATTCAAGAAACAACAGAGGAATTTGCAGGATTGAAGCTATATGCTATTTTTCCATTAGGCCAATTGGAGGATTTTGCAGGATTGAGGCTACATCCTAGCAAAAAGGCCTAGGGAGTTAGGGTTAATTTTTGTGTCTGACATGTACGTCTGAATTTACGGAATTGCCCTTTTGCTTATATTTGGATCAATCCATCCATGTTATGCTTTTTTTATGTGTTGTCTCTGTTTATCGTGTACAGCCAGGAGCATGTTCATTCAGACCCAGGATACCCCTAACCCTAACAGCCTCAAGTTCATACCAGGCGTCCCCGTCCTAGACCAGGGAGGGACAGTAGACTTCCCCAGTGCCAGGACAGCTCACAACTCGCCTCTCGCAAGGTACATCCAAAGAAAACTTAGCTTTGTACCCTTGCTAGCGAATTGTTAGTTTATTGAAATTAAATGTTCCATCCAGGAGTCAATGGGTGCCTGTGAGGGCAGAGATGGTTATTGTAGTTGATTTTAGCTGCTTTGCGCCGAAATGGCAGCATCGAGCTGTAATACTCCCCAGGGAGCTGAGATGGTATTTGGAATGTTTCATTGGCCCAATGAGCAGGGTAATAATGATGTAGCGCCTTCAGCACCAATAATGATGGATACACGCGCTTTATAATACCCATTATTATTAAATGCTATGAGTAAATTCAGGCGTGCAAGTTTTCCTCGGATCAGCTGAATTCCTCGTTTTTCATTTCACTCCTATGCCATTAACAAAATCTTGAAAAGAGTGGATGTTCCTCTGTTATAGTTACTTCCCAGTTGCATGACTGTATATTAAAGGCTGTTGAGAATTAAGTCTTTTTATATTCATAAGGTGGCTTCTGATATGGACATTGAAGGCATTTAAGAGGTTTCTTGAAGTGGCGTACCACCCCATCCCCTTCTGTCAGATCAGTAATTCTTTACACATTACTGGGTAAATTCCTTCCTGAAATAACGCCATACAGTACTACAAATCTTGTTCCCTGCTTTGTAAGTCCTTTGGTATCTGTATTTCTTGGCTTCAAGACCTCCCCTTCCCCTTTCTCTCCTCCCCCTCCCCCCCACCCCCCCAAAAAAACACCCCCAAAAACAAACAAACAAACAAAACAAAAAAAAACTGCACTTCACTGCCCCAGCCGCCCTCTTTGAAAATCCTGGATCCACCTCTCAGATCATGAATAAGACATTGTCAAGTCATTACACCTTTTGCTGAACTGTGGTCCTTTTGAACTCACAACCATGCATAGGGCACCTAACAATTTTAAACCCCCACTACAAATTTGCCTTTGACAAAAGTCCCGCCAGGATCGAAATAGACATAAATAAATAAATAAGTAAGTATTTTGACTTGTATAATCAGGTCAATCCAATCAGTAAGCAGTTCGCAGAAGTCTATAAATTCATTTTCAATTTTCAAATATCCTCAAACAAACTAATACCTAATGTTGCAACCTTTTATTCTGACAGGCTGCTATTTCGCATCGATGGCGTCAAAGGCGTCTTCTTTGGCTCGGACTTCATCACCATCACAAAAGTCGACGACGACACCACCGAGTGGGCCGTCTTGAAACCCGAGATCTACGCCACCATCATGGATTTCTTCACCAGCGGGCTACCAGTGATGACCGACGAACAGCCAGCGGCAGATACAGGTATTGCACTGGTTCCCTATGACCTTAAAAAAATTATGACATTTCAATGGTAGCAAGTAGGAAGTATTGTGAAAATATTGGAAGAATTTTAGAGTAGATGAGGCCCTTTGATTTGCACAATTTATCAAAAAAATTTCGTCATGAAAATCAATCCAAGATATTGAAGATGAATTAGTTGGCATTATTAGGTTTAAATTTGGTTTAAATTTCTACTAATCCAAGTCATGCAAAGATTTGATGAAACATTCATAAATACCTAAGACAGTTGACCCATTCCTATTGGTCGAGAGCCCGTCACGTGGGTGGTTGATCAAACAGTCTTTTTACTGACACCGCTGCATTCTGTGCCACATCGTCTTACTCACATGAGGCACATACAATAAACGGAGATAGAGGGGTGTTTCACAAAACATGAAGTAAAATTGTTGAACAAAATTGTTGGAAATTTATAATTTTTGACTTTTTGACCCAACTGTATTTTGAATGGGAATAAATATGTGCTTGACCGGTATTGAATAAGTAAGTTTAAGACTGGCTCAGGAGCCTGGTCACCGATAATATCCCTGGCCTTTGGCTCCAGCCATTATCAGCATCCAGGCCCCTAGCTGGTTTTAAACGTACTTGATTAAATCTGGCCAAGCACATATGTGATGCGATCAAGCTATGTGAGTCGTTTGTCGACCCTGGTCAAATTTTTTTTTATTACAGATTTGAAAAGAGCACAATCTCAGCATTACTGATGTGAAAACTGCGTGCTTATACCATCTTGAGTTAAAATATTATGGAAGTCGGAACACCAAGAGATGTGATGAAGTGATGTGATGAAGTGAGGCTATTTTGGCCTGAATCTCCAAATGAAAGTTTCCGACAAACGACTCATTTAGCTTGATCGCATCATATATTTACTCCCTTTTAAAATGGGCAGTTGTCATAATCCAGAGCATAAAATTGGTTTGCAAACTGGTTATTTAGGCGAATTTTTACTGTGATCAGAGAATGTGCTCTTGTTGAAAAAATTGGGCAACTCCAAAATGTTGAGTGTCCACCATACAGCATGTATTGGTGATATATATATAACGGTGTCATTGATCCTAACCAGTTGAAACTACTCTTAACCCTGGTTATCCTGAGTTCCTGATAGTTTATGATAGTTTACTGCAACCACAACACTGGGTCTACCTTTTCAACTCTGGTTAAGCAGAGATTCATGAAGATGACGATAAGACAGCATGTATTGGTGTTATTTATAAAACAGTTTTATCGATCCTAACCAGTTCAAAACTATTCGTAACCCTGGTTATCCTGAGTTCACGATAGTTTATGATAGTTTACGGCAACCACAAAACTGGATCTACCTTTTCAACTCTGGTTAAGCAGAGATTCATGAAGATGACGACGAGACGGTCGCAATGATCAAAGAGCTTCTAGACACACGGATCAGACCCACGGTACAGGAGGATGGGGGAGATATCGTATACATGGTGAGTTGCAAGATACTGAATAACTAACCAGATAACTGTCCTAACTCTAAGGAATCATCGTAGAACAAGTTCGGGGGCGAAATACAGTCAACCATAGTTTGACTAAATTCGCTCAAATGAAGAATGGTTGGACTACTGTCGACTATTTGGAACCGGACAACGTTGCACCGTCCCATCACTGGTTACCAGTAGCCGCATGCGTCATAATGCATAGCAGGGAGCCAGGATCAAGAAGTTTTGTGACGAAGTTTTGACCATCGCTTGACTAGAGTCGTTCCCACGTTGCTATTAGTGCGCATGCGTACATTACGTCACAAATCAACCCCTAGTCGATTAATGGTCCTTGCCCGAACTCGCTTGTAATAATTCTGGATAGTTGTGGAGAAAATGTCCATGACAGGGTAATTTTGTGAAATTTATTCTGCGATTCTTGCAGAGAAATTAGATAATAGACACTGCTTGACTGGGCAGAGCTGATTATACAGCAGAGGTCCCAGATATTCCTGATCAATTTAAAATCAGCCCACTAGGGCGAAATTTCTCCTAAAGTTCTGGATTATTTCAAAGATTACTCCAAACCTTATCTTATCTTGCAAAATCCACTCAAAAAGTTTCGTTGGACTTTGCAGGATGAACATGTGCAATGTTTCACAATTCGAAAATGAATCAATCTCTGCTTTTCATGGGATAAAATCTTTCTCATAATTTCTCATAAAACAAGTGTTTTAATCTGAAAATGTATTATCGAGGTGCCAAGCCCAAAATCATGGGCACACAATGTTTTTAAAGTTTGTTTAGAGAAACACCTGAATGTGAATGCACTTAAACCACTGATGTGTGCTCATGCACAGAATCCATTCCTCCTAGTGACTGTCTCGAACTTTGTCTTTGTAATTTCAGGGTTTTGAGGACGGCATCGTCAAGCTCAAGATGCAAGGAGCCTGCACCAGCTGCCCCAGCTCGGTGCTGACACTGAAGAGTGGTGTACAGAACATGCTGCAGTTCTACGTACCGGAAGTCATCGGAGTTGAACAGGTAAGAGAAAAACACAGAAAATCTTTCAACACTGGCAGAGCAGGGAAATATGTAAAAAGGTCGTAACAGCCTTGTCAGGTCAGGGAACCATACTAGCTGGCTTGCTCTCATTCAACTTTTCAACGATGGTCAGCCGACCATCGTTGGAAATTGCTACAAAAATTCCACTTTTCTTAAAAATGACAGCACAAAAGGTGCCAGGATTTTACAAGATGCTTGAGACTATTATTCACTTACAGTCAAGTGAGTCATTTCATAATTTTTTTAGTAGTTTTGTTTTTTTGACGTTTGCAAATGTTGTATATTACCTTTAATGTGCCACACGTTTTGCTGAGAGTGTACCAGGAACAGAGATGTTAAGATGTACCTCAATTTTAATGTTTGGTCTTCCACTATAAAAAAAAACCCCAAAATATCTCAGAAAAGATGTCACAACTCCCTGTCATAAGTGAGATTATAATTTGGACCCAATTTGATGGCACTACACGTTTTCACTATGAAACACTGCTAGGGTTGCGAGCAGGTTTTAAAAAGAAACAAATAGTAAATGTGACTGAGGCCAGTTATTTACAGTTGAACAGTTGAAAAAAATAATTTATGCATTTGCCCCTTTTGAACGAAAAGTCAGCACTTAAAGCAAGCCCTTGCAACAAGATTCAACTTCAATTGCCAAACAAACCTAATATTACAATTAAAAAACCCACTGTTGTACAGATACGATGTACAGATATATCTTGTTTTAAAAGAAATTTCATTTCTCGTTTTGTTTCAGATTGAGGACGAGGCTGATCACGTCATAAGCGAGGAATTTGACAAATTGGAGAAGAAACTTGGGGAGGAGCCGACATGAGCTTGAAGACTGAGGAGGATTTGGTGAGGAGCAGGAATTGGACTTCACTCTGTTGGGCACAGCTATCATCTCATCAAACACAAGTCAAATCACAAGTCAAATCACAAGTCAAATCACAAGTCAAATCACAAGTCAAATCTCTAGTCAAATCACAAGTCAAATCACAAGTCAAATCACAAGTCAAATCACAAGTCAAATCTCTAGTCACAAAAACGCACAATGTCAAGGAAATGCCTTTGTTACAATTTATAGTTATTTTGAATAGCTTGGTAATTTAAACCAATGTCATGGCTCTGCTTACCACAGAATTCAAGAACTTGTCAGAGTGTTGGCTTATATTGGGTGCGAGTCCAGCTAATGGATTGAATCAATCGTGGAACCCATAGAGCTGAGGTTATTATAGCAATGGTTTATTTGCCTTAAGAGCAGGGTAATAATTAGTTTTCAGTTTTTGCTCATGTGTATACTTTGTAAATACAGAAGAACGAAATTGACAAACAGTCCTTATGAAACACCACTTTCGGGAAATTGACCAGTGAGGTCTATTGTAAAAAAAACCCACCTTTTTTTAAAATCTAAAATGTATTTCATTTACGTGTTCTACTATAGGCATTCTTTATAAGATTGTTATTATTGTATAAATGATGTTTGTTTATCAGATTGTTATTGTAAAGATTATCTTTATCATTGATACATCACTTGCTACACAACCAAAAGACTTGAGACACAATGACGTCACACTTTGTTTACATGTGTGCTTTCTGATAGGAGTTTGGTGGCTCTCGTCCCATTAGGCTCCCGTAGGAAAGCGCACATGTAAACAAAGCGTGACGTCGTTGTCTTTCAGATCTATTTCATGTTCATTTTGGAGTCAAGTCCTGTTCCGAGGCTGAGAGGTAAACTGAACTGAATTTGTTGGTGGTATGAAGAAGAAATTAAGCCCTCAATGTATGACTGCACAGTCCGTGTACCCAATACATGCAGTTGGAATCACATTTAGTTAACGTAATCTCAGCTTGATTTCTTCTTCTCTTGGACTTGGACTTGATTTGCAATGCCGGAGTGATGGCGTCATGTTCCGACTTTCCTCAGAAGCTTTAAAATCAGTTGTTAATCAGTAAATATGTTGCTGAAGCAATGATTGAAATAAAAGTGGAGTCATTTTTATTTAATTTGGGCAGTCTAGCTGCCTAGGGGAGTAATGTGTTTATTGAAGAAATAAAGAGAAACAAAATCGAACTAAAAGCCTTTATACCTTGTGTGTTCACTTTATTTAGCATTTGTCCAAGACTGAAATAGTAATGCATGTTAATAGCTGAAAATAAGAGATGGGATGGGTTATAAATGAATATTGATAAGAATGAATATTAATGAATATTGATAAGGAAAAAGAATGATTTAATGAATATTCATAAGGAAATTAATGAATATTCATAAGGAGGAATATTAATGAGTTGTAAAAAAATGAGAATATAGTTGAAAAGTGGTAGTGTACCTCCCAAAATTCGGACCCAAAATTCGGACCCAAAATTCGGACCCAAAATTCGGACCCAAAATTCGGACCCAAAATTCGGACCCAAAATTCGGACCCAAAATTCGGACCCAAAATTCGGACCCAAAATTCGGACCCAAAATTCGGACCCAAAATTCGGACCCAAAATTCGGACCCAAAATTCGGACCCAAAATTGGGACCCAAAACTCGTACCCAAAATTCGACCCAAAATTCGGACCCAAAATTCGACCCAAAATTGACCCAAAATTGACCCAAACTCCGGACCCAAACGTCGGACCAAAAATTCGGACCCAAAATTCGGACCCAAAATTCGACCCAAAATTCGACCCAAAATTCGGACCCAAATTTCAGACCCAAAATTCGACCCAAAATTCGGACCCAAAATTCGGACCCAAAATTCGGACCCAAAATTCGGACCCAAAATTCGGACCCAAAATTCGGACCCAAAATTGACCCAAAATTGACCCAAAATTCGGACCCAAAATTCGACCCAAAATTCGGACCCAAAATTGACCCAAAGTCGGACCCAAAATTCGGACCCAAAATTCGGACCCAAAATTCGGACCCAAAATTCGGACCCAAAATTCGGACCCAAAATTCGGACCCAAAATTCGGACCCAAAATTCGGACCCAAAATTCGGACCCAAAATTCGGACCCAAAATTCGGACCCAAAATTCGGACCCAAAATTCGGACCCAAAATTCGGACCCAAAATTCGGACCCAAAATTCGGACCCAAGCAGCTCTGGGTGCAGGGTGCAGGGTGCAGGGTGCAGGGTGCAGGGTGCAGGGTGCAGGGTGCAGGGTGCAGGGTGCAGGGTGCAGGGTGCAGGGTGCAGGGTGCAGGGTGCAGGGTGCAGGGTGCAGGGTGCAGGGTGCAGGGTGCAGGACTTGAACCCCCAACACCTGGGTTTCCAATCAGAACTACTAACCAGTGCACTACTTGGGTCCCCCCAGTACAATTTCCTTTTTTATTAACTTAACTCCCAGATTCAACTAAATAAATTTCAATTTAAAAAGGTTCTGCATGGGATTGAACCCACAACCATTCAATTGTGAGACACAGTGCTTCCACACTAAGCCACACACAACTCTGAAAGTCTCTTACAAATTCTAATATTTCAACTTCCTGTTCATTTATTTTTTGGAAAAAAAATAATCAACCATCCAGATTGCTCTCTTTTTTTTGGACAAACAAAAAAGGCAAACAATTGTTTTTTATTTTTTTTTTGGAGCTACAAATCAAATTGTTTGGATCCAAACATAATTATTCTAATAATGCATTCAAACTTAACAGTTCATGTTTTTCAGGTAGCTAGGGTTCAGTTCCACACATCTCGAGAGAAGACGCAATAACAAAAACGAATTTACACTCGAAGAGTTTTATTTCCAAAATGCAATATTTAAATCCATTCTTTTTTAAAGGGAGAAATTTGCATGGTTATGAAACTTGTAAAAACAAACTTCTAAACTTCATTTTTGGCTTTACTCTCTTCTTCAAATTGTGTTTAGCTACTTAACACCCATCGAAACTGACCTGGAGCAGCCAGGAGGATTTTAGCTGGCGTTTATCACTTTTTGGAAATCTCTTCACTTGTTATTGAAATTACTGATGACTGATTTGTTTTATTGAAATAATGATGACCGACAGAACAATTCATACACAAGAGAAAAGTAAATAATAACAGGAATAATTTGTATAGAAAACCACTGCCTTGCGATGTCATGGATAGTTAGAAAGGCAGTTTCAATAATGTTACATAGTACAGACTTCATACATTGTTAACATGTACTCTGAAATTATTCTACAGTACTATTTACAACTATTATACAAATGTGCATAAACACAGCATTGGTAGTTTGTTTTAACAGATAATTTCAATAAAATCATTTGAAATACTTCCATGTGTAGCTATGGTTGGTCATTTTTTGGTCCATAAAATATTAATCCTCCAAAACAGTGTAAGATTTCAACTGAAAACTGTCCCATTCATTATTGCTTATTTCCTGTTAACGTTTAAAGGCACATTTTTGCTTGTTTCGCTGAACAAAAACAATATAATGTACATTATTGTTGATTCCTCTGACAAATGCACTTAGTTTCTAACATTAGGTGTTTTTCAACTAACCTCAAAACTTTGATGGTATTTTTTCATCAAAAATCAAACATAATTTCAGTGTTATCCCAATTATAGTTTTCTTCTCTAGACATTTCCTTCGTATCTCGGAAATTAATTTATCTTTTTTTCATTCAAACCATGAAACCACAGATACTCGATAGTTACTTATAAAACTAGAGACTTATGAAATAAATAATTTCGGAATCTGTTGAAGTCTGTGGTGTTGCATGACCATCAGAATGCACATCTATCAGCCTCATTTCAACAATATGGATGACTGTATGTTACACAATGAGTGCGTTCGATTACTTCCCCCAGCTTACTCACGCCTGGCTCCTCGCGTGATGGCAGACATAAATAAACGAACGGTTCCGGGTTAAGGTTTGTGCAAGGAGCTGGAAAGTTGAGCTTTGACATGACACTGAGGCTGCATCTGAATCAACTGTCTAGAGCTAGGTCTAGCTCTGCGCCCACTAAAAATAGCGGCGGGGACGCGCTGACAATAGACGTAGCCGTGGCTCTGGAAGCCTGTTTCGGACACGGCCTGAGGCGCCCGCCGGACGTCACGTTGGCAGCCATGTTTATTGCATGGCCTTATGGGATACTTACCCAAGATACCGGCTCGGCGAGTCAGTTACTTGGGCCACGCTTGAGTAAGCGCTAGAAGTCACGCGAGAGGTAGATCGAACGCTGTCGCGCTTGCACGAGTAAGCGTGGGGGAAGTAATCGAAGGCACTCAAATTAAGCAAAGCTTACCTGAATAACCCTTAAGTAGTGAAAAATGGTAAAATATCTGTACAATAACAATAAAAGCACGTTTTTAGATTACTAAAGTTCTCTGATTTCTTACTTAAGTACATTAATTCTTATAAGAACACTTGAATATGAGTAACTGGAATTTATATTGTACAAAAGAAAAAAAGAAAGGAAAACAGAAATGAGATGAAAACCGCATACCCTGTCTTTCTTAATGCTTTAGCCAAAAAAAATAAATTGTTCTGCAAACACACCAAAGCCGAACGGATTTCAAATATACAATTTTTAACCTGTCAGAAATTCTTGCAGACATCAAGTCCATCATTGGTCACTAAACAGTCTTTCTTGTATTAAAAAAAGTCAGAAAAACCATACATCTGAGTCGTTACTCAATAACAATTGTTCAATTATTAAACGCAAAGCAGGATTGGCTGATTTTTTCAAGCACTTTCTTTTTTCATTTTATAAAATTTGTCCAAAATTTCTCCAAAAAAATACAAAAATTACAACTCATGTGCCTACATGTATTTAGAATTATCACGAACCGCTATTTATGCTAATATAACAATTTTCAGTAATTTTCTTTTAAGGCTTTCGTATAAATTCAAGGATCATTCAGTTCATCAGCCATGATCCACATTTTTGCAAGGCAAGAATTTTGAGACAGTTTCCCAATTAAAAGCGACTGATCGAATAAGGAATCAATGTTTTTATATCACAAAAAAGAAGTAATTATCACACATTAAATGGAATGAATACAGAATTCTGAATGAATAATTAAAAAAAAAGGCTGATTAAACTCTATATTTACACTTTTTACTCCCTAAATTCTAAACTTCAAATTTAGAAAACTCAAAAAAGTTTCCAAAAAAAACCCCACGCAAACCACAGCTTTCGTTTACCCTTTGTGTGTTCCATCTACTATTTATCTTTCCTTTTTTTTAATCTAAAAAGGCTGTAAAAAAATTAATTAACTTGTTATGCAGCAGTAGTTTCATTTTCATTAGCAAGTTTATTATTTCATTTTTTAGGACGGACATCTCAAAATATATAATGTTCATGCAACTTCAACATTGTCCAAAATTTTTGGGTCCACTATTTCAACATTTTGATGGCAAAATTTTATATATCATTAAAGATCTCACAAAATGCGCAAAAATATATTTTGCTAAAACATCTGCAAGGTTTTCTTAATTTCTGAAGGATTATTTTTTAATCATGCGTTAAATATTCATATGTAGTCTTTTGGTTGAATGCAAAAAAAATTGATCATTATGCAAGTACTGAAAATGTCCATTTACAAAAAACACTACAATTAATTATATCCAATGTGGCTGGGTAAAAGTAAATTCATGCAAATCCATCTTGATATAAATATAAGGACGGGTATTGAAAAAAATAAATCTCTGCTAAATCTACGAGTATGATAAATTAAGTATCTTATGCCGCAGTGAGCAAATGCTGCTTTCATTACAAAAAACCTCTCCAATCTGAGAATTTTTATAGCATATCAAAATAAATACAGCTTCTCTTACAACTTCCAAGAAGTTAATTTTTTTTCTTTTAGACCAATCAGAATTTAGAATAGTCTGGAGGTATATAGAAAAATGGAAGATTGACCACTTAACACCTTGAGACGCTCACCGAAACTTCCTCCTTTCTGAGACATCCAAACTCTCTAAACGAAACCAAACTTTGTGTGAGCAGTATTCACATAGGAATGATTCTCCCCACCTTGTTTTTTCCGTCACGGACTTATTCCCTGCATTGTTCAAAATCACCTTCAAGATTTTTCGTAACAACATCTCTGAGAAGAATACTTGGCGTATCAGACGAGAGTCTTGAGCAGTTCAATGGCCGCCTTGTAGCAGAACAGATACTGGTCCTGTGATGAAGACAAAAATAAAGAAAATATGAACGAAAGCATAAATACATCAAATTAGGTTTTGCCCTTCACCGACGTTTTTTAAACACTGTATACTCAGTGTGTTACCTCCCGAGTGAAAGTTGGAAAAAGTGTAGATGTCCGATTTATATCACCCCGACGCAAAATTCCATCTTATAATAGCATAAATACATATCCGATTTAAAGTCCATTGCAAATTTACAATTATCAAAAATCAAACCAGCTCTGTTATGAACAAAGATAAATATGGGATTCAGCATCACAATTATCTAATCCTGAAGTTGAATCCTTTTCTGAGAAAAACTGAAACACAAGTCGGTGTAGTAGGAAATGAGCTTAAGCACCATGGCTTTTTTGCTGAAGTACTTTGAGTTGGAATATATGTGGTTAGACACGCAGTCTTTTAACGTTCTTATCCTATGCGCCAGGGATGCAAGTGGACTCTGACATTTTTTTTGGCCAGAAATGTGAGGTACAATGGAAAAGTATACACACATGTATGGTATCATTGACAATTTTTTTTAAAGAAAGCCTGAAATCAGGCAATTGCAGAAGGGCTTACATTCCTGTTGTCAAACATTATTTACGAAAGGACTCTGACTTAAGTTGTTTTGCAGACTGTTTAGACATATTCAGCATATTTTTTTCTTCAAATAATAAGGTTCCAACCTATAATCAAATGTCCAGTTTCTTAAACCCGAGTTGTATCGTATGACATTATTATGTTTCAATGTACTTATTGTACTCAGGAAAGGATTTGGAGCATAGAACTGAATGAAAAAAAAACGACCTCAAAATTGAGTTGCATCAAAAAGTTCAGTTACAAATATTCTATTTTTAAAAACATAATCTGTAGATACTGGATACAAAAACTCAAGCCACTAACCTTAGTCTGAATCATGCCTTGGCGTTGGGTCCGCAGATCCCTGACGATATTGACAATCTTGAACGGCTCGTCCCGATCGATCAGCGCCATGAGGGTATCGATGGTGATCAGCGTTCCGGTCCGGCCGATTCCCGCGCTGCAGTGGACGATGATTGGCCCGTTGGCGTGGATCTTGCGCATGTACTTGGTGTAGCGCAGTAAGGGGAGGGCTGAGGAGGGCACGCCGTGGTCCGTCCAGGTGGTAAAGTTGAGATGGCTGACGTAGTGGATGGTGTTGGTCTTCGGAAGCAGAGAACAGCAAGGACGTAAACAAAGAAAATCATTAAAAGTGTTATCATTCAACATATGAATGGGCTTCACGTTTCTAACATTGTGATGTTCAGAAGAGTTACATAAAGGATGGTTGCTTTGGGAAAAAACACCCATGAGAATTAGAAAAAACACACAAATAAAATTACTGAAACTGTGATTAGGCAATATGAATGGATCTCAAGCAGGAAATATGCTGTCAAGTTTGTCACAAAAGCCAAGTTTTTTTTTTTTTATGTCACTCGCAAACCGGTTGCAGGTAACTGCCAAGCACATAAGGCCAGTTCATTTTTCATGTGAAAGCTAAAAACGAAAATGAAGAGAAATTTATGACATCAACGATTGTGGTTTGATTGACTTGTTCACCAACACACAAAATGAAATTGCTTCCCTTTGCAAAACAGAAAACAGTGTGATTTTCACAGAGTGTGAATAAGGTTACATACTGCAAACAGAAAATTTTGTTTTTATCAAAATTAATTAAAATAACCAAAACATTTTTATGATGTATTTACCCTGATTCTCTTCTAATTTTTACAAAATAAATTTGATGAATGGTAAGAATTCTGTACCCAATCTGCAGATAGGTAATACCTTCATATCACTCATGGATATTTTGCGGATGTCAAAGTGGTCCAGTGTCTGCATACTGTCCAGTCTCAGCTGATAGCGGCCGGCCACTGTGATAGGCGTCTCCATGGAATCAGGCCAGTAGCGGTCACACTTCACCTGCAGCAAAATGAGCAAAGAAACATATGTGATGCGATCAAGCTAAATGAGTTGTTGGTTGACCCTGGTCAATTTTTTTTTTTTTACAGATTTGAAAAGAGCACAATCTCAGCTTGACTGATGGGAAAACCGCATGCTGGTACCATCTTTAGTTCAAAAGTTATGGAAGTCGGAACACCAAGAGATGTGATGAAGTGATGTGATGAAGTGGCCCTATTTTGGCCTGAATCTCCTGATGAAAGTTCCCGACAAACGACTCATTTAGCTTGATCGCATCACATATGTATTTCTGTAACAGGTCTCTTTTCCCTGTGTTTATGCATTATGTCCTTCTGCTTTAACCTTAATTTCACCCAAAGCTACAAAATACTACATGTACAACTACAACACATGTAGTATTCTGTTGTATTTGGTCCTTGACTCCCAAAGAGCGTTAGGACGTTAGGGTTCAAATGCTTGTGGTGACACTAAAGGTAAATGTGGCAAGGTTTGTCAAAACCAGGCTACGAATGGAAGAATGCCCAAAAGACGTGTCAGTCAATTTATACCAAGTTTAAGATTTTGAGGAATTCATGATTCCAATTGTCTCGTTCTTGATCCCAAAGTTCTGAAATGTATTGCACACTTAAATGAAGTGTATTTTCAGACCATAGTTTTTCTTTCATTCAACTTCAATCTTTCAATTGCATTTTCTCAATTGTTGGCTTCGAACTGCAAATTTCTTAGAAGTGGCTTTGGAAATGTTGTTGGTTTAATAAATATATTTGTTAGCAAATTGCAAGGTGTCCATGTTAATGGAATTGTTATAACTCAGATTTGATCTGTAACCAAAATACAATATATTTGGTTCGAACATATCCTGCCACAAGTTAGATTTACTTTCACTTTTAAACGATCTGATAATAAGAGTATTAAGAAACTTTCCAAATTTGTATTGTTAAAAATATGCTATCATGGCTACAGCAAAATAAATACCATAATAACAAAGCACATTGTTGAACAAATCTTAAGTTTGAAATCTGACCTTGCCACTTTCAACAGCCAGCGTCACCATGGCGATGACATCCGACCTCTGCTCCCAGACCATCTGCCAGAAGTCGCCGGTAGTCTGCGGCAGCGGTCCCTGGCAGGCGATGTAGCGGTGGGTGTCCTTACCCGCCAGGACGTCAATGTGACTGGCGTTGATGTAGTTGCTACGGCCGGCCTGCTTGATCACAACTCTGGTCTTGTCGTCTGAAACAAAAACCAATCGAAAAGAGGACGAATTAGCAACACGGTGTCCAACTGACAGGCATATAGGAGCATTTGCTTTTCATGCATTTTTTTTTCCAAATAATAACACCACTCAAAATCCAAAGAAGAATGTTCAAAACCTAACCTGTTGAAGTTTCAACTCAGTGAATATTACTTTTTTTTGGAGAAAACAGTGAAAAATCATGCACAACCTTTTGATAATGAAAAAACGATTTCATCAAAACACTAATTACTTCCAAAAGTCAGTCAATTGACAGACAGTTGGAAATCACCTACATTTTTTTGTACATCTCTTGATTTCTTTTGAATGACAGCAAGCCAGATGGAATAATTTCATGGGGTGTTCCAGTACGATCTTTAAGCTAAGTCAGCTTTTTGATAATAATTTGGTAGGTTTTTTTTTGGATAAACGCAAATGATCCTTATGCCTTGCAGGCTTAAGTAATAGAAGGCACATTTCAACTTAAGGGCCAATTAAAAAAATCGTACTTCAATTTAAAATAAAACACAACTTACATGGAAGTACATTGCGGTATCTGTTCTTGTCTTTGTTGACGGCTTTCTTGGCTTCCTCACAGTTGTCTGTTAGTTTGACGTTACGTAGCACCTACATTTTCACGAAACAGTTGATTACATTTGTAAAAATGGACCCGAAAAATGGCCGAGGGTGCATAATTTGGTCACAGATGCAAACTCTGTTGCACATTTGAAAGTTTACCAGCCTAAGAAATTCATGCAATTTTTGTAAGATTTAAACCAAATAAAAAAACAACAACAAAATGGTTCTCTGATCTATTTTTTCCCTCTGAGCCGACCTTGAATTCCTCAACAGGATCCTGCTTGTCTATCTGCTTCTGCAGCGCCGCGATGGCGTTGCGCAGCGACCGGCCAGAATAGCGCCCTCCCGGGGCCGGTCTGGCCAGCGTCATGCGTCGCAGTTCGGCGTCACTGATCACGCTCAGGATCTTGTGGCTGGGCGTGCCCCGAGTGGAAGGGGTGTGGCCTCGGCCAGATGAGAGGGGGATGTCGGCATCGGAGCCCCAGGAGCTAGAATCGTCATCGCTTTCAGGGAGCATCTGGCCACGAGCCTGGGGGGAGACGGGGGAAAAGAGAAAAATTAAACATCTTTCAACTTTAATACTGTTAAGGAAACAAGTCAGTTATCAAACCCACAAACTTATTTGCAAGACGCAGTAAATATTTCCATAAAAATCGTTAGTAAAGGTAAAGTAAAAGTCTCAAATGCCCCAGCAATTTGTGTTGAAATAAGAGATCATTTTTACACTATAATATGTGATGTGATCTGTGAAAACCATTTGTTCAAAGTTCAGATTTTAAATAAATGACCATTACATTTAATTCTTCTGCTTTAGATTCATAAAAACAATCTTTATCTACTTATAATGTTTGATGTGGTTGTTGTCGGAAAAAAGTAAAAAGGAACCCTAGAAAGTACTCATTGTGAAAGGCTTTTCTCAGTTCGCATCATGAGTCCTTGGATGTGATTTCCCTATTCAAAATAGAGTCAATAATACAATAATATAATAGACAACAGATTTTCAGAACAGAAGTTGTCTGATAACTCTCACGATTACTGCAAACTGAAAGCATCAAATTCAGTTGAGCAAACTTGTCTACATCAGTAACGACACATTAGTCATTCTCAAGCAAAAATCTGTTTTTCTCTTTTGTGCAATGTTTGCAGTCACATGGTCCCCTTAAGTTCCGTATTTTATCGACTGCCCATCCCAGTTATCTTTTTTCCCAGCTTCATTCAAGAAATCTTGATCCCACCTTCAAGGCTTGTCCAAACTTCAAGGCCGGTAGTCGGCTGTCGCTGGCAGACGGCGAGCTTCTCTGCGTGTCCGGGCGTGCTGCCCTCGAGTCATCAGGAAGATCCATGGTGTAGTCCATATCGTCGTCCGTGTCGTGACCTTTGGGGTCAAAGGTCAGGTGGAAAATGTAGTATCATTCCTGGACTGTGAATGGTCCTTTGATATACACATTGTTTTCCAGTTCAATAGAAAGAAGATCAGATCAAATGAAAGGAGTGAAATTTTCTGACACTATTTTCATATTTTCTGATTAACCATTTGCTACATTTTACAAGTAACCCCTCACAAACCAACAATGCAAGCAACTTAATTTCTGACTAGTTGAACACAACACTTGTTTATATGTATTACAAAATCTGATTCTGAAACAAAAACTCAAGCGCATGAAATACAAACTTACATCAAAACTGCATTTCAAAGTAAAACATGAATGAGCTCTTCAACAAATTCAAACATGACAAATATATGACCACATGAAGAATAAAACCTGACTTTTTCACATCAAACAAAAAGGAAAACAATTTTCTTTTTTTTGGGAAAACCATTTCACAACTCATTCAAAACAATGGACTTTCAGCTTTCATGACATGTTTTTGTTTCATGACAGCTGCACGTGAGAAACGTAAATGACAAAAACCATTTCCACAGATGTGTCAGCATTTTTAAAATAGCTTATTTTGTTTATTACCCATTTTTTAAAAAATAAAACAGTATAACTGCTTTCAGTTTGTGTCCCTGCCAACTCAGCATTCTATTTTGACAAAAACTTGACACTTTTCCTCATCCAAAAACATAATATCTATTATTTCAACCAGTTTGCATTTTTTTTTTTTTTTCAAAAATAAAGTGGCTCAGTAGAGGGAAGTGCTAGACTGGACAATCTGTTTTTAGGGTTGTAGTCCTTGCAAGTCCATCACAAGTCCGTCACTATTCCGTCACAAATACTTAAGTCTCAAACAAAAAGCCATTCAACTGATCTGTGACAAAAACCTTTTTTAATTGACTGATTTTTGGAATAAAGAGTGCTATTGATAAAAAAAATTGGGTTTCGTGATCAAAACGTTGATTTTCGGTGTTTTTTTTCAAAAAGTGTGATATCCACTGAGCTGAAACCGGTTAGGTTTTGAACATTCTTCTTTGGATTATGAGTGGTGCTATTGTTGGAAACGTACAAAATGCATGAAAAGCAAATGATCCTATATGCCTTTAAAGCTACAGTCCATCATTTGCAGCTATCCAAAAAGTAACTGACGTGATTATTGTTGAAAAAGATACTTGGTTGAAAGATAGCTAGAGGACTAAACTCCCTGTGAAAGTATTCTTTCTGGCAAGCTTAAGACGCACCGTTGGAAATTTCAGTTAGTACTTTGCTTTTATTTACTTTTATTCGGCGAAGCGTGTGAAAGCATTGACACGACGCACACGCGCGCATGGTTGCTACAATTCGTCAGATCGGCTCAGTGAGAACGTGTCTCGGACGCTGAACTCAGGCCGAATTCAAAACCCGATTTAGCAACTTTTGATTCGAAATCGAGATCCTAGAAAGCTGTTTTCTCGGAATATACAGCATTCACTGAGCTGAAACTTCATCAGGTTGGTTGTTCAGCACCCTTCTTTAGATTTTGAGCATGTTTGTTGCTTCAAACGAACAAAATGCACAAATCACAAATGATGGATTGAACCTTTAAGTTCCTATGTTACTTGTGACTGGACTTGTGTAAGGACCACAACAGTGTCAGTTTTGCTCTGGAGGCAGGCAACATTTTCTTGGCCAGATTTATTAGAAATTGTCGGTTGGTCGGTCGGGGTCGGCGGAGTTGCATTTACCTGAGACATAGCCGGCTCGGAACCCCGGGGGAGGTGGGGTGAAAGCCATGGAGGACACACCACCCAGGGGCAGGGAGTGAGAGTCAAAGTTGAGACTTGTGCTTATGTCAAACTCGGACAGATCTGCATGCATACCAATGAAGGGGTGCCACCCGATGTGTGAGGGGTAGGGTGGATAGGGGGTGAGGGTGGATATGGGGTGAGGGTGGAGTGTGACAATGGGTGTGATGGAAGGGGAGGGGGTAGTTGGAAGGGGTGGGGGAGTAATCATGTGGCAATGAATTTTAAAATGATACAGTGATGCAGGTACAGAAGCAAAAATAAATGAACAGAAATTGAGACATGACACGGAGCAGATCAGCAGAGTTGAGACAATAAGAGACAAATACGTAGGTACACAAAGGGTGACGGACACAGTGGTAGACACAGGGCAAGACACAGACAATGACAAACCAGTAACACAGACAAGGAAAGTCAAAGCGGGAATGAGGTACATGTAAATAGAAAAGAAAAGGTTGTTTTACAAAGTTGAAGCAAATAGATGAGAATGAAAGCATGGATTTGAAAAATGGTGAAACCAGGTGAAATGAAGGAGAAAACAAAACACAAGGAAAACACCTGTGAAGTTAATCACTCAAGCAAATAAATCATGTGAAATTTACAAAAATATGAGCCAAAAAACAATGGGGTTTAATAAAGTTCAAATTAAATTCACAAACAACAAATCAAATAGCCATCAACCTTTCAATGGAAAAACAAAATCAAAAGTTGAGCCCAAAAATGTGCAATGAAATCAAGGTTTTTAACAAACGTGAATTACTGTGATTTGTGATTTGTTAGGAGATTAAAATTCCACACATGACATTTATCCAAATAAAAACAACTGTGTTATTAAAATAAATAGTTCAAACAATGTGCACTATGTGAATACCCAAAACGCAAGTGCAAGATTATAATGTGCAAAAATATATCACAAAATATATGTTTATATATATCACAAATCATTTGGAAGCGCGCAGACACAATAAACTGCCAACTCAATGTTACAACAAATAAAACCAATGAAGGAAAAACAACATGGAATATATTTTGGGGGATTGACAGTTTTCGGGTTGATACCAAAGTGGCAAGGACAATCTTCTTAAATCAAGTACTATTAAAAATACAGTCATGCAACTGGGAATTTTAGGGAAAAAACAAGGACATTCAAAACCACACAAGACTTTGTTTAGCATTTTTCAATTTGTAATGGCATTCATGAGAAGTAAATAAACGAGGAATACAGTGGATCCGAGGAAAAGTTGCACAACCAAAAAATTATTATTTATCTACCTTCCTGATTCCCACAAAATCTTCAACAATCTGAAAATCTGTCAGAAGTGGCAGATTTTGAAAGGAGAGTTCGGCTAAAAGAAATAATGTGATGTTTGCAAATAGAATCAGAAAGAAAATCTGAGAGAACGTTGGTCTGAACTCAAGACACCTACCTGCGTCCTCTAGCTCAGCGTCCCTGGCCGACTCGGTGTAAGACTGGGCTTGCGAGTCAGCTCCTTCATTGGCTTCGTTGTCGTCATCGTCATCGTCGCTGTGGCGGGGGAGGTTGAGGGCAGGCACAGGGGACTCACGGACCGGCAGGATGGGGAGACGCTTGGGCTGGATGGGGGTTGAGTTACTGCTGGATTTGGTCAGTTGCCTGGATTGGATAAAAAATATCGAAACAAATTGAAAAACAATTACACAATCAGTGCCCATTGATAAGCAATTGGGTACAATTCTAACCTTCAAAAAAATGGGACTTATATAATAGCTAATGTTTTGAGGACCTAAGATTTTTAAAACAAAATTGAATGTTTGAAAGTTGATGAAAAAAAATATCACTGAATTATTAGAAATGTTGGGAACTTGGAAATTTTTAAATAATATTTAAGGGTGTACAGAAAATTGAAGCTTGTGACTACAATTTTTTTTTTCTTGGAAGGTGGGGGGGGGGTTTAAGAAATAGATTTGTTTGGATCTTTGGACAAGACATAAAGCTATAGGCTGCATTTATTAGATAACTGGACATTCAGAGAACCCAGGCAACATGTGAAGATATTTGGATACAGAATATGCACCTTGCAAACAGATGATGATTACAGTACCTTGTAACGGCTAATCTGACGACCCCTTTGCTCTTCCTCAGAATCCCGACCGCTTTGTTCTGCGTCATGCCAACGAGGCTTTCTCCATTCACCTAAACAGTACAAACCACAACAAAGAAAATTCAAAATAAATATGAATGTATGAACCACAGACAAATACTATACTATACATTATTAAAAAAAAAATCAAATATACATTATTCGGAATACTATACATTTTCAAATTTAACTTCAAAACACCCCCTGTCTTGAGACAAATTTGATATGATCGATTTGACGCGGGGAGAAAAAAGCCTAAAAATACTGACCTGTAGCAGCCGATCGCCAACTCGCAGTCTACCGTCGCTCTCCGCCACGCCCCCTGGCGTGACTGTCTTGATGAAGATACTGGTCTTCCCGCCCTTCATGGCACCGGTCAAACTAAACCCTAGGCTCCCATTGGCCGGTTTCTCCAGATCTATCCAGATCACTCCCCCCTATTGGACAAAAGCGGTATGAATATTCATGAAGTGTATGGAGGCTTTAGTTTTGCTTTTTTTTCTCCAATGACTGAATGGACAACTGAAAAACAACAAAATTGGAGGTCCATAAAAATTCTACAGCCAAAACAGAGACAAAGCCAGAGTATCGAAAACCCTCTCAATGCCAATCTGTAATCTTGTTCCTAATGCTTGGTTCACACATTCCTTATTTTTTAAGCTGAATCGCTGCGAATAGCAATTCTTGAGTAAATCGGGGATGGTTCTTGGCTGCCTCGGGATGATTCTGTTAGTTCGGTGAAAGATCATTAAAGATCGGGAAGCGCCTGACAAATTTGAACATGTTCAAAATTGTCGGGGTGATTCGGGAACCAATTTCAATTCTTAGTTAATACTGGTTGTATTCATAACTAATTAAACTAACCTCTGACTTTTCAGGATGACCCTCAGACTCGTGGTCTGTCTCTCCGACGGTCGACGCCTTCTCGATGATTCCCACGCTGGCCCTGTCCACTGTGGGTGCCTCGCTAGGGGTGGGGGAGTCCACCTCCGAGGGTGGGGCAGCCATGGCGACCCCTGACCCCCCGAAGGTGATGGGCGACTCCACTTCGGCAGGAGGGGGTGAGAAGGGAGGGCTTGAGGGGACGTCCGGTTGGTGGTTGGTATCAGGGAGAGTGGTTGGGGGAGGGGAAGCAGGTGGGGTGGGGGTAGGGGAAGGGGTGTCAGGCGGGGTGGGGGTGAGGTAAGGGGTGGGGATGGGGCTACTGTAGGTAGGGGAAGGGGTCCGTGGGGGTTCATGGTCATCAGCTTCGTCTTTTTCAAACTGTTGGAGTACGAAAAAACGAAATCATTAAAGTGCATTGAAGCGTCAATCTATGGTTAAAACTGATCCCACTGGGTGTTTCAAATGAATAAACTGAGGAGTGATTTGAATTTCTTCTTGTATTGAGTCATTTGCACAAAAAATATGTACTCATGGTTACTTTCAAAACGATCAAACATTCGAAGGAAAATGGTCTTGGTGATGATGATGCTCTGAAGAAATTGCCTCTAACTCAATTGCAATTTCATCATCAAAGATTTACTGTGTTTGTTAAGCCCATAATGGAAAGATCATGCGCCAATGGTTTGTATGTGTAATCCACAAGTGGAGTTCAAAGCAACTTCACTGCCCTAAGAGGTTTCCCAAATCTTGGCTTCAATCCAGCTTTTGCTCCAGGAGCCTCAAAGACCCTTACTTGAGAGAATGCACCTTAATATTGTCTACTGTCTGGTTCATGAATATAGTCTTAATAAATATAAGGCCCTAGATTTAAGTACAGTTTTGTCTGGCATTAATGACATTAAAATGTTTACTGAAGACAGAGATGAAGCCATACTGTTAAAGACACCATGTTTTGGAAAATGCCTTAGTCTTGCTGTGTGTGTTTCTCTTAAATACTCACCTCCAGAAGGTACTTTCTCGGGGACTGTTCGACGGACTTGGCTGTGATCTGAATAATGGGGACATCTGCTGGACGAGGCCTGTTCTCCTTGATCTCATCTGGCAAGGTGATGTTGTGCTCTGCTTCCAGCGAGGCCAAGATGGCGTCAACGTCGTCCAGATGGTCCTTTTCACTTTCTGACACATCCTGTAATATTAACCCACAAACAGGTTACACCAAATTGGTGAACTTGTGGGTTTTTTTCAGCTACCATTTGGCATGGATTCAGCCATGTTTTCCGAGTCCACTCAAGTGTCCATTTAAAACTTTGACAGGTCAAAATATTCAGACAAAACTGAAAGGACCCAAAATAATAGACCATTTGAAATTTGGCTCCCTACCTCCCAGTCCGTTTCCTCCATCTTCTCCGAGGACAAGTCTCCCAGGTCCAAGTCCAGCGATTCCATGACTCCCTTCATCTCCTCCTCCACCGATATCTCCCCCTGACTGTCCTCATGAAGGAGAGGCTTGTCCTGCCTCGGGTTGCCGGGCAGGAGGATCTTGGGGACATCCTTGGTGGAGTTTATCGGACTGCGGGGCGTGGGGAGCCGTCTGCGTGGGTGCACTGGCTGGCCGTTCCTGTTATCACAATCCAGGCCAACAATTGTAAATCTTTTCCACACATCAATCTACTGGTTTTGTTTAATAGTATACTTTCTTCTCATCTGTGATTGTCAGGCTCTTAGAGCCAAACCTTTGCTCTTGAGAATACTTTCAGGAAAGGTGCATTCTTTTAAGGACACTGTATTGTTTGATATATTGTTTTTAATTACATGCTGTGATAACTCTTGGCTCATTAAAAAAGCCACCATTTCCCTTGTATAACAAAGTTCAACAGTTGAATAACTTGAAATATTTCCAATTCTTTTTTGGGGAGGGCGGGGGGAGGACAAAAGTGCATAAGAGGTATCCAGTTATCCATGCCCAATTTCTGTTATAGAGTGTCATTTCTTCAAAACGACAACATGCCAGAAATAACAATGTAACAGGGAGTTTATTGCCATCCCCACTTTAAATCAAGTAAGCTTTTCCCTCATTGGGAAAAGCTTACTAGATTCAGGAAAATGAGGGATTCCTCACTGGAATCCCTCATTCTCCTGACGACGGGCAGAGCATACTGTTCGAAACGTTGAGTCCC
This sequence comes from Patiria pectinifera, assembly GCA_029964075.1. NCBI lineage: Eukaryota > Metazoa > Echinodermata > Asteroidea > Valvatida > Asterinidae > Patiria > Patiria pectinifera. The sequence continues at coordinate 12,215,244 of CM057136.1, forward strand.
TCCGGTTCTTTTCAGAACCACACATACTCACAAAAGAGATTTATTCACATGGTGCTACCGCAAACTTATCTTGTCTAAGTAAGCTTTTCAACATTAATGTGGTCAGTTACTTTTTGAATAGTTGCAAATTATCTACTCTACCTTTAAGAAAATCACTGCATAATCACAGAACTGACCTTGTTAATTTGAGCTCCACTGTATTGGGAGCGGTCTCCAGCAGACGCCTGGCAGCCATCAAGCTCATTCCAGCCAAGCCCTTCCCGCTGATGGCGTGGATGAAATCCCCGATCTGTATACTGCCCTCGCTTGCCGCCGGCAGGCCAGGTATGACGTCGCTCACCACGATCCCGGACCGGCTGCCCTTGAGGTCAAGGGTCAGGGACAGGCCGAGCTGTCCGGCCGAGTTGCGTTGGACCCTGATGATGGGGAGCTGGTCCACGTTGACGACTGTCGTAACGTCGGACCGCGACGAGTTGGAAGGGCTCTGGGGGGCTTCGTATGGGGGTCTGTCAGAGTGTAGGGTAGGGGAGGCAGGGGGTGGGGAGGTTGGGACAGGAGGGGGTGCTGGAGTTGGGGTTTCCGTGGGGCGTTCCCTGAGGCGTAGGACCTTGATGGTGACCTCCTGGGGGGTCATGCGCAGGAAGGAGACGGCGTCGAAGTGGCTCATGGCTAGCATGTCATGGTCGTTGACCTGCAAAGTGCAACAGAGAAAGCGAGCTACCAACCGGAACATTAATCTCTGATTCAGACATCTACTAAATTGAACAAGTCTCAGGCCTATCACTTGTAGTTTCATGTCCTGATATTACATGTGGGATACATAATTATTATGACCAATTTGCTGCAGAACTTCGACAGTTAATCATCAATCGGAACTTCTTGACTAAGCTCTTGTAACTGCTAAAAAGAAATCCGCTCCACGAAATTGACCCCTTGGCCTGTCTTCGGCTAAGCAACGACAAAAAAACCACTAAGCATATTTCCCACTACTTGAAAATTAGCTGGGAACCAGCTTCAAGCAATACCCATCATATGGCATTTTGGCTGGTAACCCAGTGCTTCTAAGCAGACATTCTTTATGCTAAGCAAAGCTGATTAAAAGCTCCATGAATGTAGTTCCTTGAACAGAAGCCTGCCAAGTCACAGACCTTGATGAGTTTGTCCCCTTTCTTGAGTCGGCCGTCAGACTTGGCCGGGTCCTGGATGACATCCTTGATGTAGCAGCCGCCCGAGTTGGCCCCTCCGGCCACGGTGAATCCCAGACCACCCTTGGCTGGCTTGATCAGGGTCACTTCAACGTACTCCTGAAGGCACAAAAATCAATCTAATTGTTAAAAAATTGGCAATAGAAATTATATGAAGTCCACTTCACAAGTCTCAATCTAGAGAAATTTAATCAGAAAACATTAGGAAACAATTGCTCCATTGAGATAACCATTGTGACCAAAAAACCTACCCCGCTTGACGGATCAGCGAAAGACTTGATGGGCGAGCTCAGACTACTGTTTGGCGAGGTCACAGGGGACATCACAGGCGACCTCGCCTTGACCTCGGGTTCCCTGGACGACGGGGGAGCGAGACCGAGGGATTGGGCCTCCGAGGGGTCCAGGGCAAGAGACGGGGACTCCGGGGGAGAAGACGGGGACTCCGGGGGTGAGAACTGGTCCGTGGTGTTCAGCAGGGCAGGGAAGAAGGGGGATGTGAAGGCGTCGTCCTGGGTCTGAGATTCCTTGGTGACCTTGGGGCTGGACGGGGAATTCAACTTCTGCTCAAACGTCTTTTCATCCTCCTGAATTAAAACCAAAAAATATCACCTTTTTGGATCGAGTCCTCAATTTTTATTTAGGTATAAGGAGGATATTTTTTACAAGGGATAGTGTTAATTTATTCAGTCTTTCACAGGCTCATTTACCCTTGGCAAGTTAGGCATTATGCTTCTCTCTTGCACGTGGCATAATGTGAGACCAAAATAGATACGGCTTGCTCAATGACGGCCATCTCTGTAGGAGAACTGCAACTGCGTATTTTACGCAATCAAGCACGCGTTGCGCAGTGTTGAAAATGTTCCAAACACGCGCGCTTGGTGCTGGAAATACGACGCAGCCGATGTGCGTTATGCAAGTTCACGCTCAAAATGTCCATGCACATGGATGGTCTGTAGAAAATGATGTCATTTGAACGAGACCTATTGGGCTGTTTTTTAAACTTCCACCAGAGTGGAGACGCCGCAACATTTTCATGACTGTTGAGTACGAGTAGTACAAAGAGTACTTGCATCATTGCTACAACTTCAGCCCTCCAAAAAAAAAACTTACCGTGTATAAAATATTGGTTTATTTTCACTCTTGTTGACACCAGCATTTTTGGTGGTCAAGTGGTTAAACATCTGTTTACATCTGACTACAGTGCTTAAAGTATTTTCTGACAAGCTTGCAGAAAGCATTGAGTATCCAGTACTTATCACATTCCATTGATGAAGGGCCAAACAAACATTAAGGCTAAACAACAATTCCATCCAAAATCAATTTATAAGATACAATGGACAATGTACAATCAGGTTCAGATGGTATTCTTACGTAAAGGGTGAGAAGGTCCAGTTCCTCATCGCTGGGGCGACAGAGAAGCAGGCGAACATCTTGGGGTGCTCCCCTCAATACGGCTACCGTCTCCTATGAAGGACCAAGAAACACAATCATTGACGGACATTTTACACGTATTGCACTTTGTCTACGTCTGAAGACAAGTCAGAACAACGCATGCCACATATTATTTAATCAAATGTGATGAGAATTGTAGCAAGGCATTGAAACACATATGTGACCTGTTCTGTCAAAAGCAGACGCTTCTGGGCAGAGGTTGAAATTGAGATCGGGCCAAACAATGCTGTGGGGGTGATTCTTTTCGATTTTCTGATTTTTGCATATTTGTAACCTTGAACATGTCTCAAATATACTATAAAAGTTTGAAACCCTAATTTGAACTCTAAATATCGTATTTTTGATGATTTGTTAAGGTATATCAGTTAAAGAAATGTCACTTGAAACAGGTCTTAAAATAGACCCCAAACTTTTAACTGCCATTTTCTCCGGTTTCTACTTTTCCACACAACGAACTGCAAAATAGCATAACTTTGCCCAGGAATGACCGGTTTCAAAATTAAACCACCTATTAAAAAGGAAAATGTACATATTTTAACAATATGCAAAATCTCATTTTTGACCTTATGCTTTGACCTGACAGAACAGGTCACATATTACAATCTGTGTACATTCTGCTAAGTACTGCGTACACCATCAACGTGGGTGTTACTTACATTATGTGTCATGTCATAGACAGGCTGCTCGTTGACAGTCAGTATGATGTCTCCTTCCTCCACCAGGCCGCTAGCCGCGGCCTTCTGGCCAGCGAAGACCTTCTTGATCCGAAGCAGGCAGGCCTTGAGATCCTTGTGGCTCCCCTTGCCCCCCTGGATGCTGAAGCCTAGCCCCTGGGTTCCCTTGGTCAGTTGCACCTCAAAGCTGTTCTCTGAAGGAGTGGAAACAGTGAAAACCTTTATCAAGTTGTCAACTGAGTAATTTTTATTGACACAGTCCAAAAGTTATAAAAGCGTTTTTAAATGTCTTTAGAGATTGGCAGATAAAGGAAAAATGCTACAAATGGTTCTGAAACAATGACAAATATTAAAATATGATATAAAAGTAGTGAGCACAATTGTGTTTCAGTTATTTAGCAAGTGTTAAGACACACAAAAAAACCTGTTGTACATGACGTCACTGGCAAAATTACACATACAGTGAAATCTCGGTAAGTCAAAACCTGCTAACTCAAAAACCCTTCTAACTCAAAGTAAGAACTTATTCCCCTCTGTTGTTGTCGAAAAGAAAATCCGTTGGATAACTCAAAACTCTGCTTAACTCAAAATTTGAGCCCATTCCCCTGAGGTTTGACTTATGAATGAAAGACGGTAACAGACTTTCACACAAAAAATTAACATTTTTAGACAATAATTAAATTTTAAAAAAACTGATAAGATTATCAAGTGACCAGAAGGACACAAGAATATTAGAAATTGTTTTTAATCAACTAGTTATCATTTTGTCATTTTAAATTCAAAAAAATATAAATTTCAAATCTGCGAAAGATCATCAATGTTTTAGCAAACCTGGGGTAACATAAGGCAGATCAGGAAGCTCAATGTTACTCTCCAGTCCCATGGTAGACATCATGGTCTGAGTCAGGGTGAGCGCCCCCACGCTGCTCATCGATGACGTCGGGGAAGGCGACTTATTGGGCAGCTTGAGGAGCGAATCGTCCGGCAGGATCAGGGGAGGCAGATCAGGGGTAGCGCTCCGGCTGGTCCCGGACACGTCACTGGGGAGTGGGAGGGTGCCGTCAAGGGAAGGGAAGGGGGACTGGGAGTTCAGGGTGTCGCTGCCGCGGCTCGGCGATAGGTTTGTTGCGGCAGATGGTGATGTCATGATGGTCGCCGTCCTGATATTTGGAAGTTCAGTGGATTTTGTACTGATGACCGTGTTGTTAGCAGCTTGGTGGTCGTGCATGATCGGAGACGGCATTATTTCCTCATCAGCGTCATCGCTTATGAATTCATCGTCGCGTAACGAGCGACCGTCGAGGGACGGGGAACGCGACCCGTACTCCGTGGAAGGAGTTGGCGACCGCTCCTCGTAATCGTAATCCGTCCATTGATCAGCACTGGATCGTTGGTCATCGGTACTCTGCTCGTGTATGACGGGTGCAGCCCCGCTGCGAAAGGAGGCCGACTTGGCCCCCCACAGGCCCTTCTCCAGCCCCCCAGTTGGGGTGCTGCGCCAGTCCAGGTGAGCCGTAGGGGTCAGGGTGTCTGCCTCGCGGGTGCTGAGGACGGGGGAGGCGATTTCAGGGTCAAACCCCACCCCCATGACGGAATGCTCACTGGGGATGGGGGACTCGGACCTACTGCTGGTAGGTTGACTGTCAACTTCGCCGTCACTAATAGGGGTGGAATCTGGAAGCTCATAGTCCTGTAAGATCACAGCGAGAAATTTGTATAATTTAAAAACCTTAACATGCTGTTTGACACCACAGCCATGTTTTGGTACGGTGAAATGCATATAAATTGAACACATTTCAACCAAACATTTGGCTTCAGTTAACATCCTCTTTGGTTCCAAAATTTGGTGAATAACTCTGCTGAGTACCAGCAGCTAAAAACACTATAATGACTGACTGCTATTGGGAAATGATTTTGTGGCAGTCTCTGTGTTTGTCAAAGCAAAGTTCTACTTACAACTGATCAAGGTTCACATTTGGCAAGCAGAAACTGTTGGCAATAATGTCTGATTAAACAAGTGAAATGTTGTCGATGGAAAGTTGTAACTACGAAGTTCTCGTTGCAATTACTGCGTGATCTGGGGATGGTATGTCTGATTATGAGTGAAATGCTGCCAATGGATTTCGTCTGGAAGTAAGATTAGCCAAAGTAAAAAAATTCCCGCATGTCTGTGCCCGTCTATATGAATAACATAATGAAGGACGATTAGCCTTACCTTAAAAGCTTGGATGGTAGGTGTGGTCCCCCTGGATTCCCCCACACCATCGTTGATACTATCAACCTCATCCTTGGGCTCTTCCCTATCCAGTGGGTCCAAATAAGCTCTTCTCACTGTGGAGCCTCGGGAGGACGTACTGTGCACCCAATCCTCATCATCTGACACTGGGGGTGGGGGAGCCTGTGACATCAGGGGTGGGGGAGCCTGTGACATCAGGGGTTGGGGAGCCTGCGACATCAGGGGCGGGGGACCCCGTGACACACTGGCTGTCACAACCTCATCCACTGGGGACGTAACGGCGGACGACGGGATGGGAGTGGTGTCACTCTCACCCCGGGGTGCGTCACTGGGTGTGTCTAGGGTTCTGTTCAGTGGGGTCTGGCGGTCGACGTCAGTGAAGGATGTAACGCTACTGGGCCGATCTCCTGTTTAGCAGTTTTGTGAATTATAGTAGAAGAGATTTCTTTGCAACAAATTCAAACTGCTATCATGTGAATTCATATTCAACACAAACAAAATTACCAATTAAAGGCTTGTTTATGAAAAAAAGGAGGAAAATTTCTTCAACGTACCTAGCACTGCATTACCTCTAGAGGGCGCCTCAGCGTTCTGCTGCTTCCCAGCGCTGGACATGATCATGGGCTCCCCGTTATCCCCGATGGCTACCAGCGGGGAGGGGACCGGTGTCGGGGGCAGGTTGCTGGCCATGGAGGGAGGGATCCCGCGCTCTATGACCAAGGAGCTTGACTCCGGGGCGCGACGCAGGGTCTCGACGGCCTGGCGGTGGGTCACGCCCTCCAGGGAATCCGAGTTGACCTGCAGGACACGATCACCTGAAAAAAGGTTGGACAATAGAAGACACTTGTTATTATTTGTTAGAATTTATAGTCCTGTTGATGACATAGGACTTTTTAGTTGTTTGTTCTAGCAAATGAAGTCACATGTGAAACCCTCTGCGAAAACATGTCTGTTTTGCTTCAGATCTTAACTTTTTTACAGAATGATTTCAAAGCACTATTTTCATTCCTTTTTGTCGTCTTTATTTTTTACATTTAGCATTGAAGCAATGCGGAAAATAAAAAAAATCACAAGAACTTTTCAAATTTTACTGACAAAATTTAAGGCGGTTGGTCCAACTTTGTTGACTTGAAATGTAATGTAAAGTAAATCTGTGCAACTTGCGCGATGCCAATACACAATGCACAGGGACATTATAATGTCATGGCGAATGAAAGCTCCAGAATTGTTCAGCGTTGGAACTCACCAACTTGTATCCTGCCGTCCGTGTCTGCTGCACCCCCATGCACCATGGACTTGATGTAGATGCCACCGTGCTTGACACTGGTGTTGACGCCACCCTTTTGGGAAACGAGGACATGAGAACGATCATACCAATATTCAAACTGCCTAGATCATTTCCGAAAGGAAAATGCGCTCACACTTCTGTTAAGGTAGCTTTGCCATGATACATGTAAAATATTCACCAAATTTGACGCATTCTATCTCACAGGAAGAAACTCGATTCCAATCCAACATTTGCTCACCTTTTTCAATTGAACACATGATTAGCCAAACTTCAAAAAACATTTTATATGCGATCAATGTTTCAGATAGTTTTTAACAGCAACCAGCGTACTCATAATAAGAATGTTTGTTTGCTTGTTTCTGATGAACTCAAATACTTATATGGCACAAAAAATCCAACTAGGAATTTGGGAAATGACTTTTAACCCTAACCCTGCCAGACGCAACACAGTGCATCAGGTGGAAAAGTCTGGTGCACTTTGATGCACTCCAACATCAGCTCATACACGGCAAGTTCTGAAACAGTGAGAGCTAATCCCATTGAATAATGCAGTTGTATCCTGCTGCACTCGGTGACCACAGATTCTAAAGCAGTTTGGCCTTGAGACTTTTGACCTGATGGGTCTTGCTGCACTGGGCAGGCTTGTCATTTAGACAAGTGTTGCATGTTGCTGCTTTGGCACGGTTTCTAGCCAAAATATCCCGGGTTAGGGTTAATGCACTTTTAATTATCCCTTAGGTGTATAAATAAATGGCACATTCCACATCACGACAGTCAACAATGGCCCAGTGTTACCCCTGATCACAGAGCATACAATAATTACAACGTGAAAGCCATATGCACATGTACAAATTTGAAAAGGTGTGATTTGCTTTCAAGAAACAACAACCAAAACAACAAAGTATATTTGTCTTTGTATCTGGGACTTACCGTAACACTAATTCCCAAGCTGTTGTTGCTCTTCTTCAGCTGGACCCTGTAAACGTCGCCGAGCTTCAATTCCCCCTGACCTTTGACCTCCACCCCCTGACCCTGCTCTTCCTCATAATCGTCCTCAGCCTCCGTTTTGGTCATAGCGTCCGTGTTATCTACAGCCGAATCAAGGGCCTCGGCAGGAGAGGTGAAAAAATCACTCAGAGGGGAGTTGGCTGAGGCGGAGAGTGAACCGTGGACAAGACGAGGCTTGGCTGACGATTTGTGTTCGTCGGGGAACAGGTCGTCCAAATCCGAGCTTCTTGGGGTAGGGACATCCTCCTCGTCCGAGCTGAAGTGGACATCGCTTTGGTCAGCTGGCGAAGCCCTACTCTGACTTTTATCTCGCGACCTAGAACTATCTTCGTCAGCCACTGGCTTGATTTGATTATCGTGTGCGTTCTGATTTGAGTCCGTAGATCTATGGGGTCGGGCGTTCTCCGCCGTCAACAGCATACGGGCCCGGGAAGCCTTGGGGTTGGTCTGCGTTGCGCTGCCGTCACTTCCGTGACTCGCGTCTGACAACGCCAAGCTGTAGTTGGAGCCGAAGCTCTGGGGTCGTCGCTGGGGCTTGCGCGGGGGCGTGTGCTTGCGTTTCTGGGTCCTGGGCGTGTCTGGCTGGTTGCCGTTGGTGGGCGGCAGCTGCAGCTGGGCCTGTGATTGGACGGCCTGGGTCGGAGTGATGACATCATCAACCTCCATGGAAACCTGTCGTCGCTGTTTGGAATCTGTTCAACAACAAATGTTTATATAGCGATATTGTTACAACAAATTAGACTAAACTGCAACACAGATATATTTCAAATTCTACTTTGAATTTCTTGGTTGTGATAAAAAAAATGTTTGCCTGATACATGTTCTTGTACTTTCATTCAGAAAATAAAAATATAAATCAGGAAAATTAACTCATTTAAGAATATAACAAAATAAACAAACTAACTAACAAACAGAAAAAATCCACCAACAAAACCATAAATTCAATATTGTTAATTAGTACATAGTTAAGCAAAACACTGTGTTAGTTCTGTACAAAAGCTATATGTCATTGCTAAATTAACTTTAAGGGCCTATCTATACAGAATTGGGGGAATGGAAAGCGAAAACAAAAACTGGCATATCTCTAGGTAACAAACAATTACACATGGTTCTGCAGTGCCCAGTTAAAAAATTAGACAATTTTTTTTTCAACTGGCTCTTACCAGGACTTGATGACTTTGGCTGGGACACTATCAGCTGTACCGTGGCCGGAGCGTTGCTCAGGATGTCCACGGCCACGCGGTGACTGATGCCTTCTAGGCTTTGACCATTGATGGAGATGATACGATCTCCTGGACGCAGCCGGCCGTCCCGGTCGGCCGGCCCGCCGGGGATGACCGACTGGACAAAGATGCCCAGGTCCAGACTGCGGGAGTTCTCACCTCCGACAATGGTCACCCCTGAAGTACAAAAAAAATAATTAAATATAAAACGTTTGATGTTATAAAACATTCACTCTGAAAATATGCGAAATGTTGCGAATTCCCAGTGCCAACACTTGCCATAAACGTTACAAATTTGCATTCAAGTTCCCGTTAGTCTAGACTTTGATTAAGCTCCAACTTATTTTTTTTTCTTCAAATGAATATTGCAACATCAAGGACAAATAACAATGTCACACGGTAGTTGTTTGACGTTCATTAATTCAAATTTAACCATCCACTCATGGCATCGTGAATACTTGTCATCTGTTTAAGGCAATTTGGAGATTGAATTTATCACTATAAAAACATGTTATTTAAAATCGGTTTATTGAAAAATAAAATGTTTGAGTTGTACAAGACCCTGAAGTTTCAAACATCAAGTAATGAGATGACTACCGATACCTGGACTAATTGTTTACCTACAAAATCCCCCAAACCTGTTGAATTTATTTGGCAGGGTTTAGAGTTGTACCACTTCTAGGCTAGCCACATACCTAGTCCATGCTTGGAGTCCTTCTTGAGCGTGATGATAGCAATGTCCCTCTCAGGCTGCTCTGGGGGTGAGAGGTCATCGAGTCGCTCCTGTAAGGTCTCGCTGATCACTTCTGTGTGGTCGTCCAGCGTGCCAGGACGAGTACGCTCGTGAGTTCGTATACTGGCATCTATGAGAAAAAACACACATTGCAATGGGTCTAGCAAGACTAGGATCTAAAAATTGCACAAAGAAATTGACTGGAGCGGGGTTTGAACTTGCGACCTCCGGATAACCCTTCCAGTTCCCTTTGTGGTTCGTTTGAAAAAAGACTACGATTTGACAAAGTTGTACTTAACACAGAATTTTCCTTTGCTCAAAAGAAACCCATCTGCCTGCATGAGAGATGTTGCATCTTGAGTCTTTTTCATGTCATTTCAAAGACCAAGGTGTTCTCAATGCGTAGTTGGTATTTCTGACAAATTACAAGTTGGCTTACAGATATTCAAATTAAAATGTATAAATAGTTTTGGTATACTGACATACAAGCGTGGGCCCGAATGAAAGGTTATTTGTAAAAAAAAGACTTGTACCTGATTCAAGTCCATAACTGATACACACCACATGAAGCTTGTCAGAAACCTTGTTTTGCAGAAAAAAAAACTTACCGGTATAACCGACAGACACAGATCGATGAGTGACTTAGAAGATTTAACAAATTTTCTTGTAATATTGCTTTTATTCAGAATGAGCTGGATACATTATTCAAGCACAGAGTGAAGTTATGGTCAAAATAATTGAAAACTGCACAAATTTGGGTTAACTAGAAACTTGAAGGCATTATCAAAACTGTACTTACCGATGACATGAGGCATATCCACCTCATCCAGGCCTAGGATCTCCCGGCCGTCCTCATCCATGTCCTCACTGTCTTGAGAACGCTGACCTTCCTGTATCTCCATATCTGCCACGGTAGCATAGGGATTCTCGTCTTCGTAGGCTTGGCGACCAGACTCCGAAGTCGCCGCTTTGGGTTCAGGGGTACGGGCTCTGGCTCGTGACGGTTGACGTTCCTTGCCTGGTGATGTCCGGCTTGGTGTGTGGTTGCGGCCGTGGTTGTGGCCATGGTTGTGACCGTTCTCCCCCTGGGGGGAGGCGTCATTGGAGCTCCCACTGTGAAAGCTCAGGTGCTGGTTCTGCCGCTCCAAGCGGCTGCTTCGCGACTCCGACGGCCGGCGTCCCTGCGACGCCTTACTTGACGACCTGCCGACTTTCAGCTCGTCGTAAGGGATCGTCTCCTTGCTGTGGTAGTCCTTCCCATGATGCCTGCGGTTCTTCTCGTTCCGGTGATTTGGCAACGTCCGGCTAGGCGACGCATTCCGCTGTCTCCGCTCTTGACTGCCCTCCCTCTGGCTTTTGGGAAAAGCGGGCTGATTCTGATAGATCGGAGGGTCTCTCTCCCACCGCCTGTCCGGTGAAGACGACGATCGATTCCGATTACCCATCGCAATCTCTTCGTAATCTGGCACGTGCTGTTGTTGTCCGTTGACATCCTCTTGGCCTTGGAGGAAAAGGCTCTCCGGAACTGAGTTTTGAATGCTTCCGTTGTCGTCGTCGTCAGAGAAATCCAGATCATCTTGGTAGTCATTGTAAGCTGAGAACCGGAGCGAGTCGGTGAAAGATTCTGCCTCAACAGGAAAATCTTCAGAGGAAACAGAAAAACAAAAAACATTACAGACGCCACAAGAAAAGGGTGCTTTACACTAATCAAAAGCCCCTCGACCACAACTGTTCCTATAACTTGACACCATCTTTAAACATCTGGTTCTGTGGGACCATATTTAGTAACGTCCCCACTGATTAGTGCAGGTAATTCCGATCTTGATCTATAGCACCCAAATTAGATGGGCATCTTCAAGGTCTAACAGGCAAGGTATCCATCAACTTTTCCAGACTCACAACAATAAATTACATTTATCGGTGGTTGTTCCAATGGCACCAAATGAATGACACCCACACAAATTGATATACCCCCCCCCAAAAAAAAAAGTTGCTTGTTTTCACTTTGGATCACAAGCTTTGAGATTTAATTCTGTCTAAAAATTATGGCTTAATCATCCCTGATTTTCTATGGCAATTCTTCTATTCCTCTAGATGGCTTAAGGTTTACCTTGACCAAACTTGCGTGACGTGTTTGCCTTCAGACGCATCGCCATCTGAAACTTGTGCTGGGACTGGCAGAGCTGGAGCATGTACCGCCCTCTGTTGGCGGGAACAAAAACAACATGAACATGAACCGAGACCGAGTTTTTAGCAATTTAGCCAACAAGACTTTTAGCAAGTAGCTGTTTTGTACAGCAAAGATATTTTTGTGTTTGGTCCCAGATAATCCTAGGTAATGTTAGGGGAGTCAGAGATCAAGGGTTGCCGATACAATACAGATGTATTCCTTGTAGGCAGGGGTCGTAACCTCTTGTCCAGAACCACTGTTTTGGCCTTTTGACATTTACAAATATGTGGGAGAACACTGACAAGAGACCTTTAAGCATCTAGAATGGCTACCAGTAGGGATACGGTCAGTGGTAAAAAATTTTCTATTTCAATCAGAACAACTGATTTAAAGATGTACTGTCTGCACTTCTTTCAAATTACACCACAAAAACAGATTGCTTTTTCACTTTTTAATGAGACATTGACCGCAAAAAAATCTGTCAGATTGATATATACAGATGGGGGAAATGAAATTAATATCTACTTACTTTTTGTAGTTCTCGGTGTAATGGATGTATTTACTGCTAGTTCCGTCATTTGCCTCAACGGAAAACTTCTTTCTCTATTTCGGAAAGAGAAACACGAAAAACGTTTTCTTTCAGATATGCTGTTCCGTTAATTTTCCAGATATTCAAATTTTATATCAACGCATAAGTATAAATTGAAGTTATCTTGGGATCATTAATTTAAGTATGGGCAATTCCAGTGCTATGAAAGGAAGTGTAATGTCCGTGACAGAGCCAAATAACCACGATATCTAATTAATGATTTAAAGAAATGATCCAAAACTCCTTGTCTGTAATCTCCTTGACCATTACTAGATGACAGCTGTATGAGATTTGAAAAGAAAAAGACCACATTTTCAGCTTCATTCACTGAGCTCTTAAAAGCTCTGTCACGGACATTATATAACGCTGGAATTATTACTTAATTTTCAGATAACGAACATCAAAGCACGATTCAAATCTGTAATCCGTGGAGCATTGTTCTTATTTTATGATTTCAAGATTTCATCCGTCTTACATTGAACGCAATCTTCCTGGTCAGGTGCCATGGGTGTGCATGGATCTGTTGTCGCACACTGCCATGTTTCTCGTAGACGATGATGCCGCGGGTGCAGATACCCAGCCAGATGGAGGCGCTGGGATCCTTCTTACTGCGGGAGGCACGGTGGAAATGGATGCCGTACTCCTGTAGTTTCCTTGCTTCCTAGAGTTTTTAAAAAAAAATCAACATTCCAAAATCTTCACGGTTACAATCTTAGAACAACTTCACATCAAGGTTGAATTTTTTTAAAGTTGGTCTCCCGGTACTTTTTAAGTGTCACCCTGAATACTCTATTTTTTTGGGTTAAATTGCTCTATTCGAGCAAAACAATAGCTATTCACTTTTGAATGAGACACCGAATGTAAAAACTCCACCCACATTTAGTTATAGAATAATGAGTTTACAAATTTGCAGACCAGAAATTTTGTCCGTTTAAAAAAAAAGAGGCAAATTTGAAGGACAAAACCAAATTTGTTAAGCACTTTACAAAAATGTCCAGAAAAATATTATTTTTTTCTTTTATTCTTACTAATTTTTGGCTAACATGCTTTTTCTGTTATTGAAATTCCGAACAGAAAGTGTATCGATGAAATATGAATATTCATATAACAGGACTCTAAACAAACATACCATCAAAAACTCCATCTCAGCTTGCAGCTCCCCCATGCCGGAGTGAGTGGCATGCATGGGGGGCAGGGACTGCCTGATCCGCGGCACCCCCACCGTATCAATGATCCCAGAGGGAACGTAGTGCTCCGGCAGAAAGTAGTTCCGGCTCATGGTCTCGGCGTGGTAGTCCCCCATCTCGGCCTGCAGTGCCAGGGAGGCTAGCTGTAGAGCGGCCCGCTCGTCGCATCGCGTCCTTTCCTCCAGGATATCCCTCCGCAGCTGCAAGTAGTACTGGTGGCGGGTGAGTTGGTCCCTGCACAAAGACACAGTTTCATGTTACACAGGGCTATACTGGTTACCCGAGAATATTCCTTCATTGTAATAACCTCATGGGTCATTTTCTAAATTTGGGGTCCACTTTTTTTCTCCTGTCCCTGTTACATCTATGATTTTATAATGCTGATGCACTCCTAAATGCAGTTGTCCTCTAAGAATAGCAAATTACCAACCCATCAAATAAAAATCGATCGATACCTGAATAGCGATTTACAAAGTACCAAGGTAACAGGGACCCAAGAAATGTCTCTCTATGGACCCTAAATTTAAAGAATAACTCACATGCATTTCCCACCTGATGGATGGTTCATCATGTGAATACGAATATGAAGCAAATATGAGGCAACAGAACACTCCTAGTGGAATTTCCAGGAGTTCAAATGTGGTAAATTCCTGCAAATTTGCAGCAGGAACACTTGACTACTTTGTATTTGCATTCAGGTAACCTGCTCTTAAAAGGCAACACTTTTGTTCTGCTGAAAAAGGCACATACACATCCACTGTGTTGACACTGTTAGATGATGGTGGCAGTGCAAAGTAATGGTGCCACTTGTCTGCTTTTATTGCATAGGAGAGTCATGTGGGAAACATTTACTACTCACTTCAACATGGCCGTGTTCTCCAGATAGAACTTGATCCTGAAAAACAAGGTGAACTTGTCCCTAGCAACGACCTTCTTTGACCCCTTCTTGACCTCTTCCTTCCAGGAGTCTGGGCCCACCTTGAACAGCTTCACGTCCGACTCCAGAAAAAAGTACTCCCCATCTGATATTAGATAAGATAATATCCAAACCCTTGAGTATTGGGTTTCAAATCATTATACTTGTATTCCGACTTGTGCCTAATGTGTAAAAAGAGCTTAGAATGAAAACAAACATATTGAGCACGTGCCACAATTGTTGACTTTTGTTTTCAATTTAAGGTTTGATCAATAGTGCTAGGGTAGTCTTGGACCGACATGAATCAGATCCAGTCTTGAGAACTTTGGCACTGAGACCCGAGAATTTCTGAGTATACCTCATGCGTGCTGCATTCAAGCTAATGAGACCCGTGAGGCAAGCTCGGAATTTCTTGGATCTCAGTGCCAAAGTTCCCAAGACTGGCTTACCAGGGCTCGGGACCAGCTGTAGTAGGGGAACAAAATCCAATCAAGTCTCTTACCAAGAAATTTTTTATTGAAACTTGTTTTCACAATGAAATAAAATTTGTGATTGCTCAAGATGCAAAACCTGTCACGTACCTTTAATGTAGGCTAGTCCAAAATACACCTTCTCGCTTAAGCCAATGTGGGAGGTCACGATGTCAAACATCTCTTGACCTTTGGTCCCGAGGTCACACATGAGGTCAAGTCGGCGGCCGTTCAGGAGCACCACGGTGACCTTCTTGCGGTCAGGGGGGATTTTACCCGCTTTACACTGGACAAGAAAAGATGCCAATGCAGAGGGGAAGACGGGTTTACTATTCAAAATGCTAACAGTAATTAAAGCGATGTGTAGATTTCAAACTTCTCCAATTGTTTTTCAAGATCACAACCAAAACATGCTCCCAACATGAGGGGATGTCACATCACAGTAAATTATTTTCTTTATAAATCAGAAACCAACAATACAACACAGCGACAGCACTTACCAGAATGGAAGGGGACATGTCCAACGATTCGTTGGCAGTACTGCTCATCACTACAAACTCCGGTCCAAAAAATTTCTGTAAAAAAAATCAAAACAAAACGAAGTTCAAAATGACAGTGTCACATCAATCATGTCATCTCAATTTCTGTAAAGATGTGGATTTGAGAACTTTGATCTTTTGGTTTTTTTGGAGGGAGGGTGTTTAAGTATTATGATTGTAAGGAAGAAACTTTACGTACGTTACATTACAAATTTTTCATTAGAACTACAAAGCTGTCATTAAAACTTCCTACTGTTTGGACTTCTGTCATGAGTCACATTCCATCTGATTTTCAAATGATGCATCAGTTTTTTTGTTATACTTTTCCTACCTTGAGTTTCCTCTTTCCAGCTGGAGGATCCCTGGTACCATTGCGTGCTGGCACCGCCTGGCCATTCACCGGTACCCGGTCAGGGGCTTTACCATTCTGCTGCCTGGGGGCGCTCTCCGCTCGCCGCAGCGATGAAGGCTTGGAAGTCGGTTGGGAGGAGGGGCCTGACGCGCGACGTTCCATCCCCTGAGGTTCGGCCCTGCGGTTGCGCGACCGGCCGCGGTCAGTTGACAGAGAGTCTGATGAGGCATACTGGTGCTGGTCAGGATAGAAACTCCCTAAAAATGCAACACATCAATTGAACAAAACACAAATGTGTTTTTAAAGCATTTTATACCAAATTCTCAAAGCACTAAGGTTGTTCATCAGGCCATGCAAGCAGATTTCTGCAGCAGCTCGAGATCAGCGCAATCTGGTCACACCCCTCACAGGAGACCCATTTCTACTCCTGGCTGGAGAGAGGCAATTGTAGTCAAGTGTCTTGCCCAAGAACACAAGAGAACACAAGCACCATATTCTAAAACAGGGCTTGAACCCACATACCATTGCACACGAGTTGAACCCTGTAACCACTGGACCAGGCACTGCTGTTACTAACACTCAATTTCCTCACAAACGCAAACATGTGTTTGAAACTCTTAAAAAAAACTTAAACAGATGCTTACCCTCCTGAGCAGACTCCATCGAGGTCAATGACTTGAGTGACCTGGCCCTGACCTTTGGCTCATGACCTGCATCGGCCTCACTGCCCTCGTCGCTTACAGTCCCCCCGTCGCTATGGTAACCGAGTAACGGTCTGCGGATGTCCAGATCCCGATGCCTGATGCCGAGCTGCTCCCTCAGCAGACGCAAGCGTTCCCGCCTCTCGTAGAGTCTGTCGTAAACCGCGTTGGTCTGAGGGTGCCGGCTCTCCCCCGATGGCGGCGAGCGTGTTTTTTTGCTGAATCGGTCTGTGGATCGGTCCCGTGACCTCGACCTCCCCCGCGACCTTTCCCTGGACCTGTCTCTCGATCTGGAACGGTCTCTCGATTGGGACTGATCTCTGGATCCTTCCCCCGAGGCCAGCGTCGGGGTGAAAATGTCAGACAAGTGGTATGACCGGCCAGTCTCCTCTACTACCGTTGTCCTGTAAGTCCGGTGCGGTAGCTGGGACTCGCGTACTCCTCTCGCATCACCGTAACTATCTTGGGAGTCGACAGTGCTAGTGCTGATATTCGAAGGATGGTGCGCGGATCGCGAGCGGCTGTGATGGCTGCTGCCATCTGGGGGTTCGTGGTGGTAGTGACGACTGTCTTTAGCAGAGCGGGGCCGCTTGTTTGACGTAGCATTATTGTTGGAGTTTTGGTGATAGCCAGGCCTCTTGCTTGGACTCAAACGCCCTGCAAAGGAATCATTGCCAAGTTACTGATATCGCAATGTGATATGCATGTTGAACCATTCAAAATAGTAAATGTGAAGGTTGTTGTCATTCTTGTGTTTTTCTAGGAAGTGTCAGGTATTAAATACATATTAGGCACAGCAATCTTTTTGTTATCCCAAGGTATAACAAGACCACGTCACAAATAAGTAAAAATGCCGACGTTTGGAAAATCACAAAAATCAGTACACTGCTTGTTCAATCAGGAACGCCTTGTATCAGTTGCTCCCGGTCCATACATTATCAATACTGATTGTGGGGCGGGAACCAGCCTACCCAGCAAGAACAAAATTACTGTCACTAAATCAAACTTGTAAAGTATCATTTAATAACTAAACACTTGCAGATTTTTTTTGGGTCGCTGTCCCATTCAAAAGTGAATAACTTTCGTTTTTCTAGATAAATAGCAATTAATTATTTTTTCGGGATGAATCTCGAAAACAGAAACTTTAATCCCTCCGTTACTGTCAGTGATAGCCCAAACAGCGCCCTCAATGGGGAATGCACAGAGCAGATAGCCCGCTACCGGAGGCCAGACTTACATGGGCAGTATGCAGGAGAGCTGCAGGAGCAGGGCCGGAAATCTCGGAAACGGTAAGGAGGAGGGAAGTTTTGATAGAAGGGTTGCACGTCTTGGTAGGTGAGATACGGTAGGGCAAAGAAAGAGTCTTGAGACAACAGGGTGCACAGAGAGAAGAGGAGAGACAGCAGGTTATTAGTTTACCACACCAATAAAATAGAGAAAAGAAAGAAAAAGCTTAGTTGGTTAGTCCAAAAAAAACCACCACCAGTTGTGTTAAGCACTCAGAAACTGTGCACAGAGTTTGTACTAACAATATTTGTTATAGCTGGCTCTCAACTAAATTTTGCTGAACGAATAAAGTGGCTAAGCTGCAATTTTTCTGCGTAGCTGCTTCCCGAAGTTACAACATCCCACAGAGTCTAGAATCACATAGCCTTGGTCTTCTTCTTCCCATCCCTTGAACTGAATATTTCTAGGTATTTTCCAGGAAAGAATGTTGCAACCTGACGCTACTTCAGCGGTTGTGTACAAAGTCTATGTAGAGTCAAGACAATTTTCTAAGTATTTCCTAACAAAATTGGAAATGTTTCTCAGTCCCAGATTCATGTCTCATCATCATTTTTGCAATGACTGACCTCCATTGAGATGATATATTAAGAAAAAAGCAGCGTCAGGTTGCAACATTCTTTCCATTTTCCAAAGTAATTGTAATTTATGCCCAAGCTTGAAATAAATTACATTTTGGATGAATAAGCTGTATTGTACAAACTGTTGGAAGAATTTACATTTAAAACTCTCTATGTGAGTAACTATTCTGAAAGGTGCAAAATGCGAATTGATAGGGGAAATTTTTTTTTTAAATTTTTTTTAGCTTACCCGAGTTTCTGTGGTGTTCCAGGGGCCCGCCATTCTGCACATAGGAGCCACTTCCGTTGAGAGGGTTACTGCTGTTGAGATCAGCATCCACCTCATCCCCAGGGCTGTATGGGTGCACCAGCTTGTCCAGCTACAATCAAGCGAGTAGATGAGTACAAGTTAGGACCAAGCAGAGATGTGCTCCTACAGTCAAGTGTGTTCGTCACACTTCAATGTGCTACGGGTTTGTGAATCGTAATATCCGAATTTCTGACTACATACCTCATAGACACTGCCCATGACGATTCTGCTGAGTTTCATCACGTGGTGAGCGTACGGTAGCCCCGTGTGTGTCTGGCGTGCGTGCAGAGTACATGCCTGCAAAACAATACACAAATCAACAAAATTCAATTCGCCGGATGACTTCCTGGTAGAGTTTTACGCTCAAAGTTATCCTCACCATTTAAAAGTACGGTGTGGCTTTGCTTTGTAATTGTGAACATGTAGTGTTGTGCATTTTTGAATAATTTAGTTTGATTTGATGGAATACGGTATTTGACCACAGACACTGAGGTAAAAACCTTTTATGATTATATATTTGTTTTCAACTTAACTGACTAGCTGATATTTGGCATATTTTAAGGACGCAAATTACAGCTAACATTCCCCCCAGAAGCTATAAAAACATGTGTTAAAATCAGTTTCACTCAAAAAGACTTGGAACAGCACAGGTTCTCATTATTATAGCAAAACTTTGTAGGGAGGAGCTGTGATTTACCTCTAGGATATGTATCAGCGCCACTCTAGCGTCAGCATTGGCGTTGGTCATGGCAAGCAGTATGGACTGGAGGTCATGGGTCAACGTTGGCCTACTGCCTGCTGGGGTGGAATACTCTGCTGCCCAGAACAGGGTCATCCCAAGCGAGTAAACCAACATCTTCAAATAGGAAAAAGAAAGCAAAATTATCAATGAGTGAGCGATTTCATACAAAATGTTGTACAACAAACCTGTATACATTCTTTTTATTTTGTATAAGAGAAGCACAGTTTTGTATAGTAATATGGGCTATTTTTATTTTAGAGAGCAAAATGTTTAAATTTTGTTCGCATTTTGAAATGCAAATAAAGTGAAATTGCCGACTGTATATTAGAATAGAAAGAACAATCAAAGGAGGTTTTTCATGATATTTGATTAAGATAACTATAAACTGGATTAAAGTATAGATTATTGGAGACAACATGGCACCTATGGTGACCCAATAGCAAGATTATGACATCTGCAAAGAAATCCTCCTAGAAGTAATATTTCATCTGAATGCTTGTGTACACTTTGAAACAAGAATTTAAGAGTTAAGGGTTTAAGCTTAGCATCTATCTATTTTCAAGACTATTGTGATCGTCACCTTGAACTGGACAATAAAATTAAGTTAACGGATGTGCTGGTAGACATGCTGTGTGTGCAGGATAGGTCTGAAATCCAGACTCCTACCAACCTTTTCCACAGCGGCATCGGATGGATTCATGTGGCCAGTCAAGACCTCTGGGGACAGGAAGTTCCTGATATCGGGAAGGGTCGGGTCAATCGTCTCGGCAAACGTAACGCGTCCGCTGGGCGTGAAGTGAAGCGTGTAGGGGCAGAGAACAAAGCGTGGTGTGCCCTGGACAACTGCCTCGCCTGTTATGAAGAAAAAAAAACGGAGAAAGAAATTTCAAAACAAGGAAGAATTGGAAAGATTTTGAAATTCACTGTGTTCAACTATTTTCTATAAATGGAGAAATTGTAAAAACACACAAGCCCATAATTAGCCCCTATCGACTGCACAGTGCCCGAAAAGTGCATGAGTAATTTCAATTTTGCATGCCCCCATGCATACAAGCACTGTTAGATCGATATTCCCTGCCGAACATTTCGAGCAGTGTAACACTGTCACGCAGCAATTTCCACTCACATACTCTTTAAATTTGCAACTTCTAACTGCATCATTTTTCATAAACCGTAAATCTTGGACGATTTACAGTCTTTGGTAGCAAATGGGTTCTCAAAATGTAGCTAATAACAGTCCCCAAAGGTCTATATAAATGACATTATCATAAGACGATCAGATTAAAAATTACGACACCTCCAATGAGTGTGGACTTTCTTTTTTTGCAGTGTTTACATCCCTGTACAGCCCCATCAACTGTCCATACACAGAGTCTAATAGTGTCCAGTGTCTTGTTAGTTTCTCACTCACCTTGCAGGAAGACATCCTGCAGGGCCTTGGCACTCTGGCACAGCACGCTCCAGAGTTCCTCCTCATTGAGCGGCCCGCTGCGTACCTCCAGCACATCGCTGACAGAGACCTTGACTGTACCCTGAGACACGAGGCTCGAGACCGGCATGGCTGCCTGGCGAAAACAAGAGAAACACCATCACAATCAGAGCTTTTTCAAATTTCCAAACGACATACATGTACAGTACATGTACATTCCTACCTCCATGGTATAACCAATTTTGCAGTTGCTAAAAACTCTTCGGCTTAAATCTGCATCAAACTGTAATGATTTTTTGTCTAAATACTGCACTTGCGATTCAATTCGAAACTAACTCTATCTGGACTGAAACAGGCCTTTGAGGGGACTCTAATAAAAGTTGATAACGTTGATTCATTGTTCGAGTCCCACCCGAGTGATTTTTCCAACTTTCACTTGGGAGGTAACACACATACAGTGTTTACACGTCGGTGAAGGGCAAAACCTAATGTTGAATATTGATTCATGTTACAATTTTGTTTTTAAATTGAAAACCTGACCCAAGTCAATGTTCCACACTTGGCAACTGGTGAATAATTCCAACTCATTTCCATACCTGAAATCTGGCTTGAAATCAATGAGGTACAGGGCACATTAGCAATGCCCCAAATACCAGTGGCATCCCTGTATCTTTGGAAACCTCCCCCCCCCCTCTCTTTAGTGTTCCACACTAGCAAGAAAGAATATAACATCACCTTAAACTAAAACTTTACTCAATTTCACCACTTGGGACACAGTTTGCATAAAGCGCATTAATTTAAGCCACCCCTGCCTCCAGTACCAGTATGTACATGAAGAAGGCGGCACACTTTAATCTGTCTTTGGAGCGTTCAAAACTCCACAAATTTCAAAAGAAGAATCTGACGCAGGCTGAAGCATC
The DNA here is from genome assembly GCA_029964075.1 of Patiria pectinifera. Taxonomy (NCBI): domain Eukaryota; kingdom Metazoa; phylum Echinodermata; class Asteroidea; order Valvatida; family Asterinidae; genus Patiria; species Patiria pectinifera. The sequence continues at coordinate 12,237,232 of CM057136.1, forward strand.
TGTACTTAGCTGTGACACAATGGAAAGGAGCTGCTCAGTTTCTTATTGTCACCAGATTTTCTTCTTCTGTCACCACTGTTAAGCTCATTATCTGGATGACAGGCCACAGCTATTGAAATCTCTTCTCAACAGATTTTTTGAAAAGGAAAGCCATACATGTACATGTACATTTACATGTAGAACAAATTCCATTCAAACTACAGTCGGTTAGTACAGTTTAAATGCTTCTTGTTCTTTCAACATATTTATGTTGCGTGTGTAATGTGACTATACATGTACAGTACTTAAAATATACTGTAAATCGTTATCATTATAAAGAATTTGGTCAATTTGCACAAGGTACAATGTACAATGTACATGAACACGTACATGTATACATACATGAACGTGTTCTTCATAACCCCCAGACTGACACACAAAGGGAGAACAACAGATCCTTTCAGTCCTCGGGCGTTGGGTCTTTTGTTGGAAACGGTCCTCTGAAATAGGTTTGTGTGCTTAGTCTAAGGGAGAGTGTTATATTACAGGGGCAAAGGGAAACACAAAGCATTGTCCACGGGAGTATAGTAAAACAAGAGTGTGTGTAACGGTACAAGTTTGCACTAAGTGGTGTGGCTATACGTGTACATGTAACCAAACATTGCTTTCTTACCGGTATGTACCCATGTACTGTATTTTACCAAAATCAAGTGTGACCCAAGCTCCCAAAACTAGCAAAGTCCAACGCCTTGCCAGAATTTTGTTTTCATAACCTTAACAATTTAAGCAAATTTGTTTTTTTTATCCTTATTGATTAATTTTACATGCAGAACTAAAAAAGATCCTAGCAATTAAAAAAATCCCAGCAATTAAAAAGATCCTGGCAATTGAAAAAGATCACCGTTGATTCTGTGAAGTTCACAATTTCAAACCCTATTAACCTTGTCTTCACAGTGATAAATTCCTTCCCTTTCATTGTATCACACTGATTGCAAGAATAGTCCCAACGCCTGTACAAGAGGCGATAAAGTCAAGTTGGTCTCTGATAGAATTTGTCATTGTCTGCCGATAAAAAGGAAATTCAGTATCTGAATCACCCCCTGACCTGCGATCACTCACCCTTGACATAACACAAACAGTGGTGGGCCCGTTACCATGGTACCCATGGTT